>OZ012737.1:301055163-302255163 GCA_963859935.3 Lathyrus sativus | reverse complement strand
GGAGCCCTATTTTGAGGCTGCTGACCCTGCGGCTGATGATATTGTTGTTGATTGTTAGAATGATACTGTTGTTGATTGCTGGATGCCCCATGCTGAGGACCTTGCTGCGATGACTGTTGAAAAACTGGAGTCACAGCTGCTATGTATGATGGTGGATGATATTGCTGGTGCGGGTTCCTGGAACTTTGCGCCTTCTTTCCGTATGTTACCACACTTACGTCCCCTTCCTTCTTTTTATGAAAGTTGTTGACTGGCTTCTTTGCAACACTGGTGCTTGAATTAGTATTTGGAGTAGCCATTTTCCCACTTTTTAAACCAGCTTCAACTTTGACCCTCACTACTACGATGTCAGAGTAGTTGGTCGTGACACTGCTGATTAGTCGCTCATAAAATTCTGGTCTGACCGTATCTACGAACCAGTCTGCCAATTCCTTTTCAGTAAGGGGTGGCTCCACCTGGGCAGCAGTCCCGCACCATCTTTACGCGTATTCCTTGAAGGTTTCAGTGCTCTTTTGTGTCATGCTGAGGAGCTGACGGCGGTCTGGAGCCAGGTCCATGTTGTATTTATATTGTTGAATGAAGGCATCTGAAAGATCTTGAAAACCATGGATCTTTGCTTGATCCAGGCTGAGATACCATTTAGTTGATGCTCCTCTAAGACTGTCCTGAAAACAGTGAACCAACAGTTTGTCGTTTTCAATATGCGGAGCCATCCGACTGCCGTACATGATCAGGTGTACCTTGGGACAAGTAGTCCCCTCATATTTGTCAAACACTGGCATCTTGAATTTTTGGGGAAACACCAAACCAGACACCAGGCACATGTCTTTGGCGTCAGACCCGAAAACATTGCTTCCTTCGATGGCTCTCATTCTTTTAGCCATAATGTCCATCTCTACCCTCAATTTTTCGTGCTTTTCATCTTCGACTTCAGAACCGTCGGGTATGTCAAAGATAGGTTGCTGATTGTGGATGATAGGTCGCACCGTAGTTGGTCCACCCGCCTGAGTGAAAATGGGATTCCTGATTGTTGAATCAAACAGTGGATTAAGACTTGAAGATTGTATATTTCTGAATGGTGGCACGAAATCCCGAGACATGCCATAGGGAAGTTCTGTAGTGGTAACTGGAGCTACTGTGACATTGGTCATTGCCGCGGCGACTTCAGAGATTACCGTAGACTGTGTGTCCATCTTTGCCTTAATTATATTAAGAACTTCCATAATCTGGCTGACGTCACCCTTGATTCCTTTAATGTCGTTGTCCATTTGGTCGAACCTCTGTTAATTATCATCCATCTTCTTCTGAGCTCTAGATCGAGTGTTGTATTTGTGAGAATTCAGCATGACTCCTTTCTCTCTTTTCTCTCTGAACAAGAACAAAGGATGAGCTGCGGAACTCGGATGCAAGACCAATGCAGGATGAGATGCGAATGCAAATGCACAAACCATTCAAGGAAAATAAAAATTTTTATTTACAAACAAAAAGTTGGAACAACATGTAACGACATGCTTAAAAAAGCGTTTTTCATTGATAATTTGAAGTCTATTACAATAGATGGCTCTTGCTAAAAAGCAAGACCTTTCTTACGAGAAGTGAAAGTAAATGCAACATAGGATTACAATCCTTTTTAGGGAAAACATGGAAATGGTGAAACAATGATCATTCTAACAAGATGATCCTTCTCCTTCTTGGTCTTCAACGTGAACTCAGTCCTGGCGGATGATTTCCCACAAGTCTTCGTTCTCTCGTTGTGCTTTGATCAAAGCGTATTTCAGCTCTTCCCTAGTCATGGGGACCTCTGGTTCCATCGTTATCTCGTGATCATGAGTATAGAACATGGTCAAAGCTATTTCCTTCGACCAAAGCAAGTACGCTCTAGTAGTTAAACAACTTATTTCTCCATTAGATTTATACCCAAGAGGTGAGGATCTCTCTGAGCATAGTGAGCTCGGGCTTCCAACTCTGGGTTGCAACCGGTTTCACAGAAGTAAGGTCTTAGCAGTTCTGGCTCGGGCTCCGACTTGGTTGAATACCCATACTGACGCTGAGCAAGAATAGGATTGTAGGTGATGACCCCCTTCGTTCCAATGAGAGGTACATTGGGGAATTCTCCATAACTGGGAATCATGACCAGATTACCAAGGTTGGGGTCATACCAGGTGATGTCGTAGTGCCTGAGGGTGATGAGCTTGGAAATTCATGCGTTCATGTTGTAAAGCCTCCAAAGGACATGAGTCCTGGGTAGATGAGAGGTAAACCACCTATCAAGCAGTGCGAGGCAGCATGAAAACTGGCCGAGGTCATACAAGGTGTAGCGGTGGATGACCACATAGGTATTTGCCAGTATCTCGTTTACTGGGTTTTTGACGATGAATTGACGGATTGCCTCCTCACTGATGAAGTCATAACGACTTGGGAAGAGATACAGCCCATATATTAGGAATGCCAAAATTGCTTCAAAGATGCCCAAATTTCTATTCTCATAATGATATTCGGCCATTTCCATTAGTGGTCCTGCTTCCATTCCATAATATCCTCCCTTTGCTCTCATAGGTGGTAAATCCTCTTGCTTGAGATGTAGGGCTCTGGCCAAATCTCTTTTATTTGGTTTTCCATAAGGAAGTGTGAAAGTCCACGGAATCTTCAGATAGTCAGTGTACTCCTCTATGGTCAGGAGCAGCTGAAAGTCTGGGAAGACGAAGCAATGATAGGTTGGAGAATAAAACTCAACAAGAGCCTGCAGCATGAACTCGTTGACTTGAGCACTTAGCAGTGGTAGGAGATCTCCATATTTGGCAATGAAGGCGGTAGGGTTCCTAACAAGTCTTGCCAACATCCTAAGCGGCCTAACTTCAAATCCGGGAAAGGAAGCATGCCTCGCCTCACCATGTTGTCGTCTGCAAAAAGAAAAGTTTGAATTTCCTTGAATGGTTAGAAAAAATGCAAATGCAAATGCACATGGTGTCATGGAACTCAGATATTTACGAACATCAAAAGTCGTTATTCATTGATCAATAAAATGGGATTACAAAATATTGTTTCCTCTTACAAGAGTTTTAAACATAAACAACAGCTAATGAATCCTAAGAAGGTTCCCCTAGAAGCCTCATGTTGAGCTTCTCAATCTCTTTTTCCATCTGAGCCTTCTCAAGAATGAGCTTGTCCACAATTAACTTCCACGGAGTAGACTGAGGACTGGAAGAAAAAAGTTCTTCTTGTGCTTTCCTCTTTTTACAATAGAGTACTTCTTCGTCCTTCAATTGGAGTTGTTTCTGGAGTTTTGTATTCTCTTCGACAACCACTTTATATTTGTGCTTCCAAGCGTCTTTGGTTCGTCGTGCTTTGACTAAAGCGATTTTCAGTTTTTCTTCTTCAGACATGAAGACCAAGGTGCATTCTTCCTTCAGAACCATAGGCTCTTGTTTAGGATAAGGCATCCTTAGTGTGATGGATCTCTTTCGAACCCCTTGGAGGTATGGTTCCAAAGAGACACATTTGAGTTTTCCAAGATCTTTTTTCCCTTTCTTGTGCAGATGCTTCCAAGCCTTCAGAATCTTCTCTTTGAGCTCTTGACTATCCTTTTCTTCTTTGAAGAAAATGTTTTCCACATGAACCCCATTGGGCTTGTCTTTCAAAGGGTATCCCAATTGTTGACGGGCGAGGACCGGACTGTAACTGATTCCTCCATTAGCATTGAGAAGAGGTACATTACCGAAATCCCTATAATTGTTAATGATCATTGTTCCATCATAGTCACGACTATACCAATCAATATTGGACTGAGTGAGAGCCATGATCTTCTGTGACCACCATCCTTTCTTTGGATCCCAAAAAGCGTTAGCTTAAGGCAAATGTGAAGTGAAACATTTGTATAACAAAGGAGCACAACAAGTAATCATCCCTCCATTATGAAAGTTCCTCAGATGAACAGAATGATATGCATCTGCTAGCAAGGTAGGCACAGGATTCTTCTTCAAGAAGATTTTAATGGCATTGAGGTCCACAAAATTCTCGAAGCTAGGGAACAGAAAGATGCCATAAATGAGCAAGGAAAAGATAGCCTCGAATGAATCCATGCTTAAATGATCCGCATAATATTGAGCTTTCTCAACCAGGAATTCTGCATTTAACCCAAACACTTCTCCTTTTGTAATCAGGTTCTTTTGAATATCGACCAATCCCAAACGTGTAGCCTTGGCAATATCTTGCTCCTTAGGATCCTCCTCCATGATCGAAAAAGGAGACTCTTCAAGAATGGGAAATCCAACCAGATAAGAGTATTCTTCTAGTGTGGGAACTAGCTGATAATTGGGGAAAGTCAAACAGTGATAGAGCGGATCATAAAACTGGAGAAGTGTAGAAAGAAGTCCACTATCCATCTTTATCTTCAATAGTAACAACAGCTTCCCATACCTGCTTTGGAATCCCTCTGGATATGTCACCAAGGTGCTCAACCTTCTTAGGTCATCTAGGTTAAAACCCTTGTAAGTGTACTTCAAAGTTTTCTTTCTTTCACTGTTCATAGCGACCTCTGATGTTTACAAACAAAAAAGTCTGAGTTCCATGAAACATTATGATATGATGTTCATGAATGCAAAATGCACAAACACAGACAAATGCAAAGATCACACATATGCACACAACACAAGCCTAGGTTTAAAGGAAGAGCGTGGATCCAAGGTCTACCCATCCCCAAGGATTTGCACTATGGATTAATTTGTACCTGCCGAACAGGTTCTAACAGAGTTCCGAAAGTCATCAACCCATCTTTCGGATATTATCAACTTCCCAAATCACTTGGTAATCGATAATATTCTCAAGAGAGTCTCGTCCAAGTATAGTATCGCGTATCAACTATTTCAGAAATACTTCCTTATAGCCATCGCACTACGTCCTAATAAGGCCAAAGTGGGGTAGAATGTAATCTAAAAGTCCACAGTGTCATGGGCTCCTTCGTCGAAAGTAGCATTGTTTTCACGAATACTCGATCAACAATAATAAACTTTCAAGAGGGCCTACACTGAGCGGTGGTTTCTCAAGTTAGCTTGGTCGGGAATCAACTCCCTATAAGCCTTCTTGAATATACCACCATCCTATCATAATTGCACTCAAGTCCGGGTATAGGACCGTCTCACCACTCAAAGCACCCAATACCCAACATACAAACAAATATATTGACAAATATACATGTTAAGCAAATATTCATAAATATAGCATGCAATTAAACAAAATAGGCTAAACCCTCAAGTTAAAGTAATTCTTCCCCAGTGAAGTCGCCATTTCTGTTGCGGTGAGAATCGTGATACCAAGCTATTGAATTAACTTGAATCTTTAATTCTTAAATTCACAACTGGACTTTAATTTATCCAAAGGAAAGGTCTAAAGAAAGAAAAACCCTTTTCGCGATGTAACAACAACGCTAAGAGATTCGGGGATCAGGGGTTAGTTATGCATAGGGTAGGTATCTCACATCCTAAACATTTGTAGTACTCTACATGAACCTTTTGTTTATTTGCATGCTAAGTTTGGTAAATACTTGCTAAGGTTGGGATTGGGTAAAAGATGAAGGTTAAGACCTAAAGATAGCTTCTAAGTTTGCTCGCAAAGACATCGCGTCCTCTGCCTACGTATCCTAACTAGGGTAGAATCAGAGCAATCGTAGTTTACCTCACTAGGGATGAAGAAAACTTGATTATGATCAAGGTTCAAAGGGGAACAACCATTACAATGCTTGTGTAGAGTTTAACAAAACTCTCTAGATCTATGTTAAACACTCAAGAAAAGGGAGTAAGTAATCATTACTATGATTCTTACATAGAGTTTACAAACTCTATCCTAGGGTTCTACGTTGAAGAAACACTCCTAGAAAAGGTGGGTTTTTTAGACTTGAAGCAAAGTCTAAGGGCTTATACTAAGGTTCAAGATGACTTCACAAAGTCAAGGGAGCGAGTAATGAACTATCCATGACACAAGGGTCAATGGAGATACTTTTCCTTTGGAAGGAGAGAGGGACAACTTGGATGAGAACTAAAAAGTTCCATCACTTGGGGAAGAAATACTTAACAAAGCAATAAACAAAAAAGCATGATGAATACAAGGAATATGGTGACAACCAAGCAAGCATGCATATCACAATAAGCAAGGATTAGAATAAAACAATTGGTTTCAGCCAAGTATGACATATCTTTACAAAGATAAAGGAAACAACTCACGGGATACATATTAACAAATATGGAAACCCAACAACCATGCGAATAAGTCACAACTTAAGATAATCATGTTATAAGTTCAAATGTAACAACATTTAGGCATTGATGACAATCAAGTACGTAAGGAATGTTCACAACAGTTAAGTTAAAGATTTAGGAAGAGAACAACAAATTTATGGTAACTACCAATAAGAAACAAAACCTTAACATGTTAACAAACACAAAGAAAACAATTATCAACAAATCTCACAAGATAAGTCAAGCATGGTTCAAGAGAAATTCCTCAAGACGCAAGGTAACAACCCTAAAAATAAACCAACTTTCAAGTGGGAAAAAGTGATTATAATCATGAACAATTTGAAATATTCTTTCATTAAATGAGACTAGGCCATGTTATGAGCATTTAGCAAAAAGAATGGATCAAAAATAGTGAAGCATGAGAAAGTTATGAATTTTTTATTTTTCATGAAGAGAATGAAAATAACAAGTGATAAAAAAGTTAAATGGTCATGGCAAGGATTGAACCCACGACCCTTATGTTCACAAACATAGAAATAACCACTCAGGTACATGGCACGCGTGTGTACATGGAATGGGAAAAGAAGAGAATAAAATAAACATGACAATTGCAATAAAAAATAACCAAAATGGATCATCACTGAGGATCGAACCCTGGCATGTTTGGTGAAAGGCGTGTGTTATAACCACTGGGGTGGCGATACATCCAAGTATTTAGCCACCCCAGAAAAAGATAAGGCTATCTAAGATTGAAATTCTGGGCCAAAAACAAACCACCAAAACCAAAGGCGTGAAGGATTCAAACTAGATCAAATCAGCACCAAATTTAACAAAATTTAAGCCTAACATGATTTTTTTTAAACAAGGATGATGATGGTAACAACCATTTTGTGAAATGACGCCTTCAATCAAAAACACGAATGCAAATGCAATTTGGTCATTTGAGTTGCATAATGGAAATCAAAGCATATTCAGAGTTCATTCACAGCAAACAAACATTGCACACAAGTTTCAAACATGTTGATAGATGATCCTATAGTCCAAGATTCACACATAAATCAAGTAAACTAAAAATGGTTCAATGTTGGCAATTATGGTATGAAAGAGATGCAGAAAACTAGGAACATCCCCAAGTCTCAATGCTCATGGCAGCAAATTGCATCAGTTTTAAATGGCAAACACATATGGACCTATCCTACATGGATTGCAGAAGTTGGAAAGGAAACTTGATGGTGATGGAATACTGTCAAACCCAATGCAGCACCAACATCAAAATCAGTTATGAACATATGCAACAAGCTTCTTACTATGACATTGATCAACTTGCTTGAAAATCATGAGTCACATTCAAAACACACTAACTGTTCCAACATAAACAAAATATGGCTGGCCTCAAATGGAATTGGGAGGGGATCAAGGCTGATGAAAACAGTAGACAAGCAGCAGGCCAAGGCCAAAGTGAACCTGCTGTCCAGATTTCAATCAAATGGCCAAACATGGATGAAACTCACACTTTGATCAAAACAGAACAATTAAAAATCATGGAATCTCAACCTAAACTACTTGAAATGCAATGAGTAACAAGATGATAACAATCAAAATGCCAAGATCATAAACCAAACAGAAATGTCATCAACATGCTTTGTGAAAATGAAAAATGCATTTAGAAAGCTATGTCATGAAATAAGCACAATCAGGTTGAACAAACCTTACACACAAACCAGAAACATGTTATTAAGTGTTTCTAAACTTCAAGAATAGCCACAAACCAAACAGAACTGAAAGTGGTATGCTAGTTGCTCATTTACACATGAAAATGCATAATTGAAGACATGACAAGAATGAGATAGTTTTAGATCAAGAAATCATCATACACAAGCTTCAAATTTATCCATGAATGAATCTACAACTTAAGATTGAACATCAAATGCACACAACAAAATTTGGCTTACAAGCTGCAAGTATGGCACATGGCAAGTAGGCTGTCAAACAGAAAAGATACAAATTGGCATATCATTCAAAATGAGGTTTGGTTCATACACATACAAACCCTAAACATGTTATCTAATGGTCTAGTGCTGAAGAAATAACCTAAAACAAACTCAAACAGAAAGAGCATGGTGTGTTGCAGCTGTGGTTACAAAAAGCTGTTGAATGCCAGAGATGAGGCAAGTCCAAAATGAGAGATCAAAACCAGGTAGCATCAGGTCATGTAAGCATTACACACATATCACAAACATGATAACATATGAATTCATGTTCATACATCAACCAAAAAGTGCTTCAAACACAAAAGGGCATGTTGTGTGTGATTGTGGTTTTTCAAAACTGTTTGACAGCAGAGTGAGGGTACAAGCTGGTTTAGCCAAAAGTGAGTGGTCTCATGTCATGAAAATAGCACATACACATCATACACATGAAAATAAATGAGTTCAAACTCAAAGTTCTGGCATATTGCAATCAAGGCAGAATTTGGTATGGTTCAAGGCAACTTTGGCTTGAATAGAAGTTGAAAATGCATTTTGAAAGTGAAATGATGAACCAAGTGAAAACAGCTCAAACAACCAATACACACACATCACAATCATGAAGATAGATGAAATCACACTTAAAGTTCAGGCACATTTCAAACAGAACAGAACTTGATGTGTTGATACTTATGAAATGCAAAAACAAGTTCATTTATGCAGCAGGATAATTTATGGCAATTTGAGACAGTTAGGCATCACATATCAACTTAAAACATGCTAAATGATAATTCTAGGCTCATGGATTAAACAGAAACAAGTTGAAACAGAAAAGGGCATATTTGTTGGTAACATGAAGCTTTGAAAATGCAAATTTGGAAGTGGACAAACAGTCTTGAAAATGCACGGCCAGTTTAATCATACAAGATGCAAGTTATAAGGTAACAACATCAACAACTTCATGAAAGAAATGAAACAGCATGCTATGATATGAATCATGGTAAGCCTCAAGTTCAAAGTGTATTTTGCAGCAGTTACAAACATTTAACAGCCTTAGACCTCACAACTGGTCCTATTAGCTAAATCTCATGTTTTTATCAATTTCAACAAGTTTCAATTAGTAGCAAGACAAACAAGACCATACAAGTACAAACCAACAGTTCAAACAAATGAGATGAAGCATGGTAGTTGAGTGTGACACAGGCAGGCACATATCATTTTGGCACAAAACTCATGACAATGGTGTAGCAAATGAAACAAGCATCACAACTGTGAAACAAAAAGCCAATCTAGATTCATACATGACCTAGGGGCAGGGGAACCTCATGAAACAACTAACAAGAAATTCAAACATCACAAATAAACAAGGGCTGAGAGACCTATGAGTTTATATGTATTCTTGATAGCTCTGGTGTGGTGTATAACACAGAGAAGGCCTCTATTTATAGGGAAAATGAAGGTGAGGGCAGATTTGGGTTTTGGCTTCTTGGAGGAAAATCTTGGAGAAATCTTGCCAAAATCTTGTGGCAGCTCCATACATCAGTCCCTTCGCTCAAGGAAAGCCAGAAAATCAAGTTGAATGATGCATGAAGTGACTGCATAGAGCTTAGAGTGATGAGCTTACAGCTGCTACAGTTTTGGAGAAAAAGTTTCTCTTTCCTCTTTCACATTTCTTGATTATTATATTACCACTTGTTGCAACTTGCTCTTCTCTCTTCACTTCTTCCATTTTTTCTGCATTTTTGCTCATTCACACCTATAAATATCAGATTGAACATGATCTAATGGCTGAGTGTGGCCCAAGTTGTTGAAATTTGAATTTTTGGAAAAAGTTGAAGTGGTAACTTCAAGTGTGGCAGCCCCAACTTCCATGATCCATAACTCTCTGCTCACAAATGCTATTGAAGCGTTCTACCACATTTTAGAAAGCCCTAAAGTAGCTATAAAACTTTCATGTTTTTGAGATTTTCAAATTCTAGATGGAACTAGGTTGAAAAACCCCTCCAAGTTGCTGAAAAAACATACTCAAAAGGCCAAATAACCAAAAAAATTCCAAGTTATTTCCCTTCTTGAAATGAATTTGGTCATAACTCCAAATCTATGCATTTTTTGATCATGGACCACTTTGGGACTTTTGTAGGAATTGTCAAGAGATTTCCAATGAGCTTTGAAACAACTCAATTGGATATGTGGTTGAGGAGTTATGGTCTTGCCCCTTTCAAAACCCTAATTCTCGATTTTTGCAATTACTTCCTAACCCTTGATCCAATGGTCATGAAATTTTATGGGAAGGTGTAATATGACATAAGGAACATTTTTGATTCACATCTTGAAGTCAAATTCCTTATGAGTGAAGAGTTGACTTTTCGGTCAACCGTACGATCAATCGGTGACTACCGAGTCAACTGTTGAGGTTCCGGGTATTTTGAGGCCTTGAAACTTCTTGAGTATACTTTAATAAGCCATAGGAATTTCATGGACCATGATCCCACCATTGGAACACTTTTTAAATCTAAAGTCAAACTATAGTTGACTTTTCCTAATCGAAAACCCTAATCGGGTATCATGAACTGCACTGTTCTTAATTCTTGGGTGAAAACCTCAAATTGGATTCATACTTGACCCAACGTAGTATCCTTGATATTGTTTATAGTTGAACCAATCCAAAACATTGAGTGATCAAACCATCGAAGCCTTGACTTTCGACGGTATGGAACTCTGATTCATCTGCATCTTGACAAAGATAAACTTGAAATGGGTTAAGGTTAGATAATCAAATGAGTATGATCCTAAAATGATGATGAGGATCTAAGGGGTCAAAATTTGGGGTGCAACAGAGGTATTGTCAATTGAAGATTTGGATTCAACTGCCAAAAAGTCAACTGAGGGTCAAAGTCAAAGTTTGACTTTTGGATCCTTTGGTCAACCATGAACATTTCAAGTCAAGATTCATGGAATATGGAGTCTTGTTAAATTTTAATCAAGGGAAATCATGAAAGTCAAAGAAGGTTCAAATTTGAGGAGTTTTGAATATTTTATAAGTACCAAAAATCATGTTCATATAGTCAACTTTCCAAGGCTTTTGTGTTCGACTCATGCATACAAATTCAGCAAACAAGGGCTTCCATTAAAGGTCTCATTTGATCATGCATGTTGATGAAAGATTTGAACTTAAGAGCTTCCTCCAATTGGGAGAGATTTGGTGCTAAAGTTAAAGTTTCAAAATTCCAATATCATAGAAAAGTTTCTAAGTGTTGAAGCATGTTCATGTGCATGACTTTCAAGGCACCTTGTGATTGATCCAAGCACTCAATGAAGACACATGGGGTATGAAATTTAAGAGGGTATTTAGTACTATACCATGGTGCAAGATTTGGTCCTAGAATCATCCCTCAAGTGGGAGATATTTAAAGCTAAAGTGAAGGGTTCAACATTGTATAAAATGGCCAATAACAGAATTTTTTCTAAGTGTCAGTCAGTGGTGGTAGCCCAACTTCATGCTATCATGTTTCAATATGCAAGCATCATCTCAAGAAGTTTTCAACATGAAAGTTATGCATTGCAACAAGATCTTTCCAAGGATATCAAAATTGCACCATTTGAATCACTACATTGTAAGTTATGGTTTCTCAAAGTTGGCAAAATGACATGTTTTGGTCCATGGATCACACTTGGCACACAATTTGGTCCATGCCATTTCTGGGTCCTAAGGTAATAATTATAGGTCATTTCTTGGTTTACAAGTCACTAAAGATCACTTAAAGACTTCAAATACATTTTGACTCATCATGGCTATGATCATTGAATCATTCAAGGCCAAACCATGACCATCCATGTGTGTTCGTAGTCCATAATCACACATTCCTTGATTCAATGACCAAAGCAAGTTCTAATCCATCATCCATCACCCAAAATACTTCAAAATCATGACATGGAACAAGCAATGTAAAGGCAAGTGAATTTGGCCAAGTTGGGTACAAGTGTGACACGAGTTCATGGCAGTTTCAACTCATCAAGTTCATACATCATTTCTTCCATTTCAAGTCACTATTTTAAACCATTCCAAATGCTATTGATTCACATCATGGCATATTTTTCAAAACATCAAGGATCAGATCAAAGGGTGGATAATTGATCACATGAGCACATCACAAAGTACACGAAAACTCACTGCACAATGACAGTTCAGGTAAGACAAAAATGTGGAATCTTCTGGATTTGGGACACCTCATCACTCCAAATCATTAGTAAATAATTCCCTCATGATTCTCCACTAAAAACCACATGCTTTTAAGGCTCTAACAATTAGAATAATGAGCTGGAAAAATTTGTTAGAGGGAGTGACCTCACGCATTTCATTCTCTCTTTTGGATCCAAATCTGCCGCTCTCACTCATCACACACTGTTGCACACTAAAATTTGCTCAACCTTATTCACTTGGTTTATGTTTAAATATCATTACCATTTGCATATAGAGTCATGTACATAGCCTAACCATCTGCATAGCATAAGCATAGCAAGTCATCCAACAGGGGACCAATCATTATTCTCATCAAGAGGTCATTATTCTAGTCCAACCTCATTCAAGTCATCAGAAGAAATTTGAAAGCTGAGAAGTCAATGGATCAATCAGTTCATCTATCTCCTATCTGAGGGTATCTGAGGATCAACAAAGGAATTGTGAGTTGTGGGCTGAGCATGGAGAGTAGCTAGACATCATGGGGGACTTAGGAAATCATTTGGAAAAGGAGACAAGTTGTTGATATGATCACAAGTATTGCAGTTGAAGACAGCCAACTAGGGTTTTATCTGGGGTCAACTCTAGGTCAACTCTAGGTCAATTGACTGATTGAAGGGCATCCAGGTCTATTGGAGAGATGTGGGGTTCATCATTTGACATTTAAAGAAGGATAAGGTGATATGCCAAGAAGAATTCAAGAGAAATCAAGGAGAAGAGGAGTTTCTAAATTAGGGTTTCTGTGCAAAATCCCCTAGTTTAGGTCAAATTTCCAAGCAAGATAAGTCAAAATGCAAGCTTCAAATGGATCCTTGGCCAACATGAAACTTGTAGAGGATCTCAATACCTTTAATTTGAGTTGTGGAAGACATCAAGGAGATTTATAGAACTCAAGTTATGGTCCTTGCAAGTTACAGGTCATCTGAGGTCTCTGAAATTTTGTCTGTGAAAGTGACTTGACTTCCAAGCTATTTTTACCCCTCAAGAAGATTTCAAATGAATTTATGATCAACATAAGAGTTGTTCCTCATTGTCTTAGCTTTCTAGAATGGTATAGTATGACTTCATATGATTTGTGGAACTCTACTTATGGTCTTGGCAAGCAAAGGGTATTTTGGTCATCTGAGGATTACAAGTCATTCTTAGCCTATGCCTAAAACTCATACAAGGAAGCTTCAAATGAAAAACTTCACAACATCAAAGTTTCTCAAAATGCCATTTTAAGTCTATAAAAGAAGTCATGGAAGTTTGTAAATGCATGGAATGAGACTTGACCAAAGTTGGTGGAAAATGACCTAAAAAAGGCATATAAGTTGAAAAAGTTGAAATAAAAAATTGGTTTGAGAGATCTACAAATCCAAAATGGGTCATCCAATATACCAAATTGATTCCAAACATCATTTTAGAGACATTGGTTCATCCACTTTTTTGAGTTAGGAGTTAAAAATGGGACTTGCTTTGTAATATTGTTTCTTGCATCATAAGGCAACTTGGTAAAACTCAACACAAGGCAAGGAAAGGCTTGGTTTTCACACATACACTCCCAATATCTCATGAAAGGAGATTTTAACACAAGTTTACCAAAGGTTCAAGCAGGAGATGAGATGATTCAAAGTATCATTAAGTGAGAAGTTCATGAATTTTCCACCACTTTCTAGAATCCTCTAGGATCAATCTAGAAACTTCTCAATCTGTTAATCATCATCTATATAATGAAATGAAGCCATTGGTGCAAGAGGTTGGTGAAAAGAGGGAGAGAATAGAGAGAATTTCATGGTTGCTTCCATTGTAAGAAAGTGAGAGAATTATCATAATCTTCCATTTCTGTTCAAGAGAGTTATTCATTTCCAATCTTTGGCATATTGTGAGGGTGAATGAGCATGATGCAAGGTCCATCAATGGAGGTTTAAGGAGTGGTGGTCCAAGATTCAAAATTGTGAACCAGAGTTGCAGCCAACAATCCAAGCACTTTCCTCCCAGTTTTTTGCAAACAGAAGGATTTTCATCAATTAGAGATCATCCTCGAAGGGTTTCAAGCATTGGATCCACCTGCAACTACCTCTACCATAGCTGCTAAGCAGGTTGGTGTTTTCTTTCTTTTCTACATGATTAGGTGTTGTTAGGTTAGATCATTGGCATAGGATTGTTAGGGTTAGGAAGATGAACATGTACTCTCTCTGTTATGGTCATTAGAGACAGTTTGATTCATGGTGATGAAACTTTCTTGATCTAGAGCACACAGTTTAGGGCACTGTAATGTTAGTTAAGATGTGCAGAACACTCCCCATAATGCCTAGATTACATTAGTATAAGTTTGAGCAAGTTCCATTAACGTGCATATCAGAGCTAATTCAATGGTGCCAAGACTTCCATCGTTCGGGTTTGATCCTTGGGGGAGTTTCAGGAAAAACTAGATGCAGGGTGTTGAAGAGGGCAATTAGTAGATCGTTTTTGGTTTTTGTGGCGTGGCATTTAGTGGAAGGACGAGGGAGTATGTGAGGCTGGAAGGTTCTCGCATGGAGTTAGGGTTTCTGAAAACCCTAGGTTGAGTGGAGAAGACGACACACTAGCCGTTGGATTGTTTCCATTATTTGACCATTTCACCTCATCGTGTGGCTGTTATTTGAATCTGGAAATGGAGGGAGTTTTTAATGCCAAACGCACCGTTTTACTTGAATCAAAGGCATGGGCTTAGCGTCAGACTTCTATTCGCACACCCACCATCAGGCCCAATTTGAAATTGCACGTGAAAAGTTACTTAGGCACACCCCCGCGCGTCTTTCTCTTTTTTTTGTTTTATTTTCGTTTCTGATTAGTGACTGGGCCTTGCCATACTGCTATCTGCACCCCACGTTCATGGCCCAATGGTGAATAACAACTGGGCGCTTCTACTTTTCTCACCCCTCCCCCTTTTATTTCATATTTTGTTATTTTAATTTCTCTAATATTTTTCTCATCTTTAAAAAAATCATAAAAAATAGGAAAATTGAGATTTTTAATTCCTTCTTTTTGCTATAGGTCCACTATTCTGTCTAGAAAAATATGAAAAAATAAAAATGGCATTTTATTTTGTTTTAATATTTTTCACGCATTTTTCTTGTAAATAGCATTTTATTAAGTCTAGTTTGATACATGAATTTGGTAATTTTTGTTCTAATAGTTGCTTTAATATTTTTCACCCATTATTTTTAGGTTGATTAGTAGATAAGATTAGCTTGTACATAAAATTAATTCACAATTATAGGATTTAGTTTTAGGTGATTAGTTTAGGTGTGAATAACATGAACAAAATTAGGGTTTAAGTGATGACTTAGGTGAATTAGTTCATTTCCCTTAGGACTTAGATATTGAATATTTTAGATATGGGACTATAGGGACTATGGGTAGTTATTAGATCCCTTAGAAATCACTAGGATTCCCCTACTGCTATTAGTATATTACTGTCTGTATTTGCTTGATTGGTGTGGTGTGCCCTCTGGGGATTATTGTTTGTCTGTGTGGGTATTGGGATTGCCCGGGAATTGGGAGAGCTGAAGACTTGTGATGATGAAGCCATTGGAGATCCAGAGCTTGAAGACCAACTTCCAGAGTTGGTGAGGAGATTCCTGCTAGCAGCTGTTGAGGAGATTAGGGTTTAGGAGCTAGGCAGAGCTCTAGATTAGAAAGCTTGATTCTCAAACATGGAAGGTCTTGACTGCCTCCATTCTTCTCTGTGATGCAGAGTCTCTCTAAGACACTCACCCCCTTCCTTTGGAAGGCTTGGTGCTACTTTCTAAGGGATAGAACTCTTGAGAGAAAATATCTTATGTGTTAGTAGCAGTCGGTTTGCCACCCTTGGTAGTCAACTAATTGCTTAACACCCAATTCACTCTTGTGATTGATCCCTCATCCTGGAGGTTAGGACTTGAAGAAAAGCCATTGTAGACTGAAGGTTGATGACAAAGACCTTGCTTGAAGGCTGTGGAGATAGAGATTGATGCTTGCTGAAGCTTGTAGCTGATTGGAGATGACTTGAAGACTGATGCGGTGCAGAGCTGCTGTGGCTGTTTATTTTTGCTGTATTTCATTTCTGATGTATTGATTGGTTTTCTGGACTGTATTGTTTGCTGTTTACCCTGTTGGGTTGAAAGTGAAGTCTGTTCACTTTTGCCTATTGTTTTCTAGGTTCGAGGTTGAGTGGGACTCCCTTGCCTCGCTTGTATTGTTGCATCCATGCATTTTACTGCTTTACTGTATATATCTGCCATTGTTTCTGCTTCTGTCAATTCCCTTAGGATCTTTGTTTCTCTCTGTGCAAGAGAGGAGCATGATAGACATTAGGTCTTAACCCATGCATGATAACATTAGGTTAGTTTGATTCCCTTTGCAACCGTAGGTTAGAGTTCTGTCTCTTCTTCCTCAAAACAAACAGAAAAACACAATAAAATTTCAAACTCAATAAAAGACACTTCTTCCGTAAAAGAATGTGAACTCATCAAGACGTCATTTTTGTCCGCTTGGACAGCTAATCAGAAAAACCTTTTTCAGAAGGAATAAAATCAACCAAGACAAGCTTGTGTCGTACGTGGCCCGAACTACGTTTGCTCTGATCTTCCATGCAGTGTGGAAGTACGTAGGCATAGGATGCGATATCCTAGCGAGCAACCTTCCCCTCCTTTCCCGTAGGTAGGCGAACTACGTTGACTCTGATTTCTCGTTTCAGACGGGAATACGTAGGCATAAAGTGCGATACTTTGCCGAGTCATTTTATTTTCTTTTTAACCCTTGACCTTTAGTTTAGATAGAATAACAATCCATACCCGAAACACAAGCGTGGATCCCGTCGAGTACGACAGACGTGAGGGGTGCTAATACCTTCCCCTTGCGTAACCGACTCCCGAATCCAGGTTTTGGTTGCGACGACCATACCTTTCCCGTGTTGTGCGAGGTTTACTCTGAGCGTTTCCTTTCCCTCCCGTGGGATAAATAACGCACGGTGGCGACTCTTCTGTTCAGCCGGCGCCGATTTTCGCAGTAGCGACAGCTGGCGACTCTGCTGGGGATCCAACGTCCCCTGGCTGCTAAGGACTGCGATAGTTCTTATGCATTTGGGATCCAACGTCCCTTAAGAGAGTCAATCCTAACGCTTGTTTTCCCGTCGAGGATTTTGTATGGATTTTATATTTCTGACCTTTATTTCCAGCATTATATATTGATTATTATTGCTGTACTTTGGGGTGTGACGGGTGTTCTGATATTGAGTGAGAAGTCGGACCTGGGCTTGAGTGCACCTTAGACTTAGAGTAGAGATTAGTGGGCGCGCACGTGCTTTGCATGTCCTAGTGTCCCGCGAAATCTACACTCAGACGAGGTTCTTCTGGTTGGCCTCCTGTCCTGCCCTTTGGGTGGCTCGGGTTGCTGGTTAGTTGGATTGTCGACTCTGGGGACCGATCATTTGGAAGTTGGCTAAGTGAGGCCTCTTCAGGATTTGATGATGCCACTCCTTCTGGGTATCGTATCATCAACCCTGAAAGTCTGTGACGCCAACGACCGCATAGGATGCCATACCTTTGTCAGTTACTAGGACATCCACCTGTGAGAGGGTTTGGGGTTATGCAGGTAACTAGACCTTTAGATACCGGTTATTTATTGATCAGAGATCCTGGGTATTTATGGAGAGTTATGAGGTCTGTCAGAGACCATTTGGAGATGTGTTATGAGGTCTGTCAGAGACCAGTTGGAGATGTGTTCTGCGGTCTATCAGAGACCAGTTGGAGAGTTCTGAGGTCTGTCGGAGACCAGTTGGAGATATGATTTGAGTTCTATCAGAGACCAGTCAGAGTTACGTTATGGGTCTATCAGAGACCAGTATTGGAGCTGTGTATGAGGTCTATCTGAAACCAGGGTTTGAGGACTTCTAGAGAGTCTATCTGAGATTTCTTGATATGGTTCAGGCTATTCAGCTACGGCAGTTGGTCCCTGTTGCATGTCACTTGCATTGCATTGTTTGCATACTCATCATCATTGCATCCTACTAACGTGTGTCTGTGCTGCAGGTGCATTTGCGTTCCCCCGGTTCTAGTGTCTGGACTTCTGAGTATTGATCATGGCTGGTTTGAGGATGACAGTTGCGTATAAGCTACCTATCCCCGATATTACTCCACTCCTGGGTCTGATTTCTCTTGCAGATGAGGATGTCCATAGAAGCTTCAGGCAGAGTTATGGACGGTTGTTGAGTTTAGTTCGCAAGTCCACTGATGATGAATTGAATGGGCTGTACACCTTAATGCAATTCTATGACCCGACTTTGAGATGTTTCACGTTTGCGGATTTTATCTTGGGGCCTACTATGGAGGAGTATGTAGAGTTTACTGAGCTGCCAGTTCAGAATGCAGTTCCTTTTATTCACTCAGCCGCTGAGCCCAATTTGGAGGATTTAGCCAAGGCCCTGCATATGAATGCTTCTGAGTTATTGATGACTGCATGGCGAGGGGTTCCGGGTATTTCTCTTTAGTTTCTGGTTGGTAAGGCTCAAGAGTACGCCAATAATGGGTGTTGGGTGGTCTTTAACGCTATTTTGGCCCTCTGCATTTATGGGATAGTGTTGTTTCCTAACTTCCCAAACTTCGTGGATATGGACGCATTTCATCTGTTTGCTGCTGGTAACCCAGTACCAACGCTGATTGGGGACTTTTACCATTCGATGCACTACAGGAATGAGAACAGGAGAGGCAAGAACGTCTCTTGTTGCGTACCTTTGCTGTATATGTGGTTCAAGAGCCATCTTCCCTCGAGGGGACCTTTCGTGGATAGTGCAATCACGCCCGACTGGCCAGAGCATATGATGAGGTTAACTTCTGAAGACATTGAATGGGTTGATCGAGATCTACTGGGATCTGAGCTTATCTTCAGTTGTTCTGGGTACCCTAATGTCCCGCTGATAGGAAGAAAAGGGTGTATCAACTACAACCCATCCTTGTTGGTCCGTCAATTCGGATATGTGCTGAAGAACCCACCAAAGGAGGAAGAAGTACAGGAATCTCTGTACTTCACCGGAGATTTGAAGGGGGAGTTGTTAGCCAAGCTACAGCATGCCTGGACGCGTATTAACCGAAGAGGGAAGCCGCTGTTAGGGAAGAATGACTGTCAGGCCTATGCACCTTACAGGGTTTGGATCCAGGAGAGAGCCAGTCAGTTGCGGATGCCGTTTCCAGATGCACCAGCCCTTGTTCCTATTCCGGTAGCAGAGCCAACTACTGTTTCTAGGGAGGCCTACGAGCAAGTTGTGAAAGAAAAAGAAGCCTTGATAAAGATCAACGAAGGGTTAGAGCAGGAGCTAGCCCAGATACGCAGCGAGAAAAACAAGGTCGTGCATGCTTTCCAACAGCAGGTTGAGCTAATGAACAGACTAGGGGCTGAGTTGATTGAGGAGAAGAGGAAGCGCGAGTGTCTGGGGCAAGAGTTCAGAAGCTCCCATGACATGCTCGAATCCAAAAAGAAAGCGCTCGACGCAGCACACCGAGAGATCTCTTCTTGCAATAAGACTTGGAATGCTACGTTCACCAACAATAAGAAGAGGGAGGATAAGTTGAAGCAGCAAATTTCCGACCTCGAAGAGCAGTTGAAGTCCAGCATCAAGAAGTGTGAAGAAGAAGTGATGACCCGGTATAGTCTCCAGAATGCACTAAACAAGGCCATCAAAGGCAGGGATGAAGCTGTGTCTCAGAAGCGGAAGTTAGAAGATCGCTTCGGAGAAGGGGCATGGGAAGAAACTGCTGGAGACGTGCAACGTGTGCTCAAACGAAGAAACCAACTTGTTGAAGGGTTGCTTACCCGACCAGGTCATCCAGAGACCAAGAAGTTGTTAGAAGAGTATCAGGCTCATGAGTGTACTTGATCATTTCTTGTATTAATTTGTATGCTTTATTTGCATAGTGCTGACCATCACCAGGATTGTTGGTTTGAGGTCATGCCTTCTTATTGTACTCAGTGATATTGTATTCTGGGCTTATTGGTTTCTCTGCAATATATGAGGCTTTCTATGATTCAGCTCCGATCTTTGTATTGCTAGCACTGTCACTGCACTGGCACCTTCGCACTAGAATCGGGGGATGAATTTCCCTAATGCACAGACACACACATTGCATTGCGTTCATATTCATATTGCATTACAGGTAATTATTAAACTGTATCTCATCCCCTGTATCTTCCAGGTCTTCCCGGATTAGCGGCCGAAGAATTCCCTGACATTCAACCAGAAGTAGCAGTGAGTAAGTCATGAGTCAGGATCAGACTGAGATGCAAGAGGTGCACGACAACATAATGCGGCTCATACAGGTAATGGAAGCCATGGCCGAGAGTCAGAAACAGTTGCAGAATATGGTGCAGCCTCTGATTGCACGAGCTAATGATAGAGCTGCCGATTTTGCTCAGCTAGAGAATCAAGGTTTTCTCCCAGGCCGCATACGCCAACTTGTGGGGATAGACATCAAGCAGGTTCAAGCAGAATTAACGGATGTTCGAGGCCAGCTGGGGCAGTTCACGAAAGATATGCAAGTGTTGCGCTCGAATCAGGAGACGCTAGGAGAAGAGAACTGCCGATTGAAGGCACAGATGGGGTTGATGGCTGAAATATTAAGGAACGTACTCAGAAGAGAAGGAGGGCAAATGTCTAAAGACGCGGCTGACTTGTCTGCTCCTCAGGGGTCTGAAGAACCATTACCCACGCATGATAGGCGTAAGAGACCCTCTCCACGATTCGAAGCTCAGGAGTCTCCTCGTCAGCAGTCGCAATTGATTTCGCAGGATAACTCAAGGAGGGGTGGCAAGAGGATGAGGCCTTCTAACAGAGTATTTGATGAGATCCCTGTGGATTATGATCAGCTGGTGCAACTCTTGTTCCAACTTCAACTGGTTGAGCCCCGCATTTTGGTCCCACTGACAGGGCAGCCGCCACCAGACTATGACCTGAACGCCCATTGTGCCTTCCACTCCGGCGCACCGGGGCATAACATTGCAGACTGCAAAGCTTTTAAGCATAAGATTCAAGATTTGCTGGATGAGAAAATAATTGAGTTTGTACCGGGGGGCATAAAAGTTTCAGGGACTGATATTCCCATTTCCCCGCCAGAGGTTGCAGACGAATCGAGGTATATCCCAGAACCACTGGAAGCTAAGTCCCCATGTCCACAACAGTTGCCGATGCCAGGGTTGAACTTAAGGATGACAACGCGTGAGCCTAAGGAATCGTCCGAGCAAAGCCAGCAGCATACAAGATGCCAGTATCCGGCTCAACAAAGAATTCAGGGAAAGAAGCCAAGGAGGGTGTTTGAAAAGCCTCCCTCGACGTACGCAGATTTATTACAGACACTACTAAGATTGAACTTGGTGGAGAAAAGAACTCTGGCGCCAATAACCGGCACTCTGCCGGATGGCTATGATGCAAGCAGGCACTGTGAATTCCACTCCGGGGCTCCCGGACATGATATTGAAGGTTGCCACGCGTTCAAGCATAACGTCCAAGATTTAATCGACAGCAGGGTTATTAACTTCTCTGATAGGGTCCCCAAGGTGGTGCAAGGCCATAGACAAGCGAAAGCCGGGATGATGAAAAAGTTTCCCAGATTTGATCGGGCCGTTGAGAGAAGATCGAGACAGCAGTAGACTACCCCTGATGATAGCTTCTGAGGATAGTTGACTCGCCAATAAGTCGAAGTGCAGGAAGTCCAGTTCTGAGACACCGACATTTTTCATGTTATCTTGTTCATGTCTTCGCATTTGTAGTTTCTTTTCTGTGTAATTGCAAATTTCGCTTCTAAAACTTGTTGTTTTTCAATTGATATTGATAAACGAAATGAATATGCATGTTTTGAATTAATCCAGTCGTGTTCACTCTTTGTGTTTCTTTAATGCTTAATGCTTGTTTTAGCAGGAATCCGGGGAGGATGACGAAAACAGATGACGAATAATATTCCGATTGTATGCTTTTGGATAAAAAACTTGTTGATGAGATACAGGCATTGTTTCAATCCATAAACACCGGAGATATAAGGAAGATAATCCCTTGATAACCCCTTTCGAGCCAGTAGTAGGAGTTTCTTTTTTTTTGAAAATGAAAAAACCTAAATCGTAACCCGGGGCAGGGTAGGTGTCAGTTAGTTTGACCAAGCGTTCGAATTACGAAAGGAGTGTCCGTTTGAGGATAAATCACACTTGTATAGGTCGTGCCTAAAGAACCGTAATGGTTGAACCTCGCCGACAAAGAGTGAAACAGTCACATTGTTCCACAAAAAGTCAGACAAACCAGTGTCCCACGACTTGTTCAAAAGAAAAAAAAACAAAAAGCGAAAAGAACCAAAAGCCCGCTAAGTCAAAACTTGAAAACAAATGACTTAGGCAAAAATAGGGGCATCCCGCTGGACTGGAAAATTAAAAGAATCTCAAAAGATAATCAGTCCAGGAAAAAGTTAGGGAATGAAAAACGAAAAAAACGAAAGACGGAAAGGATTGCCAAAGAAAAGGAAAAAATCCTCGAAAAGGACAAAGTCGTGTGACTCTATGTAACACGGTGGGAGAACTGACTTTAAACAATGTTGCGGATAGCAAGAGTCGCCACCGACTTTTATTTTATCCGTAAGGAAAGGTTATAAAAGAACAGGAAAGACCTTAGAGAATATTTTGGGTCCGGGGGGTAGGTTATGAAAAGGGAAGGTGTTAGCACCCTTTTCATCCATGGTTATCCATGGGCTCTTAGGTACTTAAGCTCACTTTTGAATTGTTTTGAAAGTGTAGTGTGTGAATAGCAAAAAATTTCAGAATAGTTTAATAATAATCCGTGTATGGATGTGAAAAAAACTTGTTTGAAAATTTTGTTGGAAATTTGTTTAAGTGTGAAAAAGTTTTGAAGTGAGCAAGTATCTAGGAGTAGCCTACCCTAAGGTCTTTCTTATTCTTTATCCTTTCCTTAGTAAGACTATCCCTACTATAATGGAGTAGGTAGTCCTTACTTTGGATGTTAAGGGACATGTGAGGGACAATTGGATTTTTGAAGGCCATTGTGGGGTGTAATAAGCAAACTGGAGGGACTATCATCATTTTTCGAAAGGGACTCGATTCGTAAAGGCAACCATAAGGGACTTTGATGATTTTCTTTTTGAGGGACTTGCTTTATACACCCCACTTAACCATTATTCGTAGGCAACTTGAGGGATATCCTTAGGAAGTGAGACGGCGATTAAAATCGACTTACGTGTGTGACGTGTTTATTTTAATTATCTTTATTTAAAAGTGATCTAAATTTATTTTAATATTACATACATGTTGTTACACTCCCTAATTACTAACCATAATAATAATTAAATAATTAAACAACTTTACATCCAAGAAACAATTACAAAATAATAAGCAAAATAATTAAATAGCAAAGATAAATAAAATATAAATAAGCAATAATAAATAATAAAGGGGGGTTAATTCTAAGTTTACTCGGCAAGACATCGCATCTTGTGCCTACGTATCCTTACGGGAGTGGAATCAGAGTAATCGTAGTTCCCCTCAATAGGGAGGTTAGAAACTTCTTGACTGTGGTCAAGGTCTCAAGGGGAATAAACGCATCTTAAGGACACGCTTACGTGGAGTGTAGAAACTCCAAATCTCTACGTTGAAATGTTAAGTTGTAATTAGGGTTAAATTAGGGATTCCACGGCGGGAAACCCTAAAATGAGCGCGGCGGCTCTTTGACCTAATGCTAAGGGTAAAATTGTAATTTTGCCTGCGGCGAGGCATTTGTGAAAATTAGGGTTTGTAGTTTGTAGTTTTGAGGATTTGAAATTGAATGTGTGAAGTTTTACGGACTATTGGTGCGGCGGCCAAACAGTTAGACCTAACCTTCGGATGTGTGCAATGTGACAGAAATAATAGTAAACGCGTGAGATAATTGAATCATGCAAACAGAGAGATAATGTCATAATTTAAACCATGCAAGCAGAAATTTAAAGGCAGAATTTAAAGAGCGATTGTTAAGTTCGCGAGGTTACATGAGAGGAGCAGATACAATATGATAATGAAGTTTGAATTGAACAATAATAAAATAAAATAAATAACGGTTCTAGTTATTATTTAAAAAAAAAGATTTTAGTTATTATTTTAAATTTATCTAAAAAAAAGTTTTTCTTAAAAATAATAGGTTTTCATATTAATTTGGAAAAGATGTTAATGTTATTTATTTTAAAAAACAGATTTTTATATTATAACAAATTTTAATAAATTAATGATAACAATAATAATAATAATGGTAATAATAATGATAATAATGATAATAATAATAAATAATGATAATAATAATAATAATAATAATAATAATAGTAATAATAATAATAATAATAATAAAGCAATAATGAATTTTAAATGTGCCAAATAACCCAACAATGTTGCTAACGCAGAAATGCGCTCATCGCAACCAGATCTAAATCGGACGAAACAAAATTTATCGCAAAGAAAAAGAAATTAAGCAAAAAATAGTATTATTGCTCACACAAAAATGCGATCATCGCAACCAGATCGAACTAACACAAATGTCACGCGTCATGCACACAAATGTGCAAACATCGTATCGACATAATTCGATCAAAAATCTTATATATATAAACTCTAACAATTTAAAAATTATATATATATAAACGTAACAGTAATAGATAAAGAAAAAGAAATAACGGTAATAGATGAAGAAAAAGAAATAACGGTAAAAGATGAAGAAAAAGAAACAACAGTAATAAATGAAGGAAAAGAAATAACGGTAAACGATGAAGAAAAAGAAACAATAGTAATGGATGAAGAAGAAAACTAAATAACGGCAAACGGCACTCACTCCTCTTAGGTTTTTTTTCCTTCTCCTCCTTTTTTCCAACAAGGCAACACATGTATATATAGGGAACAAATTAGGGTTAACACCAAATTGTCAATAATGTCCCTAAAGCCCATTTTAAAGCCCAAACTAAATAATTAGTTAAGAAAAAATAAAATTTAAATAATTTAAAATAATTAAAATAAACTTAAAATAAAAACTAATAATCCTATTGATTCCTAAAATAAAAAATATTATAAAAAGAACAAAATTTTTTTCAATATTTTTTATTTTATGATTTTTTGGATATTTTTATGAATAATTTAGAAAAAAGTGAAAAAAATAATATTTTAAAAAATGATTTAATTAAAATACGAAAATAATAATTAAATAATAATAAAAAACTATTTTTGTTATTTTTTTAATGAAAGATAGAAAAACTTAGAGTAAAAATAATAAAAAACAAAAAAAATGACAAAGGTGAGATTCGAACTCTCAACCTCTCACACTCATAACTCCTTACACATGTCCTCCTGCCAATTGTGCCATTTTTACTTTTTAGAAAAAAAATGCATGCCATATGATATTTACCTCTTTTTGATGTTGGCAAAAAAAATCATGAAGTTTGACTTTGGTTTGACCACAGTTGACCTCAGTTTGACCTTTTAACTGCATTGACTGCTTTTGACTTATCTGATCATCTGACTGAGCAAACTTTTGAGAAAAGTCTTGAAACTTGACATGGGGGTTCTTATACACATATAAGATGTTATGAAGCTCACTTGAAGTCTTGGAAGTCCATTTAGCCTGATTAAAGTCAAAACCCTAGTTTTGGATGCACTGCTTAGGAGGTGCATTGTCTGAGGGAATTGTCAACTCTTCTGACCAATTGTGAATTTTGTGAACCTTGTGAACCTTCTTGGAACACAAAGTCTTGTATTGTGAGGGCAAATTTTGGGGTGCAACACTCTAGGTACCCAAAGACGAAAAGCAAATGACTGTCACTCAAAAACAAAAAAATGTGTGGTATCCTGAACCATCACTCCTATCATTCCACCTCTAATAGGTGAACGCTGAAGTCATATTAGCTGGACATAGGATTGGAGAACATCACGAAGAATGGGTGGGTCGAAATAAATTTTGAGCCTATATCTTTCCTTGTTAACCGTGAACCTGACCACGTTACAACCCAGAAAAGTCCTAATTGAAACAGGTTTTGGTCAAGAGCATACGTCAGTAAAGATCTCATCGATTCTGACTCCTAAAAGGGTTCCTCTTACCAGCTTTCATATTGACATTTTGATAATTGATTCATTACATGTCACAAAATTTTTTCAGTGAACAGACTTGGATTTCGAAACTGTCATATGCACTGCGTTTAATATATCTTTTATGCAGAACAACATGTTTTACTTGCGAGTAAGCGCATGCCAACACGAAAAATTCCTACAGTGGAAGGTCTGATCAGGATAAAATGCAGAATGCCCAAATGTTTCGTGAACTGGGGCAAGCTATACTGATTAATTCAGGTAGAGTCAGTCATTCTAGAATCAGTAAATCTGGGGCAGTCAGGTCAAGATTTGGCAAATCTCTCATAGCTATGGGCAGTGCTCCACGACTCAGTCGATCAGAGACAAAAGATTATTGTGAGACCGGAGCAGGTCACCCTAAAAGCACGAAAGTTATGTTCTCAGAACACCTCTTCGAGGTTCGAAATGTAGAAGCAGTCCATGTCTGGACGTCGGGATGCAAAGACTGTAGGGTCCATTCCAAAATTGTTGCAGATTCAGGGGCAAGCTATGCAAAAATACAGACTGGGGCATGTTAGTATCCCCAAAGCGGAGTTCTCTCCTTTCAGCAAGGGTTCTTTCCTCCCAGTGGAGCTCGAAGATTAAAACTCTCCCCAGGAAGAGTTGGTTGCGTGTCCCGGCATTTATTGTGTCGGAATACCGTGGGATACCTGTTCACTCTCCAGCAGAAATCCAATCATACCATGCAGGGTTATATTCCCCAGCAGAGTGTTACCTCAACAAGGTGCTTGGTTAAGTTCCCAATTTCCCAGCAGGGTTGACTTCACTCTTCCAGCATTTATTTTGCTGGAGTAATTCTGTAGCATCTGGCTATCCCCAGCGGAGTTGGCATTATCTTCAACATTTATTTTGCTGAAGTGGTTCCTGTATCCCAGCAGGTGGAGAGAGCTCTTGCTCAAATGAACTACCAAACATTCAAGACCTCGGCATGAGACATCCAATGATAATGTCAGTTCGGCAGTATTCCCCACAGAGTTACCAGGATAAGTTTCTCTTTATTCCCAAGCAGAGTTATTTGTCATCAAGGGGTTTCATGAATCAGAATTTCAGAAGTTGCCTCCGGTCATCAGAACAGGCATCCGGTAGTTTGGTTTCCAGATATCCCCAGTAGAGTCCGCCTCAAAGTCGCTGTCACGTCAGTGCTAAGAAGTTTGTGGGTTAGGATCAATGAAGAAATGAGTCCTGACGTGGACAATTTATTCCTATATTGACGGGATTTCTTCAGAAGTGGGAGTCCTAACATGGACAGATTTATTTCCCCGGGTTGATGAGATGTGTTGGTCCTAACATGGACAGATTCGGGTTCTCGGAATTGGTGGAATGTGAAGTCATGACGTTGACAAAACTGATTACTCTTTGTGTTGGTGTCCTGACGTGGACCATTTATTCTCAGCAGTTATCTTTCTTCGTGTTGGTGAAGTGGAGTCCTTACGTGGGCAAATCAAGACGAGATCAGGGTCCTGACGTGGACAAATCAGATAAAGATGTGAGTCCTGACGTGGACAAGTTATTTCCCCAGCGAGTCGAAGGTGCATGAGTCCTGACGTGGACGAAGTTTATTTCCTCAGCAAGTCGACATGTGAGTCCTTACGTGGACAAATCAAAAGAAAATGTGTTTCCTTACGTGGAAAGAAGAATGATTCCTTACGTGGAAAGAGAAGTTGTTTCCTTACGTGGAAAAGTTTAATCCTGACGTGGACAGATACAGATCAAGTTGGTTTCCTAACGTGGAAAGAAGAATGATTCCTTACGTGGAAAGAGAAGGTTCAGTTCCTTACGTGGAAGAGCAAGTTTATTCCTTACGTGGAAAGATTGGAGTCCTTACGTGGACAAATCAGAAAGTGATATATTCCTAACGTGGAAAGGGAGGTCCTAACGTGGACGATGTAGTCCTAACGTGGACGAGTTATTCCTTACGTGGAAAAATGGTGATTCCTTACGTGGAAAGATGATGATTCCTTACGTGGAAGAGTTTAGTCCTGACGTGGATAGATCAAAGATGTTTTCCTTACGTGGAAAGAAGATGGTTTCCTAACGTGGAAAGATGGTGGTTCCTTACGTGGAAAGATGGAGATTCCTTACGCGGAAAGATTGATTCCTTACGTGGAAAGATTTGAGTCCTTACGTGGACATATCAAGTTGGAGTCCTTACGTGGACAGATCAAAGATGATGATTCCTTACGTGGAAAGATTGAGTCCTTACGTGGACATATCAAGATTGATTCCTTACGTGGAAAAAAGAAGTGGTTTCCTTACGTGGAAAGATTGAGTCCTTACGGGGACATATCAAGTTGCATTCCTTACGTGGAACGAAAGTTATTCCTTACGTGGAAGAGAGCATTCCTTACGTGGAAAGAAGTTGTATTCCTTACGTGGAAAAGAGATTGATTCCTTACGTGGAAAGATCGGAGTCCTTACGTGGACAAATCAAGATGTTGGTCCTGACGTGGACGAGTTTGATTCCTTACGTGGAAAGATTGATTCCTTACGTGGAAAGATAAGAGCATCCCTAACGTGGAAAGAAAGTGTATTCCTAACGTGGAAAGTGTAGTCCTGACGCGGACAGATCCAGAAGAAGTTAGTTTCCTTACGTGGACGGTGTTATTCCTAACGTGGAACGGTTATTCCTTACGTGGAAAGGTGAGTCCTAACGTGGACGATGTTATTCCTAACGTGGATGGTGTTATTCCTAACGTGGAACGGTTATTCCTTACGTGGAAAGGTGAGTCCTAACGTGGACAATGTTATTCCTAACGTGGATGGTGTTATTCCTAACGTGGAACGGTTATTCCTTACGTGGAAAGGTGAGTCCTAACATGGACGATGTTATTCCTAATGTGGATGGTGTTATTCCTAACGTGGAACGGTTATTCCTTACGTGGAAAGGTGAGTCCCAACGTGGACGGTGTTATTCCTAACATGGAACGGTTATTCCTTACGTGGAAAGGTGAGTCCTAACATGGACGGTGTTATTCCTAACGTGGAACGGTTATTCCTTACGTGGAAAGACGAGTCATCCCCAGCACGGTCGCACGAGATCAGTGGGTTGCCGTAACAGTCAGATTCAGCCGATGAATATCGTTCCCCAAGTAGGGGCGCAGTGTATTTCTGCGGTTGGCAAATTTCCGGGTTCTTAGTATTCATCTGTCTCGCACCGCGAATGTATGAAGGCTCCGGGCGCTTCACCCAGTCGGGTCCAAGTCTCTTGAATAGGGGCAGTTGTTGCACCCTAAAATTTGCTCAACCTTATTCACTTGGTTTATGTTTCAATATCATTAGCATTTGCATATAGAGTCATGTACATAGCCTAACCATCTGCATAGCATAAGCATAGCAAGTCATCCAACAGGGGACCAATCATTATTCTCATCAAGAGGTCATTATTCTAGTCCAACCTCATTCAAGTCATCAGAAGAAATTTGAAAGCTGAGAAGTCAATGGATCAATCAGTTCATCTATCTCCTATCTGAGGGTATCTGAGGATCAACAAAGGAATTGTGAGCTGTGGGCTGAGCATGGAGAGTAGCTAGACATCATGGGGGACTTAGGAAATCATTTGAAAAAGGAGACAAGTTGTTGATATGATCACAAGTATTGCAGTTGAAGACAACCAACTAGGGTTTTATCTGGGGTCAACTCTAGGTCAACTCTAGGTCAATTGACTGATTGAAGGGCATCCAGGTCTATTGGAGAGATGTCGGGTTCATCATTTGACATGTAAAGAAGGATAAGGTGATATGCCAAGAAGAATTCAAGATAAATCAAGGAGAAGAGGAGTTTCTAAATTAGGGTTTCTGTGCAAAATCCCCTAGTTTAGGTCAAATTTCCAAGCAAGATAAGTCAAAATTAAAGCTTCAAATGGATCCTTGGCCAACATGAAACTTGTATAGGATCTCAAGAACTTTAATTTGAGTGGTGGAAGACATCAAGGAGATTTATAGAACTCAAGTTATGGTCCTTGCAAGTTACAGGTCATCTGAGGTCTCTAAAATTTTGTCTGTGAAAGTGACTTGACTTCCAAGCTATTTTTACCCCTCAAGGAGATTTCAAATGAATTTCTGGTCAACATAAGAGTTGTTCCTAATTGTCTTAGCTTTCTAGAATGGTATAGTATGCCTTCATATGATTTGTGGAACTCTACTTATGGTCTTGGCAAGAAAAGGGTATTTTGGTCATCTAAGGATTATAGGTCATTCTTAGCCTATGCCTAAAACTCATACAAGGAAGCTTCAAATGAAAAACTTCACAACATCAAAGTTTCTCAAAATGCCATTTTAAGTCTAGAAAAGAAGTCATGGAAGTTTGGAAATGCATGGAATGAGACTTGACCAAAGTTGGTGGAAAATGACCTAAAAAAGGCATATAAGTTAAAAAAGTTGAAATAAAAAATTGGTTTGAGAGATCTACAAATCCAAAATGGGTCATCCAATATACCAAATTGATTCCAAACATCATTTTAGAGACATTGGTTCAGCCACTTTTTTGAGTTAGGAGTTAAAAATGGGACTTGCTTTGTAATATTGTTTCTTGCATCATAAGGCAACTTGGTAAAACTCAACACAAGGCAAGGAAAGGCTTGGTTTTCACACATACACTCCCAATATCTCATGAAATGAGATTTTAACACAAGTTTACCAAAGGTGCAAGCAGGAGATGAGATGATTCAAAGTATCATTAAGTGAGAAGTTCATGAATTTTCCACCACTTTCTAGAATCCTCTAGGATCAATCTAGAAACTTCTCAATCTGTTAATCATCATCTATATAATGAAATGAAGCCATTGGTGCAAGGGGTTGGTGAAAAGAGGGAGAGAATAGAGAGAATTTCATGGTTGCTTCCATTGTAAGAAAGTGAGAGAATTATCATAATCTTCCATTTCTGTTCAAGAGAGTTATTCATTTCCAATCTTTGGCATATTGTGAGGGTGAATGAGCATGATGCAAGGTCCATCAATGGAGGTTTAAGGAGTGGTGGTCCAAGATTCAAAATTGTGAACCAGAGTTGCAGCCAACAATCCAAGCACTTTCCTCCCAGTTTTTTTTGCAAACAGAAGGATTTTCATCAATTAGAGATCATCCTCGAAGGGTTTCAAGCATTGGATCCACCTGCAACTACCTCTACCATAGCTGCTAAGCAGGTTGGTGTTTTCTTTCTTTTCTCCATGATTAGGTGTTGTTAGGTTAGATCATTGGCATAGGATTGTTAGGGTTAGGAAGATGAACATGTACTCTCTCTGTTATGGTCATTAGAGACAGTTTGATTCATGGTGATGAAACTTTCTTGATCTAGAGCACACAGTTTAGGGCACTGTAATGTTAGTTAAGATGTGCAGAACACTCCCCATAATGCCTAGATTACATTAGTATAAGTTTGAGCAAGTTCCATTAACGTGCATATCAGAGCTAATTCAATGATGCCAAGACTTCCATCGTTCGGGTTTGATCCTTGGGGGAGTTTCAGGAAAAACTAGATGCAGGGTGTTGAAGAGGGCAATTAGTAGATCGTTTTTGGTTTTTGTGGCGTGGCATTTAGTGGAAGGACGAGGGAGTATGTGAGGCTGGAAGGTTCTCGCATGGAGTTAGGGTTTCTGAAAACCCTAGGTTGAGTGGAGAAGACGACACACTAGCCGTTGGATTGTTTCCATTATTTGACCATTTCACCTCATCGTGTGGCTGTTATTTGAATCTGGAAATGGAGGGAGTTTTTAATGCCAAACGCACCGTTTTACTTGAATCAAAGGCATGGGCTTAGCGTCAGACTTCTATTCGCACACCCACCATCAGGCCCAATTGGAAATTGCACATGAAAAGTTACTCAGGCACACCCCCGCGCGTCTTTCTCTTTTTTTTGTTTTATTTTCGTTTCTGATTAGTGACTGGGCCTTGCCATACTGCTATCTGCACCCCACGTTCATGGCCCAATGGTGAATAACAACTGGGCGCTTCTACTTTTCTCACCCCTCCCCCTTTTATTTCATATTTTGTTATTTTAATTTCTCTAATATTTTTCTCATCTTTAAAAAAATCATAAAAAATAGGAAAATTGAGATTTTTAATTCCTTCTTTTTGCTATAGGTCCACTATTCTGTCTAGAAAAATATGAAAAAATAAAAATGGAATTTTATTTTGTTTCAATATTTTTCACGCATTTTTCTTGTAAATAGCATTTTATTAAGTCTAGTTTGATACATGAATTTGGTAATTTTTGTTCTAATAGTTTCTTTAATATTTTTCACCCATTATTTTTAGGTTGATTAGTAGATAAGATTAGCTTGTACATAAAATTAATTCACAATTATAGGATTTAGTTTTAGGTGATTAGTTTAGGTGTGAATAACATGAACAAAATTAGGGTTTAAGTGATGACTTAGGTGAATTAGTTCATTTCCCTTAGGACTTAGAGATTGAATATTTTAGATATGGGACTATAGGGACTATGGGTAGTTATTAGATCCCTTAGAAATCACTAGGATTCCCCTACTGCTATTAGTATATTACTGTCTGTATTTGCTTGATTGGTGTGGTGTGCCCTCTGGGGATTATTGTTTGTCTGTGTGGGTATTGGGATTGCCCGGGAATTGGGAGAGCTGAAGACTTGTGATGATGAAGCCATTGGAGATCCAGAGCTTGAAGACCAACTTCCAGAGTTGGTGAGGAGATTCCTGCTAGCAGCTGTTGAGGAGATTAGGGTTTAGGAGCTAGGCAGAGCTCTAGATTAGAAAGCTTGATTCTCAAACATGGAAGGTCTTGACTGCCTCCATTCTTCTCTGTGATGCAGAGTCTCTCTAAGACACTCACCCCCTTCCTTTGGAAGGCTTGGTGCTACTGTCTAAGGGATAGAACTCTTGAGAGAAAATATCTTATGTGTTAGTAGCAGTCGGTTTGCCACCCTTGGTAGTCAACTAATTGCTTAACACCCAATTCACTCTTGTGATTGATCCCTCATCCTGGAGGTTAGGACTTGAAGAAAAGCCATTGTAGACTGAAGGTTGATGACAAAGACCTTGCTTGAAGGCTGTGGAGATAGAGATTGATGCTTGCTGAAGCTTGTAGCTGATTGGAGATGACTTGAAGACTGATGCGGTGCAGAGCTGCTGTGGCTGTTTATTTTTGCTGTATTTCATTTCTGATGTATTGATTGGTTTTCTGGACTGTATTGTTTGCTGTTTACCCTGTTGGGTTGAAAGTGAAGTCTGTTCACTTTTGCCTATTGTTTTCTAGGTTCGAGGTTGAGTGGGACTCCCTTGCCTCACTTGTATTGTTGCATCCATGCATTTTACTGCTTTTCTGTATATATCTGCCATTGTTTCTGCTTCTGTCAATTCCCTTAGGATCTCTGTTTCTCTCTGCGCAAGAGAGGAACATGATAGACATTAGGTCTTAACCCATGCATGATAACATTAGGTTAGTTTGATTCCCTTCGCAACCGTAGGTTAGAGTTCTGTCTCTTCTTCCTCAAAACAAACAGAAAAACACAATAAAATTTCAAACTCAATAAAAGACACTTCTTCCGTAAAAGATGTGAACTCATCAAGACGTCATTTTTGTCCGCTTGGACTGCTAATCAGAAAAACCTTTTTCAGAAGGAATAAAATCAACCAAGACAAGCTTGTGTCGTACGTGGCCCGAACTACGTTTGCTCTGATCTTCCATGCAGTGTGGAAGTACGTAGGCATAGGATGCGATATCCTAGCGAGCAACCTTCCCCTCCTTTCCCGTAGGTAGGCGAACTACGTTGACTCTGATTTCTCGTTTCAGACGGGAATACGTAGGCATAAAGTGCGATACTTTGCCGAGTCATTTTATTTTCTTTTTAACCCTTGACATTTAGTTTAGATAGAATAACAATCCATACCCGAAAACAAGCATGGATCCCGTCGAGTACGACGGACGTGAGGGGTGCTAATACCTTCCCCTTGCGTAACCGACTCCCGAATCCAGGTTTTGGTTGCGACGACCATACCTTTCCCGTGTTGTGCAAGGTTTACTCTGAGCGTTTCCTTTCCCTCCCGTGGGATAAATAACGCACGGTGGCGACTCTTCTGTTCAGCCGGCGCCGATTTTCGCAGTAGCGACACACACCTTCCTTCTATAAATAGAGAGAGATACCATTACATTTCTCAAGCTTGGAAAGCCACAATTACTCTGCCCAGATCGTGTCCAAAAGCCTCTGAAACTTGATTTGGTCAGAATAATTTGTGAAGATTCAAGCTCATTTCTCTGCCTAGATCATAAGTAGGAAGTTTAAGGAAGTTGTAGCAATAAGAATATGGTCAAAAGGAGCTTTGAGGAGGGAGAACGAACTTCATCTTCAAGCACCTCTGAGCACCATTTGAGCAGGTCCATTTCTTCACCATTTTTGACGATTCTTGTTACCAGATCATGTGTATTCATGTGATAAATGATAACCCTGAGCCAATTTGCATTAATCTTGCATCATCATCATCATCATCATTTAATTTTACTTTATTCATTTAGGGTTCTTAGAGTATTTTGCAAAATTCTTTAAATTCTAAAGTTGTTAATGAAAGCTAATTGTGTAGTTAGATTCATTGCTTGATAACAATTCCAATGGTTACTTGTTTATTCATTTTGGTTGATTTTTTTGAAATCACGTTTCTGAAGTAGCAAGAGGAAGAAGACAATGATGTGTTCATGTTAATCCTTGTTTTTATTTTAATCCATTTGAAATTGATGACTATGCATGACACATAAGCTGATTAATGGATTAATGTGCTGATTAGTTAATTTTACTGGATAATTACCTATGTGCGTGTGAGTTGGAATGTAGTCTAGTGAATCTTTTCATCTGGACCATTAGTTTTGGATAAAGGCCTAGTCAGTATGATCCAATGGATGAGAGATTTTGTGATCTCAGTGATTCCTGAACGCGTGATTGGAAAGGGATGGTTGTGATCATGATTTCATCCATGCTATGTTTTATTGGTTTCAGCTACCTTTGGGCTTTTTGGCACGCTGGGCTTAGTTCTTTTACTAGCTGGACCTCCCTTTTCCTTATTACACCTCCTATATTATTTTATTTCTAATTTATTTATTTTAATTGCTTTTTTTATTTTCTTTTTTTCAACTTGATTCAAATTTAATTTTCTTTCATTATAATTGATTTAATTTATGTTTAGATTTTTTTTGGAGATGATTAATGTTTATGCTGGTTTCTTTTTTCATTTTATTTGTATTAAGTTAAATATGTAAATTTGGATTATGGTTTTAGGTTGGAACTTTGATCCTAATTGTGTGGTGTTTGATTCTTTCTCTTTGATCAAAGCTTGACTTCTTGATTGATTGATGGTTGATCTTGGCCATGGTTGTTGTTAGATGCTTGTAATATATCTTTTAGCCTTTTATTTTGATTAATATCTTTGATTTTATTTGATTGATGCTTGGTCTTTCATCTTGAGTAATCCTTTCTTTCACACGTGTTTAATGCTTGATCTTAGTCATGGTGATGGTTAAATGTTTGTGGTGCATCTTTGGAGTTTGACTTTGATTCATTCCTTTGAACCTCATGCTAGGTTAAGTTTTAATTCACCTTTGCTCCATGTGTTTAATTTCAATGTTGTTTGTATCTTCTTCTCAATATCTTATGATTAATTCATTTCATGTTCATCCCATATCATCATTACATCTCATATACTAACTCTTGTGTTTTTTTGTGAGGTAACTTGAGGACTTCTCACATTTGGACATTTATAATTTTTTATCATCTTATTATACTCTCATGGTTTCTTCCATTCATTTCCTCTCATGCCTTAGACTAGGATTCCCCTCTTAGTGGGCTTTCCATACTCTCCCCTCCCCATTTACAATGTAATAGTTTAGGGCTTTTTTACTTTATTTTATATGCTTGTGGGCTTGTATACTTGTGTATAGGTTGAAAAATATAAAATTGAAAGCGTTTAGAAAACAATTTCAAATCAAAAAGATAAATAAGGCTTGATCCAATATCAAGTCATTTTTCAAACTTATTAACATGGATTGCCTCTCATACCTCACCTTAGGGTTCGTCCATCTCATTTCCTCCCCATTATCCATTCACTCCATTAAACCCAAGCAAACCTTATATGCTTTCACCCTTGTAAGTCAATTGCTTTGTGCATCGCTATCAACCTACCTTGATCTAATCACCACCCCTTCGTTTCACTCTCTTTTCATCATATCTTCTCTTCCTAAGAAAAAACCTTGGTCTCGTACCAAGTGCATTTTCAAAACCTTTTCTAAATAAACTTGGATGGTTACGGAGTGGTTAGGCAAAAGCCTTGTCCTATCCCAAGTGTTTGACACTACCTTTAGGGTTCATTGTCTCCAAAGTAAAACATCTCTTAAATAAAATGAATAAGGCCCTCCTTGTACTGAACTAAAGAGAGAGGATTTAGTGAAGACTTATTCCTCTCTGAGTATTAGGTTGCTCACTTTAGAGTGTGTGGTATCGATACTCTTCATTCAATACAAAGACGTAACTATTTCGCCACACCATTTTTAAAGAAAATATTTTGAGATAATGAATTGGGTACTACCCGCAGGGGTTCTCATCCGAGGAACTATTTCACCCCTAAAATCATTCATCACAAATCAAATGTGACATCTCTCCTTAATGGCGAAAACCTAACCCTTTCAAAAAGGGCACGTTATTTCCATTCTACCGCATAACAGGCTAAAGCATAAGTATCCTTGCATACGAGCGGCAAAACCTATTGCTAGGATGTGAATGTTAATGTCGTCCATTAAAAGCAATAAAATCATGGTTCCACAAACTACGTACGCTCTGATTCTTCATTTGTCAATGAAGATACATAGGCACGAGATTGCAAGATCTTAGCAAGCAACCTTCTTCCACAACATTATTCTCTTTTCTCCTTTAGTTCTACGAACTACAAAGCTCTGACTTCCTCATTGCACCATAAGGTAACTTAGGCACGAGGGCCCCAATCCTCCACGAGCACTTTGTTTCTAAAACCTTTTTTCTTTTCCTTTTGAAGAATTCTTAGAAAGCACAATCCCTTAGCAACATCCTTACACATAAGACGAGCGAATGGTTCCCATCGAGTACGATGGATGTGAGGGGTGCTAATACCTTCTCTTTGCATAACTGACTTCTGAACCCATCTTGTGGTTGCAAGACCATATTATCCTTCCTTTTGGGGTTTTCTTGATGTTTTCCCTTCCCTTTGGGATAAATAAAGTTCGATGGCGACTTTGTGATTTTTTTGCATAGCGACACTCCTACAAAGATATCTTTATGGGGTGCTAATGAGTATCTCAAGAATTTGCACGTTGATAATGTTTATTTGTCCCAAAAACTAAATGAATCGACTGACGTTAGTCTTGCAGCTGTCTCTGACTCTTTCGAGAATGCTTTATTGCAAACAAAATATTTTTTTCTCTCTTTTGCGCATTTTGAGGGAGCAAGTATGACTGAATCAGATAGTTAAAGATGATACACGTATCCCGCTCAAAGATTAGTCATGTCCTTTTCCATTTTTTTTTAATTTATTTATTTATTGTTATGTCCTTTCCTGGTTTGCATATGTAAATGGAACACCTTACATTGAATAACATGTATATATAAATTTGAAATTTAAATACCAATTTTACCTGATTAAGGTGTGTGTGTGTGTGTGTGTGTGCGTATATGTGTGTGTGTTAGATCATGAGTTTATTCCTCTAGGTTTTGCTTTAACTTACGAGTTTTTTGCTCGAAGTTGGACATCTCTAGGCTGTGTGCAACCAATGATCAGTACCCCTTCCTCTACCTAGGTGAAAACCTAGTTTGAGATTGACGTGTGGAAGACCCACTTAGGCCTTTGGAGCTACTAGCTACCAAGAGGGGGCGAGCTATTTTTTATTTATTTCCAATTTAGTGGTTTTATCACTTTCTTTATGTTTGTGCTTTATATTGTGGGCTTTTGATTGCTTTAGTTGTATGTCTGCGGTGTTTATGACAACACCCATGAGTCTTATGTTAGGCTTCAATCTCCTCGATTGTACCCCTGACTCATCATTACCTTTCACAATCACAAAGAAAAGTGATATTTTAGAAGGACATTCTTGTTCATTAAAATGAAAATATCATGGTACATCGTGATGATGTAGATTAAATATACAAAAATAATAACATAATGAAATTGTTAACATAACTAGGTGGACTTGCCACCATTTATTTCCCCTTCCATTTGCAATTTGTTGAATCAGCCATTCTTCCTTATCCGAGTGATATCAACTGTTTTACTTGGGGGGCGAATATCAGGTCCTTTAGCTAGCTAGTGATGAAGGCTACATTGATCTCCATATCTTTTCATTCATATTCCTTTTGATCTTGTTGCAATGTCTGGTTGATTCTATCGACTCCAACAAGGTCGACATTGAGTGTGATAAGTTCACAATGAAGATGGTGGAATTTCAGTTTGAGGTGAATCGAGGATACTACAACGTCTAAGACCGCAACAAACCGTCTTCCAATTATGAAATTGTAGACACTCTTGTAGGAGACCATGGGGAACTGCGAGTCGACATTCCTAACATTTTCCACTTCCCTATGGTAATCATCAATTCAATGTATCCCCAAGAATAGGCCATTGTCTCATCTTCTCGAACAACTCTTAGTACATAATATCACAAGAGCTTCCACCATCAATCAGTATCTAAGACACATCAAAGTAGACGACCGTGGTAGTTATGACCAATGGGAAGATATCATTTGGGATTCCTATGATCTTTTCATTATCTTGGAAGCCAATCATTGGTCTATCTGTGCCCTTCGTCGAGGTATTTACACCTTTTTATTTGACGACCATTAGCTCTGAAATCTTCCTTTTCATTGTTCCCTTGGACAGAGCGGTTGCCCACAGGGCACCTCCTATGATGTTCGCAATGTGATTTCACTTCCCATTATGCGCCTCTTCTTCTTTATTGTTTTCCTATTTAGCAACGATCACAAGATCATCTGTCTTGGCTAGAGACTTGCTCTTTGAGGAATCCTCCCAGTCCTTTTTTTTCCGTCTTTCGTGTATTAGACAATCAACCTTTCTTTATCAATTCTTCAATTGCATCCTTCAACTAAATGCAATCGTTGGTAGTTTTGTCGTGAATTTTTTTGAAAATGCCAATACATTTATTTTTCAATTCGAGAAGACTCCCAAACCAGGAAAGGATTCTTGATTTCGGCTTTCTGGAACTCAGTGTTAGAACATTCTTTGTATATTTCCTCCCAGGTCGTGTTTAGGGGAGTTTACTTGTCAAATTGGCCACGAGTTGAGCAATCAACTTCTTCCCTACACTGATTAGAGTCCTTCTTAGAAGACTGACTAGAGCTTGCATCCACCGATCTAAGTTGTCGCCTCTAGAAATAAGTTTCTCTTTAAGATTAATAAAAGGTTGATCCATGTGCAGTAGTTTTTTCAAACTGTGGGCCTCCTTGCGCCCTAGCTTCTCCTAGAAGGAGTTGTCCTACTATAAACCATTTTTAAAATTCAACATTTGAGGCTTCCGTTGGTGCTTCCTATTTCTACAACTACCTTTTTTAAAATAGTTGATATACGAATGCAAACTTTCCTTCTTACGTAAATTAATTTTGCTGAGGGCAGTTATCAACATTAGTTGCCTCTTTCGGACTGTAAAGCGAGCAGTGAAGTTTCCACACAAGTCAATCCGCGATTCTATGCTCCCTTAAAGAAGATATTTAAATTAGATCATAGTTAATCTGATAAGAGTTAGTACAAAGAGTTTTCAGTTTGCCTTATCGTCCACATAATAGTTTTTTAGGTGATCATCAACATGTTGCGCATGTTCATTTGGATCTACTTTTCCGTAAAAACTATTCAGCTTCAGAGGTTTTTTTAGAGATCTCGGTATCCAACTGTTGAGGATACGAGAAAAAAGAGGATATTTTTATCACTTATTAATAAGAGGCTTATCAACTTGCTCATCTTCCCTACGAGGGTGGCGAATAATGTGGGCAGTGTGTCTGCCTCGGCTTGTTTAGGACCGGGGAAAGGAGTATAATGTATTTTTCTTTTCCAATGACTTAGAGATCTTGGAACTGCATCTCGATAAGATGCTACTGTTCGTGGATAATGGTGTGACTTCTTCGGGAAGCTGCCTCTTGCGTTGTGTTTCCTTTCGGATTCACATAGTGCAAGCTTTCTTCAAGGCGAAGCAACCTATCTCCCAATGCCTATGAGTTTTGTTGGCAAACAACATTATAAACATTATTCAGTAGTTCGTTAGCGTCTTGGTACCATTAGCGGTGTTGGTGACCTGAACGACGGCTCGCCTTGCTAAAATTGTGGAGCATGACCTACAAACAGGGGAGGCTGAACTGGATCTTAATATGGTGGCGCAGACGAAGTGTTCGTGATTACTTGATCGCCATCATTTGTGGAGAAAGTAATGGATCTCTTGCAGCTTGAACTTCCACGACTGCTTTGAGTTGTGTAGTGGAGCGAGTATCTCTGGAACCTACCATTGCTAGTGGATCTGGTGGAGATATGAGGAGGATTTTTTATCTTAGATTGGACTAGATCTAAACAAATATTTGTGGTTCGAATTCAGGAAATTTGAGTTTCTAGGTTGAGGAAACTTTGATTTAATGAATCAATAGAAGAATGTTCAAATTGTGGAAAACACGGAAAACATATGTCGATTCCCATAGATGGCATCATTGTTCTATGAGAGAAGCAGAATTGATCGGTGATCAAGAGATGCAGATTATGACGGTGAATTTGAGCTACTGATGCGGTGAAAGAGGGATTGACCTGCAAAGTTATCACTCTAATGCTCAAGTTAGTATGAGATTAAGATGAGTGAATGCAGTTTGAATTTATATTATAACTAGAAAATGACACGCTTTGTTAGTATGACAGTTATAACAACTCACTAAGCTTTATACTTGAAATGCAGAGGTTCGTCTAATGGTTTTTGAATTTAGATCACATGCACTATAAACTAGGACAACATACCTACCCCGCAAGTGACATGTATCAAGGTGCTATCTGAGCCGTAGCTATTAGGCCTTGTAATCGGCCCATAACATGATCGTTCGTAGAGCTCTAAACTCTAAAATCTAATTGTGGCTCTTATCATTCTCATCATTTGCAAAACCTGGAACATTAGAAACTACATCAAATTTCAACATGATAAGATAGAATTTGGTTGAGATATATCAATTATAAAATATTTGATCCACAATACATCTTCATATACTCCTCCATTAAAGAATTCACTATCCTAAACTTTTTTTGATCTGACGTGTATACCTCCTCACACACCTCGTATTATCTAAGTCAATTGATGTTGCCTTATTATTTATTGGGTGAAATGCAATACTAATACTAATGGAGTTTCAAGAGGTAATTTGTGATTTCCACACGAGGGAGTCATGTTTCGTGATTCTTTGAGCACATTCTTAAATGTTTTTTCGAGTAAGTAGATAATTTTCGTTTGGGTTCGTGCATAATCTCATGGTATAATGCTAGTTATTGATCATGCTAATAAAAGAGGTTGAATGAACGTTTGGATTGAAAGTAACTCCCTTCTCCACATCGATCTTTATCTAATGTCAACATTGTTCTTGGCATCTTCTTACCAAATGAAAAAATTACCTCCACAGTACACTATTAAATCTTTTAAATTCATGGTATTTCATAATTTTTCGATTAGACAACAAACACTTGGTGGAACTCTCACCCTCTAATCTTCGGAATAACTTCATTAAAGATAAACTTGGCTTAACCAATTTATTCATTTTTAGTTGGGTTAGTTTCTTTCCCCAACATCTATTTGTTTTTTCTTCAATGAATAAATTATCTTTTTTAAATAAAGTACAATTAAGAGAGCACCATTCTTTTAGTAAGGTCGGCCCCTAATCTAAACATGAATATTTATTCTATTCAAGAACTATTTATATTTATAGAACTGTATACCAACTACAGTCTATCTCAAGTAATGCCCCCACATGGACTTTTAAAACAAAAACATTGACATTACATAGCATCATAAAACAAGAAACACTGTAGAAGGTAACGAAATACGTAACCAAACATCATCACATACACATATGTATGTGGTTGACTTCACTTGACATGGTTGTGGTTTTTTGATGACGTGAGTGAATTCTAAAATGAAGGGTTGAGATGAAAGCAGGAATGTTGAGAGAGTATGACAAGTCCCCTAAAAAAGACAAGGCATTGGACACTCTGTTAGATGCATTTAATGTACTCTAACTGTTGTATGCTTGCGTTTTAAAAAATGTCAGCATTATAAAAAGGACTAAGCATGCATGCATAAATGAAAACCAGCAGAGACCCCACTTGTGTGACTGTCAATGACTTGCCATTTTGCCAAGTCTCACCCTTTGGTACCATTGTCTCTAACACTGTACTCTTACGAAATGTGTATATGTTTTTGTACTATGCTCTACTTCTTCTTCCAATAATAATGTCTCACAATTTCCCAATGTTTTATGTTATGTCCAAAAAATAATATCTCATGCAATATAGAATTAAAATACTGAATAAAATATATGGTTCTCAATTTACTATTAAAAAGAATACCGACTAATTAATAACTAGCTATGATAAATGAGTATGTATGCTCTATTTAGACGTGTAATTAAAAAATGGGACCGACATAGTAATGACGAGGATTAAAATTTTTGGCACGAGCTACGTGAAATTAGGTGGGTTTGGAGGGTCTCGTCACCCATTAAGATTAAATGTGATAAAAAGTCAAACTTGACCAATTTAAATTTGTTTCACTAAAAAGTGAGACAAACATAATAGAGGAAGAGATCCAGAAACTTTGGCACAACCCACCCACCAACAAATGTAGCGGAGTGAGGTGGGTCTGACGAGTCTTATCACCCATATAGGTTAAAAATAACATAAATTTAAACCTATTTTGTTTAAGTTCGTCTTTGTCAAAGTCCAAAAAATAACGTGAAATGAAAAGTAGAGTGATAGTCGGAAATTTTAGCTGGTTTTTTTTTATCACTCTACTAATAATTTTTCATTAAAAAAATTAGACGTTGCATTGATAACATTTAGTATATTTAAAAATCGAAATACCTAATCTCATTAAACCAGTTCAAGAACATCACATGAACTACTAGACTAGAAAAAAAATCAGATCACTATAACCTAAAAATTAAACCATTTTTATATTTAACTTCAATATAATATTGTTTTGAGAGAGAAGAAGAGGTGAGCAAAGGAGACATATGAATTAAATGTGACAAGGAATATGCCTGCATACTATCATTCTTTAATTCAAAATAGTTTAGTACTATACTCTATAGACATCAATGAATATAAAACTTTGGCACACACAATCACATAATATTTATGGAGATAAAGTATGATAATTTAATTTGAAACCTATTGTTTTTTGAAGCGTATTTTCATAGCTCTCTTTAGGGAAATAGCAACAGATACAATCTGTCACAATAATTACAGGCTCTTCACTAAAGTATCTGATTCATTCTGTTTAGAAAAACAAAACAAAACAAAAAAGTTTATAACAATAATAATAAGGTGATGATAACTCACACAACCACAATCAGTTATCTTGATTCATCTCTCTCTGAAAATGAACTGTGTGGAAATGCTCCTCTAAAAGGAACATCAGCATATGATAACATAGTACTTTTTTTTACCTATCTAAATTCACCACAACACAAGCCTTGTATAAGTTGTAATCTCTCTTTCTTTTTTGTCTCACTCTTTTACATTACTTTACTGTTTCTTTCTCTCTGTCCCTCTATTTATATATCACTTTCACCCTCTCTTCTTGTCACAAAAAACTAGTTTCCAAAGTGAGAAAATATTCAATAATGTCTCCACCTGGTTCATCAAGATGGAGCCCTACAACTGAACAGCTTATGATCTTGGAAGAACTGTATAGAAGCGGAATTAGAACTCCTAGTGCTTCTCAAATTCAGCAAATTACTACTCACCTTTCTTTCTATGGTAGGATAGAAGGAAAAAATGTTTTCTATTGGTTTCAGAATCATAAGGCTAGGGATAGACAGAAACTTAGAAGGAAACTCAACAAACAACTGCAGCTACAGCAACAACAGCAACAACAGCAGCACCACCAGCAACATCAACAACAACTACAAGGTCATCATTGTCAACTCAATCATGATAATATGATGATTAGTAACCATTTTGTTGGTGGTACTTTTGGTTACCCTTTTGGATCTTCTACACAAGACTTTTCCTTATTTAACTCACCTAGCTTGCTTTTTGAGGTAATCTTCTTTTTCATACATGCATGTATAGAATGATTTGTGATGTTTCCTTATATGTCCTTTTTCTTCTATATATTTAACTTTTGGATACATGGTATTTCTTGACTTATAAATCATGGTTTCAAGTTGAAAAAGTTTCGAGGTATACAATTTTGATCGCATTGCCTCGAAAAAAAGTTTGTACAACAGCAATTTAAAACCATCTTGGGTTGTGGTCTACAAACTATGGTTTAAAATAAGTGATATATAAATGCACACAGTGCCACTTGGCCATTAATCATAAGGATCAATTATGATTCTTTTTCGTTTTTCTTTATTTGATATGTATGCGTAGGGATCATATGCTGCAAACACATCAGAAGGGCCAATCAATAGCAAATGGAATGGCTATAACAACCAACAAAATTTGGTGGAGAAGAAAGAGATTGCATTCAACAACTATGGTTGGAATAGCCTTATGGAAAATGTTAATCATGAACCACCTTCATGTTGCACCAAACCTCTCAAGACTCTTGATCTCTTTCCACTCACAACAACAAGAATCAAAGAAGATTAGTCAAAATTCTATGTGATACTATTAACCTAATACTTTAGGATATTAATTAATTAACCATGCTTAAAAGTTATCTTCTATATATATACCAAGAGTACCTAGTGTTGTACGTAGGATCTTTGGTTGCTTTGCAGCATGTGATAGAATAGAATGATAGAAATGCAATACTATTTGGTGTAAATCCTAAGGGTACTTGATGTGTGTCCTAGAATTATATACCAAGATTATTCTATCCTAGTGTTTGCACAATGTTATTAAAGATGAATTTTATTATTTTCTGTCAAAAATTTTGTTGTTATTTCAATTTTTTGTGTGATAAGGTTAATGCTCAATGTGTATGGAAACTGTAAAACAGAAAACTTGTTGTATTGATACTATATGGTCCCATTCTGATATATCTTTAAAGTCTATTTATTGCGTTATGGTTGTCCTTTATTCATCAATCTCGATTTTCTATCATGCAAAATAAAAAGGATTTTGTGGACATGTGGAAATGCAGCTTTTGGAGATTTATTAAAGAAAGGGATGCTATTTGGATCTTGGAAGAAAGATATGGTAATTATGTTAAAAGGTTAATCTTTAAGGAGGTCTCAAGTTCAAAATCACAAGAATCATTATGGTGGAAGGACGTGACGAGGGTTGGTGATCCTTTGGAGGCTGTTGACTTTGCTGACCTAATATCCTTTAGGCTAGGTGATAGGAGCTAGTGCCTCTTTTTAGTTTTCTAGATGGTTAGGCAACTCGACCCTGCATAATCTCTACCCAGGTTTGTGTGGAATATCTGATAGGAAAAATGGGATGATGAAAGACATGGGGTGTGGGTGGGAGATGAGTGGAGGTAGTAGTTAGGCTTCAACAACTTGGAGGAGGATGTTTTACTCATGGAAGAGTACAATGAGCTGGTCCAGTTACTATGTGATGTATGCCCCAAAAAAGAAACTCCTGATGTTGTGATCTGGTTGTTTGGTCCTTTCAACTGCTTTTCTGTTAAGTCCTATTATGACAGGTTGTAGCTGGCGTTTGAAGCTGGTCATTTGGATGTTTCAGTCAAGGAAGCACTGTAGACATTGTGGAAGACGATTATTCCTTCGAAGGTAAGGATGTTTTGATGGATATTTACCATTGATTGGCTCCCAGCACGTAGTAATCTTTCCCTGTGTGGTATCATCTCCAACCCCCACGATTTGGTAAGCGTTTTCTGTTTTGGTCCTATAGAAGATTCGCATCATGTTTTCATCACATGCTCTAGGATCAAGTTAATATGGAGGAAATTTTTTTACTGGTTTGATGTTGTTTGGATCAATGAAGATAGTTGCTATAATCATTTGCTGGTGTGGATAGAAAGTTTGAGAGGAAGGTGCCCTAAAAAAATCTTCATGTGGGATTTGGTCTCTGGTTTGCGTATTTGGTAGTCAATAAATCAAGTACTTTTCAACAATGAATTTAGGAATCCTTACTTAAGTGTGCAGAGAATTATAATTTTCTCGTGGTGGTGGTTGGCAACTCATTCAAACCATAGAATTTTTTTGTTATTATTATGAATGGTGTAAGGATTCATTAGATTTCCTTTAGCTTTGCAAGTTATAAATATAGTTGATGGACGGTTTTTATTTGGGTTGGAATACCCTTAGTACTCGTTGTTGGATGAGTATTTGACTTATAAAAAATCTATCTAATATATTTTTGAAATCATTTAACATTTTTTTTCAATTTGTTAGAATTTTAATCTATGTAAAGTGTTTTTTCTAAAGTAACCTTTTTACATTGGTTATAATTGTAAAAAAATGTAGAATTTGTCTTCTACAACGGTTTAAATTAATAAAAAATAAAAAAATTGTGTATCAAAAGTGTACACTTTATATCAGAAGAAGATGTCCAAAGTTTGTGTCCTAAGATTTTTTTTTTTATCTACGAAAAGATATGGTTTCAATTTTGAAATCTTCAGAAAGAATATCAGTAAGGAAGAAAAGAATTCTAAAATTACCTTTTGTATCAAACGATTAATAGATATGCAAAAGAAAAATAATTGAGTTTGATTACGATAAGAACTAAGGGGAATAAGTCCTCTATAGTTTACACTTTTTGTTTTGTAAAAACGGTAAGCCACTCGGTAGGGAATAATTTTGGAAAACTCAAGTTATTCCTATTAGAATATTAATAGTAATTCATATTTATTTAGTTATACTATTTTCTTAGCCCCTAAGTTTGTTAGAGGGTATTTTAGTATTTTATCTTATTCTAGTAACCCTAGTTTTAGCTTATAAATAGGGTGACAATCATTGTAACTATCATCATGTTTTTTAGTAGCCGTCATTCTTAATAGAATATTTCCTTTCATCATCATTTATTCTACCTTTGCACCAACAATTAGTATCTAGAGCTCCGGTTCAGATTCATTGGGAAACGCGGGAAACACGAGTGAACGTGAGGTCTTGTGTGTTTGATTTTGATTCTTAGATTCGTGTTGAATCTTGAACAAAATCTGATCAGAATTTTATTCTGTGGGTTTGGAAAACACTGTGTGAGAAATCTGAGTGTATTGTGCAAGGTGAAGATGAACGGAAACGGCAACATGAACACCAAGCTTCCAGTATTTGACGGTAAAAACTGGAATCGTTGGATGATCCAAATGCGTGTACTGTTTGGTGCTCAAGATGTTTTAGATCTTGTCACTGATGGTTATGTTCCGGTAGCAGCAGATGCAACAGATGAACAGAAAAACGCGCAGAAGGAAGTAAGGAAGAAGGATCAGAAAGCATTATTCTTTATTCATCAATGTGTTGATGTAAATGTGTTTGAGAAGATTGCAGATTCAACGACAGCAAAGGCTGCGTGGGACACACTGGTTAGATGTTATGGTGGTGACGCATCAGTGAAGAAGGTGAAACTTCAGTCCTTGAGAAAGCAATATGAGAATCTCAACATGAAGAATAATGAGAAAGTTTCTGAATACATCTCCAGAGTGATTCTGATCACTAATGAGATGAAGGCGTGCGGAGAAACTCTTTCTGAAGAAACAATCATGGAGAAGGTATTGAGATCCATTACCTCTCAATTTGATTACATTGTGGTAGCAATAGAACATTCCAAAGATCTGAGTACCATGAGAATTGAAGAGCTGCAGAGCAGTTTAGAAGCGCAAGAGTAGCGTTTGACTGAGAGAACTTCTGAAAGGGAAGTAGAGCAGCAGGCTCTGAAAGCAACTTCTGATAGGAGGTATCAAAAGCAGTCAGAAGCCAAGAGAAGATCTGATGGTGGTCAGAAGTCAGAAAGCTCAACCTCTGATAGACAAAAGAATGCTCAGAAGGGAAAATAGAAGTATGACAAGAAGAAGATCCAATGTTACTGTTGTAAGAAGTTTGGTCACTTTGCTAGAGATTGTTGGTCAAACAAGGAGAGAAAATCAGAAGAAGCAAATATAGCCAGAAGTTCTGATGACGAATCTGTGCTATTGATGGCCTCTGAATCTGATGATCTGACAGACTGGTGGTATATGGACACTGGCTGTTCAAATCTTCTTACTGGAAACAAGAAATGGCTGGTTGACTTTGACTCTGAAAAAAGGACAAAGATCAGATGTGCTGATGACAAATATCTTAATGCAGAAGGTATGGGAAATGTCAGAGTGACTCTGAACAATGGAAAAACAGCATTGATTCAGAACGTGTGGTACGTACCTGGCATCAGAAGCAATCTGATGAGTGTGGGACAATTAATTGAGAAAGGTTTTTCAGTTACCATGAAGGACAATCTTCTGAAGCTGTATGACTACAATCAGAAGTTGATTATGGAGTCAGAACAGGGAAGGAATAGAACATTCAAGGTGAATGTCAGAATTGCAGACTCAGAATGTCTTAGTGCAACATGTGCTGAGAAGGAGAGTGAGCTGTGGCACAGAAGATTTGGTCATTTGAATTTCAGAAGCCTAAAACATCTGAATTCAAAGAAGCTGGTACATGGAATTCCTGCAATTAAGAAGCCTGAGAAGTCATGCAAAGTTTGCATGGAAGGAAAACAACCACGTTTGCCATTTGCGTCAGAAGTTGCTCCAAGAGCAAAACATGCCTTGGGAGTTGTACATTCTGATGTGTGTGGTCCATTTCCAATAGCATCAATTGGAGGGAATAAGTACTTTGTGTTGTTTGTTGATGAATTCACAAGAATGACATGGGTATCCCTTATTAAATTTAAACATGAGGTGTTTGATGAATTCAAGAAGTTCAGAATGAAGGTTGAGAATCAGAGTGGTCAGAAGTTGAAGATTCTTAGAACTGATGGTGGAGGTGAGTATAACCCCAAAGAGTTCCAAAAGTTCTGTGAGGAGAATTGAATTGAGCATGAGGTTACTGCTCCTTATACCCCTCAACACAATGGTCTTGCTGAAAGAAGAAACCGTACTTTGCTTGATATGGTGAGAAGCATGCTAAAGGAGAAGAAGCTTCCTCAGAAGCTCTGTGGAGAAGCTGTTGCCACTGCAACGTATGTACTCAACAGATGTCCTACGAAGAATTTGAAGGAAATAGTTCCTATGCAGAAGTGGACTGGAGACAAGAAAAGTGTTAGTCATCTGAAGGTGTTTGGTTCTGTTTGCTATAAACATGTTCCAGAAGCCAGAAGACAGAAGTTGGATGATAGAAGCAAAGTGATGATTCTGATAGGGTACCACAGCACAGGTGCATACAAGCTCTATTGTCCAGAAACCAACAAAATTGAATTCAACAGAGATGTGATTGTGAAGGAATCAGAAGTTTGGAATTGGGATAAGTCTCAATCTGATTCTGATGTTAGAACTTCTGAAGAAAGGTCAGAGTTAAGAATTTCTGAAGTTGAAGTAAACTCTGACGTTGATTCTGACTCTGATAGTGATTCTGACTCTGGAGAAGACTCAGAAGATGAAGGCGACTCTGATGATCCAGACTCTGATGGTAATCCAGATTCTGGTGGAAATTCAGACTCTGAAGATGGCCAAGGCTCTGGAGGAAGTCAAGCCTCTGAAGCTAGAAATTCTGAAGTTCAAGACTCTGGAAATATGCCAGATCCTGAAGTTGGTCAAAGCTCTGGAGAAAGTCAATCATCTGAAGCCCAAGACTCTGAACAAGTTCAGAGACCACAAAGAATCAGAAGCGTTCCCAGAAGATTTGTAGAATTTGACATGCTGCAAGACACTGAAGTAGACTCTGAAGGAGAAGTTATTCAGTGTGCCATGTTAGTAGACTCTGAACCCATAAGTACAGAAGAGACTCTTAAGCAGAAGCTCTGGCTGAAGGCCATGAAAGAAGAACTTGATGCTATAGAGAGAAACAAGACTTGGAAGCTGACAAAACTTCCAAAAGACAAGAAAGCCATCAGCGTCAGATGGGTTTTCAAGCAGAAGTTAAAGCCAGATGGTTCAATTGGCAAACATAAAGCAAGGTTGGTAGCCAGAGGATTTCTACAAAAACCTGGGCTGGATTACTCTGAAGTGTTTGCACCTGTAGCAAGACATGAAACAATCAGAATGGTAATTGCAATAGCTGCTAACAGGAATTGGCCTCTGATGCATTTAGATGTAAAATCTGCATTTCTGAACGGTCCATTAGAAGAAGAAGTTTACGTGTCACAACCTCCTGGATTTGTGAAAAAGAATCAGGAAGGGATGGTGTACAGATTATACAAAGCTCTATATGGATTGAAACAAGCGCCCAGAGCTTGGAATCAGAAGATTGATTCATTTTTCAAGAAGCAAGGCTTTCAGAAATGTGAGATGGAGTACGGTGTCTATGTTCAGCATACTTCTGAAGGCAATATGACTCTGGTATGTTTATATGTTGATGATATACTGCTGACTGGAAGTTCTGAACAAGAGATAGCCAAGTTCAAGAAAGTTCTGATGAATGAATTTGAAATGACTGATCTAGGCAAAATGACATACTTTCTAGGGATGGAGTTCAGATACTCTGAGAAAGGTATCATTTTGCATCAGCTCAAGTATGAATTAGAACTTCTGAAGAGATTTGATCTGAAGAATTGTAAGATGGCTGTCACACCTTCTGATACAAATCAGAAACTGGATTCAGACTCTGAAGGAAAGGATGTGGACGCTACAACCTTCAAACAGTTGGTTGGTTCTCTGAGGTATTTGTGCAATACCAGACTTGATATTTGCTACTCATTTGGGATGGTTAGTAGGTTCATGAGTAAACCTAAGTGGTCCCATTACCAAGCTGCTGTCAGGATTCTGAGGTATATCAAAGGAACTTTGAAGTATGGAGTATTATTTCCCTCTGGAGGAAATAATGAGTCAGAACTTCTGAGTTATTCAGACTCTGATTGGTGTGGAGACAGAGTTGACAGAAGAAGTACATCTGGGTACTTGTTCAAATTTCTGGGAGGTTCCATTTCTTGGTGTTCCAAGAAGCAACCTGTTGTGGCGTTGTCAACCTGTGAAGCTGAATACATTGTAGGTGCTGTTACTGCATGCCAAGCTGTGTGGATTCTGAATCTATTGCAGGATCTGAAGATTAAAGTAGACAAACCTCTGAAATTGATGATTGACAACAAGTCTGCAATCAATCTTGCCAGAAACCCAGTGTTGCATGGGAGAAGCAAGCATATTGAGACCAAGTATCATTTTCTGAGACATCAAGTTCAAAGTGGAGTGTTAGAAGTTGTACACTGCAGCACTCAGAAGCAGTTGGCAGATGTTCTGACGAAAGCTATCAAGACTGATCAATTTCTCAGACTAAGGGATGGAATTGGTGTTACAAGTTTTGATGGAATATGAATTAAGGGATGGTATTAGAATATTAATAGTAATTCATATTTATTTAGTTATACTATTTTCTTAGCCCCTAAGTTTGTTAGAGGGTATTTTAGTATTTTATCTTATTCTAGTAACCCTAGTTTTAGCTTATAAATAGGGTGACAATCATTGTAACTATCATCATGTTTTTTAGTAGCCGTCATTCTTAATAGAATATTTCCTTTCATCATCATTTATTCTACCTTTGCACCAACAATTCCTATGAACAAAAGAAGAGATATCACAAGCCTCATTAGTCAAATGTATCAAGTTGCAGTTAAAGGCATAATACTTTGTTGAATCAAGAAAAGGAACTTGAAATCAGGATGTTATGTTCTTGATTTTAAATATGTGAAAACTTGAAGTCTTGAAGTTGTGATCTCAAATATGTGAAGTGTGAAAGTTTTAGAAGAATATTTGATTATGCATCTGGCCTCCGTTTTGATGATAACAATACATTGTTTTTTAGAGAAAATTTTTATACCATAATGGTTTTGTCTAGTGTGTAGCTTTTTCTAACAAGTTCTGACTCTGAAGAATTAGCGTGTGACGTCATCAGATTCTGAACTCAACACACTCTGCCTCAAAAGAGATATAAAGTATGCTTCACAAGATTACCTCAAGTTCTGAAATGATCTTAGACAACGGTTCTAATGAATGTTTGTGCTAAAGCTTCTGGCTGTGACTCTGATAGAAGAGCTTCTAAAGATTTTTCAAGCTCTCAAGATTCTAAAGAATAAGTTCTGAAGATTCTGAAGACCAGGTTCTGAGAAACTCTGTCAAGATTCTGAAGCTTCTTTTAACCAGTCTCTTGATTCTTATAAATATGCTTTAACAACATTTACTCAGACTCTGATGATTAGAAGATAAGATCAAAAGGTTTTACGTGAGAAAAATAGTACACAATACAAGATAAATATTCCTTCCACTATACTCACTTTATGAAGTAAGGACTATACTATTGTACCATTTTTTCTCCCACCTTTGCAGACCGTTATGCAAGACGTAACTCATTTATGAAGATGTTTATTCTATCCTCCAACAGATTTTTTCTTGCCTATATAAAGGAGACTTGGACGATTTAATGAAGCTTTAATTCTAATACACTAATATATCTCACAGTGCTTTTGTTGAACATACTATTATTATGAATATAGATAGAAAACACACATAGAGCTTTTGTTCGCTATTGTGTGATATTTTCATTGTACTTAAACTTTGTGAAATCTGCTTTCTTGAAGCTACTTTGTAAACACAATTCTTGTATCTCTTTTTTTGAGATTGTTTTCGTTGAGAGACTAGGGTTTTAGTCAGGATTCTCGAGAAGATAGAGACAGATAGCCTTTGTGTGTCTGTAATATGGGGATTATAGTGAATTAAGTCCTTATTTAGAAGGAAAAATCACCTCGACGGGGTGGACTGGATTAGCTTCCTTAACAGTGAACCAATATAAAAATAATTGTGTTCATTTATTTTTAGTCTTGGTTCTACTTTGTGTGTTTGGGTACTGAAAAGTTTTTATCTTGGAAACTCAATTCAACCCCTCCTTTCTTGTGTTTCTTGCCACCTTCAATTGGCATCAGAGCTCCAATTCTGATATTGATTGTGTTTCAAACACTTAACCGTGTCATATAAAGATCATGTTTGAGAAACACTTTGGCAGCTATTTCACCACCTCCTCCTGTTGTTAATGATAGATTTCATTATAGCGTCAAACCTCCTGTCTTTGATGGAGAAGATTTGGTTATTGGAAAGACAGAATAGAAAGCTTATTTATTGGTCACGATGTAGATCTATGGGATATGGTAGTTGATGGCTACATACACCCTGTAGATGCTAACGACAACAAAATAGAAAGAAGAGTGATGACTGACCCACAAAATAAAGATTATAAAAATCATCACAAGGATAAAACCATCTTGCTGAACGCCATCTCATATACTAAGTACAAGAAGATAACAAATATAGACTCTGCTAAGTTGATATTTGATTCTTTGAGGATGACTCACAAAGGAAACACACAAGTCAAAGAAACCAAATCTCTTGCTTTGATTCAAAAATATGAAGCATTCAAGATGGAAGATAATGATATAGTTGAGAACATGTTCTCATGGTTTCAAACTCTTGTTGTAGGACTGAAAATCCTAGACAAAGGGTACTCTGCTGCTGATCATGTGTACAAGATCATTAGAAGTCTACCTAAAAGATGGAGACTGATGGTCATTGCTTTGAAGTTATCAAAGAATCTGAACAACACCTCTCTTGAAGAACTCGTTAGTTCTTTAAGAAGTCATGAGGTCGAGCTTGAAAAAGATGAGCCCCAGAGAAAGAGCAAGTTAGTTGCTTTGAAGTCTTTGGGAAAGTTTGAAAAGACTAGAGCTTTTCAAGCAAAAGAAGAAGAAGAATTTGATGAAAATTTTGAAGAAGAATATGAGACATCTCTTTTATACAAACGAGTGAATCAACTCTAGAAGAAAAGACAAGGAAGATTCAGAGGACAAAGAAAGACAGGTGGTCGTTTTAAGTCCCCTTTTGGGTCCAAAAAAGCTGGAGCCAACAAAGAAGTTATCTGCTTAGAATGCAAGGAGCCAGGTCATTACAAGAATGACTATCCCAAGCTGAAAAATGATAGTCCTAAGAAGAAAGACTTCTGAGGTAAGAAAAGGGTTTAATGGTTACATGGGATGATTCATAATCCTCAGAAGATAACTATGAGGAAGAGCAAGAAAATGTGGCGCTGATGGCGTGTACTAAAGCTCCTGTTAAGAAAGATCTATCAGAATCTGAATCAGACTCTGAAGAGGTATTCACTGAACTCTCTTGTTCTGAACTTGAAACTAGTTTAACAGAAGTTCTGGATAAGTATCAGAAGCTTCTGAGCAAATACAAGGATCTGAAAAAGGTTCATGTGTTTGAGTTAGAAGCATATTGTATGCTTAAGAAAGATTTCTCAAGTTTAAATGAAGAAAATGTTATTTTGAAAAACAAGAATTCTAAACATGAGAAGGAAAACCTTTCAAAAACCTATACAGATTCTGGTGATGTCATAAAGAAGTATGATAAATCTTTCCAGAAATGTCTTGCTAGAAGGCTGAATAGAAGTGTAATGGCTTCAATGATTTATTGTGTTAGCAAAAACGAAACAAGAGGAATTGGTTATGATCCCGATGAAGAATCTAATTCTAAAAAAGATGATAAACCAAATACTTTTTCTTCTCATTTTGTCCCTTATAGTAATGTTGTTAGGCCTAAAGGTAAAGTTGTTGCAAAACCTAAGGCTAAAGCAAAAGATCATACCCATTTCAACTATGCATACATGTATTCATATCCTGCACATAAATCTAAAGTTGTTAAAAACTCTGGGATGACTAACCTTAAAGGACCCAGAAAGATATAGGTACCTAAGGATTAGATAATCTATGTTGTAGATATCCTTAGCAACAGAGTTAAAACACCAGTCATGGGTACGTAGACTCTAGATGCTTGCGGCACATGACGGGAAGAAGACATATGTTCCAAATTCTAGATCTTAAGCCTGGGGGCATCGTAGGTTTTAGAGGTAATCAGAAAGGGAATATCATTGGCTCCAGAATAGTTGGTAACAGTTCTCTCCCATATATTACTAATGTTCAATTAGTTGAAAGATTAATGCATAATTTATTTTTCATAAGTCAATTAACTGATAATGGTTATGATATAATCTTCAATAAAAAGTCATGTGAAGCTGTCAGTCAGAAAGATGGCTCGGTTATTTTCAATGGAAAGAGGAAAAACGATATCTACAAGATTAGACTTTCTGATCTGAAAAATCAAAATTTGAAATGTCTTATGTCTGTAAGTGAAGAGCAATGGACGTGTCATAGAAGATTGGGCCATGTTAGCATGAGAATGATTTCTCAACTAAATAAGCTTTATTTAGTCAGAAGCCTTCCTAAGCTGAAGTTCACTTCAGATGCTCTTTGTGAAGCATGTCATAAAGGCAAGATTTCAAAAACTTCTTTCAGACATAAAAATGTTGTTTCGACTTCTAGACCGTTGGAAATTCTGCGTATTGACCTGTTTGGACCAGTGAAAACTGCTTATGTCAATGATAACAAGTATAGACTAGTCATTCTTGATGACTACATTCGATGGACATGAGTTAAGTTTGTAAGACACAAGCATGAGTGACATTATATGTTTGCTACCTTCTGTTCTCAAGTGCAAAACGAGAAGGAATTCATAATTGTTAAAGTCATAAGTGATCGTGGCAGTGAATTCGAAAACAAAGATTTTGAGAAAATATTTAATAAGAATGGCATTTCTCATGATTTTTCCTGCCATAGAACTCCATAACATAATGGAGTTGTAGAGAGGAAAAATAGGACTTTCCAAGGGTAAGGACCATGATCAATGATTCTAATGTGGCTAAGCACTTTTGGGCATAGGCAATCAATACAGCATCTTACATTCAGAACAAGATCTCTATAAGACCTATTCTGGGTAAGACTCCCAATGAATTATGGAAGAACAGAAAATCCAACATTTCATATTTTCATCCATTTGGATGTAATTGTTTTATGTTGAATACTAAACACAATCTTAACAGGTTTGATTCTAGAGCACATAAGTGTATCATGTTATGATACTCTGAACACTCTAAAGGGTATATAGTATACAATACAGAAACACAAATTGTTGAGGAATCAATTCATGTTAGGTTTAATGATAAGCTTGGCCCAAAAAAATCAAAGCTAGTTGAAAAGTTTGCAGATATGAAGATCACCTACTATCGATATGGAGTTAAAACTTCAGAAGCAAAAGATGCAGAGGCAAAAGATTCTGAGACTGTTCAACCTAAAGTTGTTGAAATTCAGACTCCTTTGAGGAAGCACAGACAAAAATCCTCACACTCTGAAGAATTGATTTTGGGCGATAAGACTGAACCTGTTAGAACCAGATCCTCATTCAAACCTTCTTAAGAGACTCTTATGGGTTTGGTGTCCCTCATAGATCCTACATATGTTGATGAAGCCCTTCTGGACACACAGTGGATTCTGGCTATGCAAGAAGAGTTAAACAAATTCTCCAGAAATGATGCGTGGAATCTTGTGCCTAGACCTAAAGGAACTCATGTTATTGGAACAAAGTGGGTCTTCAGAAACATGATGGATGAATAAGGAGAGGTAGTAAGAAATAAGGCTTGACTAGTTGCACAAGGCTATAGTCAGCAAGAAGAGATTGAATATACTGAAACCTTTGCACCAATTTCTAGGTTAGAGTTTATTCATCTCTTAATTTTCTTTGATGTTAATCATAACAACATTTTGTATCAGATGGATGTTAAGAGTGCATTTCTGAATGGTTACATAACTGAAGAGGTGTATGTACACTAACCTCCTAGTTTTGAAAATAATAAAAATCCCGATTTTGTTTTCAAACTTAAGAAATCATTGTTTGGTCTAAAACAAACTTCTAGAGCATGGTATGACAGACTAAGCAATTTTCTTCTTGAAAATGATTTCACCAAAGGAAAAATTGATACAAATATGTTCTGTAAGACATTAAAAAATGATATTCTTGTTGTACAAATTTACCTTGATGATATTATATCTGGTTCTACTACTGTTGCTTTTGTGCAAGGAATTTTCTAAGTCTATGTAGGCAGAATTTAAGTTGAGTATGATAGGACAACTCAAGTTCTTTCTAGGGATTTAGATCAGTCAAAGTCCAGAAGAAACCTACATCCATCAGAGCAAGTACATCAAGGAAAGTCTGAAGAAGTTTGACATGTGAGAATGCAAGATTTCAAAGACTTCTATACATCCTACATGTATCCTTGAGAAGGATGAGGTAAGCAATAAGGTAGAGAAAAAGGTATACATAGGTATGATTGGCTCTCTCTTATACTTGACTACTTTTAGAGCTGACATTTTATTTAGTGTCTGTTTGTGTTCTTGCTTCCAATAAGATCCTAGGGAATCGCACATAATATTTGTTAAGAGGATCTTCAGGTATCTGAAAAGCTCTATTAACCTTGGATTATGTTATAGAAAATCTAAAGACTACAAGCTTATGGGTTATTGTGATGCTGATAACACTGGACACAAAATTGAAAGAAAAAGAACTTCTGGAAGCTATCAGTTTCAGGGAGACAACTTGATTTCATGGTCCAACAAAAGACAATCAACCATAGCACTATCAACCATTAAAGTCAAATACATTCTAGCTTCTGGATGCAACACTCAGATGCTTTAGATGAAGATCCAACTATAAGACTTTTAGATATATGAGATTAACATTTATGCCCTATGTGATAATACTTTTGCTATATGTGTGTCTAAGAATCCCATTTTGCATTTTAGAGCTAAACAGATCGAGATCAAACATAACTTTATACATGACTATTAGAAGGGTATTTTAAACTTAAAATTGATTGATACAGACCATTAATGGGCGGATATCTTTACAAAACCCCTTGCTGAAGATAGATTCATTTTCATTCTAAAAATTTTATCTATGGAAACTTGTCCACAATGAAATAGATGATTATCTCAAAATGTTTATTTTCTCAGAATGGTTTAATGAGACTCTGAGATAGTTTGACTCTGAATGTGTGAGTCTTCTGAAGTGAGAAGGTTTCATGTGCTCAGATGTATCAAATCAGAACCTCATTATTGAACATTCGGTATTCTTGATATTGAACAATTTATTCATTAATGAGTAGTCAATCAGTCTTGGAAAGTGGAATAATTTTAAAAGACAACTGTCTTAGAAAACTGAAGCGTTTCTAACGTCTGATTGACACATTGGGTGAATTCATTTATCTTGGAACTAGAAAAAATCTTCATGCTTTAACCCCTTGTCACATTTTGTGCATTATTCAAGATTTTATTCATGATTGCAAAAATATTTATATAAACCCACTTCACACACCCTCGCTACTCTCACTTCCCACACTTTCTCATTTTCAAACTTCAAAATTTCTCTTTGTAGCTACGGTTTTTGTGACATGGCCACTACCGTATTTAGTGCTACATTCTGATTTCTAATATTTATCTTATGATGCTTAAAAGGAACGGGAAGATATCTTAAACTAACTCTGCTCACAAGTATTTTTTTTACAAGTGCTAAGAGATCTGGAATCGGGGGTTGGTTATACTAAGGGAAGCTATTAACTCCCTGAGTATCTATAGTAATCTATAGGAACCTTGATTGTATATTTCTACTGTTGAATTACTTGCTTGCTTAGGTTTGTCTGCTGTTTTATTTGGAAAGCTTCTCCTTTGTGAAAACTGAGGGGATGTTTTTGTTTGGTGTTTCTATGGTTTCTTATTGTTTTTGGAAGGTATTGATATCTAATGGGTATTTTTATTAGTGTGCTCACTAAGATCTCACAATCTTATGCGTACACATTTTCAAAAAGAAAATTTAGAAATCAGAGCATTCGTAGTTCCTCCTAATCTATGGGAGGAAAAAAGTTTGTTTTGTATCTTGTTTAAAGCCCAAGATGATGAAGCTAAAAAGAGTGTTGGAAAGATTTGACAAATTGTCATATTTAAGGGAGATATCTCACATATTCACTAAAATTATTTGAGAATAATGTCATAAGGGAAGAAAGCTTTGAAGCTACTGTGTTTAAGAAATGCCACTTTTTCCTTTATGAACTCTTTACATATTAACAGAGGGACCTTAACTTGGATATAGGATCGACAAGTGTGCCACTTACATCAGTTGGATGAAAGAAATGTTTTTGAACCATGATAAGAGAGGGACTCCAACTTGGATTTTGAATCAATAAGTGTACGACTTACATCACTTATATGGAAAAGGATTTTTAATGTTTGAATTGAATTTAGTGATTAGAAGAGATGTCTTCCTATAGAGGTGACTCAAAGTCTCATCTGTGAGGAGATTGATTTATATATCTTAAATGAAGCCCAAGATATAAAGCTAAAAGATTGACTACTGACTCAACTGGGGATTTTTATTTGTCTTGTACAAAGCCCAATATATAGGCTGATTGATTGGAGAAATGATTTGTTATAAAAAAGCCTGAGAGGAAATTTGAAAAGACTGACTCAATACTGAGGATTTGACTGACTCTTTTGGGAATTTTTATTTGTATCCTATACAAAGCCCCAGATTAGTGAGGCTAAAATATTTATTTGTATCCTGTAAAAGCCTAGGATGGTGAGGCTAAAATATTTATTGTATCCTGTATAAAGCCCAGGATGGTGAGGCTAAAAGATTTATTATATCCTGTATAAAGCCCATGATGGTGAGAGTAAAATATTTATTTGCATATATGACTAAGACTTGACTTATGCTTTTAAGAAGCATGGGTCCTTGCATGAAGCCCAAAAGATGGCTATGAGGAACTGAACGAAACTTTCCAAGTCTCCTTGTATGAAGCCTAAGTGGAGGCTCTTGCTGGGGAGTTTCCTTATATGATGCCCAAGAGGAGGCAATGATGCTTGTATAAGGCCCAAGAGGATGCCAGGGAACTAGTTGTTTGAACTAAGTTGTGATTGAAAGGATCTTATTGTTTGACCAATGTCTAAACTAGGGATGATGTAAATGTTAAGAGAAACTTAACAAAGTATGAACAAACATGATTGAAGATTCATAAGTATAGACATTGATATGACATACTTGAGTTCATGCAAGATTTTTTGCATCTGTAGGAGTTTGATTTGTTTACTGTTTTATTTGTGTGTTTATTCACAAAGGTGTTGGGTATTACACTCTAAGTAGAGGCCCAAGATTTATTCTATGTACAAAGGTGTTGGGTCTTACACTCTAAAAAGATGTTAGAACACATATTGGTTCTTAGTTATATCTCTATGTTTTGATGATAACACTAATGAAATTTTGTATTAAGAAATTATATACTCTAAATTTGTTCAAGTATTTTTGTTGCAGATATTAAATTTAATATTCCTCTGAAAGCAAAAATGAATCTGAACGTTGAACTACGCAAGGCTCTGAGCATCAGAAGCATCACATTAGAAGACTCTGAGCGCTGCCTACAGAAGAATCTGAAACACAAGCTACAGAAGCATCTGAAGTGTAGACTGAAGACTTTGTATGAAGAGTTTCAGGCATTGTTTTTCAAAAGACTCTGATAGTACTATTCGCTGCAAGTACTGAGGATCTGATCTTCAAACTCTACTCTGACTATTACTCACGCTGAAGCACACTTGCTGCAATACTCTGATACAACAAACTCTGATAACATCAAGACTCTGATCACTCAAGGCTCTGATGTTGATTTCTATGAAATAGAAGCTTGTTGAAGAAGATTATTCAAAGTTATATCCGTTGGCATATTCCAAACGACTCTTTCCTCTTTTATTCTAGACACAAGAACTCAGGCAAAAAGGATTTCTCTGAGCGTTCTACTTCTAGGAAAGGTCAAGTCATGTGAAGACAAAAGGCTGCAGCTACTTTGCAGTACACGATCTTCAAGCTTGCAACGCCTTTGACTTCTTTATCTATAAAAGCAAGCCTTCAACAACTTTCTATAGTTGACGTATGTTGACGAAAATTGACAAAACTATTGAAAACTCTCTCAAAGCTCTCATACAAATTATATCTCTTTATTTTGAATAGTTTCATTCGTTCTTAAACTTAAGTGTATAAATCACTGTTGTGATATAGCTTTCATAGAAGCATTTTAAACACTTGTTTAGTTTACATTTGATTGTAAAAGTTCCTTAAGAAGACCAAGTTGTGGTCAGTAGTTCTTGAGAAGACTAAGACAGTTGTTCTTAGTGGTTGACATTGTAATCTGTTTGATTATAGTGGATGAAGTCCTTGTGGAGAAAGGCAAATCACTCTTGATAGGGTGGACTGGATTAGTTGAGTTCAACAAACCAGGATAAAAATCATTGTGTTTTTATTGCCATAATTATTTGAAAACCCTTATTCAACCCCCCCCCCCCCCCCTTCTAAGTATTTTCTCACCTTCAGTTGCCATCAGAGCTCTGGTTATGTGTGTGCTATCACTTCACCGTGAACAGAAAAGATCCAGTTGAGAAAACTCTTGATATATTTTTTTGGTTGATATTATGGCTGAAGCTTCAACATCCAACAACAACAGATATGAAGAAAGGGATAGAATCAGCACAAAACCCCCTATGTTTGATGGGGAGAAGTTTGACTATTGGAAGGATAGAATAGAGAGCGTCTTCCTTGGATATGATGCTGATCTTTGGGACTTAGTCATTGATGGTTATGTTCACCCCACTGATGGGGATGGAAAGAAAATTGATAGAAAATCTATGACTAAAGCTCAGAAGAAGGAGTTCAGAAATCATCACAAAGCAAGAACAATCTTATTAAATGTTATATCTCATACTGAGTATGAGAAGATTACCAATAGAGAAATAGCATTTGATTTGTTTGAGTCTTTGAAGATGACTCATGAAGGAAACTCACAATTTAAAGAGACCAAACTCTGGCGCTGATCCAGAAATATGAAGCCTTTAAAATGGAATAATTTGAATCTATAGAAGTTATGTTCTCTAGATTCCAGATCCTCACAGCTGGATTAAAAGTGCTGGACAAAGGCTACTCCACTTCTGATCATGTTAAGAAGATCATCAGAAGTTTGCCCATCAGATGGAGACCAATGGTCACTGCTCTGAAGCTAGCTAAGGATATGAACAAGATCACATTGGAGGAACTGATCAGCTCTCTGAGGAGCCATGAGATTGAACTTGAAGAAGAAGAGCCTCAAAAGAAAGGTAAGTCAATTGCTTTAAAGTATAACAAATCTGTTAAAGCATTGCAGGTTTTAGAAGAAAGTTCTGAAGAGTCTTCTTCTTCTGAAGAAGATGAATTGTCCCTGCTATCCAGAAGGATCAACAAACTCTGGAAGCATAAACAGAGGAAGTTCAAGAACTTCAAGAAGCCAGATCAACACAAAGAATCTTATGGACATAGAAGATCTGGAAAGAAAGAGGTTGTCTGCTATGAATGCAAGGAACCTGGGCACTACAAGAATGAATGCCCAAAGCTTCAGAAGGAGAAGCCAAAAAAGAGGCCTGAGCATAAAAAGAAAGTTCTGATGGCAACCTGGGATGATTCAGATGCATCTGAATCTTTATCAGAGTCAGAAGAAGAATGTGCCAACATGGCACTGATGGCAGGCGTGGAAGATCAGGATGAAGGAACATCTGGATCTGAATCTGACTCAGAAGAGGTACTTTTTGATCTCTCTAGGGAAGAACTTATTGAGGTTTTATCAGATGTTCTGAAAACTATAACCAGATTAAGCTCAAGTACAAGAAGCTTAAATGCAATCTTGAGTCTGAGAATAGTCTGTTAAAGTCAGAAGTTGTTGAGCTCAAAGAAAACAATTTGAAAATGAAAAACAATTTTGAAAAAGCTCAACAAGACTCTAAATCTAAAACTAAGTCAAAATGTAAAAATATTTTAGAAGAATATGACTATAGTTTTCATAAGTTTCTGGCTAAAAGCATAGATAGAAGCAAGATGGCTTCAATGATCTATGGAGTTAGCAGAAACAACAGGAAAGAAATTGGATATGAATCTTTCTCTGGAAAGGATTTAAATCCAATACCTGTTGATAAACTTATCATTAAGAAGACTCCCTTATATTCTCATTTTAAGTTTGGTCATCTGAATGATATTAAACACACACGTTCTGATCAGAACGTTCCTGTGTTTAAACCGAAAGTTAGTCAGAACAAACCTGTTGTAAAAAGACAGAAGTTCAGACAAACTTTTAAGGCAACTAACCCAAAAGGACCCAAAAAGATCTGGGTACCTAAGGATAAGATAATACCTATTGCAGATGTATTTAGCAGCAAAGTCAAGACGCCAGTCATGATACCTGGACTCTGGATGCTCACGTCACATGACGGGAGAAAGGTTTATGTTCCAAAGCCTGGAGCTTAAATCTGGAGGAGACGTCAAATTTGGAGGGAATCAGAAGGGAAAGATAATTGGCTCTGGTACTATTGACAATGGTAACCTTCCCTCTATATCTAATGTTTTACTTGTAGAAGGATTAAAACATAATCTATTGTCCATAAGTCAATTAAGTGACAATGGTTATGACATAATCTTTAATCAAAAATGTTGCAAGGCTGTTAGTCAGAAGGATGGCTCAATCCTATTTAATGGAAAGAGGAAAAACAACATTTATAAAATCAATCTTTCAGAACTTATGATTCAAAATGTAAAATTCCTTATGTCTGTTAATGATGAGCAATGGGTCTGGCACAGAAGATTGAGGCATATCAATATGAGACGTATATCTCAGATTAATAAACTCAATCTGGTCAAAGGACTTCCTAAGTTGAAGTTCAACTCAGATGCTTTTTGTGAAGCATGCCAGAAAGGAAAATTTTCTAAATCTTCTTTTAAAACTAAAAATGTTGTTTCAACCTCAAGACCATTAGAGTTACTTCATATTGATCTATTTGGACCAGTGAAAATTGCATCCATCAGAGGCAAGAAGTATGGATTAGTCATTGTTGATGACTACAGCAGATGGACATGGGTGAAATTCCTAAAACACAAGGATGAGTCACATTCTGTGTTCTTTGACTTCTGCAAATAAGTCCAGAATGAAAAAGATTTTAAAATTGTTAAAGTCAGAGGTGATCATGGAGGCGAATTTGAAAACAAATATTTTGAAAAATATTTTAATGAAAATGGCATTGCTCATGATTTCTCCTGCCCTAGAACTCCACAACAGAATGGAGTTGTAGAGAGGAAAAACAGAACTTTGTAAGAAATGGCCAGAACCATGATCAACGAGACTAATCTGGCAAAGCATTTTTGGGCAGAAGCAATAAACACAGCTTGTTATATTTAAAACAAAGTGTTTGTAAGACCTCTTCTGGAAAAGACTCTCTATGAATTGTGGAGGAACAGAAAGCCCAACATCTCTTATTTTCATCCTTTTGGATGTATATGTTATATGATGAATACTAAAGAGAATCTGAACAAGTTTGATTCTAAAGCACAGAAGTGTTTCATGCTTGGGTATTTTGAACGCTCTAAAGGCTACAGAATATACAATAATGAAACACAGATTGTGGAGGAATCTATACATGTTAGATTTGATGATAAGCTTGGTAATCAAAAGCCAAAGCAAGTTGATAATTCTGCAGATAGAGAAGTCATTCTCACAGACTCTGAAGTCTCAGAGGCAGAAAAGGCTCAAGTGAAGGAATCAGAAGCAACGCCAGATGCAACTCCCTTGGCTACTCAAATGAATAACTTGAATATTTATGAAGAACTTAATGTTAGAGGATCATCTTCCAGAATCAAGGCCTCTCACCCAGAGGATGTGATCATTGGAAAGAAGGATGAGCCTATAAGAACAAGATCCTACCTCAGATCATCTGAAGCGTCATTATTTAGGTTGGTGTCAGTTATTGAACCAACTTCTATGGATGAAGCTCTGCAAGACAATGACTGGATAATTGCCATGCAAGAAGAGCTCAATCAATTCACAAGAAATGACGTTTGGGATTTGGTTCCAAGACCAAAAGGATTCAACATTATTGGAACTAAATGGGTCTTCAGAAACAAGTTGAATGAAAAAGGAGAAGTTGAAAGAAACAAAGTAAGGCTTGTTGCTCAAGGTTATAGTCATCAAGAAGGAATTGACTACACAGAGACTTATGCTCCTGTGGCCAGGTTAGAGTCTATTCGTTTACTCATTTCTTTTGCTGCACAAAATAACATCACTCTATATCAGATGGATGTTAAGAGTGCCTTCTTAAATGGGATTATAGAAGAGGAAGTGTATGTTCACCAACCTCCTGGTTTTGAAAGTGATAAATTTCCAGAACATGTTTTTAAACTTCAGAAATCTCTTTATGGTTTAAAACAAGCTCCCAGAGCTTGGTATGAGAGATTAAGTAATTTTCTTCTGGAGAAAAATTTTATCAGAGGAAAAGTGGACACAACTCTCTTCTGTAAAACATTTAAGAAAGATCTGTTAATTTGTCAAATATATGTAGATGATATTATATTTGGATCTACAAATGTTACGCTGGGAAAGGAGTTTGCTCAATGTATGCAGGCTGAATTTGAGATGAGCATGATGGGAGAATTAAGATTCTTTCTGGGAATTCAAGTCAACCAGATTCCAGATTGCACTTACATTCATCAGACTAAATATGTAAAAGAGCTTCTGAAGAAGTTCAACATGACTGATAGTAAGTTAGCAAAGACTCCAATGCATCCAACAATCACTCTTGGTAAGGAAGAGGTAAGTAAGAAAGTAGATCAGAAACTCTACAGAGGTATGATTGGATCTCTTCTATACTTAACTGCTTCTAGACCTGACATTTTATTCAGTGTATGCTTGTGTGCTAGATTCCAATCAGATCCTAGAGAATCACACTTAACAGCTGTTAAGAGGATTCTAAGGTATATGAAAGGTACTACTAATGTGGGTTTGTGTTACAGAAAATCTGATGAATTTAAACTAGTTGGATTCTGTGATGCTGATTACACTGGAGACAGAGTTGAAAGAAAAAGTATTTCTGGAAGTTGCCAATTTTTGGGAAGTAATTTAATCTCCTGGTACAACAAGAAACAACCTACAATTTCTCTATCAACTACAGAAGCAGAATATATTGCTGCTGCTGGATGTAGCACACAGATGCTCTGGATGAAAAGTTAGCTAGAAGACTATCAGATCTTTGAGAGTAATATTTCTATATTCTGTGATAATACTTCTGCTATATGCTTGTCTAAAAATCCAATTTTACACGCTAAAGCTAAGCATATAGAAATTAAACATCACTTCATTAGAGACTATGTTCAGAAGGGTATTATAAACTTAGACTTTGTTGATACAGACCATCAATGGGCTGATATCTTTACAAAACCCCTTGCTGAAGATAGGTACAAGTTTATTCTGAAAAATATTGGTATGGAATTTTGTCCAGAATAATATTTATCAGAAGCAACCTTCTCAGATGCAAAATGTTTAAACTCTGAAGTATTTCATCTGTCATTTATTTAATTTCTTGAATTATTATTTTTGTGTGTATCTGAACTAACAAATCTCAGAGGATCTGAACGTTGGCTAATGTTTCACCCTAAAATTTGCTCAACCTATTTCACTTGATTTATGTTTCAATTGCATTATCATTTGCATAGATACATCATGTATACAATCTAATCATTTTCATAAGCATAGCATAGCAAGGTGTCCAACTAGGGATCAAGTGCCATTCTTATCTAAATAAGCACATCAAGGGGTTTTATTCAAGCTTAAGACCATCCAAGTCATCAAGAAATGTTTGAAGCTTTGAGAAGTTTGAAGGTCAACTAGTGGATTTCTCTCCTCATTTGAGGTGTATTGAGGGTCATCAAAAGGGGGTATGAGCTATGAATTGAGGGTATGGAATGTGTACAAAGCTTATGAGATGCCTAGAGGGTCATATTGAAGATGAGACAAGTCATTGATTCAAGTACAAGAGCCACAGTTGAAGTGCAGTCAACTAGGGTTTCATCTGGGTCAACCCTAGGTCAACTGAGTGATTGTAGAGCATCAAGGCTTAATTGGGAGTTTTGGGATTCATGAATTGATATTTTGATACATGTGTGGTGTTGTTCCAAGGATAAATCAAAGAGAATCAAGAGTGGAAGGAGTTGCCAAATTAGGGTTTCAGTGTAAAATCCCCTAATTTAGGCCTAGCTTCCAAGCCAGATAAGTCAAAATGAAAGTTTCAAATGGATTGTTGGCCAACATGAAACTTGTAGAGCTTCTAAATAGCTTTAATTTCAGTACTAGAAGTCTTCAAGGAGATTTGTAGAACTCAAGTTATGGTTCTTGCAAGTTATGGGTCATCAGAGGACACTGAAATTTATCTGTGAAAGTCACTTGACTTCCAAGCAACGTTTGCCCATCAAGGAGTTTTCAAATGGATTCTTGGCCAACATAAGAATTGTAGGGCTTGATCTTAGATTTAATTTGAGTACTAGAAGTCCTCAAGATTATTTGTAGAACTCAAGTTATGGTCTTGGCAATCCAGGGGTATTTTGGGTATTGATGATTATAGGTCATTTTCCAACATAGGTCAAAATCTCTATCTTCCACTCCTCAAATGGAAAAATGTTCAACATGAGATGTGCTTAAAATGATGTTTTTAGGCTAGGTAAGAAGTCATGAGAGCTTGGAATGGTTTGTATCACAAAATTGCAAAATGGCCTAAAATAAGGGTGAATTTTAAATGAATCAAGGATGAAAATTGGGATTTTTGAGTTATGGGTCCAAACTAAGCCATATGACATACCAAATTGATTGGAAATCATATTTTGAAAACAATGACATTGCCACATTTTTGAGTTGAGGATTAATTCAATGACTTCCTTTGTAAAATGGTTACTTACATCATAAGTTACATATGCAAATTCATTCCTTGGGTCAGCTACAAGGCTCTATTCAATCCAAACACTTCCTAAATCTCATTTGGAGAGAAATTGAACACAAAGAAAGGGTAAACACAAGCTGATATGTGACTGTCATGTATGGAGCTTGTCATGAAAATTTCAAGAGATGAGAAATTGGATTTCTCATATAGAGCTTTCTAGAAGTTTCTAGATTGTTCATACACATTCTATATAAGGATTAGAACTGGTTCAAAGCCTGAGTTGGTGCAGATTGAGAGAGATTGGAGAGATTGAACATTGAGTTTTCCATTTGCAAAACAGAATCGGTTACACCAATTGGAGAGGTTTCAATCCAAATTCTTGCACTCAGAAGCTTGATCATGTGTTGGTGATTGATTCCAGATAGATTGGTGATCAAGAACTGTGAAGAATCGTGAGATAGCACTTTGAGTTTTCATCTTGCAAGTCAGAATCGAGTTTGGTGATTCAAGAAGTTTCAGTCCAATTTGATGCATACAGAAGCTTGATCATACATCATTGAAGGTATCTGGAAGATCTTGGAGATTGATTTAGAGGTATTACCACTCTGTTCATCCAAGATTTGCAGGTATGTAAACTTCCTTCTATGGCTTGATTCATGTAGAATTATTAGGTTTTAGATAGTTAGATGTGATGTAGAACATGGCTAGGTGGATTCTGGTAACAATTGGCACGAGTTAGAGACAAAATTAGGTTGAGCACCATTTATGTTCATGGATTTATCTTGTTGATTCTTGAGGATTAAACCTAGTTTGATAGTGGATTTTGCTCAGTGTAGCATGGCGATGATTTTAGGCCTCTCAATTTTGAGTTTGGTGAGAATTGATGTGTGAGCATTTTCTGAACATATGTTCGTGTTTTGAGAAGGAGAAGGTTTCAATGATAATGGAGGTTAGGGTTGAGTTCCTTGTGGAAAAACGAGCCAAATGATGTATTTAGGTTAGGGTTTTGGTGAGGATTAGTGGAGCTGAGGTTTGGAGAAGAAGAAGGTTGCACTCTGTTCATCCATGGCGTGTATTCCCTCCAAGATTCAAAGGTAGAAGAAGATGTCATCACCATTGGATTTAAGTGAGACTTTGACTGAAATAAATATCCAACGACCACGAGTGAATCTAAATTTGTGAAGGATTCTGAGAGGAGGGCGAAACGCACTGTTTCATTAAACATTCTTGGATGGGCTTAAGTGAAATATGCTATGTAGACCCCAGTTTGGAGGCCCAATGGAAAACACACATGACTTGTTTGCTATTCGCACCAAGATTTTTCCTTTTTTATTTGATTTTCCATTAATTTCTGAACTGGTGTTGGGCCTAGTGTGCACCTTGCTATACGCACCCCCCTCTGAGCCCATTTGGTGTTTTGTACTGATTTTGATTGCTATTTGTCATGCCCATTTACCATTTTCTTTTATTTTCCTCTTATTTTCACATTATTTTAGGTTAATTGGAAAAATTCATAACTAATTGAAAAAAGATCATTTTTGGATGAGAATTTTTTCCTTGTTTTCCTTAGGGTTCCTAGAATATAATAAAACAATAAAAACATTAATTCATGTGTTTTTCATTTTTTGGTATATTTTACAATTTTATTGATTTTATTTTGCATTTGTTTTATACCTTATTTTTCTGAATTTAGTATGATCAATTGGTGAGTGTTTTTGAGTTGATTCTTGTTGGATTGATTAGATTAGAGGTACATGCTCCCTTAGAGATTTTTCTCATGTTTTTATGATGAAATTTAGGTTAGTTTTGAGTAATGAACATAAGGATTGCTAGGATTAGGATTTTACAACACTTAGGTGTAGTTTAGGGCATAGTTTGGAGACCTAGGGTTTGATTTAGGCCTTGGGGTTTATGTGGGGTGTAGGGTACATAGTTAGGTTCCCTTAGAAATTAATCTAGGATTTTATGATGAGTATTGCTATTTTATTGGATTTTTGCAACTTGTATGATGTTTGTGTGTTTCCCCCTTGAGAGGTTGTTTGGTTTGTTGGGTTTTGGGCATTTCCAATTGGATGTTGGGCTTGGGCTTGGCTTGTTGGAGCTAATGAAGACTTGAAGATGATTGGGGTCAAAGGATGGAGCTTGGGGCATGAGATTCTTAATCTTGAAGATTGCTTTCGAAGACTTAGGAGATAGGAGATATAGGGAGAGCTGTAGATTAGACTGATTTCTTCTTTCAAACATAGAGAGCTTCTTGTGCCTCTATTCCATACTATGATACAAGGTCCCACAAAGAAGCTCCATCTCTCCTTAGGAGAGATGTAGAGCAGGCTTTGGTTGGGTAGAACCTTGAGGATACCTGTCACTTGCTATGATAAGATCTTGGTGGTTTCCCTGGGTTGTCACTGAGCTTCTTAACATTTCAACTCCATCTATCATTAGTTGATCTTCTCCTGAGTGGTGGCATTGGAAAAGGGAACCTATTGGAGAATGAAGTGTATTGAAGAGTGGTGAAGATAGAGCTTGTGCCTGTCAAAGATGGGTATCTGTTGAAGACTAGGGTTTTGCTGCTGATTGAAGCTGTCTATTTGTTGGGGTTCATGGCTTGCCAGAGCTTGGAGATTTTTGGGAGACAGGAGCTTATCTAAATCTTGGGGATCACTGAAGATTGAAGATGGGGTCCTACTTGAAAGGGTTACTGTCAACTGTTTGTTGTTAATCAACTGTAGCTGTCAGAGCTGTTGCTGTTTGAGGTTACTGTAAGAGCGGGTGTTGTTGTCAGAGTTGGTGTTGGGTTTCATTTCTTTTTCTGTATTGTTTGATGGCTTGTTCAGCTTGCCCCTTAGGTTTGAAGTGAAGCTGTTTCACTTTGCCTATTGTTTTCCCAGGTTCGAGGTTGAGTGGGACTCCCTTGCCTCGCTTGTATTGCTGCATCTCATGCATTTTACTGTTTACTGTATATCTGTTTCTCTTGCTGTTTACCCCTTAGGATCTCTGATTTCCTCTGTGCAGGAGGGAATTATGACAGACATTAGGTGTTAACCCATGTGTTGCACCCCAAAATTTGCCCAACATTTCTTCACTTAGCTTGTGTTTCATTTCATGCATATTAGCATTATCATTTGCAGTTCATTGACATGTATGCAGGAGATCAAGAGGTATGATTACCAATCAAGGATACACAAGACTATGAGGCTAGCTAAGAAGGTTATTCAGGTGTTCACGGGTTGATATCCTTGTCAGAGAAGTTAAAAGATCCTCAGAGAAAGTGGTTGAAACCAAGAGTGTGTGCCTCCTAACTTGAGAGTGGAGGGGAGCCATCAGATGATTCTGAGACCATGAGAATGGACTGGAGGTCTTGAGAGAGCTCATGAGAAGTTTTGAAGATCACTTTGGTGCCTAGACAGGTCATTGTGCAAGATTAAGAAGGCTCAGCCATGATTGGTGCAGCTAGGGTTTGACTGGATCAACCCTAAGTCAACTGATGATTTGAACAAAGTTGAGACCTAATTCAAAGGCCATGTGATCATGGATTGATGCATTGAGATGTTATAAGGATGATTCCAAGGTCAACTCATCATGATTGAAGAGTTTGAGAAGTTTCAAGCTAGGGTTTCTAAGGTGTGACAATGTAAAATCCCCTAGTTTGACCCCTATCTTCAAGGCAGTTTAGCTCAAGATGTGATTGTCATCTCATCTTGCCCCTAACATGAATGTTTTAGAGCATGATCTTAGATTTAATTTGAGTGCTAGAAGTCCTTGATATGATTTGTAGAAATCAAGTTATGACTTTGACAAGTTACAGGTCATCTGAGGTATGTGAATTTGGGGGCTTGAAAGTTGCTCAACTTGCATGAAACGTTTACCCTAGATGGATGATTCCTATGAACTTTTGGTCAACATGAATGTTGTTCCTTATCCTCTTAGCTTTATAGAGAGTACTAGAAGTCCTTTATAGGATTTTTATAACTCAAGTTATGGCTTTGACAAGTCAAGGGCATTTTGGTCATTTGGAGGTTATAGGTCATTTCAACCATAAGGCCATAACTCCTATTTCCAAGCTTCAAATGAGAAAATGTTCAACATCAAACTTGTTCAAAATGATTTTTTAAGGCTATTCAAGAGGTCATGAGATGTTGGATTTGCTTGTAGCTCAAAGTTGCAAAAATGACCTAAAATGAGGGTATAAGTTAAATGAACCAAAGTTGGAAATTGATACTTTTGATCTACACATCCAAAACAAAGCATGTAATAGGTCATTTTGACTCTAAAAAGCATTTTAAGAACATTGGTTTAGCCACATTTTTGAATTGAGGTCTAATTTGTGGACTTGCTTTGAAAAGTAGTTACTTACATCTTAAGTAACATTTGCAAAACCAAAATGCAAGGCATAATCAAGGTCCCTTGCAAGCCAAATACTTCCAAAATGTCACTAGGGGAGAAATTGGAAGGGAATGGGATTGATTTCAAGCTGTTAACAGAATTATGCACACCATGGCATATGATTGAAATTCTCATGACATGAGAGATTGAACTTTTCATTAGAAGGATCTAGAGGGTTCTAGATCATCCACACATGGTCTATATATTGAATAGAGATGATCCAAGGCCAAGGTTGGTGATGATTGAAGGAGAGAGCAGAGATTGAGATTGAAATTTCATTGCTTGCAACTGAATTCGGTTACATCATTTCACTCACTTTCCATCCATTTTCTTGATTGCAATCTCTTCCATGAAGGCTAGGGATTGATTCTAGATCATAATCAAGGGAAATTCGTGGCTGATTGGTGTTCTTGAGCTCATATTTCTCCACCTGCAACTCAGATTCGAATCCAAGAGTTGAAGCCATTCCAATCAATTCTATTGCATACAGAAGCTTGGAAGTGATTCACTGAAGGAGTCTGGAGCATTTGAAAGCTTGATTTGAGGTCTTGCTACTTCTGCGCACACGAATTTTTTAGGTTGGTAACCTTCAATATCTAGCTTGTTTTAGTTAGAATTAAGAGGAATTAGGGTGTTAGACGCATTGTAGAACGGTGTAGGAAGGTTTTCAGATCGTTAATTTAAGAATTAGTGACCAATTAGGGATGTTGCCATTTTCGGTTGAGAGTTGGTTCTTGTGAATCTTGAGGTTTCAGAGAGAATTAAGGGCATGAATGAATTCGTGAGGAAATTTGGGACATGTTTCATTAAGGGATCGTGGCCAATGGTGGACTCTATGTTGAACTAGGGTTGTGGAATGGTGACCGGAGAAAGTCACCGGTGGTGGTTTTGGGTGCGCAGGTGACCTGAGTTGCAGGGATTCAAAAGGAAGAAGATGACTTGGTAGCCATCAGATCAAGGTTGGACTTTGACTAGGAACCTCATCCAACGGCCACACGTGCGTTTCATTTTGTGAAGAGGTCTGACTTAATGAAACGATGCGTTTCATTAATCAGCTGTTTTGGGCTTTGTATAATAGCTGCTACTCACACCCCCCCTGATGGCCCAATCCATGAATTGAACTGATTTTTACTACTATCTGCACCGTGGGTTTGTATATTTTATTTTGATTTTCTTTATTTTTTTCATTTTATTCATGGTTCTTGATAAAATCATAAAAAATGGAAAAGTGATTCAATTAATCCCATTCTTTTTGCATTAGATTCATGATACAGTCTAGTATTTTTTTAGATAAAAATATTTTTATTTCATGCATTTTCTGATTTTATGGGAATTTTCACATTTTAATTGATATTAAAATAGTCATGTTTGATACTTGATTTTGTGGAATTTTGTGTGATCATGTGATGATGATTTTGATCTTGATTTTTTGTGAGTGGCTAGCATAGATATGCATGATCCCCATAGATTTTTCTCACATTTTTGTGATGAGCATAAGTGGTAGTTTAGGTTGAAACCTTTAGAAGCTCCATTTTTAGGGTTTATGGTTGATACCTTTAGATTAGGACTTAATAGATGATTTAGTCCCTGGTTTTTGTATGAGGAATTCTTAATTGAATTAGGATCCCTTAGGAATTTTTGTAGAAATTTATAGTATAGTTTACTATTTTTGATTGATTTTAGTTTAGGTGCTAGTTTTATATGATTCTAATGCACTAACTCAACTAGATTAACATCTTTAGTTCCCTTAGATTAGGGTTTTGTTTCTCTTGCTCTTGGATGATGATGAAGGCAAGTTGAAGATGCATTGGATGGCTTGAAGAGGCTTGGATGTGAAGATCTTCCCTTCTTGTGGTGTAGACTTGATTAGGTTAAGATTAGGGTTTTGTAGGCAGAGCTGCTAGATAGTTCTCTTCCTTCATAAACATGGATGATGTTGATCACTTCCATTCTTCCCTATGATGAAAGGTCCCTTTGTAAAGGCCTCATCCCTACTTTTGTAGGATGTGTGGCTCTTTTCAAATTGGTAGAACCTTTGAGGGTCCCTTTCTCTGATGACAGGATGCTTAGTGGTGACCTTTGGTCTTCACTCTGCTACCAATCATCCCAACTTTGCTCTGGATAGATGAATCTTTTTCCCTTGTTAGAGGATGAAGTTCCTTGCCTGAAGAAGATTGAAGGATGGAGTTGATGCTTCTTTGTGTTTGAAGATTACTCTGAGAAGCTGAAGCTTATAGGTGAAGAGGACCTAGTTGATACTGGTAAAGAAGAGAGAGCTGAAGCAAGAAGAACAAGTTGATACTTGTGAAGAAGATCCAATTGAGATTGAGTGAAGAGATGAGGCTTGAGGAATAAAGGATAAGTTGACACTTACATTGATGCATTGAGAGCCTGAAGGAGTCAAGTTGATACTTGTAGTTAGGAGTGAAGCCTGAAGGTGGAATTGACTGAAGAGCTGAAGCTTGAAGAAGAAAGAATAGGTGGATACTTATGTAAAAGCTCAGAAGAAGCAAGTTGATACTTGCTATTGAAGATGATAGCCTTGAAGAGCAATTGAAGTCTGATGACTGGACTGCTGTCAAGTTGGTTTAGTTGTAGGAGCTGTTGATCTGTTTCCTTTCTTGTCTGCTTGCTTTCTGTGCAACTGTATTGATGTGCCTTGTTTGACTTGCTTGATGCATTAGAATAAGTCCATATCTAGACTGATGTAAGCTAGGAGCATGATTGCACTAGAGGTTGAGTTGCTCCCTCTGCTTGTATTTTTACTGTATGGCTTTGCTTGCGGGTATTCGGTAGAGCCCAGCTCCCTTGCCTATGTGGTTTGTGTTTGCTTGGTAGCATTTCACTTCTTCTGTATGATTGCAGTTACTTCTATTTTGCTTGACAGCATGTTATTTCTTCTGTATGATTGCAGTTATTCATATCTGGCTTGAGGTTGAGATGAGCTTGTGGAGGTTGATGCCCCACACACATTTCCTCCCTCACTTGCATTGCACGCATTTTACAGTCGTTTACTGTTTACTGTTTTAGCTGATGCTTTATATGTTTCTGTTTATCATTGACATGATCCCCTAGGAATCTCACTCCCTTTGATAAGGAAGTGATGATTAGAACTTTAGGTTGAAACCTATGCATGATAACTTCTAGGAGTTCCCTGTTTCAAACCTCAACCATAGGATGAATCCCTGGCATGACAACATTAGGACTTGATAGTCTCCCCTTAGTTGAGCCTGTTCTCTCTTCTCATCTCGAAACAAATCAAAATACATTAATAAAGGTTAACTGACGTCGTACGTTACGAGCCTTAAGCTATCTGAGAAAGGATTATTGGAGAGCTTCTTTTCAACAGTCTGGATGTTTAGTATGGTACCCTTTGGGTGACATGCGACGCATTCACTCTCAGGTCATAGTCTCTAGTGCGATACTAGTTGCAAACAAACATAAAAAACAGTTCTTTCGTAAAAGACAGAAAACAAACTTCAAACCTTTTTGCCCCGTGGGCCCGTAATTCAGAGGAAGCTTTTCTGAAGAAAAGAGTATCGTTAACTCCCAGTTCTACCGCAACGGTAACGCCTAAGTCTCCAAGGGTCGAGCTGCGTACATCCAACTGCTGGAACTGTTTGTTAACCCTACTCGATAAAACAGATGAATCTGAACCCCCGTAATCCATATTATCCCGAAGTATGTAAGCTCTGATCTCTCATACCTGTTGAGAGTACGTAGGCACAATACTGACGTATTGGCGAGCCACCTTCCCCGTAACCCGTAGTAAGGCGAACTACGTTGACTCTGATTTCTCATTCTCTGATGAGAATACGTAGGCATCAAGCGCGATGCTTTGCCGATTCATTTTCTTTTCCTTTTCAGACTAGCCTTGATAGGTAGATAGATAAAACCAACCCGTCATATAAACACAACAAGCATGGATCCCATCGAGTACGATGGACGTGAGGGGTGCTAATACCTTCCCCTTGCGTAACCGACTCCCGAATCCAGACAATGGTTGCGATGACCTTGTCTTATACCTTTTCGACAGGTTTTTCCGATCGTTTCCTTTCCCATTCTGAGGGATAAATAATGAAAGGTGGCGACTCTTCTGTTTTGCCGGCACCTTATTTTCGCGAAAGCGACACCATGTATGACAACATTAGGGTAGTTTTATTTCCCATTTTAACCCTAGGTTTTTAGATTTTCTTTCTCTTCTATCTCAGAACAATTCAAAACACAATAATAAGGATAATCGATGTCGTACGCTACGAGCCTTAAGCTATTTGAGAGAGGATTGTTGGAGGGTCACTCTTCAGTAATCTGACTACTTAGTGTGTTACCCTTAGGGTGACATACAACGTAGTCACCCTCAAATCATATTCTCTAGTGCGTCAGAGATTACGAACAAACAATCAAAAATAGTTCTTGCGTAAAAGACTGAAAACCAACATCAAAGTGTCATTTTTGTCCGCTTGGACTCTTAATCAAGAGAAAACCTTTTCATAAAGATAAAAAACAGTCAGACAAATTTGTGTCCTCCGTAGCCCGAACTACGTTTGCTCTGATCTTTCATGCTGTATGAAAGTACGTAGGCATAGGATGCCGTATCCTAGCGAGCAACCTTCCCCTCCTTTCCTGTAGTTAGGCGAACTACATTGACTCTGATTTCTCGTTCCAGACGGGAATACGTAGGCATAAAGTGTGATACTTTGCCGAGTCATTTTCTTTTCTTTCTAACCCAGACCTGTAGAGTAGATAGAATAACAATCCGTACTAGAAAACAAGTGTGGATCCCGTCGAGTACGACGGACGTGAGGGGTGCTAATACCTTCCCCTTGCGTAATCGACTCCCGAATCCAGAATTTGGTTGCGATGACCATTCCTTTCCCGTCTTTGCGGTAGGTTTACTTCGAGCGTTTCCTTTCCCTCCGTTGGGATAAATAACGCACGGTGGCGACTCTTCTGTTTAGCCGGCGCCGATTTTCGCATTAGCGACAGCTGGCGACTCTGCTGGAGACAGGAATATCCCCTATGCGAGTCAATCCTAGCGCTTGTTTTTCCGTCGTGGGTGTTGTATAGATTTACTTTTCTGTCTTTACTTTCCGCATTTTATTATCAGCTTTATATTGTTATTGCTGTTGTGGGAAGGGGGTGATCTGTTGAGAGATAAGCCGGACCTGGGCTTGAGGTTACACATAGACTTAGAAGTAGAGAGTAGTGGTTAGCCTGCTTGCTTAGCTCGCACCAGCTAGCCGCGAAATTTACGCTCGGACGAGATTCTCTTTGATGCTTCTTGCCTGGCCCTTAGGGCTCGACAAGTTGTCTGACCCGAGGATTGTCGACTCTGGGGACCTATCAATTGGGATTCAACTAAGTGAGGCCGCTTCAAGGGATGATGATGCCACACCTCCTGGGTATCGTATCATCGCTCTTGAAAGTCTTTTTACGTTGAACCCGCATAGGATGCCGTACCTCGTCTACGAATTAAGTTCACACCTGTGAGGGGTAGGTGGGTCTGTTTGCAGGAAATCTTTGACCTCAGGATACCTGGTTTATCTCTATCAGTGAGACGTGGTTACAGGGTCCATTTGAGTGGTTGGTTTGAGATGAAGATTGGATGGTTCTTAGGCTTCAGTGCAAAGCAGCGCAGTTCATCAGCATTGCACTTGGCCCCTTGTTTGCATATGCATGTGCATTTTCATGACTGCATTTCATTAACATGTATTTATGTTGTAGGTGTGGTCATTCCCTTCTGATTCTAGTATATTTTCTGGCCAGACATGGAGTCCCTGAAGAGGACAGTTGCTTACCGGTTGCATTCGCCAGATATCAGTTCTTTGCTGGGATTGGTTGCTCTGGCAGAGGAGAGAGTGAGGGTTGAGTTCAGAGTATCTTATGGGAGATTTCTTCGTTTGTTGTACAGACCTACAGCATTCGAGACGACTGGGGTGTATACTTTGATGCAGTTTTATGAGCCGCAGCTGAGATGTTTCTTATTTCCCGATTATATTCTGGCGCCCACTTTAGAGGAGTATTTTGCAATGTTGGGAGTTCCTGTGTTAGACCAGATGCCCTTTATACATGTTGATGTTGAGCCGGAGTTAGCTACACTTGCTGAGATTGTCGGATTAGACGCTTCTGAGTTCCCTGGAGGCTTGGTCAAGCTGAACGGAGCTTATGGTTTTCACCTGTCTGTCCTGGTTGAGAAGGCTACACAGTGCGCTAAGAGTGGATGTTGGGTTGCCTTCAGTGCCATTCTAGCTGTCTGCATCTACAGAATTGTCTTGTTTCCTAATGTGCCAGATTTTGTCGACTCAGATGCATTCCTGATCCTCGCCTCGAAGAATCCAGTTCCTACTCTCTTGGGCGATGTTTATCATTCTATTCACTACAAGAATGAGAAACGTCGTGGCAAGAATGTTTCCTGCTGTCTTCCTCTTTTGTATAGGTGGTTCCAGGGGCATCTTCCGAAGACAGGGCCTTTTGTTGATGTTGTCGATACTTTGGATTGGTCTTCCCGGTTGATGGGGCTATCTGCTGAGAACATCATTTGGTTTGATCGGAGTATGCTTGGCACTGATATTATATATAGTTGCAGTGGCTTTTCGAATGTCCCCTTGATTGGACGGAAAAGTTGTATCAACTATAACCCTTCACTGCTAGTAAGACAGTTCGGTTATGCTTTGAGGGATGCTCCTATTGAGAAAGAGATACATGAATCTCTGTATCTCACGGGCTTACTAGACACGGCTGTTTTGATCAAATTGAGACATGCATGGGCTAACATCCATAGGAGAGGGAAAGCTTTGCTCGGTAAGAGAAACAACAAGGCTTATGACCCTTATTTGGCTTGGATCCGCGAGAGAGCTAGTACTTCCTTGATGCCTTATCCTGCTACGAAACCCCTGTACCTTCCAATGATTGAGGTACCTACTTCAGAAGAGAGTGAGAAGTATAACAAATTGTTGGCTGAAAACGAAGAACTGAAGAAAGCCAATGAGGAGTTAGAAAAAGAGATCTTCCAGTTGCATCATGAGAAGAATGAAGTTACCTTCACTGTGAGGGAACAGACTGAATTGATTAATAGGTTGGGTTCGGAGCTAACGGAAGAGACCAACAAGAAGGAAAAAGTGGGGATAGCCTTGAACGGTGTCAGCAAGGTGCTTACTTCTAAGAAGGAACTTTTAAGCAAAGCTTATTCCCGTCTCAGCAAGTGGGAAACTCTGTGGAATGCCACGCTTACCAAGCGGAAGGAGCATGAAGACGAACTGAAGATGCAGATTGCCACGCTAGAGGCACAGATTAGAGCCCAAGACGCTAAGCTTACCGAAGAGACATCACTTAGGAGCGCTGTTGAGCTTAGAGTAAGTGACCTCGACGAGAAGCCGAGAGGTTATGAAGTAAAGGCCGGTTCCAAGAGGTACAGACTTGACGAGAGTTCTGGCGAAGGAACCTGCCAAGACGATGCCAAAAAGCTGAGATCCACTACCGAGCGGCATGCCTTATTGATATAGGAGCTAATCTCCCGATTAGGGCATTCGGAGACGCTGAGGATATTGGAAGACGTCAAAGCACGCCATTTGGCCTGATTTATCTTTGCCTTGCCTTTGTTATCTGTACTTGTATTTTGACCATCGCCAGGCTTGTTGACCGAGGTCTCTTCAGTTGTATTCAGTTGTACTCTTGTACTCAGCCTCTTGGCATGTGTTTATATATGAGGGTTTTTCTGATTCCTTGCTTGCTTGATAGGGACTCCATTTTCATGATGGCCTTCTATCCGAAACTAGAATCAGGGGGAATATAACCTGTAGCATAATTACACATTTGCATCTGCATTCATATTGCATGACCGGTATTCTTGAATCTATATCTTATTTCCTGCATCTTCAGGTTTTTCAGGATTGACGAACAAAGAGTTCACCGCTACTCAACCCGAAACAACTGCAAGAGAATCATGGATCAAGTCCAAGTGGAGATGCAGGAATTTCGCGAGAAGCTGAACCTGTTCATGCAAGCAATGGAGAATATTGCCAAGGGCCAGGAGAGCCTCCAGACTTTGGTACAACCGCTGCTGACGCGGGCTAATGGGAATGGCAACAATGACCACAATTCTGCGCATGTTGAGACTATTCCGGAGGATGGGCCCCCTACGCCTGTGGTTCCACCTGTGGTGACCCCACCTGTTGTGGTTGTAAACGATGGCGTTGGCGCTGGCAATGGTAACACAGGGAATGGAAATGAGACTATTGTTAACAATGTTGGATTTGGGGACGCCAACCAAGGCGATGGTAACAACAATGGCGGTAATGGTTTCGGCAACAATGGTTTCAGCTACAATGATCAAGGATTTGATTACGTCAATCAGGACAGAAAATTCGGCTTCAACGCTCAGGGTTTCGGGTATGACGGTTTTGGTAATGCTAACCAGGGGTATGGTGGATTTGGTAATATGAATGGTGCCGGGGTGATTCCTGTCAACACTGGGTTTGGACCTGTTAGAGTCAACCAGGGTTTCGGTAACGGGGGACGAGGTCCCATGACCAATCAGCAAGGGTTTGGTCGCAACACTGGTTACGACGGATATGGAAATGGAAATGTGAATTGGGGCGAAGACTGCCAGGAGGACGCCTTTTCTGGAAGAGGTGTGGGGTTTGAAGGACCTGTTGATCCTGTGCAGAGGATCAAAATGCTTGAAGAACAAATGAAGGGGGTAGTAAGTCAGAAATCCACCGGTCTGGATATGACTACAATGGGCTTGGTACCAGGACTGAGGGTGCCGTTGAAATTCAAGGCTCCTACTTTTGACAAATATAAAGGGGACACCTGTCCTAAGGTCCATGTCCGCTCTTATTACAGAAGGATGTCCGCGTATTCAGATGACGAAAGGATGCTCATGCACTTCTTTCAGGACAGCTTGTCAGGACCTTCACTTGAATGGTATATGGGGCTGGAGCCCACGCAGATTAAAACCTGGAAGTAGTTGGCTGATGCATTCGTGACACATTACAAATACAACAGCAATCTGGCGCCGAACCGGGTCCAGTTGCAGGGTTTGTCACAGAAGAACGGGGAAAGCTTTAAAGAGTATGCACAAAGGTGGCGCGATATGGCAGCAAGGGTGCATCCTCCTTTAATTGAAAGGGAGATGAATGATATGTTCATTGGGACGTTTACGGGGGTGTTCTATGAAAAATTGTTTAGTGTGTCATTGAGCAGTTTCTCGGATTTGATTCTTATGGGGGAGATGATTGAAAACGGGATTAAAGTTGGAAGGTTCCAAGCAGGTGAGTCTACTTCAACAGGAGGTGCCAGAAAAGCATTTGGTGGTAGACGACAAGGGGATACTAGTGTCGTGTTTGGTGGCAGGGGCAGAGGCAGAGGAAGAAATCAGTATGTTCAGCCGCAGCAGATAGCTAGTGTCACTATCCCGCTTCCTCAACAGAGACAGCCTCAGCAACAACAACAATCGCAACAACAGCAAGGACAGAATCCTGGCCAGAGAAGGGTACAGAACGCGAGAGCGAAAAGAGTGTTCGACGCACCTCCTTCCACGTATGCAGAACTCCTCCAGACCCTGCTAGGGTTGAACTTGGTTGAGAAAAGGACTTTGGCACCGCCTACAGGGGCAGTACTTCCTTACGGATATGATGCCAACAAGCATTGCGAATTCCATTCTGGGGCACCCGGACATGATATAGAAGCTTGTCAGGCATTTAAACACAAAGTTCAGGATTTATTGGATAGCAAAGCTATTAACTTTGGACAGGTGGGTCCAAATATCGTACAGCAGCCTATGCCCAATCATGGGGCAAACGCCATCCTGACAGAGGAGAATTTGAATCTAGTGACAGATGTCAATGAGCTGAAGACACCGTTGGGTGAGATTAAAAGCACGTTGTTAAAAGGAGGTGTATTCCCGAGTTGTGATGAATTTTGCTTGGATTGTTGGACCCAGCCAGAGGGTTGTAATGAGTTGAAGTAGGGTATTCAGGCTATGATGGATGGAGGTACCTTGCAATTTGATAGAACCGCGGTTGAAGAGCCTGTAGAGGCGTTGTGTGATGAGTCGAACGATGTTGCAACGATGACGATTCCGAGGAAAACAATAACGATAACGGCGCCCGTCAGGCGGCCAACGATCACAATTACCAAGGCAGGACCAGTTCCTTTTGAGAGTACTAAAGCAGTGCTGTGGACTTACGGGTTGGAGGTATATTGCGATGGTGAGAGAATTGAAGTCAATAGACAACCAGCTGGGGTTGTAGATAATGTTGTCGGAACAGGGGGTATGACCAGAAGCGGAAGAATCTTCATGTCGCCCGAGGTAGAGGCGGAAAGATTAGCCAAGGGTAAAGCCAAGGTAGTTGAGGGTGGTCCTTCTCAGTCGAATGAAAAGGAAACGTCACTTAAGGATGTGGAGGAGTTTATGAGGCTCATTCGTAAAAGTGACTACAAAATCGTTGAGCACCTCCAGCAAACGCCGTCAAAAATTTCCATCTTATCATTGCTGTTATGTTCTGAGGCCCATCGGAACGCTTTGCTGAAGATTCTAGACACGTCGTTCGTTCCTCAAGAAGTTTCTGTTAATCAGTTAGAAGGGGTGATGGCGCATGTCAATGCAGGGCACAGTTTGGGCTTCACAAACTTTGATTTGACTCCGAGAGGGCGAGAGCACAATATGGCATTGCATGTGTCAGTAGAATGCCGGGGCACGATCATGTCCCATGTTTTAGTAGACACTGGATCTTCCCTGAATGTGCTACCGAAGAAAGCCATGATGAAGTTAGATATCAGGGGGATTATCTGCACGCCCAGTGACTTAGTAGTGAGGGCGTTCGATGGAACGAGGAAGTCGGTTTTCGGATCAATAACATTACCGTTGCAGGTGGGGCCGGAAATATTTGAAACTGAATTCTATATAATGGACATCCAGCCAGCGTATAGTTGCCTTCTGGGGCGCCCATGGATTCATGCTGCCGGAGCAGTCACGTCCACGTTACACCAAAAGTTGAAGTATATGGTTGGGGATAGTGTCGTCACTGTTTGTGGAGAGGAAGATATTCTGGTTAGCCATTTGTCTTCATTCAAATATGTCGAGGTCGACGGTGAAATACATGAAACACCCTGTCAAGCCTTTGAGGGGTTGCAAATTAAAGACAAAGCCTAGGGTTCCAGCAAAGTATCAGATGTGGCAGTGTCATCCTACAAAGAGGCTCAGGCTCTAGTGCAGGCAGGAAAAACCAAGGGCTGGGGGAAAGTGCTGGAGATTCCCGTGAAGAATGACAGGTTCGGGCTTGGATATCATCCTTCGTCATCAGCATCCTCTTCAGGAACGCCCAAGTTCAGAGGGCCGATAACCATCACACCAAATGGGGTGAGCTTCGAGACTATCAATGTTGTTTCCGATGCTGAAGACAGAGATAGCGACTGTGATATGGACACGTGGATCAAGCCAAGCGTGCCAGGACAAAGTCTCTGCAATTAGTCTATCCGGGAAACTGTTCCCGTGACAACTAAACAGTAATGATTTGTTTTCTTAATTGTTGAATAATCCTGTGTCCTACCCGGGGCATAACGATTTTGGCTTAGGGCCATTTGGTTATGTACATTACATTGTTTAATCATGAAATAAAGGTGTTTTTCATATACAAATGTTGTGATCCCTGTTTTTCCTGTTTTTATCTTTTACAATAAAATGGCAACATGGTTATTCGCTTTGTCTGCGTTTTGAAGCATTTAACCATTTCCTTTGCAGGATTACTATTTCAGATGACATCTATGAACCGCCTATGACTCACTTCGACTTCGAGCACCCGGTATTTCAGGCTGAGGAAGAGATTGTTGAAGATGGTGACGTACCAGAAGAGTTGACCTGGTTATTGAAACAAGAAGAAAGAATCATTCTGCCTGATGAGGAGGTCATTGAGATTATCAATTTGGGGTCGAAAGAGGTTGTGAGAAACATCCGTATAGGGGCTGCGTTGCAGAGCGACATCAAGCAAAGGTTGGTTGAGATGCTCAAAGAGTACAGTGATATATTTGCTTGGTCGTACGAGGATATGCCTGGGTTAGATACGGATATGGTTGTTCACTGCCTGCCACTGCGAGAGGAATGTCCGCCTATTAAGCAAAAGCTCAGAAGAACTAGACCGGACATGGCTGTGAAGATCAAGGAGGAAGTTCAAAAACAGTGGGATGCTGGGTTCCTAGCTGTTACAAAATATCCCTCATGGGTCACTAATATTGTGCCAGTGCCGAAGAAAGACGGTAAAGTGCGAATGTGTGTAGACTACCGTGATTTGAACAAAGCGAGCCTGAAAGATGACTTTCCACTTCCTCACATCGATGTGCTGGTTGATAACACTGCTCAGTTCTCCGTATTCTCCTTCATGGATGGTTTCTCGGGCTATAATCAGATCAAAATGGCTCCAGAAGACATGGAGAAGACTACCTTTATTACTCCCTGGGGAACATTTTGTTACAAAGTGATGCCCTTCGGATTGAAGAACGCTGGGGCAACATATCAACGTGCTATGAAGACTCTCTTTCACGACATAATGCATAAAGAGATCGAGGTTTATGTTGATGATATGATTGCCAAATCCCATACGGAAGAGGAGCATTTGGTTAATCTGCTGAAACTGTTCAAGAGACTTAGGAAGTTCAGGTTGAGACTGAACCCTAACAAGTGCACCTTCGGGGTGAGATCGGGTAAACTGCTGGGGTTTATCGTGAGCGAAAAAGGAATAGAGGTTGATCCTGCGAAAATAAAAGCAATACAAGAAATGCCGACGCCTAAAACAGAAAAAGAAGTGCGTGGATTTTTAGGGAGATTGAACTATATCGCCCGGTTCATATCTCACCTAACTGCGACATGCGAGCCGTTATTCAAATTGTTGAAAAAGGACCAGGTTCTGACCTGGAATGAAAATTGTCAAAAGGCGTTCGATAAGATAAAAGAATACTTGCAGGAACCTCCTGTTTTGATACCCCCAGTGGCCGGGAGACCGTTGATTATGTATTTGACAGTTCTTGAGGAAAGTATGGGTTGTGTTCTCGGTCAACACGACGAGACAGGACGTAAAGAGCATGCCATTTACTATTTGTGTAAGAAGTTTACCGACTGTGAGTCCAGATATTCAATGCTCGAGAAAACGTGTTGTGCGCTAGCCTGGGCCGCCAAACGTTTGAGGCAATACATGCTAAATCATACAACCCTGCTAATTTCAAAGATGGATCCAATCAAATACGTGTTTGAGAAGCAAGCACTCTCCGGAAGAATTGCCCGATGGCAGATGGTGTTAACCGAATATGATATTCAGTATGTCTCGCAAAAGGCTATTAAAGGTAGTGTTTTGTTAGAGTACCTTGCGGAGCAGCCTGTGGAGGACTACCAATCAATGAGGTTTGATTTTCCTGACGAGGATATCATGTACCTGAAGATGAAAGATTATGAAGAATCGTTTCCGGACGAAGGACTAGAGCTGGGTTCCAAGTGGCAGTTAATATTTGACGGAGCTGTAAATTCCTACGGTAGCGGAATAGGGGCAATTATCACCACTCCTCGGGGGTCGCACATCCCCTTTACTGCTCAATTGACCTTTCCCGTTACCAACAATGAGGCTGAGTATGAGGCTTGCATCATGGGTCTTGAAGAAGCTATTGATTTGCGAATCAAACATCTGGATGTATACGAAGACTCATCTCTAGTGGTGAATCAGATTAAAGGAGAATGGGAGACACGTCAGCCCAATTTGATACCGTATATGAATTATGCACGGAGATTGTTGCCTTTCTTCGACAAGGTGGAATTGCATCATGTGCCGCGAGCAGAAAATCAAATGGCTGACGCCCTGGCGACATTGTCCTCGATGTATAAAGTTAACTTCTGGAACGAGGCTCCCCGGATTGTTATCTCTCGGCTCGATAGGCCTGCATTCATATTTGCCATCGACGAAGCTCCCGATGGTCAACCCTGGTACTTTGACATCCAGAATTTCCTGAAGAACAAGGAGTATCCAGCTGGGGCATCCAGTCGAGATCAGAAGACTCTCGGGAGATTGGCTGGCAATTTCTATCTGAATCCGGACGGTGTCCTATACAAAAGAAACCACGACTTGGTGTTGCTACGCTGTGTAGATGAGAAAGAGGCAAAGTTGCTCATGGAAGAGATACATGAGGGTACATTTGGTACACATGCTGGTGGGCATGCTATGATGAGAAAACTGCTGCGGGCAGGTTATTATTGGCTAACTATGGAAACAGACTGTTTCAAGTTTGCAAAGAGGTGTCATAAATGCCAAATTTATGCAGACAAGGTCCACGTACCCCCAAGTCCTCTGAATGTGATGTCATCACCGTGGTCGTTATCGATGTGGGGAATTGATATGATCGGGAAGATTGAGCCTATGGCATCCAACGGACACCGGTTCATCTTGGTGGCAATTGATTACTTCACCAAATGGGTGGAAGCAGCGTCATATGCCAATGTCACCAAACAAGTGGTCGCCAGATTTATCAAACGAGATATTATCTGCAGGTATGGAATCCCTGAGCGGATTATCACCGACAACGGTTCGAATTTGAATAACAAGATGATGAAAGAGCTGTGTCAGAGTTTTAAGATTGAACATCACAACTCTTCTCCTTACTGACCCAAGATGAATGACGCTGTTGAAGCGGCCAATAAGAACATAAAGAAGATCGTCCAGAAGATGGTTGTGACGTATAAGGACTGGCACGAGATGCTACCTTTCGCTCTGCACGGTTATCGTACGACAGTACGCACATCAATCGGCGCAACCCCTTTTTCATTGGTATACGAAATGGAGGCAGTGTTACCGCTGGAGGTTGAGATTCCTTCCCTGAGGGTTTTACGAGATGTCCAACTTGACGAGGCAGAATGGGTTAAAGATAGACTGAATCAGCTCAGTTTAATGGATGAGAAGAGGCTAGCTTCTCTAGCATACGGTCGGTTGTATCAGAGCCGGATGAAGAAAGCATACGATAAGAAGATACACCCTCGAAGCTTTCAGACGGGCGACCTTGTGCTGAAGAGGATTCTCCCACCACAAACAGATCACAAGGGCAAGTGGACCCCTAATTAGAAGGGCCATACGTTGTCAGAAAAGTCTTCTCTGGAGGAGCCTTGCTACTATCTACCATGGATGGTGAAGACTTTACGTCGCCTGTGAATTCGGACGCAGTTAAAAAATAGTTTGCTTGAAAGTGACCCGCTGGACAGTAAAAAGATAGTCCAGGCAAAAATGGGGCATCCCGGCGAACCATAAAAAATGAATAAAAAGGTTCAGGCAAAAGTTAGGGATAAAATTGAAAAGATGTACACCCGCGAAGTCGAAAACCTGCATTGGGCGACTTCGGCAAAAAAGGGTATCCCGGTGAATTGAAAACCCGCAAAGGGCGATTCACGCAAAAGTTAGGGATTGAAAAAGCAAATGACTGCGGTCCGGATTTGATGTTATATTGCTTAGTGGGTTAGGAGTACCTGAGGGTTTGTTTATCCAACACAATCTCTTCCGAAAGTCGAATACCGGGAAAGCGCCAGAGTCAGGCGAGTCATAGGAGGATCAGCTCGTGATGTTTGTCTGCACCACGTCGCCGATATGTATACAAATATTGTTTTGTATTTTTATGCTTTTTGTGCGTAACTTCCTCTTTTCAGGAGTTGCATCCGATGTACAAAACTTTGCATATTCAGAGGCCTGTTGTTAATAAAACATGTTATTCAGTATTTGATGTTTGTGCTTTACTGTTTTGTATGTGGAAAACGCCAATGTTCTGATGAACTTGCATGTGCGTAACTTTGCTGGCTCGTGCCGATAATTGCTAAAACTTCGAATTGACTGAAGTAATGTCACGGATGCTAACCCGAATAGATTTGGTTGTATAGATTTGTTTTGTCTCGTTTGTGTTTTGCAGGGTTCTCGCCCTTGAAGCGGACAATCAGAAAATGGTGGCCCCAGCCAGAGGCCATGGAAGAAGGACCTGACCTTATTTCCCACGCAGGTCGCACCTCATCCCCAGAGATTGAGATGATGTTATCCCTTACCGAAGGAAGGAATAGTTTCCCAGAAGAGTATCCTCGTGGAGGTTGTCCACAGGATATCCCCGGCAAGACAAGATCAGTGTCCCATGCAGAGGTTGTACTCCCCAGAGAGTCAAAGATGTGCACGTTCAATCCCCAGCTGGGAGGATTTCCATGGCGCATAACCAAGATAGTAAGTTCAGAAGGATTATCCCCACCGAGGATGGTCTTCTTTCTCCCTGCAGGTCGTCATGCCTTCGTCAGGATGATCATCCCCAGCGAAGCGGTAGTTCCGAGTTTGTAGACTGTACCCAGACAGTTGTCCCCCATAAGGGTTGCTTCTCCCCCAGCTGAGTTAATCTTCCCAACAGGTGTTATTCTTTCCTCCCAGTGGAAATCAATGTGTAATCTCTCCCCGGCAGAGATGGTTGTATTTCCGGCATTTATTTTTCCAGAATACTTTGCGATATTTGTTCATCCCCAGCAGGGTGGTATTTGTCCTCAACAGCCGTGTTGATGAAGCAAGCTTATCAGAGCTTCCCAGCAGCCTGAACCTGTATCTGCATTTGCATACATTATCATATTTGCATCTACCCACAAACGCGTAGCATTTCCATGCCGTATGGAGCATTACGCCATTGCCAAACATACGCATTATGAAACATAAATCAGGTTGGTTAACCTTTTGTTTTCAGGTATGTTTCTCAGCAGGAGTATGAAGTTATAATTCAGATTTAGTACCAGACGATCGAGGTCTTGCCGTGAGACGTGTGATGATGCAGTCCTCATTATTATTCCCCACAGAGTTACTGGTTGAAGTTTCTCTTATCCGACCAGCGGAGTGTTTTCTTCAGGTTGGCCGTCGCGGCAGTATTTCAGGGTTTCATGAATCAAGATTTCAGAAGTGGTCACTTGTTGTCGAAACGGGTGTTGGGCAGTTATTTTTAGAATATCCCCAGTGGATTTAGCTACTACCGCGAACAGGCTAGGAAGCTATATCCAATGTTCTTTTCCCGTATGAAACAGGCGGTAGAACTTTCCTGTATGAACCAGGCAGATGTGTTATGTTTTCCCATAAGAATCAGGCGGAAGAACTTTCCTGTAAGAATCAGGCAGATGCGTTATATTTTCCCATAAGAATCAGGCGGAAGAACTTTCCTGTATGAACCAGGAAGATGTGTTATGTTTTCCCGTATGAAACAGGCGGAAGAACTTTCTTGTAAGTATTAGGCAGATGTGTTATATTTTCCCGTATGAAACAGGCGGAAGAACTTTCCTGTAAGAATCAGGCAGATGTGTTATGTTTTCCCGTAAGAATCAGGCGAAAGAACTTTCCTGTAAGTATCAGGCAGATGTGTTATATTTTCCCGTAAGAATCAGGCGGAAGAACTTTCCTGTAAATATCAGGCAGATGTGTTATGTTTTCCCGTAAGAATCAGGCGGAAGAACTTTCCTGTAAGTATCAGGCAGATGTGTTATGTTTTCCCGTAAGAATCAGGCGGATGAACTTTCCTGTAAGTATCAGGCAGATGAATTTTCCCGTATAAAGCAGGCGGATGAATCTTTCTGGTATCCAGATAGATGATGCTCCCGTGATAGACAGAGTATGTGAGTTGTGTTCCGATATTTGACCAAAGTATTGTCCCCAAGGAAGTCGCCGTGATTTCCTTGTGTTACTGTCCCCAGTAGAGTCCTCCTCAAAGTCGTTTTTGGGTTGGGACCAACGGAGTTGGCTACTGCAGAGATAGGCAGAAAAACAGTATTCAGATAATCTTCCCGTATGAAGTAGATGAATGGGGTTTTCCTGTGTATAGGCAAATGATTTTCCTATAGGGATAGGCAAATGAGTTCCTTGTGATTAGACGGAAATAATCCCCAGCACGGTCGCTAATTGACCAGTTTGTTGCCGTAACAACCAGATCCAGTCAGCAGATGCTGTTTTCTAAGTAGTTTGTGTAGTTTATTTTTGCGGTTGGCAAATTTCCGGGTTCTTGGTATTCAACCGTCTCGTACCTCGATTGTTTGAAGGCCGTTTGCTCTTCACCCAGTCGGGTCCAAGCCGTTTGAATAGGGGCAGCTGTTGCACCCTAAAATTTGCTCAACCTATTTTACTTGATTTATGTTTCAATTGCATTATCATTTGCATAGATGCATCATGTATATAATATAATCATTTGCATAAGCATAGCATAGCAAGGTGTCCAACTAGGGATCAAGTGCCATTCTTATCTAAAGAAGCATATAAAGGGTTTTTATTCAAGCTTAATACCATCCAAGTCATCAAGAAATGTTTGAAGCTTTGAGATGTTTGAAGGTACCAGTGGATTTCTCTCCTCATTTGAGGTGTATTGAGGGTCATCAAAAGGGGGTATGAGCTATGAATTGAGGGTATGGAATGTTTACAAAGCTTATGAGATGCCTAGAGGGTCATATTGAAGATGAGACAAGTCATTGATTCAAGTACAAGAGCCACAGTTGAAGTGCAGTCAACTAGGGTTTCATCTGGGTCAACCCTAGGTCAACCCTAGGTCAACTGAGTGATTGTAGAGCATCAAGGCTTAATTGGAGGTTGTGGTATTCATGAATTGATATGTTGATACATGTGTGGTGTTGTGCCAAGGATAAATCAAAGAGAATCAAGAGTGGAAGGAGTTGCCAAATTAGGGGTTCAGTGTAAAATCCCCTAATTTAGGCCTAGCTTCTAAGCCAGATAAGTCAAAATGAAAGTTTCAAATGGATTCTTGGCCAACATGAAACTTGTATAGCTTCTCAATAGCTGTAATTTGAGTACTAGAAGTCTTCAAGGAGATTTGTAGAACTCAAGTTATGGTTCTTGCAAGTTATGGGTCATCAGAGGACACTGAAATTTATCTATGAAAGTCACTTGACTTCCAAGAAACATTTTCCAATCAATGAGTTTTCAAATGGATTCTTGGCCAACATAATAACTGTAGGAATTGATCTTAGCTTTAATTTGAGTACTATAAGTCCTCAAGAGGATTTGTAGAACTCAAGTTATGGTCTTGGCAATCCAGGGGTATTTTGGGTATTGATGATTATAGGTCATTTTCCAACATAGGTCAAAATCTCTATCTTCCACTCCTCAAATGGAAAATTGTTAAAAATGAGATGTGCTTAAAATGATGTTTTTAGGCTAGGTAAGAATTCATGAGAGCTTGGAATGGTTTTTATCACAATTGCAAAATGGCCTAAAATAAGGGTGAATTTTAAATGAACCAAGGATGAAAATTGGGATTTTTGAGCTATGGGTCCAAACCAAGCCATATGACATACCAAATTTATTGGAAAGCATATTTTGAAAACAATGACATTGCCACATTTTTGAGTTGAGGGTTAATTCAATGACTTCCTTTGTAAAATGGTTACTTACATCATAAGTTACATATGCAAATGCATTCCTTGGGTCATCTACAAGGCTCTATTCAATCCAAACACTTCCTAAATCTCATTTGGAGAGAAATTAAACACAAAGCAAGGGCAAACACAAGCTGATATGTGACTGTCATGTATGGAGCTTGTCATGAAAATTTTAAGAGATGAGAAATTGGATTTCTCATATAGAGCTTTCCAGAAGTTTCTAGATTGTTCATACACATTCTATATAAGGATTAGAACTGGTTCAAAGCCTGAGTTGGTGCAGATTGAGAGAGATTGGAGAGATTGAACATTGAGTTTTCCATTTGCAAAACAGAATCGGTTACACCAATTGGAGAGGTTTCAATCCAAATTCTTGCACTCAGAAGCTTGATCATGTGTTGGTGATTGATTCCAGATAGATTGGTGATCAAGAACTATGAAGAATCGTGAGATAGCACTTTGAGTTTTCATCTTGCAAGTCAGAATCGAGTTTGGTGATTCAAGAAGTTTCAGTCCAATTTGATGCATACAGAAGCTTGATCATACATCATTGAAGGTATCTGGAAGATCTTGGAGCTTGATTTAGAGGTTTTACCACTCTGTTCATCCAAGATTTGTAGGTATGTAAAATTCCTTCTATGGCTTGATTCATGTAGAATTATTAGGTTTTAGATAGTTAGATGTGATGTAGAACATGGCTAGGTGGATTCTGGTAACAATTGGCACGAGTTAGAGACAAAATTAGGTTGAGCACCATTTCTGTTCATGGATATATCTTGTTGATTCTTGAGGATTAAACCTAGTTTGATAGTGGATTTTGCTCAGTGTAGCATGGTGATGATTTTAGGCCTCTCAATTTTGAGTTTGGTGAGAATTGATGTGTGAGCATTTTCTGAACATATGTTCGTGTTTTGAGAAGGAGAAGGTTTCAATGGTAATGGAGGTTAGGGTTGAGTTCCTTGTGGAAAAACGAGCCAGATGATGTATTTAGGTTAGGGTTTTGGTGAGGATTAGTGGAGCTGAGGTTTGGAGAAGAAGAAGGTTGCACTCTGTTCATCCATGGCGTGTATTCCCTCCAAGATTCAAAGGTAGAAGAAGATGTCATCGCCATTGGATTTAAGTGAGACTTTGACTGAAATAAATATCCAACGGCCACGAGTGAATCTAAATTTGTGAAGGATTCGGAGAGGAGGGCGAAACGCACCGTTTTATTAAACATTCTTGGATGGGCTTAAGTGAAATATGCTATGTAGACCCCAGTTTGGAGGCCCAATGGAAAACACACATGACTTGTTTGCTATTCGCACCAAGATTTTTCCATTTTTATTTGATTTTCCATTAATTTCTGAACTGGTGTTGGGCCTAGTGCGCGCCTGCCTATACGCACCCTCCTCTGAGCCCATTTGGTATTTTGTACTGATTCTGATTGCTATTTGTCACGCCCATTTACCATTTTCTTTTATTTTCCTCTTATTTTCACATTATTTTAGGTTAATTGGAAAAATTCATAACTAATTGAAAAAAGATCATTTTTGGATGGGAACTTTTTCCTTGTTTTCCTTAGGGTTCCTAGAATTTAATAAAATAATAAAAACATTAATTCATGCGTTTTTCATTTTTTGGTATATTTTACAATTTTATTGATTTTATTTTGCATTTGTTTTATACCTTATTTTTCTGAATTTAGTATGATCAATTGGTGAGTGTTTTTGAGTTAATTCTTGTTGGATTGATTAGATTAGAGGTACATGCTCCCTTAGAGATTTTTCTCATGTTTTTATGATGAAATTTAGGTTAGTTTTGAGTAATGAACATAAGGATTGCTAGGATTAGGGTTTTACAACACTTAGGTGTAGTTTAGGGTATAGTTTGGAGACCTAGGGTTTGATTTAGGCCTTGGGGTTTATGTGGGGTGTAGGGTACATAGTTAGGTTCCCTTAGAAATTAATCTAGGATTTTATGATGAGTATTGATATTTTATTGGATTTTTGCAACTTGTATGATGTTTGTGTGTTTCCCCCTTGGGAGGTTGTTTGGTTTGTTGGGTTTTGGGCATTTCCAATTGGATGTTGGGCTTGGGCTTGGCTTGTTGGAGCTAATGAAGACTTGAAGATGATTGGGGGCAAAGGATGGAGCTTGGGGCATGAGATTCTTAATCTTGAAGATTGCTTTCGAAGACTTAGGAGATAGGAGATATAGGGAGAGTTGTAGATTAGACTGATTTCTTCTTTCAAACATAGAGAGCTTCTTGTACCTCTATTCCATACTATGATACAAGGTCCCACAAAGAAGCTCCATCTCTCCTTAGGAGGGATGTAGAGCAGGCTTTGGTTGGGTAGAACCTTGAGGATACCTGTCACTTGCTATGATAAGATCTTGGTGGTTTCCCTGGGTTGTCACTGAGCTTCTTAACATTTCAACTCCATCTATCATTAGTTGATCTTCTCCTGAGTGGTGGAATTGGAAAAGGGAACCTATTGGAGAATGAAGTGTATTGAAGAGTGGTGAAGATAGAGCTTGTGCCTGTCAAAGCTGGGTATCTGTTGAAGACTAGGGTTTTACTGCTGATTGAAGCTGTCTATTTGTTGGGGTTCATGGCTTGCCAGAGCTTGGAGATTTTTGGGAGACAGGAGCTTATATAAAGCTTGGGGATCACTGAAGATTGAAGATGGGGTCCTACTTGAAAGGGTTATTGTCAACTGTTTGCTGTTAATCAACTGTAGCTGTCAGAGCTATTGTTGTTTGAGGTTACTGTAAGAGCTGGTGTTGTTGTCAGAGTTGGTGTTGGGTTTCATTTCTTTTTCTGTATTGTTTGATGGCTTGTTCAGCTTGCCCTTTATGTTTGAAGTGAAGCTGTTTCACTTTGCCTATTGTTTTCCCAGGTTCGAGGTTGAGTGGGACTCCCTTGCCTCGCTTGTATTGCTGCATCTCATGCATTTTACTGTTTACAGTATATCTGTTTCTCTTGCTGTTTACCCCTTAGGATCTCTGATTTCCTCTGTGCAGGATGGAATTATGACAGACATTAGGTGTTAACCCATGTATGACAACATTAGGGTAGTTTTATTTCCCATTTTAACCCTAGGTTTTTAGATTTTCTTTCTCTTCTATCTCAGAACAATTCAAAACACAGTAATAAGGATAATCGATGTCGTACGCTACGAGCCTTAAGCTATTTGAGAGAGGATTGTTGGAGGGTCACTCTTTAGTAATCTGACTGCTTAGTGTGTTACCCTCAGGGTGACATACAACGTAGTCACCCTCAAATCATAGTCTCTAGTGCGTCAGAGATTGCGAACAAACAATCAAAAACAGTTCTTGCGTAAAAGACTGAAAACCAACATCAAAGTGTCATTTTTGTCCGCTTGGACTCTTAATCAAGAGAAAACCTTTTCAGAAAGATAAAAAACAGTCAGACAAATCTGTGTCCTCCGTAGCCCGAACTATGTTTGCTCTGATCTTTCATGCTGTATGAAAGTACGTAGGCATAGGATGTCGTATCCTAGCGAGCAACCTTCCCTTCCTTTCCCGTACTTAGGCGAACTACGTTGACTCTGATTTCTCGTTCCAGACGGGAATACGTAGGCATAAAGTGCGATACTTTGCCGAGTCATTTTTTTTTCTTTCTAACCCAGACCTGTAGAGTAGATAGAATAACAATCCGTACTAGAAAACAAGCATGGATCCCGTCGAGTACGACGGACGTGAGGGGTGCTAATACCTTCCCCTTGCGTAATCGACTCCCGAATCCAGGATTTGGTTGCGATGACCATTCCTTTCCCGTCTTTGCGGTAGGTTTACTTCGAGCGTTTCCTTTCCCTCCGTTGGGATAAATAACGCACGGTGGCAACTCTTCTGTTTAGCCGGCGCCGATTTTCGCAGTAGCGACAACTAACATTTCATTTCTCAAAGAGTTTTCAGAAGCACATGCAAGCAAACACGTGTAACTCAGAATCTGAAAAGATGGAGTGCACAATACTGAAAAGACGTTTGATGTACTATTTGAATATTTGGTTTCTTGTTTTCCCCCCAAATTGTCAGAATCATTAATGCTTGAAATGATTATATTCTTTTCATTACATGCTAAGTGCAAGCGTGCTGATCGTGTGACTCTTGTGTGCCCTAATTTCTTCTATAAATGCCACAACTTTACACACTTCACACTTTTCACTCTCACGAACACCTTGTATGCATTTCTTCTTCTTTCATTGCTTCCATCTCTCTCTCAAACCCAAACATCTCAGAAACCCTAAATCTTCAAGAACTTCCATGGCTACTTCATCTTCAACGTCTGCTCAGTTCCAATCTTCAATGGCTGCTGTTTCTTCCTCAAACATGGGTGATGTTGCGTTTAAGGAACCTATCAGAACATTACTCACACCTGTTGACAAGTTGGAAGTTTTATGTGAATCCATTGTTAACTTTGAATCGTTTGCTGAAAATGGGTATGATCTTCGTCCCATTGTTGATGCACAGTGTTGGACCAAGTTTTTTGACAGGCTGATGAGACCATTTTACCCTTGTCTAGTAAAGGAATTTTGGATGCATACTTCTACTTGCCCTAAGTTCATAGTTTCATTTGTTCTGGGTAAAGAAATTATTATTACTGAAGACTTAATAAGGAAACTCATAGGATATGAGGAAACTGATGGAGTCACTAATCTACCATCTGGGCGTGTGGATATGACTGATGTGTATAGAGAAGTTTGCTCATCTGGAGTAGCTTCTAACAAGGTTAAGTATTTGAAGCCAGTTTACAGGACCTGGGCTAAGATTTTCATGAGCTGCATTCATCACAGAAAATCTTCCAATTCTCCAGATTATGTTAACACTGATCAACTATACTTCATGTATTGTCTGAGTCAGAGCACCAAGGTGGATCTTCCATATCTTCTGTTTAATCATTTGTGGACACACGTTAAACAGTCAAGGGAAGAATCTATCCAACCATCTGAACCTTTTATACCTGATTCTGTAGTCCTAGATATTCAACCCTTGACTACTTTGGTTGAACTCTCTTCTACATCCTGCCATTTATTTGAATCATCTTATTCATCTGAATCTAACCTACCACTAGAAGTTTATTCACCACCCTCTCTCTGTGGCTATGAACCCAGAACTTCTAAGTTTGTATCTGTTACTTCTTTTAAACCATATCCCTCTGATCCCCTTCCTTTTGGTCTAAAACTTAAAAACTTTTACACCAGAATAGAAGCATCTGACCCTACCACTCCATATAAACCTATTTCTTCAACTATCCTTCCATTTGCTCTTCAAACCTATCTTACACAACAACTAGATATCATTCCATCAGAACCTCTGCTTTCTCATAACTCTGTTTTTACCCCCTACACTTCTACACCATTTGATGTCATCCCCTCTGCATCAAATTTCAAACAGTTTCTGTTTCCCACTTCATCTTCATCCAGATTCAGAGATTTCATTTCATCATTTGAACACCCTGCATGACCCTCTTATCCTCGTCCTCTGTTCATCATCCCAACTTTTACCATACCACCTCCACCAGAACAACCCAAACCAACACCTCTGGAAGCCTACCTTAAACCCAAATCCAGATTAGATGTTGATGCCTTATTTGCTAGTTTTAAGAAAGAAATAAGGATGTGTTTGAACTCTGTTCAAGAGGATTGTCTCTCAAGCAATAATCCAGAAGCTTCTGAAGAATGCTGGAATAAGTTCATCTCCAGATTCAACATTGTTGCTTCAAATTTGAAGAGTGTTTGCTCTAATGATGCGAAGATCAGATTCATTGAGATTACCAGAACAATGCTTTGGAATGTGACCAGATCTCCTACATTGCTTCTTGAGGATGCACCTTCATCTTCTGGAGTGGTTGCTACTTCTGAGACTATTGAAGGATCGCTTCTGAAGTCATTCTGAAAGAAAATCCTTTAGCTCTGATGATTGTGGACAAATCATCTAAATCTGTGCCTCTAGAATATACAACTGCAATGGATATTGACTCTGCTCCTACTCCTGCTTCTGAATCTGTTCCCTCTACTTCTTCTGAAATTAAGAAAGAGAACCCATACTTAGAAGACAAGATTGTTGTGCTAGAAGCTGGTCAATCTGAGATAAAATCCTGGATGGCAAGGCAAGATCAGAAAACTGACATTATTGAGAAATGGATGTCCAAGCAAGAAGAATCTTCTTCTAAGATAACACACCTTCTACAGATGCTTCTCTCCAAACAATCTTAGTTTTATGTTTTAATCTGATGTTTGAGCACTTGTTTGCATTTTTTTCATCTGATGTCTTTTCTATCTGAATATCTTAAATGAATGAATCTATGAATGTTTTCTCTATATGATTATATCTTTTCTCTCTGTTTCCTTTTATTTGTCTTTAAAAAGTTTCATTTTGATTATGACAAAAAGGGGGAGAAAATGAAATTTTGATTATTCAAATAAACTTTACCTGAATAGAATTCAGACATATCAAATCATAACTAACATGAATTTTTAGTCTTTCAGAACTATAATGTTAAATCTGACAAAATTCATTAAAGTAATTCTGAGATCCCCAAATCAAGTTCTAACCAATCAGGCTCTGTTTCTGAAACATTCATCCAAATCAAGCTCTGATTCTAAAAATAACACTCATGCAAAAAGGGAAGTTTCTATTCTTTCTTAGTATTCAATTCAGGGGGAGATTCATAATCTCAGGGGGAGTTATATTTATCTCTTTATTGAACAAAATTTCCTATGTTTTTGTCATCATCAAAAAGGGGGAGATTGTTAGAACACAGATTGGTTCTTAGTTATATCTCTATGTTTTGATGATAACACTAATGAAATTTTGTATTAAGAAATTATATACTCTAAATTTGTTCAAGTATTTTTGTTGCAGATATTAAATTTAATATTCCTCTGAAAGCAAAAATGAATCTGAACGTTGAACTACGCAAGGCTTTGAGCGTCAGAAGCATCACATTAGAAGACTCTGAGTGCTGCCTACAGAAGAATCTGAAGCAGAAGCTACAAAAGCATTTGAAGCATAGACTGAAGACTTTGTATGAAGAGTTTCATGCATTGTTTTTCAGAAGACTCTGATAGTACTGTTCGCTGCAAGTACTGAGGATCTGATCTCCAAACTCTGCTCTGACTATTACTCACGCTGAAGCACACTTGCTACAATACTCTGATACAACAAACTTTGATAACATCAAGACTCTGATCACTCAAGGCTCTGATGTTGATTGCTATGAAATAGAAGCTTGTTGAAGAAGATTATTCAAAGTTATATCCGTTGGCATATTCCAAACAACTCTTTCCTCTTTTATGCTAGACACAAGAACTCAGGCAAAAAGGATTTCTCTGAACGTTCTACTTCTAGGAAAGGTCAAGTCATGTGAAGACAAAAGGCTACAGCTACTTTGTAGTACACGATCTTCAAGCTTGCAACGCCTTGGACTTCTTTGTCTATAAAAGCAAGCCTTCAACAACTTTCTATAGTTTACGTATGTTGACGAAAATTGACAAAACTATTGAAAACTCTCTCAAAGCTCTCATACAAATTATATCTCTTTATTGAATAGTTTCATTCGTTCTTAAACTTAAGTGTATAAATCACTGTTGTGATATATCTTTCATAGAAGCATTTTAAACACTTGTTTAGTTTACATTTGATTGTAAAAGTTCCTTAAGAAGACCAAGTTGTGGTCAGTAGTTCTTGAGAAGACTAAGACAGTTGTTCTTAGTGGTTGACATTATAATCTGTTTGATTATAGTGGATTAAGTCCTTGTGGAGAAAGGCAAATCACTCTTGATAGGGTGGACTAGATTAGTTGAGTTCAACGAACCAGGATAAAAATCATTGTGTTTTTATTGCCATAATTATTTGAAAACCCTTATTCAACCCCCCCCCCCCTCTAAGTATTTTCTCACCTTTAGAAGAGGCCCATGATTTATTGAAAAGAAAAGAAAAAATGGTGGGTCTTACATAATAATAGAGGCCCAAGATTGTTTAAAATTTGAATGCCACTAGGGTTGTGTTTGTTGAAAGTTGAGGATTGAGTTTTGAAAGATTGAAAGTTTTGAAGAAGAGGGGAGGGACTTACATTGTAATAGAGGCCCAAGAGTTTTGAAGATGTAATTGAAAATTAAAAAGGGTTGGGACTTACACTCTAGTAGAGGCCCAAGAGTTTTGAAGTGTTGTGAATTTCAAAGAGATATATTTATCATGGTAAGACTTTATGAAAGAAATCTTTGATTAATTAGGCAAGTGTACAAGTTGAACATGTTAATACAAGTTGATAACAATCAAAGATTCATGTTAGGGCTTAATCATAGCTTTGAACAAAGTAGAAACAACACAAAGGTTTATATGAAGAAACATGCATATAATAGCATTTTCAGGGAAAAATTTAAATGTTTTAGGTGCACATAAACATGGTATAATCAACACAAAGACATGTAATCATGGAAGAAAATCGACATGTTAAGGCAAATGATTAAGAAAATTCATGGCATGATTGGAAGTTCAACATTCATTTACTTGTAAACATATACTTGAAAATACACTAAAACCAAGCAAGAACAAGGATGTACAAATTCACAACATCATTTAAGGTTCATACAAGATGTATACGGTTCAAACAAGTCGTTGTAAGCAAGGAAAGGCAAAGAACCATTCAAAAGATTCAAGAGAAGTCTTAAGAAAACCCTAAAAAGTCACATACTTTAGCACTCATAAATGTGATAAAATAACTATTTTTGATATTTTATTTTCACAACTAGAAAATAGACACTAACATGAAAAAATTGCAAAAAGAATGGGTTTTAAATGATAAAAAATGAGAAAGTTATGATAGTTTGAAAATGTGAAAAAAAATAAGTGATTAAAAGTAAAAGGAATGGTCCCCATGGGTGTTGAACCCATGCCACTTCGTCTGCAGCTTAAAACGCTAGCCACCTCTACCAGACACGCATTATGAATATATAGGGAAAGCATGAAATAATATGTGTTTTTCAATTGAAAATCAGAAAATTAAAAGAAACTGGGGCGAGGGGGGATTCGAACCGCAGTTTCAAATGTTCAAAAGACACAAGGCACGCAGGTTTAACTATTGGGGTGGTGATACATCCGTGTATCAAACCACACCCATTAATTGAAAAGGATGAAAATGACCTAGGCCTGGCCAGAACAAAGGCATCATGACCTGGTTCTTGCCCAAGGATGTCAAGTTTCTTACCATTTGTAAAACCTGCTCTAACTCATTCATTTCTTAATAAAATTAGGTGAAATAAAGATGAAACTTGCCTAGAATTTCGTGAGGGATCCAATGATGGTTTAATATTTTTCTAAAAATTCCTAAATTTTAAAACCCGATAGTGGTTCCTAAAAGGCTTCAAATTCGCAAATTCTATGCTACAAATGTATACAATCCATAATAACATTATAAAATGGTTCAAACACAACATAAATGACATATATGACATGATCATGATCAATGTACATCAAATCAAAGCATATTCCTTAAACTTCAAGTTCTTTGGAAACTTACATCTTGAAGCTCACTTGCCAATTTTCAAGAAACTTGTTGTAGAAGTAAACCAATGCCTTGGACACCTCCAATACACCTTATAGAAGCCTCCTGGATGCTTGGAACCAAAGGGAGCATGCTATTGTCTAATGGATACAACCATGTATCTATAACTTAAAGGCTAAGGTACCAAAAGTCTTATATAGCATGACTAGAATCGTGACTCAATTGCCATTTGTAGGTTTGAACACTTGTTATTCTTGACCATATTTGAACTGGTGTGGCTCATTTCTTTCCAATTCAATGTTTCACATAAATGCCAAATGACAAACATGACTTCATGGTTTTGTAATGATGATTCTCTTATGCTAAAGGATAGATCATTGACTCATTGGCATATTCTTGTAGATTTTATGGGACTCTACAAGATTTATGTTGATCTTGAATGATGACAAAGCTTGTAAAGTGACAAAACCTGAAGGTGAAAATCGTGCGACACAAGTAATGCACCAATGTTGTCCTAAAAATCAGTTTGATCATGGCATGTTGTTAAATCCATAACTTGTTGCTCAAGCATGATCAATGGATGTTCTTGTACTTGTTGGAAGGCTGAGATATCCTACTTTAACTTTGATGTTCATAATTGGTCTTGATTCAATTTGCATCATTGTGAAAAATACCCTTAAAGTTGGCTAAAACACAACAAATTCTGCCTAAATTTTTTCTAAGTGTCGAGATTCAAAAAGTCTTGAAACCCTAACTTCATGGCTTCATATCTCAAAATCTATGTTTTCTTTGGAATCCATCCTAAGTGACAAAGTTGTAGTATGTAACAAGCTCTTTAATTTGATTTTTGGATCCAAGAAAATGGTTGCTTGGTTTGGAAGTTATAACCTTGCAAAGTAGGGCAAAAATTAATGTTTTTCATGACTTAGAAAAATTTATAAGTTTTCCATGGTTGCCCTCTTTACAAGTTATCTCACTTTTCTTGGTTTTTATTGATCAATCATGATAAAAGGCACATATTAACGTTGTTATTGACTTGAAAAGGGCATGCTTGATCAAAAACTCAAAACTTCAAACTTGATTTTTAACATGGTTGACTTTTTGTATCAGATGAATCTTGAACTTTGTGATCCTTTATGAAATCAAATCCTTGGGATAAATAAAACACCATGGATGGATTCCAAGGGTGTTTTAAATGTATTGAGTCATGTCCCAAGATTTAAGATCATGCTTTGCTCAAAAGTCAAAGGTATGGTTGACTCTTCATCAAAAACCTTAGCTTGTGGTCTAGATGGATTTGAATCTTTGTTTTCCTTATAAGTTAAATTCTTTGGATTAATTCAATCATATGAATGGAATAATATGACTTATTTGGTCAAAACCCTAATTTTGGTGTACTGAGGGTCTCGAGGCTTGATGATCTTGTCATGATGCAATTTCGAACTGAGGGTCTCGAGGCTTGATGATCTTGTCATGATGCAATTTCGAACTGAGGGTCTCGAGGCTTGATGATCTTGTCATGATGCAATTTCGAACTTGATTAATGATGCAATTTCGAACTTGATCTTCATGGATGATATAGAGACTTGTGGTGTTGAATATGGTGTATATCCCTTGATAATTCATCTGCTTGAGCTTTAGGGGGATCACCTAACCTATGAAACAAGTAGACACATATATCTTGTACTTGTGATGGGTTAGTGATGCATGAAAGTATTATTCATATGATAAGCAAATGATGTGGAATTTAGGGTCAAAGTTTAGGGTATGACAGATGCCCCTATTTAATCTTCTTGGACTTGAATGATGAATAATGAAAATATTCAGGCATTCAAGGTAAAAGAGGATTAAATATCAGAATACCCAGAATTTTGAATGTAAATGTAGATTATATGGAAAATTGAACAATGACAAATTTCCAATGCTGGAACATGTTTATCCATCTTCTTTTACTAAGTAATCCTACTTAGAAAAGGTGAAACTTTCTCGCGATCCTAGTCTTCATCCATGGAACTGGTCTCGGATTCTTGAAATAAACTTCCCCTCGATCCTGGTCTTCAGCCATGGAACTAGTCTAGGTTTCTTCTTATAAAGTCTTTTTCTTAACAAGGTTTAGGCAGACAAGCTTCTGAAAAGATGATCACTTTCTGGATTAATAACTTTGTCGAGGATCTTCGAGGAGATGCGGGCTAATTATCTTATAGGACAGATTTCCAAATCTGTAAGGGTCTTCATCAAACTTCTCATTGTAATTCACTTGAGGATATGCTATTTGATGCAAGTAGGCTTAATCATGCTTCTCTTCGAGACTTCTTTAGAGAGATGCCATAGGATGAGCAAAAGACCTGATAGCAAACTTATTGGGGAATGCCACAAACTGTAATGTAGAGTTTTGCAAACTTCTCTGTTGAGACGTCATTTGCTTGGGGAGATTTCGTCATACTTCCCTTCGAGACTTCTTCGGGGAGGATGCCATGTGATGTAGGACAACTTTGAGGTGATGATGACTTTCATTGAAATAGGAAAAACTTCTCAGGAAGAGATTGCCATTTGTCGATCCATTGGAAATTTTTGGGACAAAAACAAGCTTCTTAAAAGATTGTCACTTGTTTTGTCGGGCATAGATTCCAATGAGGAATAAACTTATCTTTGATGGAGATAGACAAACTGTTCTAAAAGAGACTGCCACTTGTCGATCGGTAAATTCTTCTTGTGAGATGTGATGTCCTTGCTACTAAGAGATATTGTTGAAAAGCTTTCACTGGGGACTTTCCTTTACTTGAGAAAGCAAACTGCATCTTTGCTGGTGGAAGAGTAAGGTTCCAATAGATGTTCTTCTCCCTTAGAGGTTCAAGTTTTCAAAATGGTCAAGGACTGATTTTAATCCAGAGAGACTATGTAAAAGAAGATACTTCTAGATGGGGAATGAACCCAAACTGAGAATTTTATTCTATCCAAGTGTGGAAAGGAGAACTAAAGTGAAACTTCCACAAGGATCAAACTCAGTAGGGGGGGGTTAGAAATAATGTACATTTTCTACTTAAGGTTGACAACTCTATTGGAGAGGTGGAATAACTCAGGGTTAAACACAACCAAAGTGAATGACGTAACTTATGCAATATGAATTGATTATGTATGAATGAATGTTATGCTTATGCTGAAAAAACATACACGACACAAAAACTGGTGATGAACAAAACCAGGTACTCGGCCATTATGGGGAATAGATGTATCACTGGTGTTTTTAATGGTAAAACCTGTTAGGGTAAAGAACCAAATCTTATCTTTATTCTCAGATGTAGCACTTTACTTAGGGGAAAGGGATTAAATCTTCATCCTGATTCTAACATCCATTTGGTAGAAGAAATGAAACTCGACCCTTACTGGGGATGAATAAGTTATCCAATCTCATCTATTTCAGGTATGATCTGCCACTTGAGGAGATTCGCGAGATTGATCACAAGAGCATTTTGATTTTGTTATTTTGAGGTTTTAATCACTCTTGGAGAAGTTGTTGTTATTCCTTATTAATTAAAGGAAATTGCCATCTTTACTTTAAAAGCAAAAGTAAATTCTTTTTTTTTTATTTCAAGAATGAAAATCAAATAAAAATGTCATTTTGCAAGGCAGAATAAAAGTGAGAATTGCAACCAATAGGCACAAAGGCTCAATTTTTCATTAATAGGATAGTAATCAGCCAAATGCATGATTCCATGGAGCATTTCAAAGTTACAAAATGGTAATTTAAAGAGAAAGGGCTACATTTAAATATAATGACCACCATCCTTCTAGCATCTCTGAACTCTAAGTATTCTTGAGCTTCCATTGAAAGTGACATGATTGATGATTCTTTGATAGATGACATTCGTCTGAGAGGATCCAATCCTTTTGGATGCAGTTGCTCACCATAAATCCCTAACTTTTTCTTAGATTTCCATTTTAGGTTTTCAATCTATCGGGATGATTATTTTCTATTTATGTCTCTAACTTTTTCTTGGTATGCCCTTCAGGTTTTCAATCCATCTAGACTCTCTTTTTTTCACTTTTTTTTTTTTGTTTTTAGGCAAAGTATTTCTTGACTGCATCGACGTTTCTAGGTCGAGTGAATTCTTCACCATTCATAGCTGTGAGTTTTAGAGCACCACCTGAGAAGGATTTCTTAACAACATATGGGCCATCATAGTTTGGAGTCAATTTCCCCTGGAGTCGGTGAGGAAAGGTTGAATTTTTTTTAGCACGAGATCGCCTTCTCTAAATACTCGAGGTCGAACCTTTTTGTCAAACGCTTTCTTCATCCTTTGCTGATATAACTAACCATGGCATAAAGTCTTCATTCTCTTTTCTTTGATTAGATTTAGTTCGTCGTATCTGTTTTGACACCATTTAACTTCTATTAGCTTGGCTTCCATCAATAATCTTATTGAAGGGATCTCAACCTCTATGGGGAGTACTACTTCCATGCCATATGCTAAAGAGAAAGGGGTTGCCCCTGTTGAGGTGCGAACGAATGTGTGATAACCGTGAAGAGAAACTGGGAGCATTTTGTGCCAATCCTTGTAAGTCACGACCATCCTCTGAATGATTTTCTTAATATTCTTGTTAGCTGCTTCAACTGTTCCATTCATCTTTGGCCAGTAGGGGGATGAGTTATGGTGTTCAATCTTAAATTCAACACATAATTATTTCATCATTTTGTTGTTCAGGTTCGATCCATTATTTGTAACAATCTGGCTTGGAACACCAACGATAAATGAGGTTGTTCTTGATAAATCGGACCACCACTTGTCTAGTTACATGGGCGTATGATACCGATTCGGCCCACTTGTAGAAATAATCAATGGCCACCAGGATGGAACGATGTCCATTTGAAGCTTTGGGTTCAATCATGCGAATCATGTCGATTTCCCATATGGAAAAGAGCCATGGATATAAGAAAACTTTGAGAAGAGTTGGAAACACATGAATTTTGTCAGTGTAAATCTAACATTTGTGACACTTCTTCATGTACTTATAGAAATCAGATTCCATTGTCAGACAATAATATCCTGCCCTTATAATTTTCCTTGACATTGTATATCCATTGGCATGAGTGCCAAAGGTTCCTTCGTGAATCTCTTTCATTATCATGTTTGCTTCGCTTCTATCCACGCATGTGAGCAAAACCATGTCAAAGTTTCTTTTATAGAGTACATCATTATTCAGGAAGAAGTTACTGGCCATTCTTTTGAGAGTCTTCCTATCTTTTCTTGATGCCCCATGTAACGCCCGTTCAATTTAAATTAAATTATTTATGAATTGTTGGTGTACCTTTATGTGGAAGTGTGTATGAGAGCGTTGGTGGGTGTCCTTAAAGTATAGGAAATCATTTAATAAAATATAGAGTTTAATAATAATATAACATAATTAGTAATGATGATAATTTAATAATTAGTAGTAATATTATTATTATTATTATTATTATTATTATTATTATTATTATTATTATTTGTAATATTAGTGGATGGAATAAGTGAAATAGGGGAGTTATTAGAGGAGTTGTGGGAGAAAAGAGGAAAAAAACACGATAAACTGCTCAGAACCTAAATTAAGGAGAAAGGTGGAGGAAAAAGGAAAAAGGAACGTGACTATGGAGAAATTGAGAACAGAGGAATTAACCGCCGGAGAGAGTTCAAGGTAGTTGCAGAAGAGTCACCGGAGAGCAAACCGGAATCGGGAGTTTAGAGTTGTCCTCAATCCAAAGGTAAGGGTGAGGTTCAATTCTATAACTATGGGTATGATCAATTTCATGAAGGGAATTGAATCATGGGGTTAGTTCCCGTAGGTTGAGAAATATTAAGGGTTAATGTTTGTTTGTGCCTGAATTAGTGTCTTATGTCATTAGTTCTATGAAATAATATTGGGAAACGGCGCCGACACGCGCTAATTTCCCATTTGTTGAGAGGATTGTTATGGTGTCCTCATTTGATTATATTATGTTGAAAGTTGTGGTTACGTGATCCGTATGAAATTGTGATGCTTCAGTTATGGATAATTTGGTTGTAGGCTTAATGCCTTGTTGAGTGGTTGTTATTGTTGGGTTGTAGTCCATAATAGTTGCATCTCATAGCATATCATCCTGGTTGGCCTGTATTGGCGTTGGTTGTGCCTGTATTGGCGGCCTATAATGGCAATTAAATTGGTTGTGGAGTGCTGCTCCAAATTGGTACCACATGCATATGCATAGTTGAGGCGCATAGTGTCGCGTCATTATGTGCTTGTAAGTGAAGATGGGTTTCTGGATTTGCTTGTTAATTGTTGTGAATATGAACGATAAGTTCCTGATATTGGTTGTCAATATTATTTGGAAAACTGCGAGAATCTTAATTGCTGTGATATAATCCTGACATGACTTTTATCATGCCTTATGTTATAATTTTGATATCTCACCTTTTACGTTGTATGTTACCTCCGTTGGTGGTAATTTGCAGGTAACCCGGAATAGAGGGTCGCTTTTCGTTTAAGGTCGTTGGTCGCTCTGATACGTAGCACTCTTGGGGGGATGAACGATTGATGTTATTGTTTTAATTGAATTCCTTGTTGCTGAATTATATTAAGTACTTCTCAAATAAATTGGTTGTTTCGGACAGTTCCAAATGTGGGTTGGATGCATAATTAAGATGTTAAACAAGTTGTTGTTATTTGTTCATCCGGATCTGTGCTATGTATGTTATTAAATGTTTTTCTGCAGGTGTATGTTATCTGTTAAGGTGAAAATGTGACACCTCTGATGCGTCCCAGAATTTGTGAGTGTGACGGTCGTCACCACTCTATGACGCTCGTCATGACCGTCACGGTCGTGACATCCATGACGGTCGTCATGACCACCACGGTCGTGCCAGTTCCTTACGACTGTCATGATACTTGTTTTTGTGCACTCGATTGTTGTTTTGCCTAATTATCCGGTGGGTTAGAATGGGGTGTTACACCCCAAATGGGTATTCTTGTTTTTGAAGGAAAAACTTGATGTTTTGATACCACGGCTTGTCGTCAATGACTGCCTCAACTGCAAATATGTAAGCGGGCCTGTCAAGGCGCATTATGTCAATCTTGGGTACCTAATTCCATCAATTCACAATAATCATGTAGGATAGAGTAGCCAGTGCATCATCCATGTTGTTCTCTTCACAAGGAATGTGATGAAAATCAATTTTGTTGAAGAAAGGTAACAACCTTCTTGCATAGTCTTTGTAAGGGATCAATCCAGTTTGGCGTGTGTCCCGTTCTTCTTTGATCTGGTTTATAAGCAAAGCAGAGTCTCCATACATGTCTAAATTCTTTATCCTTAAGTCAATGGCTTCTTCGAGACCTATGATGGAAGCTTCATACTCGGCCTCTTTGTTTGTACATTTGAATGTTAATCTAGCTGTAAAAGCAATGTGGGTACCATGATGCATAATAATGATTGCCCAAATTCCATTTCCATAAGCATTGACGGCTCCATCGAATATTAATCCCCGTCAAGATCCTGGCTTTGGTCCTTCGTCTGGTAGCGATTCATCGCAATATTTCATCTTTAGGTACATCACATTCTCGTCTAGGAAGTCAAATCTGATTGATTCGCCATCTTCAATTGGTTGGTGAGCCAGTTGATCGGCTAGAATACTTCCTTTGACGAATTTCTAAACATGGTACTTGATGTCGTATTCTGACAGCAACATCCGCTAACGGGCAATTCTTCCAGTTAAAGCAGGCTTCTCGAAGACATACTTGATCGGATCCATTTCGGAGATTAACTAAGTGGTATGACAAATTATATATTGGCGAAGACGTTTAGAAGCCCAAGCTAAAGCACAACAAGTTTTCTCGAGCATAGAGTAACGAGACTCACAGTTTGTGAATTTCTTACTCAGGTAGTAAATGGCATACTCTTTTATTCTTGTTTCATCTTGTTGACCTAGCACACAGTCCATGGAATCTTCTAGGACTGTTAAGTAGATGATCAAGGGTCTTCCTTCCATCGAAGGAGAAAAATTCATGGATTCAACAGATACTCCTTGATACTTTCAAAAGCTTTTTGGCAATCTTTTGTCCATACACATCCTTGGTTCTTTCGGAGGAGGTTGAAAATCGGTGTGCATGTTTCTATCATGAGAAATGTGAATCTTGAAATGTAGTTTAGACGTCCCAAAAATCCTCTTACTTGTTTTTTTGTTCTTAGTGAAGGAATTTCTTGAATGGCTTTGACTTTGTCTGGATCAACTTCAATTCCTTTCTGGCTGACGATGAATCCCAAAAGCTTTCCTGAGCGAACACCAAATGTACATTTGTTGGGATTCAAGCGAAGTGTATTTTCTCAGATGTTCAAATCGTTTTGACAAGTCTTCCACATGTTCTTCTTCTATTTCAGACTTAGCAATCATGTCGTCCACGTACACTTCAATTTATTTGTGTATCATGTCATGAAATAGAGTTGTCAATGCCCTTTGATAAGTCGCACCTGCATTCTTTAATCCAAATGGCATCACTTTATAGAAAAAGGTTCCCCATGGTGTAATGAATGAAGTTTTCTCCATATCTTCTGGTGCCATCTTGATTTGGTTATAGCCTGAAAATCCATCCATGAAGGAAAAAACTTTGAATTTTGCAGTGCTATCAACTAACATATCAATGTGTGGTAATGGAAAGTCATCATTCGGAGTTGCTTTGTTTAAATCTTGGCAGTCTACACACATTCTGACTTTTCCATCCTTCTAGGGAATTTGCACTATGTTGGCTAGCCACTATGGATATTCTGACGTGGCAAGGAAGTTTGTGTCGATCTACTTTTGGACTTCTTCTTTGATCTTGATGGCCATATATGGATGAGTCCTTTTTAATTTTTGTTTGATTGGCGGACATTCTGGTCTTAATGGAAAATGATGTTCCACAATGTTGGTATCCAACCCTGGCATATCTTGGTAGGACCAAGCAAACACATCTGGAAATTATTTGAGAAGTTGTACTAGATTCTTTCTGACAGTTGGACTGAGAAGGGATCTAATTTTCACTTCTTTTCTTTATTCTTATAAACCCAAATTGACCATTTCCAATGGTCCTCTGTGGGGTTAAATGGAATCTTCCTCCTGTTTGAGTAGTTGGGAGATCTCATCCGGAATTTCTTTGTCCTCTTCTTCTTCGGCTTCGAATACCGGGAACTCAAAGTTGGGAGAAGGCATTGGATCATATATTTCAATGGGTATTTCAACAATTAATCTTCATAATGTGATTGATGATAAAATGTAAAAAGTGGTGTGCAGTGTACTTTGAAAATGTTTGTTATTTTGGTTGTTTTAGGATTACCATTTTCTGAAAAAGCAAAAAGCAAAAACATCAATAAGTGTAGGACTTCAGAACGACATCTTTATTTATGATTTGTCGATTCTTGAAACACAAGCCCTATAAAACAAAACTCATCTGCCTTGGGCAAGGTAGAGAGGAAGTATTTACAGGAGATCATGCCCTATAAAACATCCTTTCACCCGGGCAAGGTGAGAGGTCAAAATAAAGACAGGTAATTACTTTGAGATGTGAACAACATTCGGGACATCAACAACTATCCAATTGTGACGAATTCCTCTGTGAATTACAAAGTCTATCACTTTCTTTCCGGGATTGTCTTCAGTAATGACACTGACTTCTTGCGGAGTCGGATTACTAGAGTCTTCTTCCTATGCAGAATTATTAGCAGAGAAATTTTCTATTGTCTTTTCACATGTATCTTCTTGATCAGAAGGATCTCCCCATCTAGTTGGTTGTATGTCTTCAAACATGATGCAAGAGCTTTTAGGAGAAGTATATTTCACTAGAAAATTAAACTTTCTGCTTGGTTGTCCGAAGGTATCCCAATTTTTTGAGGGGTTGCCTTCCTCGATGACATTGACTTCAGGTAGTGTAAAGTTGTTAAATTCTTGTTCAACAATTCTCGCAAAGCTGAAGAGGATAAGAAGAAGTGGGGGGATAAGAACTTCATGGTCGCTCAAGAAAATGAAGAACTCTAGAAGCTGCTCCGCCAGAACCAGAAGGAGGAAATTGCAAGGAGGTGAAGCTTCAAGAAGGGGAAGGATCTTTTCGTTAGAAAGACCAGGCCTTTTAGTTTCAGTTTTCTTGTAATTTATGTTCTCACTTTAGTTGTTGATGTGTAACCTCTTTTCCTGTAAAACTTTCATTCGTTAATGAAAAGATTACTTCGTTTTGCCTTCGTCTCCACTATTAATGTTTATAAACATAATTTAGGGTTCTTTGAATGTTAGATTTGCATTTGCATTAGCATTCCATAAGCATTGCATACGCATTTCCTGTTATGTGGCTTATCTGTGTTGTTTTACCTCCAGTCTGTCACACTGAGTCCTCCGCATCCTTAAAACACTAAGGCTCAAGCTCAAAAAAAGATGGACCTTTTGGAACAAGAAAATCAGGAACTTCGAGAAGAAATTTCTTCTTTAAAGACTAAAATGGATGCCTTCTTCGTCGCCGTTAAGGATTTGGTAGATACTCAAGAACAAGAAAATCAAAAACTTCAGGATGAAGTAGCAAGCCTAAAGGCTTCTAAACAGAACCTGCCAAATTTGGTCAAGGATTTGGTCATATCCCAACGACAGGACAGTTCTTCTTCATCTATTAATTAGCTATCGAAGCAAAGTGATGAATCTAGGGGTATTCCTATACGCTACGCCTGGTTGTTCCCTGCACTCTTACTATTGCAGTGAGAATCGGATGTCAAGCTATTGTTTAACTTGAATCTTTGATTCGTTGAAATTCACCACCGGGCTTTGATTTATCCAAAGGAAAGGTTGAAGAACTAAAAGACCTTTTGCACGATGTAACAACAATGCTAAATATTTGGGGATCGGGGGTTGGTTATGCCTAGGGTAGGTATTTTACATCCTAGACATCTGTAGTACTCTACAAGAAACTTTTGTGTGTGTGTGTGTGTGTATGTTAAGCTATCTAAATTTTTTTCTAGGGTTATTGGATAAATATTAGGATAAAGTTCTAGGTAAATACCTGAGGATAGTTATAAGTATGCTCGCAAAGATATCATATCTTATGCCTACGTATCCTGACTAGGATGGAATCAGAGCAACTGTAGTTTTCCTCACTAGGGTCAAGGAATACTTGACTATGGTCAAGACTCCAAGGGGAAAAAACATAAAAATGTTTGTTTAGAGTTTAACAAAACTTTCTAGATCTAAGTTAAACACTCAAAGAGATTGACTTTGACAAAAGCCAAGAGGGGAGTAAGTAATCATGACAATGATCCTTACACAGAGTTAACAAACTCTATCTTAAAGTTCTAATTGAAGGATACTCCTAACAAGGGGTAGGTTTTCTAGACTTAAAGAAAAGTCTAATGGATATATGTTCTAACTTAACTAAGTTAAAGGACCTAATAATTTAACCAAGTCAAGGGGAGGGGTAATGAGCTATCTATGACTGTGAAGTCGATAGAGAAACATTCCTTTGGAGTAAGGGAATAACAAGGCAACTGGATGATAACTAACAAGTTCCATCACTTGGGGAAAGAAACTTAACAAAGTTAAGACACACATAAACATTCATTCAAACATGATGAAGTTATGATAGCATGGTAACAATCAAGACAAATTAGGGCAAGCATGTAACAACATGAAAATAAACAACAAGGTTACAACCAAGTATACATCAATGAAAGGATCAAACCAAATGGTTACAACCAAAGGTAAACATAGATGTAACAACATCTAATAGAATGATAACAAGGTTCTTACAAGACCAAACATTTCAAACATCAAGCATAAGTCAAGACATCATGGCAGAGTTCAGAGGTTATGAAGGTAACAACCAGAAAAGCAAGCATGAAAGCATGTGTGACAACAATAAGTTCATCAATGGTAAACAAACAAAACTCATTTATACAAGTTACAACTTGGCATAATAATCAAACAAATATCAATGTAACAACATTCAATCATATTGATGACAATCAATCATGGATAAGCAAGAAGGGTGACAACAGTTCAAGCATGGATTAAAACATCACAAGGGGAAAGATGAACAAGATCCATGGTAACAAACAAGGAAAGAATGAAACATAAACATGTAATGGCTCTAACAAGACACATAAACAAGGAAAGATAGGGTATGAAGGGAAAGTTCATGAGATCACAACATCAAGAACATACACAAGATTCAGATAGAAGTTTCAATACACACATTCACATTCGTGCATTTACAAAAGCAAGAATCAAACTGTAAGCATGCTATGGTTCTAAAAAGACACATAATTAAGTAAGATGAGGTTAAGGGAACATGATCAAGAGGTTACAACATCAAGAAGCATGTTACAAATCAATAGAAAAAATTCAAGGCATGTTTTTTATGTTCAAGCATTTACAAAGGAATGAATAAGCATAGTAAGGCAAGGAACCAAATGTTTTCAAAAATAAAAACATGTTACACATCCAAAATTGATTCATACATGATCAAACATACAAGGAAAATCAAGTACTAGGCAAAAGAAACCCATGAAAACAAGTGAAAAAACCCTAAAAAAGGTCATGTCATTCAAGTAAGCCAAATTGTTTCAAAAGTAACAATTCTTGAATTCTTCCTCCACACATTGAAACTAGACATATCAAGGAGAATTTATCAAAAGGAAAAAATGATAAAAATCAAAGGAGTTATGCACTTTTGAAAATGAGGTCCAAAATGGGAAAAACTAAGGCAAAAATCAAGTTATGACAAGGCAACTTTTAGGCAGATTTGCATGAAGGGTCATAACATGCTCAAAACTTAATGAAATCAAGTGAAATAAAAAGGAAAATGTATATTTTTCAAAAGGAATCCAATGGGGGTGGTGGTTTGGTCAGATCATGCATCATTTGAAAATTTCGAAGACATCATTGAAAATGGTAAGTTATGTGTAAGAACATGTGGTCAGCCAAACATACATGGTTTAAGCAGCAAGCAAGTGATCAAACACAACATATGGATCATATAGATGATTTTTACAAACACCACACACTAAGGGAGGGGCTTAATCAACAGATTGCACATGAATTGGCCAAAATGACAAGTTTGAGCATGAACATGGTGACAGTCATGAATACAAGTTTTTAGCAGCAACCAAGTGTTCAAATATAACACATAAGACATATAAATGATGTTCATAACCAACACACACCTATGCCTAAACATAATCTATAAGCTAGAAAGCAAGAACATATGGACAGTCAACAGTACACAAGTTTGGTGGCAAGCTAAGGTTCAAACATGACCTATAATGCATATCAAACATGTTCAACATCAATGTACAATAAAAGTTGTCATGGTTTCAAAAGTAGCTAGTTTGAGAACTTACCTCTTGTATCCTCTTCAAGAGAATGCAATAAATAAGAAGTCCAGTTGGGATGTGATGATGCAAACGGCTTCAAAATGCCTCAAGTGAGATGTTTAAGTGGTCCAAAACTCCTCTAAGCCACTGCCTTGATAGAATGGTACTTTATGCAAAAATGAACCAAAAAAATCCAAATTGGAATTTGGGGAAATGATGTTACATAAGTGTGGTGATGACTTGGATAGCTCAAACAAGTTATATGGAAGGTGTTTGAGGTGTTGGAAAGGTTGGAAAAATGCTGGACAAAGTTGTGGCTTTCAAAGTGCAGAAAGTCAAAGTTTTGTGGTTTTGATAGTTGATATTTTGAGGTTTTCTAGTGTAAGTGAATGTTTGAGCAGATTCAATACATCATTTTTGATATGTGTAAAGTGTTGGTAGAGGTGTTTGATGATTGGAATGAGTTTGGGAAGGGTTTGTGCAAAGGCAGATTTTGTGCCTCAAGGTGACCAAGTTTTCAACATACAAGAAGGTTGGGATCAGAAGAATGGAAGAGATTTGGCTTGGTTTCTACCTCAATCTCTTGTATTTTGGAAGTGAGGATGAGGCTCTATTTATAGGCATGCTTGGAAATCAAGTGGTATGGGCAGATTGGTTCATCTTGCAAACTTTGCCCTTTTTAAAGGCTAAATATGCAAGATTAACTTGAAATCTTTCTTCTGAGTTCTAGCCACCTATCTATGAGTTTGATCATCACCTATAGCCTAAATAAATGGTCTTGAAGTGAAAGGGAGGGAGAATATGATGTGTTTGCTGAGTTGTGACAAAAGTTGCAAAATGTTTCTCTTTCATGCCACTTGCATCCACTTGCATGATTAAACAATTCCATTTAATCAAATTCTGATTTTTGCTCATGGCTATACATTCTAATATCCTCAATTAGGTCCATAAACATCAAGGGATTAGGAGAGGTTTGGAGGGTTTATGCAAGAAAATACCAATGCTGAACTTGGTTTTGTGACATGGAAAATGCCCAACTTGCCTTCTTTGATTCTCCCTAACCACAAAGGTTGAGAAAATGCTCTTGTAATTTTTAAAAAGCCCCAAACATGACCTAAAAATTTCATGTTTTATGCAAGTTCAAAATCCAAAGGGAACTATGTCAAAAATCCCCTTGAAGATTGTTGCAAAAGTTGACTTACAAGCCAAGAAACATGAAAATTTTCTAAGTGTTGAAATACTTCACAACTTGATGAACTCATAAATCAAAATCTAAGCATTTTTGGCCTTCAACCCTAAAGGAAAATTTTTTAGGGCTCCTTAAGAGCTTTCCAACAAGCTTTGAACCACTCCATTTAGATGTGTGGTTAGGAAAGTTATGGTCACTCCAAGTTGGCTTCAAATTAGGGTTTTTTCATGACTCCTAGTTTCTTGATTTGCAAGTTATCAATCAATCCTTGATTAAATCCTCACCAAAATCACTAGTTAGACATATAATGATGTTTGAAGACTTTATTGCTTCAATTTGGGGTCAAAACCCTAAAAGTCAAAGAGTTGACTTTCTAGACAGACGAACCTAACGGCTGAAATCTTCAAGATCGATCCTCAGTGTTCTGGGTTCTTTGAGACTTTCAAACTTCTTGGGGAGACTTTAATAAGTCATAGGAGTGACATGAAACATGATTGAAGCTTTGGAAACCCCTTTAGACCAAAAGTCAAACTTCAGTTGACTGTTTCACTAGAAACCCTAATCAGGGTGCTGCACTGCAATGCTCCTGTTCTTTTGGTAGCAACCTCCAATGACACTTGTTCTTTGAAAAAATGGGAGTCTCTTGATGACACGAGGACTTGATTTTCAGAAGATCAATCTAAAACCTTGATTGATCAGCCCACAAGATCCTTGATTTTGATAGTGTAAAACCCGAATTCATCTGCATCTTGACAAAGATTAACTTGGAAAAGGTTAATGTTAAATAACACATGCTTGATGCACCTAGAATGATAATGGAATCTAGGGGGAAAATTTTTGGGTATGACACTTACACAATGGTTTGATCAAGAAAGAAACTTCACCCGCTATCCCTCAGGCCCACAAGAGTTATTTTAAAGATGATGCTTTATGTGCCTTCCACCAAGGAGCACCTGACCACAACATTGAAGAATGCTATGTTATCAAATAAAAGGTGAAAGAAATGATTCAAACAAGCTTTCTATCTTTCAAAATATGCAAACCCCAGGTTCGAATCGACCTTTTTCTTGGACGAGAAGCAATTCCCTCCCTACATATGGTGGATTAATGAAGAAGACTCTGGATTTATAATATCAGATTGTAGCATTTTATTTGTATTTTTATTGCATTTGTTATGTATTTGCTTTAGCTTAGTAAAAAAAATTCATACCTAGTCAGTGGAGGTAAGAGCAAAGACGAATCGTCGGGGGTTGGGTTACAAACCAACTCATGACAAGACTCAAGAGTTTGCCAAAGGACGGTTGAAGACCATTAATGAGGTATTTATCAGTGGAGGTATCCAAATCAACACAGTTGAGGAGGATTTTGAAGACGACTATGTTAATCAGCTGGTATATCATGATGAGGCCGCTCTGAACAATTAGGAGGCTGTTGAAATTCCTATCATCTTTCCTGTGATGAAGTAATTTGCTTGTTTTATTTTGTAGTTTCCTTTAAAAAAAGTTTTCCATAACCATGCCCAAGGTTATTGGACTATTTTGTATGGGCCACAAGCTTTCAAATTATTATGATCAATAAAGATGTTTTGTTATAATCCTCATTTGTTTCAATTACTGTATTTTGCTTTTACTTTTAAAGAAAATGGCATTTCTTTTGAAAACCAGCAAAAATATTTCTTTTGTTCTGTTTCATATATCTTTGTGTGTTTTAATAAATCAAACCATTCCAAACATGCAGAGAAATTCCAAAACTCGTTGAATCTAATGACTATGTTTTCCCTCTTGACTTCGACTCGCTCATATACCAAGCTGAAGATGAGGATGATGAAGATTTTGAGATTCCGGATGAACTGGCAAAGATGGTTGAATATGAGTACACGGACCTTCAACCTCACAAGGAGCAAGTGGATGTTATTAATCTTGGCACTGAAAAAGACAAGAAGGAAGTCAAGATTGGGGCAATGATAGGGGAAGAAATCAAGCAGAAACTGGTTAAGCTTTTAGAAGAGTATGTTGATGTATTCGCTTGGTCGTACCAAGACATGCCTGGCTTAGACACTAATATAGTGGTTCACAGGCTACCTCTTTGACCTGAATGTCCGCCTGTCAAACTAAAGCTCATAAGAACACGACCCGACATGGCTCTCAAGATCAGAGATGAGGTCAAAAAGCAGATAGATGTAGGTTTCCTGGCAATGTCAAAATGTCCAGAATGGGTAGCCAACATTGTACCTGTGCCAAAGAAGGATGGGAAAGTTAGAATGTGCGTAGATTATAGGGATCTAAATAAAGCTAGTCCAAAGGATGATTTCCCTCTGCCACACATCGACACTTTGGTATACAATACATCTCATGTTGTTATCTTCTCTTTCATGGATGGTTTCTCAGGATACAACCATATATGGATGAATCCCGAGGATATGGAGAAAACCACGTTCATAACACCATAGGGGAATTATTGTTATAAATTCATGCCTTTTGGTTTGAAGAATTTAGGAGCTACTTACCAGAGAGCTATGGTTACATTATTTCATGACATGATGCACAAAGAAATAGAGGTGTGTGTCGATGATATGATAGCCAAGTCTCAAAATGAAGAAGACCATCTTAATCACCCGTTGAAGTTATCAGTTGAGACTGAATCCTATGAAGTGTACTTTTGGTGTGAGGTCTGGAAAGTTGCTCGATTTTATCTTCAATCAGCATGGAATTGAGGTGGACCCTGACAAGATGCGATCTATTCAAGAGATGCCTGCTTCGCAGACAGATAAGCAAGTTAGAGGTTTCCTTGGCAGATTAAATTACATCTCCAAATTTATCTCTAATATGACTCCAACTTGTGAATCAATCTTTAAGTTGTTGTGAAAGGATCAGACAGTTGTTTGGAATACAAATTGTCAACAAGCTTTCGACAAGATCAAGGGTTATCTCCAAGAACCCCCGATTCAGATCCCTCCTGTGCTTGGAAAACCTCTTTTCATGTACATGACAATGCTTGAGGGACTGATGGGCTGCGTATTGGGTCAACATGATGAGTCTAGATGCAAAGAACACGCCATTTATTACCTAAGCAGGAAGTTCACCGATTGTGAAAGTCATTACTCACTTTTGGAGAAAACTTGTTGTGTTTTGGCTTAAGCTGCCAAACGTCCGAGGAAATATATGATATGTCCCACCACTTTGTTTATTTCCAAGATGGATTCGATAAAGTACATTTTTGAGAAGCCTGCTCAGACTGGAAGAATCGCCCGTTGGCATATGCTTTTGTCAAAGTAAGATATCCAATACGTCGCTCAAAAGTCCATCAAAGGTAGAATCTTGTCAGATGACCTTGCTGATCAGCCAGTAGAAGACTATGAGCCCCTCAAGTTTGACTTCCCAGATGAAGACATTATGTTAATCAAGAAAGACTATGAAGAGCCAGACCTAGATGAAGGTTCTGAACCTGGTTCCCGATGGAAGATGATGTTTGATGGTGCTTCCAACCAAAAGGAACATAGTATATATACCATTTTGATAAATCTAGCTTGTGGGTATACTCCTTTCACAACAAAATTGTGTTTTGAATGTACTAACAATATCGCTGAGTATGAAGCTTGTATTTTGGGATTAGAAGCAACACTTGGTCTCCGCATCAAAATTCTAGAAGTGAGTGGCGACTCAGCTCTATTCATTTATCATATCAAAGATGAATGGGAGACTAGAGATGATAAATTGATCTTGTATAGAGCTTATATTGTGGAAATGATTGAGTATTTTGACGGGGTAGCCTTCAAGCATGTGCCAAGGTCTGAGAATCACATCGTTGATGCCTTAGCTATGATGGATGCTAGGTGGCAGGTTCGTTTTGTTAATTAAGAAACACTCATCCGAATTGAGAGGAAAACTGAACTTGCTTATTGCCAGATGGTGGAAGAAGAGTCTGATGGGAAACCGTGGTTTCACGACATTAAACAATATATGCAAAATCAAGAGTATCTAGTTGGTGCAACCTCGCTCGACAAGAAAACTTTGAGGAGGTTGGCATTCAAGTTTTTTCTCAACAATGATGTGCTTTACAAATTTTTTTAACATGGTCTTGCTTAGGTGTGTCAACAGACGAGAAGTAGACTTGTTGATGCAAGATATCCATGAAGGAACATTTGGTACTCACACCAACGAATATGCCATGTCAAAGAAGATTCTCAGAGTTGGATACTATTAGTTAACTATGGAATTTAATTGCATCCAATATGCCAGGAAATTTCATAAGTGCTAGATCTATGCGGACAAGGTGCATGTACCTCCAACTTTTCTAAACGTGTTGTCATCACCTTGGCCATTTTCAATGTAGGGCATTAACATGATTGGATAAATTGAGCCAAAAGCTTCCAATAAACATCGTTTCATTCCTGTTGCTATCGACTACTTCACCAAGTGGGCTGAAGCTGCATCCTAAGACAATGTGACTAAACAGGTGGTTGTCCGCTTCATCAGAAAGGAGATTATCTGTTGATTCACAATCCCTAGCCATATCATCCCGGACAATGTACCAATCTGAACAACAAAATGATGAAAGAGTTATGTGATAACTTCAAAATTGAATATCACAACTCTCCTCTTTATCTCCCAAAGATGAACAGAGCTGTTGAAGCTGCGAACAAGAACATCAAGAAGATCTTGCAAAAGATGGTAGTAACCTACAAAGATTGGCATGAGATATTTCCATTTGCCTTGCACAGATACATAACATCCGTTTGCACTTCAACAGGGGCAACCCCCTTTTCTTTAGTATATGGGATAGATGCAGTCCTACCCATTGAAGTTGAGATACCATCTTTGAGGGTCCTAATGGAAGAAAAGTTGGAAGAAGTGGAGTAGGTCAAGGAAAGGTTTGACTAGTTGAATCTCATTGACGAGAAACAAATGACTTCCATGTGCCACAACCAGTTATATCAGAAGAGGATTAAGAAAGCCTTTGACAAGAAGGTCCGTATCCGAGAGTTCCAAGAGGGAGAACTCGTACTCAGAAAGATATTTCCAGTTCATAAAGACATGCGTGGGAAATGGTTGCCTAATTATGATGGCCCATTTGTTGTGAAGACAACTTTCTTTGGAGGTTCGCTCATCCTCACGACAATGGATGACGAACAAATTGCTCATCCTGTGAACTCTGATGCAGTCATAAAATATTATGCTTAAAAAACCCGCTAAGTCGAAAACCCGCAAGGGCAGCTTAGGTAAAAAAGGATACCCGAATGGATCACAACCAATGAAGGATATCCAGGAAAAAATTAGGGATAAGATGAAAAGAAAATGCTCGCTAAGTCGAAAACCTGAAAGGGTGTCTTAGGAAAAAATGAGTGCCTCATTGAATCGAAAACCTGAAAGGGCGGTTCCATAAAAAGTTAGGGACAAAGGTATTTCGCTGCATCATAGGTTATTACCATTGATAAAGATTACTAAAGAGGCTCACAAGCTATCATTGCTGAAGATTACTAAAGAGGCAAAGATCTGGGGAACTCTTAGTTAGTGGGACAGGATTGTCACTAGATTCGATGTAACCTTTTCCCTTTTGTCATTTTCAATTGTAAATATTCCATGGAGTTTTGCCACTCACAAGCTAAAATTCATGAATAAAATCAATTTTTCACCTTTCATTTGCTTGCAATTTACTACATTATTTACCTTTCTTTGTTATGCATAACATCACTTATTTGTTAATAATGATTTTTGAAAGCAAAAAGTTTTGAATCGAAAATGATTTTAAAGAAAACTAAAATAGAACAAGTAGTTACTTTGGTTTGTGGAAACTTCAGTGGAAATCAATTTTCTCCCAGGAAATCTAAAAGTGGCTGAAACTTTGATATTGCCATCTCAGCAGTACGTAACCCCACTAAAAATGTTTTCTCTTGTACCCCTTATATGATGAAGTTTGGATGTGATTGAAGACTCATCCTCAGAGTAGACGCTTTCACTCCCCAAAGAAGTTGTGGTCTATATTTAGCAACCTTTCCTAAGCTCTACACGGTTCCCCAATGAAGTGAAATGGGTTTAATCCCTATGTGTTGTTGTGGACACCTTTGTTCCCTAGATTTAGTGTGATTCCTTTGTTCTCCCCAACAAAGTAGGTTGTTATCTATCTTCTCTTTTGAGTCTCCTATTCTTGTGTCTCTTGTTAGAGTCGGTTCTCGTGCATCTTTGAGCATTTGCATCATACAATAGCATGTGCATTTAGCATATCTTTTGGGTTATGTTGTTTGGCTATAGCTTTCGATTCTAAGTCCAATTTTAATTGGCAATTTTTGTTATATCCTTTGTGATTGTTGTTTGTTCCTATTTCCAGTGGTCACTGACACCCTTTTTTAAGATTTTAGGTCATCACCTTTTCCCTTATCTAAATCCAGTTGTTACTGGCATCTTTTACCTCTTTGGTTGTTACCAATTCCCCTAAAGTCTAGTTGTAACTAGCAATCTCTGGTGGATAATCCAATGGTCATTGGCATTTACGCAATTTCAACCTTCGTAGACACTATCTATCTGGTAACTACCAGTATTCCTCTAGGAGGCTAGTCGTTACTAATTCCTCAACTCATTTTTTATATGGTGGTTACCAACTTTTCCCATGAAGTTTAGTCGTTGCTAGCTCCCTAGAAAGTCCAATAGTTACTGGCATTGCTTAAATCAATTGTTATTGGTATTGCTGATTTGGTCGTTACCATATCTGCTTGAAAGTCTAGTAGTTATTGGCATTGCTTAAATCCAATTGTTATTGGTATTGTTGATTTGGTCGTTACCATATCCACTTGAAAGTCCAGTAGTTACTGGCATTGCTCAATTCCAATTGTTATTTGTATTTTTGATTTGGTTGTTACCATGTCTGCTTGAAAGTCCAGTAGTTACTGGCATTGCTTAAAGCCAATTGTTATTGGTGTTGTTGATTTGGTCGTTACCATATCTGCTTGAAATTCCAGTAGTTACTAGTATTGCTTAAATCCAATTTTTATTGGTATTATTGATTTGGTCGTTACCATATCTGCTTGGAAGTCCAGTAGTTATTGAAATTGCTTAAATCAATTGTTATTGGTATCGTTGTTTTGGATGTCACCAATCCCCAAGAAAGTTCGGTAGTGACTGGCATCTGTCTGAAAGTCCAGTAGTTACTGGCATTGTGTAAAGTCCAATAGTTATTGGAAATGTTCACCTAACCCAGTGATTTTTTAGGATGATTGGTTGTTACCAATATTCCTAATGATTTTTAGGATGTGTGGTTGTCACCTATATCCCTGGTAAATCTAGTTGGTTTCTTTTCTTCTCCGATCGTTTCCTGAAGATCCCGTTTGAACTCTTCACTATGAGGAAATTTTTCCTTTCTGTTTTGTCCCATGTGGAGTCTTGTTTTGCCCGGTTGGTTCCTCTTATCAGAGGTCAACTCCTTGTTTTTAACCTGGTCCCCAGTGGAGTTTTTTTTTCTTCTAGATTTCCCTAGTGAAGTTGTTCTGCCATATCTACCTTCATTAGGAAGTTTCTTTCCTCTAGAGTATCATACTGGTCACGTTTGAACCATGTATCTAATCACTTTAGATTTCTATGGTGTTTGTCCTTCTTAGTGAGTAGTTACTCGTTGTGTTGGCTTTTTTCTTGTTTGTTGTGGTCATTTTTATTTTGGATCTTCGTATCATAGAGCACCATTGTAGAGTTCATAGCATGTCAGCGCTTGCATAATTTTTTTTGTCTTTAGCATATCATTGCATCTAAGGGTAAAATTTTCAGTTTGCTATATTTAAATACCTTTCACCATGATTTTATGGAGATTGTCATCTCTCATGCCATCTGGTAAAGCTATTTAAATAGGGGAAACTGTCATAATCCAAAATTTGACCCCTAGATTCCATTTTCATTATAGTAGCATCAACCATTGTTTCCTAACCTTAACCTTGTTTCAAGTTTATTGTTGTTGAGGCCCATTTGAATTAGGATTTTGCATCTTAGGAATCAAAAGGATTATTGCTTGATCAGTCAATGTTTTGGATTGGTCATCATTAAATCAAGGTTCCATACATTCAAGGAGCTTATATTCGACAAGAATCAAGTGTTAATTGACCTTATTGCAAGATCATTGAAGCCCAATTTCATCTGGCCCCAAATTAGGGTTTTTATTATGAAAATTCAATTGTGCCTTTGACTTTTGATCCAAGCATGATCCCAAACCTTGGTACATGATTCAACATGTTCAGAGACACCCTTGGAGCCTATCTATGATGTTTTAGAAGTCTAGAGATGCAAATTCATTGAAGATGACACAATTGAATTCATCTGGTACAAATTTCATCTGACAAAGTCAACTCTTTGACTTTTAGGTTTTTTAGTCAAAATTGAAGCATCCAAGAAAAATTTTATGAATATATGTTTAATAAGTAAGTTTTATTAGGAAGAAATCAAGATTGGAGAGGTTTCTTGCGAAAGAAGAAAACTTGGATAACTTGAATTTTTTCTAAGTGCGGAAATACCCTAATTTTGGCACCAACTTTGAGAGATCATAACTTTCAGTTCACATATCCATTTTGCGAGTTCCAAATATCAATTTGTATATCTCATCATGTACTACAAAATACCTATGAGCAAAATATGCTTAGATTTTGAGTTATGAAGCTTCAAAGTTTGGAAGAATTTCAAAACATTTAGAATATTTTCAAGACAACTTTGTTCCTTCATTTTCAGCCAACTTCAAGGCTAATTTTCATCATGATCCCTTTGGATTCAAGAACTTCATCAAACATGAAAGTTGTAGGGCATATTTAGGGCTTTCTGAAAAGTATACGAACTCCTCAATCCCATTATTGAGCTTAGAGTTTTGAAGAGATGATGTTAGGGTTTTAAACTTGATTTCCAAGTGTTCCAACATGGAAAACTTGATGCAAAATCTTTGGTTACTACACAATCTTGCTTTGTAGAACTTGATTGATTTCAAATCTCACTTAATAAGATCATTACACAAAAATTGGAAGCTTGATCCCTTGAATTAAAGCTCAAACCACTTGTTATTTCCATTTTTGACATAAAGTGAAGAATACCATATTCATAAAGCATGGCTTTTCCCTAAATTCAGCATTGAGCCATTCCCCTTGCTCCTCTTTGCACTCCATAGTACAAGATATCTTCATAGGCATGCCCTAATCACAGCTACTCTTGTACTTGGCACTTGAAACAAGAAAAAGTGATGATCACAAACAAGTTGGTTTCCAAGTGACTTAGTTAGCAAGAACTCAGATTCTTACCACACCTCAACACCTTCAATCTCTCTATAAATAGGACATCAATCCTCACTGTAAAAAGAGGGAAAAAACACTACAAACCAGCCTCAAACACTTCTGCATCCACATAATTAAGAGAGCTTGCAAAATAGCTCCAAACTTACAAGAACTCTTCAAAAACATTTTCCATTCATGAATTCTCCAAAACAACTCCACAAACCTTCCATATACACTCCATAAACCTCATTCAAACCAGTAAAACCTTGTTGTAAAATCTTAAACACCCTGCACCATCTTCAACCTCCATTTTTGCAAGAAGAATCATATTCTGTTCTTGAGGCCAGTTCCAACTTGCTTAATCCTTCAAGCATACTCTAAAGGGCTTAACAAAGTTGTGAAGGTTATTATCTTGCAACTACAATTACTGAGAAGAAGCCTTGGAGTTTCTCCAAGAGGTAAGGAATTATGACCTTCCACTCTCATATTCATGCATTATTTTGTTATCTTTTAAATAACAAAGATATAGTATGTTTTTTGTTTTGTGATTTTGAACGATTGGTTGCTTTATTTAGTTTGAATATTCCATGTTGTAACATATTGAAGTTTCATGATGCCACACTGTTGTTGAGTGATTTGTGAATTACTCAATTATTTTTAGGACGAGATATTGTTATATTCTTGATCCTTATAAAAAATCATGTGACTTTGATCTTTACATCATTGAAAATGGTTGAGAGATGAAGGAATTCTAAGGAAAAGAAATTATGGTCATGGAGGTTTGTCTAGGGTACGAAAGAGAGAAGCGAGGAAGAAGAAGATAAAAGCTGAGGTGGAGGTGAGTTGGCATGACATGACACTAATCTGGCCGTTTTAGTGGGTTCTTAAAATATAATGATATGCAAGCGTATTATGTTTGGATGTAACAGCCACCGCAGTGGTAGAAGCCTTTCCTTTCCTTTTGACATGTCTGACCTGGGTTCGATCCTGCTGATCAACCCTTTTGCCATTTTTATGATTTATATGATAAATTTAATATATTATTGTATGCTCCCATCAATTATCACAAAGTGAACATTGGCTGATTTGGCTAGTGTTTTAGGTTGTAACCTTAGCAGCGTGGGTTCAACACCCATGGTGATCGTTTCCCTTTATTTTTGCCACTTGATTTCTTTATTTCTTTCACAACTTCAACTTGTCATAACTTCTTCATCTTAAATGATTTTTTTCCCATTCTTTTTGTAAAATGTTCATGCTTATGTCTATTTTTCATTTATATTGCAAAATTTCCCTAAAGATTATTTTATGTTGTGATTATCCATGATTCAAATATATGACCTTTTTAGGGTTTCTTAGGTTTCCTTTTGATCTTTTGATTGATCCTTTGATTCTCGTTGAACTTCTTGACTTGTATGGACTATATGAATCTTGTATGAACCTAATTTGATATGATGAACTTATATACCCTTATTGTTACATGGTTGTTATTACTTTTTTCAAGTTCATGTCTTTATGTAAATACATGTTTGAATCTCTTGAGACCTTGGTTGTTACCTTGCCCTTAACATGTGATTCTCTTTTATGATCAAGTGATTTGAATGAACATGTGCTTTATGTCTCTCATACCATGCCTTAAGTGTTCTTAGATACTTTTTTTTGCTTTGAAAGATGTTTAGTATGCGTGTTTGTATGAATCAATTCTTGTGATTGTTTCTCATCTTACTCAAAAACCATGATTGAACTCTTTTACATGTTGGTTGTTACCTACTTGTTTAACATGTTCATCTCATTTCCATAATGTTTCCAAGAATTTTTGTCACTCATATGATATGATCTTGACTCCTACAAGTTATCCCTTGAATGTTTACACTTCAATCTACATGATTGTTGTCACACATGTCCCGCTCGTATTCAAAGATATTTTGGTTGTTACCTTTGCCATGCTTTGGTTTGATATCCATGCTTTAAATATTGTCATGATGTATGCATGTTGATTTTTAGTTTTGGTCTCCACCATGATATGTAATGTTTTGACTTGTGTATGATTGTTTGTACTTCAAATTATCATCTTTGATGTTTGGTCTTGTAAGAATAATATTTCATGATGTTTTATATGTTGTAACATCTATGTTTACCTTTTGGTTGTAACCGTTGATTTTGTTTGTAAATACTAAGGATGGATGCTTGGTTGTAACCTTGTCATCTATTGACGTTAACCAAGATTTTCTTGATATTTTCACATGCTTGCTCTCTTCTTCTTGGTTGTTACCATGATTTTTTGTCTTCATCATGTTTGAATACATATATATATATATATATATATATATATATATATATATATATATATATATATATATATATATATATATATATATATATATATATATATATATATATATATATATATATATATATATATATATATATATATATATATATATATATATATATATATATATATATATATATATATATATATATATATATATATATATATATATATATATATATATATATATATATATATATATATATATATATATATATATATATATATATATATATATATATATATATATATATATATATATATATATATATATATATATATATATATATATATATATATATATATATATATATATATATATATATATATATATATATATATATATATATATATATATATATATATATATATATATATATATATATATATATAGTTGTGTGTGTGTGTGTGTGCACGCTTGAAGCTTTTTAAGTTTCCCCAAGTGATGTAGCTTATTAGCTCTCATCCTAAAGAGTTGCGTTTTGTTCTTAAGTCCAAAGGAAAGTCTCTCTATTAACTCAAAGTCATAGATAACTCATTACTCTTTTAGCCTCCCCTTGACCTTGTTAGAGTCATTAGGAATTTCAATTTAGTCTTAAGATAAAACCTACACCCCTTTTGACTTTGTTACGGTCAAAACCCTAACATACCTTGTTAGCAGCCCTATAACTTAGAGCTTAGGTCTAGAATTTGTTATATCTATGTGTGTACCATTGTTATGGGTACTCACCTTTTAGACTTTTTTGTCAAAATTCAATCTTCAGTTAGGTATTTCTATTTAGATTTAGAGAGTTTGTTAACTCTATATAAGTATCATTATTATGAATACTTATTTCCCTTAGAACCTTGACCATAGTCAAGAGTTTTTTCACCCTAGTTAGGAGAACTATGGTTGCTCTGATTCCATCCTTCTTAGGATACGTAGGCACGAGATGCGACGTCTTGGCGAGCATGCTTAGTGTACAAGCCCATAGGTATTAACCTCTTAGCGTCTTTACCTTAGCACATAACGATTAGCAGACAAACATTAGCATAACACAAATACTAACAAGAGGCTCCTGTAGAGTACTACAAATACTTAGGGTGCTAATACCTTCCCTTATTATAACCAACCCCCGAACCCCCCAATCTCTTAGCTTTGTTGTTACGTAGCGCACTTAGGGTTTTCTTTGATATTTACCCTTTACTTTGGATAAATCAAAGCTCGGTGGTGAATATTTAAAGATTTATGGTTCAATTTAATTAATAGCTTGACATCTGATTCTCACCGCAACACAGTGTACTTTGAAAATGTTTGTTATTTTGTTTGTTTTAGGATTACCATTTTCAGAAAAATCAAAAAGCAAAAACAACTATAAATGCGGGAATTCAGAATGACATCTTTATTTATGATTTTTCTATTCTTGAAACACAAGCTCTATAAAACAAAACTCATCTGCCTTGGGCAAGGCAGAGAGGAAATATTTACAGGAGACCATACCCTATAAAACATCCTTTCACCCAGGCAAGGTGAGAGGTCAAAATAAAGATGAGACAATTACTTTGAGACGTGAACAACATTTGGGACATCAACAACTATCCAATCGTGACGAACTCCTCTGTGAATTACAAAGTCTAGAACTTTCCTTCTGGGATTGTCATCAATAATGACACTGACTTTTGGCGGAGTTTTATTACTAGAGTCTTCTTCCGATGCAGAGTTAATAGCAGAGAAATTTTCGGTTGTCTTGTCACATGTATCTTTTTGATCGGGAGGATCTCCCCCATCCGATTGGTTGGATGTCTTCAAACATGATGTGAGAGCTTTCAGGAGCAGTATATTTCACTAGAAAATCAAACTTTCCACTTGGTTGTCCCAATGTATCCCAAGTTTATGAGGGGTTATCTTCCTCGATGACATTGACTTCAGGTAGTGCAAAGTTGATAAATTCTTGTCCACTAATTCTCACGACTTCCTTGAGATGATGTTTGACATGTTCAAGATTTTTTGAGTAAGGCCTTCATGCTTTTGAAGGAACAGATGAATCTTTTTCAGGGTTATTTGGAAAATATGCATTCTCGGACTGACTTTAATATTCTGGATCTTCCATGTAAGACTCCCAAATAGGTAAATCAACCATGGGATCATCTGAACTGTAGTCAAAATTCTCTTTCATCAAAGTATCATTTTTTAATGAATTAGGAGGAACACGATGTTGCACCTCGAAAATTCATTCGAAAACACGACCCTCGCGCAAAAGGCGCGAAAATGCGGTTCGACAGAGTCGCCACCGAACTTTATTTATCCCGAATGAACGGGAGAGGAAAATATCGAGAAAACCTCTTAAAAACGGAAGGAAATGGAAGGAACATGGTCATCGCAACCTGATGTTCCTGGGTTCAGGAGTCGGTTACACAAGGGGAAGTTATTAGCACCCCTCACGTCCATTGTACTCAACGGGAACCTCTTAATTCAGATTGTGATGAAAGTTAGCTAAGCTTAATTCTTCTCTTCTCAATACTAAATACTAAAACAATACTATAAAGGGATAAACGATAAAGGGAAAGGGGATGGTTAGAGGATAGGGTGGTCGACAAGGATTGGGGCCCTTGTGCCTACGTATGCTCATTCGGACGGGAATGAGAAATAAGAGCGTCGTAGTTCAACTATGGAAAAGGGTGGGGGAGATGGAAGATGGAGGGGATTGTGCTTGCCAAGATCATCGCAATCTTGTGCCTACGTATCTTGCATTCAAGAATGAATGAAGAATCAGAGCAGTCGTAGTTTGTGCTAAAAACCATGAAAATGATACGGGGAAATGGGAGGATGGATAGAAGGTAGCTCGCCAAGATCATTACAATCCTGTGCCTACGTATCTTACATTTGGACGAGAATGAAGAATCAGAGCAGTCGTAGTTCGTGGTAACAACCACGAAGAGAAACGAGATTGAATTGGTTTGAAGTGGGTACGGATGACGATTACTTAAAGCTTAAGAAAAACTTCTCGGACCCAAGTAATCGAGAGATTTAACCAAAGACTTGGAACTCTCTCTTTTTCATCTTGAAGATAAGGTTGTACTTGAAAGGGTGAGTTTGAACTGATGACGATTACTTGAAGCTTAAGAAAGACTTCTCGGACCCAAGTAATCGGGAGAGTGAACCAATGACTTGGAGCTCTCTCTTTTTCATCATGGAAGAGGTTGTGTTTGAAAGGGTGAGGTTGATCTGATGATGATTACTTGAAGCTTAAGAAAGACTTCTCGGACCCAAGTAATCGGGAGAGCGAACCAAAGACTTGGAACTCTCTCTTTTTCATCACGAAAGGAAAGTTGTTTGAGTTTGAAATGGTGTTTGGGATGATGAGTAGCGGACGATGGTTGAATAATGTCGGGTTTTTAATGTTATTTAGAGGTGTCAATTGCTCACACATGAATAAGATAAATCGCATCCAAACGACCGAAAGTAAGATCAAAGACTTGAACCCACTCTTTACACCTTGAAAATAATTAAATAGTTGTTAATTGATTGATAGTTTGTTATGAAAATCCGCTTGACGTTAGATCAAGGATTTGACTTATTATCGCATGCAAAACATGTGGGAATGGAAATGGTTTTCGAAATGGAACCGAATTGACTTACGCATCAAGGGTGGAGTTGTGAGAAATGATACTAGTCCCTGAGGGTGCCCCCAATATCAAAACCATGGTGAAGTGTGTGCAATAGGTTGATGGCAAATGCGTATGAGCACTCGACTTGCAAGGGGTGTTTGAAAATGGCTCGATGACGCATCGAGAATTAGTTTGAAAATAGTTTGATCTATGCTAGTCCCAATGGGTGCTCCTAGAAGATAAACCGATAATCAAAGAAATACGAAACATACATCGGAATGGGAGAGGGGTACACGTAAGTTACACGGGGTTGTACGAAATAAAGAGGTCTCATTGTCAGGTAGCCCAAGAGAAAGTCGTGTGTGTGCATTGTGTCCTAAACTACGCCTTGAGCAAAGTCGGGCACAAACTCGATATTAGGGTTCCTGCAAATGACCAATGATCCAACAGTCCACCAATTTGGCTTTTAGGATTTCGATAGTTATTACGTGTTTTTGGATATGGATGAATAAGAATAATGAATATGAAATGACAATATGAATAATATACAAGATAATATAACAAGATAATATTTACAATAATATTTGACTGAAAAATAAAACAATTGATATTTGACGGAAATTAAAGTTAGTGGTTAGTTTGGTTAGGAATTAAATCGGGGAAAATGTAACGCTAAACCATCGTAGCTCGACTTATAATAAAAGTCGGTCTATAGGAGGTCGCGTGAGATGATATACGTGCTAAAACAAGATGGAGAAATGATATCGAGAACCATTATCCAATTTAATCGTGTCGCACGGACAAAAGAATGTGGATCTCGTCTTAATCGCAAACATTATGTCGATTAATCGAAGGTAGCCTATCGTGATCCCAAAGTAAAGAAAATGACCCAAATGGTTATTTTCCATAGATTTGAAATCAAGAAGGTTATCGACCTCGATACGCGACACTTACGAATAAAAGACTTCATAGATCGCAGAAGAATTAAATAAAATGAAAATGAAGAAGAAAATGAAATAGAAAATGAAATGGTCTCGAATAAATTATCATCTATCAATAGTTTGACCGATAATAATTCTTAAAAATTCTTCATTAACCAAAAAATGATAAAAGGAAATAAAATGAATAAAAAAATGGATAAAAATCGAAAATGAACATGTAAAAGAAGTTGGTCTCGGGTTTATCGTTTTTCATCAATAATTTGACAGAAAAACAATTTTGAGGTCTCGTCATCAACCGAAAACAGTAAAAATGAAATAAGAATTGAAATGAGGTTGGAAATAGAAGAGAGAAAGAAAAGTGGTCTCGGATCTATCATTTCTCATCAATAATTTGACAGAAAAACAATAGAAGTCTCGTCATCGACCCATCGAAGTTGAAAAATTAAATTAATAAAATGAAAGTTAAAAACATTAAAACTTTATATAAAAAGAAAAACTTACTAAAAAAAACTATAAAGAAAGTGAATTTTGAAATGAGGGATGATGTGAACCAGCTCGGTGGTGGGAATATAGATCCAACATGGGCTTTAAGCCCATGAGCACAAAAATCAGAATTTTAAAACAACCAATAATCAAGGGGGTGCGCAGAGCTTGCAAGAGGTAGATAGATGATACATGAAGAAACCCAACGGGCCTCTCTAAGCTCAAACTCACCCAAAAACAACACGATATCTAAAATAGATGAAGGCCAAGGGATCCATATTTGATTTCGGCTTGATCTTTGTTGTTTTACGCTTCCGGATCTGGATTTTCTGATTTGGATTTCAAGTCATCTTCTTCATCTAATTTCTGACTTTCGTTTGGGTTTGATTTTGAAGTTTGAATAAAAGGGTTTGGGTTTGTGGGTTTGCGGTTGGAGGTTGAAGAAGAGAAAAGAATTAAAGGTGGGTTTCGAATAATTGTTGCTATAAATTTCTGTGAATGGCTTTGAAGTCTGTCATTTGTTGTTGAAATTTTTTGTTGAAGGTTTAGAGATATGAAGATTGGTTTGGAGTTTAGAGGTTGGTTGAAGGAATGGGATGCAGTGAAATTTCTGGGGAAGAAGATGGTTTTGGGGTCGAGCTGCTGTTGAAGAATGAGGAGAAAGGTTATCTGGTTTTTAAGGATGACTTTAAGGTGGGGCTGAATTTATTGCGGTTTTCAAACCGAAGAGCCCCCTGTAGCATTTTTGCGTTGTTTTTTATACCCCAGATGAAGGGTAGGGTTTAGTGAGGTTGTCCTTTTCTGAAAGAGAAGGGTGGATTGGAGAGAATTCGAAAAAGATGGGATATGGTATATGCGTTGCCGTTTTGCAATATCTTGGTGTCTGTTGTGTAGTACAATCTTGCAGGTTGTGTGTGTTGATGTACGTGTGGAGTGGCCATGTTGGCTATGACGGTTTCTCAGCTTGTGGATGTTGTAGGTTTATGTCATGTAGAAAAGAACCACAGCTAGTTTAGTAGTATAGTGACGGGTCATGTTGTTGTGTTGTACGGTTTCTGTGGGTGGATTTTTCGTTTTGTAGGTTATTGCTGAGAATATTCATGGAGTCTTCTCTGTTTTTTTTTTAAAATTAATTATTTGAAGATGAGCCTTTTGCCCATAATGATTTGGAAGTTGCACAAATACATAGCATGATTTGAAAGTAATCATAACTCAAAATAAATCCAATCCCGGTGATCCAACTCTTGTATGGTTTTACAATTTTCATGTGAAGTTTAATTTGGGCATTTTTTTCCTCCAAACAGCTATGTTGGGCTCTCTACCGAATATGACTTGTTATCTTGAATCACCCTTTTCTTTTAAAACAACTTTATAACATTTCTCTTAACAGTTGCAAAACGGGCCTTGGAAATGCATACTTTTCCGGCCAAATTTTCAAACCGGTGGTTTAGTCTTTTAGAAATGGAAATCCACGAGAATCCTTGATGTGGTGTGTTAAGTATTAGAAATGAAATTGGGTTTTTAATGGAAATGAAAGGGCTTGTACATTCCTTAAAGCTTGAAAGCATGGTATCAACAATTCATTCTTGTTTGATGTGTAGCGTTTTGGAACAATGTTAGTGGACAACTTTGTATTACTAGAGCCTACAATTTTACTTCCTTGCGAAACATGTTTTTTTTTCAATCAAAACTTGAATATTTCCAATCCATTTTGGTCTTAGACTTCATACTCCGCACGATTTTGGGTGTAAATGGACTAGACCTTAATCAAGTTGAAACCTGTCATGCATTGCTTTTAACATCAAACCTAACTTGAAGTTTAAAACTTTAACCTTAATTCCAATGCTTTATATTAAGCATACGCCTTGACCATGAATTTCTTGGGACCATTCCAAGATTTAATCTTATAGCCTTAGTTCCATTTTGAAACATGACTCATGGTGGGGTGAAATAAGACTTAGAATCACTCTGAAACTAAGTGGTAAACTAAACCATGCCTTGAATCAACCATATAACTTGGCCCATGGCTTAAGGGAAAATCACGTCTGGATAATCATAAGAGTGAGGGCATGCCAATCTTTTACCTCCACATGAACTTCACACACCTTGCAAGGACCTATGGACACAGGAAGATCGTGAGACAAAACAAACGTTTTAGGTATCAAAAGAAAGGTAGGACAAATTTGGGGTATGACACACAATATCCTTCAGTATCGTAATATCCATATATAATCTTGACATCTGATTTCGGTATATATCTGGAGTTTTATTATGGATATAAAAATGGCATGTACATGTTTTCTTGTGATATATACCCTCCATTGGTGAAATGTGATTTCCATTCTTCATCAGGATCGAAAGAATTGTCTTTGAAGTCATCTCCCTTGATGGTGTCGACCTCTTGGGAAGCAGATGGAGGAAACCTCCAATATGGAAGAAATCTTGAATAGGTTGAGTGGCCTCGTCCTTCTTTATATTTTTGGTAAATGTTGTTGTAAAACCAAGACCTTTTCTTATTCTGTTATCGATAGGAATCACAACTTGTCACAATCCTTTAGTGGTACCGTTTTCTACTATTCGAGCAGCGTCTCGATATGAGGAAATATATGTTCCTTTTTTCTCGATTGCTTTCGTTACTCATAGAAAGTGCCTGGAATTGGGTTCCAATAACTTCTTCTGGTTACAAGTAGGAGAATGATGATAGGTTTCTTACAATTAAAGCTCGTTCTCCACATATTGTGACCAACTTGTTGTTCTTTACAAACTTCAGCTTCTAGTGAAGTGTTGAGGTAACTGCTCTTGCTTCATGGATCCATGGTCAACCCAATAAACAACTGTACGTTGCTCGGATATTCATTACTTAGAAGTTGACTTGGAAAGTATGGGGACCAATAGTTATGGGGAGCGCAACTTTGCTGATAACTGTCTTTGTAGATCCGTCAAAAGCTTTGACTATGATCTTGTTGCCTCTCATTGAAGTTCCTTGAAAAGATAGTCGCACGAGAGTTGATTTTGGCATGAAGTTTAGGGATGAACCAATGTCTACTATTATCCTTGCTAGAGCATCATCCCCGTAGTTAATTGTGATGTTAAGTGCAATGTTATGATTTTTACCCTCTTTTGAAAGCTCTTCATCACTGAAACCTAAGTTGTTACAAGAAGTGATGTTGGAAATGATGTTATCAAATTGATCCACCGTCATGTCTTGTTCCACGAAGGCTTGTTCCAAAACCTTTTATAAATCTTCCCTATAAGCTTCCGAACTCAGTAGAAGGGATAATACAGATATTCGAGATGGAGTATGTAGTAATTAATCCACAACGTTATATTCACTCTTCCGGATTAGTTTTAAAATTTCGTCGTTGTTTTTCACTTGATTTGTACCACTTGACTGGCCAGTCTGTTTATCTGGAACTTTAATTTGAGGTTCTTTTTCTTTCGTGGTATCTTCTATTCCCCTATTGAAGATTCGACCACTCCGGGTGACCCGACTTATATCAGCGATGTTGACAATGGATGGTAGCGGAACTTCCTTCCCATCTTCTATCATGGTGGATTTGTATTTGTAAGGTATGGATTTCTCTGATTCGTACGGTATTGGACCTGGAAAGTAAATAACCAAAGGAGTTATGTGACTCTTCCGGCTATCATAGGCAATCTCTATTAGTTCCAGCTTGGGGGTATCAGTAAGTTTTCCACTGTCAAAAGGGATCTTCAAACACTTTGGTTCACTGAGCAAGGGAATTATGGTGAAGAAATTTTCATCAATTCCGTAGTTAATCGATTCTCTTTCATTGAATATTCTGATGGTTCTTCGGTCTAACAGTCCTTGAATCTCATTTCGGATGCAGAGGCAACCATATCAACTTTTGCAGCATTTTCTGCAAGCTGAATGATCATGGTGATTTGGTCCAAAGTAGTTAAGTCCACACAAGCAATTGCGAATTTTGACCAATGACATTTCAATGTTTTTGATGTCATGAACTGTGTATTGCCTTGGGCAATCTTGTACCATATTGATTGATTGATAATATCCCATTCTGTTCGGTAGGATCTCTCCTCGGTTTACCTGATTCTGCAGAGTTGCTTGCACGAAATAGCATCCTTGGTCAATTTCTGAACATATCCCGCAATGTTCATAATTGTGAGGAGGTACTCGACCGTATCCACTCTGTATGAAATTCATTTCACTAAGTCTGTTGCCAATAAACGAATGTCACAACTTTCGTGTCTGCTTGGGCCTTGATCAACTATGTTGACTTTATGAGTCTCTGTGTTCTGGTATATTGGGAAGAACCAGTGATCTAATAAGTGTTGAAGAGTTCTTTGCATGACTGCACAACCTTGGTCATTCTCGAAGCAAACATTACAATCTAGATAGTTGTGTGATGCTAAAAAGCCAAGTCTTACTTGTTTGGAGTGTAATTCTACCAAACTAGTGTACATCAGGCGAATGTCGAAGATTTGAACTCTGGTTGGACATTCATCAATCATTTTGATCTGATAATTGTTCCTTCTATGATAATCTTGGATCCACCCAAGATCCATTTGACGTTGGAGAGCCTCTTGCATAAAAGAACACCCCTAATTATCCTTTGAACAAATTGAGCAAGCGCTGTAATCGTGCAATGGCAGATGATAATGTTGACTTTGTTTGGAGTGCATTTCCACCAAGTTTACATTCATTAAGCGGATGTCAAAATTTTGACCAATGTCGAGGCATTCATAAACTATGTTTACTCTACGAATTACATGATCTTGGATCCAACCCAGATCCATCTGCTCTTGAAGGGTTGCCTGAACAATATTGCACCCTTGGTTGTTCTTGGAACAAATATCACATTGATGATAGTTGTGAGGTGGCATATGGCTATATCCACTTTGTCGGAAGTGCATGTTAACCAGATTTGTTCCTAGTAAGCCCACATCATAAATTTGGTAATTCTTGCCAGGACCTTTGTTAATTGAGTTTACAGAAGCTTTCTCATGCTGAGGTAGCGAATTCTTTTGTAAATTTGGATTAGTGTATTTGAAAGACAAAACTCTATTCTTGAAAAGTTTTTGTACATCAGATTTGAAACTGAAACAGTTCTCGATGTTATGCCCCGGTGCTCCTTGATGATAAATACATAATTGATCAGCCTTGAACCAATAAGGGGGATTTTCAGGAATGGAAGGAGGAGTCCTGGTTTGAGTGTGTCCTTTTGCTAGAAACACTAGGAATAACTTCACATATGGAATTGGGATATGATCAAAACCTGATGACCTTGAGATACGATTGTTATTGTATTGTGGGCGAGCCTACTGAAGAGGTTGTTGTTGCCTTTGTTGATACTGTGGTTGTTGATTTTGATTTTGAGAAATTTGTGGTTGATATGTCGGAACTGGCGCTGAGTTGATAACAGAAGATATCGTCGCTACCTTCCGAGGTTGGTATCTTCGCCTTTGTTTACCCTGTGAAATAGTGTTGATTTCTTGCTCTTTCTTGTTTTGGAAAGTGCTTCCATATCTCTTGCTACTGCTGGATGGTTATGTATCTTTGACCGACCCACTCGGACTGCTTCCTTAAGGCATACTCCCATGTTCACCATCTCGGTGAAGTCACTAGGCGCACTTGCGACCATTCGGTTATAATAGAATAAACTCAAAGCTTTCAACAATATTTTTGTCATTTTTTTTCCTTGAGAGAAGGAAAAATCTGGGTGAAAATTTCACACTATCTCTGAGCGTATTCTTTGAAACTTTCCTTATCCCTTTGAGACATTGCTCTGAGTTGATCCCTATCAGGTGCCATATCCAAATTTTACTTGTACTGCTGAACAAAAGCTACTCCAAGATCTCTGAAGGTACTGATCTTTGTACGGTTTAACCCCATGTACCATTTGAGTGCGACACCTGTTAAACTGTCTTGAAAGTAGTGGATTAGTAACTGTTGATTTTCCATTTAGGTAGACATCTTCTGAGCATACATTACCAAGTAACTTTGAGGGAAAGAGTTGCCTTTGTACTTTTCAAAGTCAGGCACCTTAAACTTGTGTGGTATTTTAACATTTGGGACTAAGCAGGGATTGGCGACATCTTTCCCAAACAAGTCATGTCCATGGATGGCATGGAGTTCTTTCTGCATTTCCAAGAACTGTTCCTAGAATTCATTCATTCTTTCATATACCTCTATCCTTTCTCGGAGTAGCATGAAAGATTTAATCTTCTGGAGTGGTATGTACCACAGGTTGTGGTATAGTCATTATTGTTACGGCTCTTGGCACTTATCTGATCTGAAGTTTGTAGCCTTTTGGCACAAGAATCTCTGTCGTAGCTCTTGCTTCTTCATTTACCTGAAGTTTGTAACCTTTAGGTCTGGGGATTCTGACCGTAGCTTTTAGGCCTTCAATGACTGAGGTATATATCCTTCAGGCACAAAATTGAAAGGCATACCCCAGGGAAAACCTTTAGGCATGTTGTACTGAGGAAGGCTAACAGGTACCTCAAATGCTGGTGCAGACACAACTTCTGGGATTACAGTCCTTTGAGTTGGTTGATCCTGACCTGCTGCCATTGATTCAATCATAACGTTGAGTCTTTCCATACCTTCCTTTAGAGTAGTGACCTCCTCTCTTATTTCTCTATTTTCCTCCTCAAGATCGTCCATTTTCTTCTAATGATTGGCCCGAGTATTGTATGAATGAGACAGTTTTAATCTAAAGTGTGATGAAAGTGTAAGTTTTTATGAAAAATGTGTGAAATGCTAGAATGATGCATGATGTGCAAAGAAAATGCAAATGCTCTTTTCTTTTCTTTCTTTTTTTTTGGTTTCTTTAAAAGAACTTTTAACAATCATGTTGCAACTATCATACAAAAACGGAAACTTTTTATTGAATTCAAAGGATTACAATATCTTACAGAGAAAATTACATTATTTTACAAAGTGCGGGAAGGAAAACTAGGCCTATGAATCCTAAGGAATCCTTGATAAAGGTCCAGATGCTGGTTGTTGATTCCTTTTTTGTCTCTTTGATCAACCTTCTTCAACCGTTGGCGGGTCGGTGATCCTTTTCCAGGTGAAAGGAGAGAGTAAAACTTATCGTTCCTCTTGACTTTCTACAGCCTGTTGCTCCAGTATCTCAATTAGAGCATCTTTTTCCTTCAGTAGCTCTTGAATCTTTTTGCACTCCAAGCTGACAATTTGAAACTTGTTCCTCCAAGAGTTCTTTTCACGTTGAGTTTTATTAAAAGCGACCTGAAGCTTCTATGTGTCGTTCATGAAGTAGAGGATAGATTCCTTTAGGGGAAATACTTCTTGACGAGGGTAAGGCATCTTTAGCTTGATGGCTCTATCTTGTACCCATTGGAGATAAGACTCCACAGAGATGCAGTTTGGTTTTCCCAGAGATTATCTTCCTTTCCTATGAATATGATGCCAGACATGCACAATTTCTTTTTTAAGTGCTCTGTCATTTTCTCCCTCCTTAAAGAAAAGATCGTCCAGATGAATGTTGTACGGTATGTCCTTCATCGGGTAACCAAGCTAACGACGGGCAAAAACTGGGTGGTAGTTGATTCCTCCTTTAGTACCAATGTACATTAGGGAAACTTCCAAAGCTGTCAATGATCATTGTTCTGTCATAGACCCGATTGTACCAATCTATGCCAGAGTGAGTGAGGGACATAATCTTTTGCGACCATCGCATACCACTTTTGAGATCCCAAAAAGCAACAGATTTGGGTAAGTGAGAAATAAACCATTTATAAAGTAATGGTACACAACAGATGATCATCCCTCCGCTTCCTTAGATGTACTGAGTGGTAAGTTTCTGCAAGCAAAGCTGGGACTGGATTCTTGACTAAGAATATCTTGATATCATTGATGTCGACGAAGTTGTCAATGTTGGGAAAGAGGAATAACCCAGAGATGAGTAAAACAAAGATATCCTCGAAAGCAACCATGTTCCCTATGCTGGAAAAGTATAGGGCTTTCTCCATCAAGACTTTAGCTGGTAGACCTTGAATTCCTCCCTTGGTGGTCATGTGAGCTTTGATATCTAACACTTCCAAGGAGGTACCTCTTGCAATGGTTTGATCTTTGGGAATATTCTTCCAATGTTGGTGTGAGCTGATAATCTGGATATGTGAAGCAGTGGTATACCGAATCATAGAATTGAACCAATATAGATAGGATTCCTTCCACCATGTTTATTTTTAAAAGGGACAAAAGCCTTCCATACTTAGCTCTGAAAGCTTTAGAATTAGTAATCAACCTTCCCAATCTTCTCAAGTTTTCAAGTTTTGGACTTCTAAAGGTGTACTTCTGAGTTTTTCTTCTAACAAAATCCATAGCACAATTTCACTCTGATATTTGCAACAACCATATTTTTAGTTCTTTTGAAAAGTTTTAAAAGATTTTTTTAAAAAAAAAATTGATGAATGCATGAATGAAGCAAACACAAGTATATGAAAACATGGACTCAAGGGTTCATCGTCACGAGCATGGAGCCATGTATCTATCCATCCCAAGGTATGTACTAGGGGTTAAATTTTTGTACCAGTAGAACGAGTTCTAACAAAGGTTCCCAAAATCATTGATCCCTCTTTAGGATATTACCAACAAACTGATTGACTCATGAGAGCTGTAATATCCCCAAGATGGATCTCATTCAAGTGTAGTATTGCGTATCAACTATTCCCGATAGTCGCCGTACTACGTCCTAAAATGGATGAATGGTTAAATGTTTACTAATCCTCAGTTTCACGGGTTCCCAGTGGAAAAAGTAATGCATTCACGACTTGCTCACTCAACATCAGTAATTCCAAAAGGGTACCTCTACTAATTTGGTGGAATCTCAAGTTAGCTTGGTCGAACTCACTCCCTATAAGCCTTCTTGATTTTTCCACCACCTATCTTAAAATATGCTCTCAAGCCCACTGAGGACTTTTTGAGTAACCACATGTGTACTAATCACATTCCCGGATAAAAGCAAATTAAACAAGTATGGAAAATTAGCAGATAATATGATGGAAAACAGCTGACGCTATGGGGAACTGACTGAGACTTCCCAAGTCTCTTTGTATGAAGCCCAAGAGGAGGATATCTTGATGGGGAGGTTCCTTGTATGATTCCTAAGAGGAGGCAATGATGCTTGTATAAGGTCTAAGAGGATGCCAGGGAACTAGTTGTTTGAACTAAGTTGTGATTGAAGGGATCCTATTGTTTGACCTATGTCTAAACTAAGGATGATGTAAATGTCAAGAGAAATTTAACAAAGTATGAACAAACATGATTGAAGATTCACAAGCATAGACATTGATATGACATGCTTGAGTTCATGGAAGAGTTTTTGCATCTGTAGAGGTTTGATTTGTTGATTGTTTTATTTGTGTGTTTATTCATAAAGGTGTTGGGTCTTACACTCTAAGCAGAGGCCCAATATTTATACTATGTACAAAGGTGTCGGGTCTTACACTCTAAGTAGAGGCCCATGATTTATTGAAAAGAAAATAAAAAGTGTGGGTCTTACCCTCTAATAGATGCCCAAGATTGTTTAAAAGTTTAATGTCACTAGGGTCGTGTTTGATGAAAGTTGAGAATTGAGTTTTGAAAGATTGAAAGTTTTAAAGAAATTTTTAAGGAAGAGGGGAGGGACTTACACTCTAATAGAGGACCAAGAGTTTTAAAGGTGTAATTGAAAATTAAAAGGGGTTGGGACTTACACTCTAGTAGAGGCCCAAGATTTTTGAGATGTTGTGCGTTTCAAAGAGATATATTTACCATGGTAAGAGTTTATGAAAGAAATTTTTGATTACTTAGGCAAGGGTACAAGTTGAACATGTTAAGATAAGTTGGTAACAATCAAACATTCATGTTAGGGTTTAATCACTTTGAACAAAGTAGAAACAACACAAAGGTTTATACAAACAAACATGCATATAAAAGCATTTTCAGGGGAAAATTCAAATGTTTTAGGTTTACATAAACATGGTATAATCAACACAAAGACATGTAATCATGGAAGAAAATCAACAAGTTAAGGAAAAAGATTAAGAAAATTCATGGCATGATTGGAAGTTCAACATTCATTTACTTGTAAACATATATTTGAAAATGATTTAAAACCAAGTAAGGACATGGACGTAAAAATTCACAACATTGTTTAAGGTTCATACAAGATGTACATGGTTTAAACAAGTTATTATAAGCAAGGAAAAGAAAAGAACCATTCAAAAGATTCAAGAGAAGTCTTAAGAAAACCCTAAAAAGTTACACACTTTAAGCACTCATAATTATGATGAAAATAATTGTTTTTGATATTTTATTTTCATAGCTAGAAAATAGACATTAACATGAACAAATTGCAAAAAGAATGGGTTTAAAATGATAAAAAATGCGAAAGTTATGATAGTTTGAAAATGTGAAGAAAATTAAGAAAATAAGTGATTAAAAACAAGAGGAATGGTCCTCATGGGTGTTGAACCCATGTCACTTCGCCTGCAGCTCAAAATGCTAGCCATCTCTACCACGTGCGCATTATGAATATATGGGGAAAGGATGAAATAATATGTGTTGTTCAGTTGAAAATCATAAAAACTAAAGAAACTGGGACGAGGGGGATTTAAACCCCAGATTCAAAGGTTCAAAGGACACAAGGCATGCAGGTTTAACCACTGGGGTGGTGATACATCCGTGTACAAACCACACCCATTAATTGAAAAGGGTGAAAATGACCTAGGTCTGGCCAGAACAAAGGTGCCATGACCAGGTTCTTGCCCAATGATGCCAAGTTTCTTACCATTTGCAAAACCTACCCTAACTCATTCATTTCTTGATGAAATCAGGTGAAATAAAGATGAAACTTGCCTAGAATTTCATGAGGAATTCAATGGTGGTTTTAGATTTTTCTGAAAATGCCTACATTTTAAAACCCAATAGTGGTTCCTAAACGGCTTCAAATTTGCAAATTATATGCTACAAATATATACAATCCACAATAGAATTATAAAATGGTTCAAACACAACATAAATGACATATATGACATATCAGATCAATGTACATCAAAGCAAAGCATATTTCTTAAAGTTCAAGTTCTTTGGAAACTTACCTCTTGAAGCTCACTTGCCAATTTTCAAGAAACTTGTTGTAGAATTAAACCAATGATTTGGACACCTCTAATACACATTATAGAAGCCTCTTGGATGCTTGGAACCAAAGGGAAATCTCTAGAACAAAATCTGGATCCTTCTTGCAAAATGTGTCAAAAGTGGCCAAAATAGAAACTATACCAAATGGTGTTATAGTTGAGAAACTATGAAAACTTGAAGTAAAAGGGGGGGAATGAGAAAACAAGTCTTTGGTATTGTTTTGGTGTATTTAAATTGATGCAAAATGACCTCTATTTATAGGAAAACTGATTTGTTTTAGATGAATAGTGTAGGATGAGGGAGCATGCCACTGTCCAATGGATATAGCCTTGTATCTCTAACTTAAAGGCTAAGGTACCAAAAGTCTTCTATAGCATGACTAGAATCTTGACTCAATTGCCATTTGTAGGTTTGAAGCCTCATTGTTCTTGGCCATATCTGAACTAGTGTGGCTCATTTCTCGTCAATTCAATATTTCACATAAATGCTAATTGACTAACTTGACTTCATGGTTTTGTAATGATGATTCTCATATGCTAAAGGATAGATCCTTGACTCATTGGAATATTCTTGCAGATTTTGTGTGACTCTACAAGATTTACGTTGATTTTAAATGATGACAAAGCTTGTAAAGTGACAAAACTTGAAGGTGAAAATCATGTGACACAAGTAATGCACCAATGTTATCTTGAAAATCAGTTTGATCATGACATGTTGTTAAATCCATAACTTCTTTCTCAAGCATGATAAATGGATGTTCCTGTACTTGTTGGAAAACTGAGATATCCTACTTTAACTTTGATGTTCATAATTGGTCTTGATTCAATTTAGATCATTGTGAAAAATGCTCTTTAAGTTGGCTAAAACACAAAACATATTCTGCCTAAATTTTTTCTAAGTGTCAAGATTCAAAAAGTCTTGAAACCCTAACTTCATGGCTTCATATCTTAAAATCTATGCTTTTTTTTGGGGAATCCACCCTAAGTGAAAAAGTTGTAGTATGTAACAAGCTCTTCAATTTGATCTTTGGATCCAAGAAAATGGTTGCTTGGTTTAGAAGTTATAACCTTGCAAAGTAGGGCAAAAATCAATGTTTTTCATGACTTAGAAAAAAAGTTTTCTAAGGTTGTCCTCTTTACACGTTATCTCACTTTTTTTATTTTTCTTGATCAATCATGATCCAAATCTCATATTAACATTTTTATTGACTTGAAAAGGGCATGGTTGACCAAAAATGCAAAACGTCAAACTTGGTTTTGAACATAGTTGACTTTTTGTATCAGATGAATCTTGAACTTTGTGATCCTTTATGAACTTAAATCCTTGGGCTAAATTAAACATCATGGATGGATTACAAAGGGTGTTTTTAAATGTCTTGGTTCATGTCCCAAGATTTGAGATCATGCTTTTCTCAAAATTCAAAGGTATGGTTGACTTTTCATCAAAAACCCTAGCTTGTGGTCTAGATGGATTTGAATCTTTTTTTGTGTGCTTATAAGTCAAATTCTTTGGATTAATCAAATCATATGAATGGAATAATATGATGTATTTGAGGTCCTTGAAACATAACTTGAGGTCTTGGATCATGCCTTGCTCCAAAAGTCATCCTAAGGATTGAATTAGGTCAAACCCCTAATTTTAGTGTACTGAGGATGTCGAGGCTTGATGATCTTATCATGATGCAATTTTGCACTTGATTAATGATGAGTGAAAGTTCTTGATCTTCATGGATGATATAGATACTTGTGGTGTTGAATATGGTGCGTATCCCTTTATAATTCATCTGCTTGAGCTTTAGGGGGATCACCTAACCTGTGAAACAAATAAACTTATATATCTTGTACTTGTGATGGGTTAGTGATGCATGAAAGTATTATTCATATGATATGCAAATGATGTGGATTCTTATGGTCAAATTTTAGGGTATGACACTCTCAAACCCTAAAACCTTGTTCTTCATCAACAATGACTTCTCAACAACACTTTGTTCATTGAGAACAAGATTAAGATCAAGCTCAACATCAATAACCTGCTCAACAAACTACACAGCTGCCAGAATAGATAAAAGAAGGTATTATTGAACTAACTCTTTCTACCCCTGTAGAGAAGTTAGAAGTTCTCTACGAATTCTTGGTGGATTTTGAGAATCTGAAAACTAATGGTTATGACTTAACTGGAGAAGTAAAAACTCAAGAATGTGATAGTTATTTTGATTATCTTCAAGGAATAGTCTACACATAGTTGGTGTAGCAATTTTGGATATTTGTGTCAACCACGCATCTTCAATTAACGCTTACAACGTTGGATCACAAAATTACTATCTATGAGAAGTTCATTGCTAAACTTCTCAATCATGATGGTTTTGGGAAATGTTGCTTTGGAATGCTAGCTAAGAAGAACAAAATGAAAGAAATTTCCAAAGTAATCTTTGTTGATGGAAACCCTTCTTCCTACGTCAAGAAATTTCAACATCATCTTAAAGTTTGGTTCAAGATAATTATGGGATGTATTCATCACAGACTGTCTTCAAACTCATCTAATTACATAAACATAAATCAGAAGTACATATTGTACTACATTTCTACTAGAGAAAAGATGAATTTACCATCAATTCTCTTCAAGTATCTGAGGAAGATGGTTAAGGAAACCAGAAATGAATCACCTAAGCTCATAAAGTAGATATTTTTGGGAAGGATCATTTCTTATATTTTCTATGAGACCAATTTGGTTCAAGAACTAACGAATATTGGCATGTCCAAAGAATTGCATTTTGAAATTGGGAAGCCCTTCAATGGAAGGAATCTGAAAAACATGTCCTTGATCACAACTAATGTTTACCTTTCAGAGCTTCTAGACAAATCAATAATAGGTGCTAGAAGGATTCCAATAGATGATTTTCCAGATTTTCCTCAGGAAGATTCTATGTAAGTTCTGCATATTTACATTGTTGATTGTCTGGCTATAGGAGAAACGCATGTGGCTTACTCCTTTAAGGAGTTTCTTGAAACCTATCTAGATCTTTACTCTCTGAGAAAGAGGATTTATAAGTCTATTAGTGAAGGATCTTCCATAAACCCTTAGCCTCCTTCAGAGATTACCAAAATATCTGATTTCAGGAAGTTCATTATGATGGATACTATGGGATCTGGAGAAGCTACAAGCTCTGGGAACCCCAAACCTTTTGTAGCTGCCACTCCTCAAAACTAGTCCAATGGTAAGTCCCCGATGACTTAAACCCCATTTCATTTTGAGATCTCTAATTCATCTACTTCTCAACCATCCCCCACGCTTACTCAAACGACCTCTCACATTTTTTTGGAACAATAAGAACACCCATCTCAAAATAACCATCCACATCTATCACCAGTCCTATTATCATTGTATCTAAAACTCTCCCTATACCAACCTCAATTATCACTAAATCAACCTCAATCGCCACAAATCTAATTCCATCTAAACAAACACCACCACCATCTTCTGAACAAAATCCCACTGACCCTCAACCTTAACCCACTTCACCCCCTCAACTAAACCTAATTCACCGACCAGTTTTTGACACCCTCTAGGAACAAATTAGAAACGATGAACCATCTACCACTAACTCCTCTGATGAATAAGATTTTTCTGACTCTGAGTCATATGTTGAGATTGTTGTTATACCTGATAGAATAACCCTTCAATATTCTACCCAAACCACACTTCAAAGGTTGTGCATCTAATGCAAACTTTTCTGAAGTTCACACTCTGTGCAAAAAATTTAAAAAGTGGATTGACTATGGTTTTGAAGAGCTGGAATTCTGGTGCCTGAAGGAGACGTAAAGGAACTTCCATGCCAGACTCTCTAGTATAGTTAAACCCTTGCTTCAAAAGGTTCATCTAACCCTTCTGCTTCCTGTACCCGTTGTAGAATTCCCTCATACTCCTCATCAGTTTGTTACAGAATTGGGATCCATTTCTAGATCCAAAGATGTTGTGATTTTTGAAGACTCGGGCTCTGTTTCTTCTTTGCTGTTGAAGAATTTAGAAGAGCTCAAGGCTGAGAATGCGGTCGTCAGAGAAAGGTTGGACAAGCAGGATGAGATGTTCAAGGCTCAAGCTGGGACAAACACAAAGATTGAAGGAATGCTTTAAGCCATTCTATCCAGACTGCAATCCTATTAGAAACCTTGTTTTTAACTTGTTTCTTTATTTGGTTTCTAAGTAGTTATTTTTCCATTCTGCTTTTGTACCTCTGCAATCATGAAATGAAATTTTATCTGGTGTTACTTTGTCTACTTTTATTTTTTTTATTGATGATACAGGGGGAGGAGAGTGATACCATTTTGATATATCTATTTCCATTCTGAAACCTAAACATTTGCCTATTTTTTAATCTTATTTCTTACTCTAATTAATTGTTCTGAGAGCTTTGAATAAGTTCATTTTGTTAACCATGTTTTTCAGGAGTTAAGAATTTTTCAGATGAACCAGACTGTTTGCTAAGAGTTCTTCAGAAGACATTAACCAAGTTGTGTGTTGACAACCAAGCTATGGTTAAGAATTCTTCAGAAGAGGTTAACCAGACTGATATGTAAGATCTGATAATAACCAGACATATATAAGTTCTGATAGATCATTCTCTGATACGAGGCTGATAAACAAGAACTTCTGATACTTAAGGCAAAGTTAATTCTAAAATACTTCTGCAACCAGGCCTCTACTTCTGTAACCAGACGCTCAGAGAAGTTATTTCTTTCATTCTGATTGATATTTTTATATGTTAAGATTATTTTAAAGTCTTAATTTCAAGGGGAGCTTGCAAACCTACCTATAAAATTCTAATATGAAAAAAAATTAATAGTATAAATTCAAGGGGAGCATACAAACCTCACTCTGATGTTTTTATATGATTTAACTAAGTAAAAATTGTTCATCAAAATACATGGTTTTGTCATCATTAAAAAGAGAGAATTTTTAGAATAATATTTGGTTCTACATCTGGAATTTAGTTTTGATGATAACAATACATTGTTTCTTAAATAACAATTTTATACCCAAATGGTTTTGTCTAGTGTGTAGCTTTTTCTAACAGGTTCTAACTCTGAAGAATTGATGTGTGATGTCATCAGATTTTGAACTCAATATATGCTGCCTCTGAAGAGATACAAAATGTGCTTCATAAGATTATGTCAAGTCCTAAAATGCTCTTAGACAACGGTTCTTATGAACGTTTGTGCTGAAGCTTCTAGTTGTGACTTCTTGATAGAAGAGCTTCTGTAGATTTTACAAGCTCTCGAGATTCTGAAGACTCTGAAGACTAGGTTCTAAGGAATTGTGTCAAGACTCTGAAGACAAGATTATGAAGCTTCTTTCAACGAGTCTCTTGATCCTTCTAAACATGCTTCAACAACATTTACTCAGAATCCTCTAAAGATTAGAAGATAAGATCAAATGGTTTTATGTGAGAATAATAGTACACAGTACAAGATCGATATTCCTTCCACAACACTGATTTCATGGAGTAAGGACTGTACTATTTTACCATTTTGTCTCCCACCTTTACAGATTGTTATACAACGTGACAACTCATTTATGAAGATGTCCATTCTACCCTATAATGGATCTTTTCATGCCTATATAAAGGAGACTTAGAAGAATGAATGAAGCTGCTAATTCCGTTCACTACTCTATCTCGCAACTCTTTTGTTGAGCATACTATTATTGTGAATATAGATAGAAAACACACATAGAGCTTTTGTTCGTTATTGTGTCATATTTTTATATTACTTAAACTTTGTGTAATCTGCTTTCTTGAAGCAAAATTGTAAACACAATTCTTATATCTCTTTGTTTAAGATTGCTTTCCTTTCAAGACTAGGGTTTTAGTCATGATTCTCGAGAAGGCAAAGACAGGTAGTATTTGTGTATCTGTAATCTGGTGATTATAGTGGATTAAGTCCTTATTGAGAAGGGAAAATCACCTTGGCGGGTGGACTGGATTAACTTCATTAACAGCGAACCAGTATAAACATAATTGTGTTCATTTAGTTTTACTCTTGGTTATACTATGTGTGTTTGGGTACAAAATTTTTTTTTATCTTGGAAACCTAATTCACCCCCCCCCCCTTTCTTATGTTTCTTGCCACCTTCAGAAAGGTCTTCTAGTCCTGCGTTTAGCGCCTTAATTTTGATCAACTTATTGTATAAGAACAAGAGTAAGTCTTGAGGCACTAGGGCAATGTACACACCAAAAATATTTTCAAACATCTTCCCTAATTTGGACAAACACTTATTTGATTAGAAGTTTGTTTGATGAAACTTCTAATAGATTAAATCAAAGTGTAATGTCTCCTAATCAATTAAGGCGGATGACAATTGTAACACCCTACTCTACCCATTCGTATAAGAATTAAATACACAAAAACAATTGAGGGAATAATAAGAGTTACACACGTAGGATTCCACATTACAAAACATCATTATGAAGTATCAAATCACTTCATCTCTTATTCATCAGGAAAAAAAATACTTTTATTAAACAACGGAAATCAACTCAATGGTTTAGCATTAAGGCTCCAATCACATCAAATCTCCTCATAATATGTGGTTCAACAACAATCAAAACAAAGCATGATACGTAACAAATAAGGAATAATAATTAGCATAAAAGACATCACGAAATCCCCATCCTTTCCATGTTATGTATCAAAGCGACTCCTAACACTCGATCAAACAGTAATACAATGCTCTAAGTACTACCCAGGTACTTGATTATCTGTACTCGCCAAGGAGCATAGACATAACAAACAAGAAAGGGGTTTAAACTACATTCAATAAACATATGGTGAAAAAAACACATGCTAAGGAGTAGTTCACACAATACACACCAATTGTACATTCATCATGCACATACCAATGCCACATCATTATTCGGCATAAATATTCAATCATATATATAAGTATGTAATGCGAGTCACTGACACGACACAATGCATGCGGTACCATCACAATCACATACGGTTCACCCTAGAACCTGATTCCCGTCGGAATCCAAATAAGTTGTATATGTTCCTCTGAACTACAACTTATCTCCACACGACTCCCACATAGAGTCCGGACAAGACTAGGCACCCATCATGGATTCCCACCTAGCTCATCTCCATATAACATGACATGAATGCATGACACAAATTATGCACCACATAATAATTATTCAAGCATAAATTTCACGATCCTCAATGATCACACACGAGCCACGTGTTCATTATAATTCTCTCAGGAATTACCACCACAACATAAGATCGTCCAAACATGACAATCTTGGCTCACACACCCCACACATTTCAACAAGACTTTCTCATAAAAATCCATATTTTATTAGATTTCATATTATTACTAGTGTTTCATATGTCCATTTATGTCACATTAGTCCTATGGATCAAGATAATTTGCATTGGACGCGAAATCGGGACAAAAATCGCGAAAACAGGAAAACTGCACTATAGCCCTGCCCATACGCATATGGCAAGCTTCCCTCGCCTCAGTCCTGCGTATCATACACATATGGGCCCATCTCCCCAGGCCTCAAACGCGTAATGCAGTAGCCTTACGTGTATGACTAGAGGGCTATTTTCTTCTCAAAATGCTCCAAGGCTGCCCATACGCGTATTGCCTCCTTTCCCTTACGCGTACCATACGCGTATGCCCAGAAGGTCGTGCTGGCATTGGGAAAGAGCACGTACCTAACACGTACGACCTCTGGGGATGTCCCTCATACACGTATGGCCTTCCCTCATATGCGTATGGCCAGTCAGCATACCCAAAAATCCTAGTTTTGCGTTTACACGAATTCTCACCTAATAAAACCCATTCCAACACCTAAATGAGACCAAAAAAAGCCTTTAACGTAGTATAATCCTAGAGTTTTACTTCTACTCCAATAATTCTTCACTTCCTTAACGTTTTCTATCATTAAAATCCTTTTTCGTTAACTCTCAAAAACCCCAACTCCATATCTGCTCTATATCAGAACTCAACAACAACAGTACCAATTTTGCACGAATTTTACATTCGAAATAAACATACCACACAGATTCATACACACATAACAAGAAAATCAAACAAGGAAAAGGAAGAATGTATAGAAATTTATAAGAGGGAAAAGAACCCTCACTACCCTTTCATGTTATTATCACCATTAGAGAATTCATCCTCCCCCCTTACCTGAAATCTGAGCTTGATCCTTCAACAATGGTGGAAAATTCCTCTTCCTCTCTAGCCCTAGCTTTTTTCTTTCTTTTCACGTAAAATCAAAACTACCTGTAACCCCTTCACTAATTACTCTAGTTAGGTTTTATCTCTTAATTAATTTACTACTAATAATAATAATCCTAATAATAGTTCTAATACACACACACACACACACACACACACACACACACACACACACACACACACACACACACACACACACACACACACACACACACACACACACATATATATATATATATATATATATAGCCTCCTTATTCATATCATTACTACCACATTATCCTAGCCTTAGACAAGACAATAAAATCACAAATAATACATAAAATGATTATGACATGACTAAATAGTTAAATGGGGTGTTACAACTCTCCCCCACTTAAAATATTTTCTTCCTCGAAAATGTATCTGATAAGAAAAACTCCGGATACGAATCTCGCATCTTGCTCTCCAATTCCCAGGTCACACTTCCTCCAGCAGCTCCTTCCCAAGCTACTATCACCAAAGGAATATCTTTGTCGTTTAGTTGCTTCATCTTGCGATCCTCGATCCTTATCGGTATCGCCTCCATGGTAAGGTTATCCTGAATTTGTACTTCATCCCTCTGAAGCACATGGGATGGATCGGCAATATACTTCCGAAGTTGCGACACATGAAACACATCATGTAAATTCGAAAGTTTGGGTGGCAGCGCCACTCTATAAGAAACAGTTCCAACTCTCTGCAAAATCTGATACAGTCTAATGAACTTAGGATCTAACTTCTTCGATTTAAGTTCACGACCAACACCGGTCACCGGATTGATCCTCAGAAACATATGGTCACCCTCGCTGAATTCTAAGTCTTTTCTCCTATTATCATGATAGCTTTTCGGCCTACTCTGGGATGCCTTCATCTTCTCTCTAATCATTTGAATTATCTCAGTAGTCTGTTACACAATCTCAGGTCCGAGTACAGTACTTTCGCCCAACTCATACCAACATAGAGGCATCCTACACCTCCTACCATACAATGCTTCAAAAGGCGCCACTCTGATACTAGAATGGTAACTGTTATTGTAAGTAAATTTAATCAGCGGCAAATGAGAATCCCAAGCACCTTCCTGCTCGAGTATACAAGCTCTCAACAAGTCTTCTAGTGACTTAATAATCCTCTCAGAATGTCCATCTGTCTGCGGATGATAAGAAGAACTAAACTTCAAACTGGAACCCAAAGCTTCCTGCAAGCTCTTCTAAAATTCGGAAGTAAACCTCGGGTCTCTAGAAGACACAATGCTCGATGGGATCCTGTGCAACTTCACTATTATCCTTATATAAATCTCTGCTGACTTTGCCAAAGGAAAACTGATGTTAATCGGTATAAAGTGTGCCAATTTCGTCAGTCTATCTACAATTACCCAAATAGCATCAAAGCCTTTCGCCGTATTCAGCAACCCAATCACAAAATCCATCGCAATACTATCCCACTTCCACTCTGGTATTTCCATTGGTTGCATTAGACCGAAAGATTCCTGATGTTCCACTTTTGACTTCTGACAAGTCAAATAAGCATACACAAATCTAGCTATGTCTTTCTTCATACCCGACCATCAAAACAATTTCTTGAGATCCTGATACATCTTCGTAGCTCCTAGATGAATACTCAAGCTTCCTGTGGCTTTCCTTTATGATCATATTTCTCAAATCAGAATTATCCGGCACACAAATTCATCCTCTAAATCTTAACACACCAAAATCATCCACTTTAAAGTTACCTTCTGCATCTGACCCTCCTGCGGTCATCAAATTCACTAGCTTCAAATCAAGTTTCTGACTCTCTCTAATCTCACTAAGGAACTCATTATTAACCTTCAGCATACCCAACATCACACTCTCAGGAGTCAGTTTACAAACCATGCTCAAGTCTCTAAATTTCTCAATTAAAACTAACTCTCTAATCATCAATGTCGACATATGGATTGTCTTCCGACTCAAAGCATCTGCCACGACATTAGCTTTACCGGTATGGTAACTCAAGCTAAAATCGTAGTCCTTCAAGAATTCCAACCAGATTCTTTGTCTCATATTCAGCTCTTTCTGATCAAATAAATATTTGAAACTTTTATTATCACTAAACACTTCAAACCTCGACCCATACAAGTAATGCCTCCAAATTTTCAACACAAAATCACTATAGCTAACTCAATACCATGAGTAGGATAATTCCTTTCATGTACCCGCAATTTTCGTGAAGCATAAGCCACGACCTTACCATCTTACATCAATACTCCGCCTAATCTCATTTTAGACGCATCACAATATACCACAAAAGGTTCATCTGACTTTGGTAGAATCAACACTGGTGCTATAGTCAATCGCTTCTTCAATTCTATGAACTCTCTTCACACAAAATATCCCACACAAAGGCCTAACCCTTTCTAGTCAACTGAGTTAGAGGAAGGGCCAAATTGGAAAACCCCTTTGATAAACCCGTGGTAATAACCTACTAAACCCAAGAAACTCCTAATCTCCATAACTGATTTCGGAGGTTCCCACTGAAGTACAACACTTACTTTGGATGGATCCACTGCGATGCGATCACCAGAAATAGCATGTCCCAGAAAACTCACCTCATGCAACCAGAACTCACATTTTGAAAGTTTTGCAAACAAGTTATTATCTTTCAACACTTGCAATGCAATCCTCAGATGCTCTGCATGATCTCTTTCCGATTTGGAATAAATCAAAATGTCATCAATAAAAACTACCACAAACTGAGCCAAATTAGCATGAAAGATATGATTCATGTACTCCATAAATACGCCAGGTGCATTGGACACTTTGAACGACATCACAACATATTCGTAATGTCCATACTGAGTCCTGAAAGCCGTTTTCTGAATATCATCTTCTTTCACCCGAATCTGATGATAACCAATTCTCAAATCAATCTTACTGAAAACACAAGCTCCTACAAGTTAATCCATCAGATCATCAATTCTTGGAAGCAGATATATGTTCTTGATGGTAACTTTATTCAGTTGCCGATAATCAATACACAAACTCATACTACCGCCCTTCTTTTTAACCAACAACACTGGAGCACCCCACGGCGACACACTAGGTCTAATAAATTTCTTATCAAGTAATTCTCCGAGTTGAGATTTCAACTCTGCCAATTTTGACGCAGACATTTTATATGATGCCATAGATATAGGTTTGGTACCAGGAACAAGATCAATTGCAAATTCCACCTCTCGCTGCGGAGGCAACTCTAAAATATCATCCAGAAACACTTCTAGAAACTCTTTCACCACCGGTAACTCATTAATCAATGTTTTGCCCTCCACATACAATGAGGCAAATACCCTAAACATTTTAGCTTCATCCTCTAACAAGACTCTCAATTCCTTAGTAGATATAAAATTAGCCAACTTTTCCTTCTCTAGAGTAAGAAATAGCAACCTCTTCTGATAACATTCAATGTAAACATAATTTCTCTCTAGCCAATTCATCCCCAAAATAACATCCAGGTCACTGAGTGGTAACAATATCAAATCCACTCTGAAATATTTACCAAAGATCGACACAGGACAATTCAAGCACACTAGAGATGTAGTGATCGACCCAATACATGAAGTATCAATTACCATTCCTTTACTCAAGGTAGATGGCATAAGTCTTAGTTTCTTCACACAATCAACGAGTGGATTGCACTCGTATCAATGATAGAAATCAAATGAGTGTTATGAGTGTAACAAGTATCTCTGACCAAACGATACATATTGGTAGGCTGAGCCCCCACCAACGCAAATACCTTCCCACTAGTTTGCAACTTCTTCGGCTTCTGACAGTGGGTGTTAATGTGAACCTGTTCACCATAGTTGTAACATGTAGGTATATTGGTCCTATGATCTTCCACAACATGACTTGGCTTTCCACATTTGAAACATTTCTTCACTTCATTATGGCATTCATTAGCATGGTGACCCGCGCCACCACATCTGAAACACTTGATAGGGTTGGGAGGATTTCCTCCCCCACTTGGCTTCTTGCTAGCAACAACTTTTTGTTTTCCTTATCGGCTAGAGCACTGTAAGGTGTACTCCTATGTCTCTGCTTACCCCTTTCGTCACTCAGGGCCTTGTAGTGAGCAATTCAAGCCCTGTTGTCTTCATCATAAATTTGACACTTGTTCACCAACTCAGGAAAGTATCTAAGCTTTTGATAACTGATACCTTGTTTGATTTTGGGATGCAACCCATTCTTAAACTTGATACACTTTAAACTCATAGCAGCATCAATATTGTGATGAGGACAATACTTCAACAGTTCCTCAAATTGAGCCACATATTCTACAATCGTCAGATTTCCTTGCTTCAATTCCAGGAATTTAACCTCTTTCTTGCCACAAACATCTTCTGGAAAATACTTCTCCAGAAACTCATTCTTGAACACCGTCTAAGTAATAGGATCACCTGCAGCGTCTAGCCTTTGACAGGTGTTATCCCACCAGTCTTCAGCTTCTCCATCTAGCATGTGTGTGCCAAATTGCACCTTCTGGGCTTCATTGCATCCCATGGCTCTGAAAATTTTCTCAATATCCTTCAGCCACTTCTGTGCCACATCTAGTTAGTGTCCACCCTCGAACTTAGGTGGCTTGTTGTTCTGGAACTTTTCCAAATTACGAAACTCGACGTCCCCATCACTCTGAGTGATGCCCTGCATTTCCTGCACAACAACTTGAAGCGCAGAAGCAATCGCCGTATCATTCCTACCAGCCATATTGCTCAACACCAAAGGAAATGCAGGTTAGAAGAAACACTCAACTATACACATTTTATAGTCAAACTTTACTACTACACTGGTCGGACAGACCGATCTTCTCTGATACCAATTGTAACATCCTACTCTACCCATCCGTATAAGAATTAAAAATACGAAAATAATTGTGGGAATAATCAGAGTTACACACGAAGGATGCCACATTATAAAACCTCATTATGAAGTATCAAATCACTTCATCTCTTATTCATCAGTAAAATTAAATACTTTTATTAAACAGCGAAAATCAACTCAATGGTTTAGCATTAAGGCTCCAATTACATCAAATCTCCATATAATACGTGGTTCAACAACAATTAAAATAAAGCATGATACGTAACAAATAACAAATAACAATTAACATACAAGACATCAAGAAATCCCCATCCTTCCCGTGTTATGTATCAGAACGACTCCTAAGACTTGATCAAATAGCAACAAAATGCTCCAAGCACTACTCAGGTACTTGATTATCTGTACTCCCTAAGGAGCACAGACACAACAAACAGGAAAGGGGTGAGAACTACATTCAATAAATATACGGTGAAAAAAACACATGCTAAGGAGTAGTTTATACAAAACACACCAATTGTATATCTATCATGCATATACCAATGCCATATCATTATTTGGCATAAACAGACCATATTCAATTATATATATAAGTATGCATCGTGACTCACTAACACGACACAATGCATGTGGTACCATCACAATCACATACGGTTCACCCTAGAACCCGATTCCCGTCAGAATTTGGATAAGTTATATATGTTCCTTTGATTTACAACTTATCTCCACATGACTCTCACATAGAGTCCGAACAAGAATAGACACCCATCATGGATTCCCACCTAGCTCATCTCCACATAGCATGACACAAATGCATGACACAAATTATGCACCACATAATAGTTATTCAAGCATAAATTTCACGATCCTCAATGATCACACACGAGCCATATGATCATCGTAATTCTCTCAAGAATTACCACAACATCGCAAGATCGTCCACACATGACAATCTTGGCTCACACACCCCACACGTCTCAACTAGATATTCTCATAAAAATCCACATTTTATTCTATTTGATGTCATTACTATGTCTCCTATGTACATTTATATCACATTAGTCCTACGGATCAAGATAAATTGCATCGCACACAAAATCAGGACAAAATTTTGGAAAATGGGAAAACTGCACTACAGCCCTGCCCCATATGCGTAAGGCCAGCTTCCCTCGCCCCAGGCCTACGTATCATACGTGTATGGTCTCATCTGCCCAGGCCTCATGCGCGTAATGCCCTAGCCTTACGCGTATGACCAAAGGGTTATTTTCTTCTCAAAAATGCTCTAAGGTTGCCCATACGCGTAATGGCATTCAAATACGCGTATTGCCTTCTTTCCCTTACATGTACCATACGCGTATGGCCAGAAGGTCATGCTGGACATGGTACAGGGCACGTACCTTAGGCGTACGGCCTTTAGGGTTGTCCCTCATATGCGTATGGCCTTCCCCCATACGGGTATGGCTAGTCAACATACCCAAAAATCCCAGTTTTGCATTTGCACGAGTTCTCACCCAATGGAACTTATTCCAACACCTAAATCAGATCCAAAACAACCTTTAACACAGTATAATCCTAGAGTTTTACTTCTACTTCAATAATTCTTCATTTCCTTAATGTTTTCTATCATTAAAATCATATTTCGTTAACTCTCAAAAACCTCAACTCCATATCTGCTCTATATCAAAACTCAGCCACAATAGTACCAATTTTTCATGAATTTTCCATTTGAAATCAACATACTACACAGACTCATACACACATTCAGTACACAACTATGAATTAACAGCAACAATCACATAACAAGATGATCAAAGAAGGGAAAGGAAGAATGTACATAAACTTCTAAGAGGGAATGGAACCCTCACAACCCTCTCATGTTATTATCACCATTAGAGAACTCATCCTCCTTCCTTACTTGAAATCTGAGCTTGATCCAACAATGGTGGAAAATTTCTCTTCCTCTCTAGCCCTAGCTTCCTTCTCTCTTTTCACGTAAAACCAAAACTGACTGTAACCCATCCACTAATTACTCTAATTAGGTTTATCTCTTAATTATTTTAATAATAATAATAATAATAATAATAATAATAATAATAATATTTCTAATAATAACAATAGTGTAAATAATTATAATAATATTAATATTAATAATCATAATAATAATATTAATATTAAAACAACTAATATTACATTTATATATATTGCCTTTTTATTCATATCATTACTACCACATTATCGTAGCCTTAAACAAGACAATAAAATCACAAACAATACACAAAATGATTATGACATGACTAAATAATTAAATGGGGTGTTACAATAATCAAATAAGTGACACAAGAAATCAAACTTTCCTAATTTAGCTTGGTTAATTGGTTAACACATGCTTTTAATCAATTAAATTATTGAAAGTGTTCTTAGATTGTTACCTTTTTGAGTCAGATTTTTTCCTATATAACGAAGGTTTCTCCTCATTTCAAAACACACATGTTTTTGAATAGAAACTTTTTACTATTATTTCTTTCTCTCATTATTTTATAAAATTCTTTTTCACTAGAGTCGTCTAGTGCCAAGAGAGTGAAAAGTTATATTTGAGAGTCGTGGTGCAATGGCGTTGTGCTAGAACTGTTTATTAAATAGCGTAGTTCTCTTATGATCTCTTTCTAATAAAATTGTAAGGTTTCAAACTACAATTAAATAAAGCTTCTGTGAAGGTTAATCAACTCACCCTGTGTAATGAAGGAGAGAAAAATACAACAAGAGGGTGGAGGTTGAATTGTGTTCTCTTTTCTCAAACTATTTCTACATCTGATTGATCTTAATCAGATTCTGAAAACTTAGTTCATAGTCTGAATCAGAGTCACTTCAAAAACAAAACAATCAGATATCCTTATAAGATTCTGAAATAGAATCTAACTTAGAGATATACAAATGGTAGCGGCGAAATATAGTTCAGAAACAAGTAGAGTAAAGCAGTTATCATGGTTCATCTCACAACTTGAGAGTAGTCCAGCCCCCTTGGACTTCCATGGGATTTTCATTATAACTAAACTGATTACAAATGCTCAAGCACCAAGCAAGAGACTTCTAATGCTCAAACCCTCAAGTAATATACTTATAGCACACAAGTAAGAGACTTCCAATGCTTAAAACCTCAAGTAAGAGACATATATGCTCAAGCACACAAGAAAGAGACTTCTAATGCTCAAATCCTAAAGTAAGAGACTTATTTACTCAAGCACACAAGCAAGAGACTTCAAATTCTCAAGCACTAAAGCAAGAGATTTGGGTAACAACTACATATGATATATAATCAAAGTGTAAACAAAATACAACTTGGAAAAACTCTAGGACATAAGAATTTCTAAAATATACAATGTGTTAAGAGGTTAGAAGTCTAGCAAATTTGACAGATCTCTTTGAAATCTTAAGATTCAGAGTCTTGTTTAGCAATGTATTAGTCTTTTTTTTCAAACCATTCAACTCCTTATATAGAGAGAATGAAATGAGGCGTTGGACACATCAAGAAAACAACTTTCTGTAAGAGGATTTATCCGTTGAAGCTCAGATAAAAAAAAGATTTTTCCATAAGTACTCACGTGAGCAAAAGGTTCCTGAGTCTGTCATATTTGTCTCGATTGAAGAGAATATAATTTGGAGGTTGGGTTTCTTCAGGCTTCCTTTTTTAGAGGCCGATCTCTTCAGAGTCTACTTCTTGGCTTCTGAAGCTTCAGAGTCTACATCACCAAAGAATGACTTTCTTCAGAAGTGATTTTTAGAGCCAGAGTCTGAACTTCAGATTCACGATCCTCAAGATTCTCTTCATTTGTTCTTGGTCTTATAATCATGCATACTTGAACAGATGTTAGAATACCTATCGCGGTGAGAATCGGATATCAAGCTATTAATTAACTTGAATCACAAATCATAATTCACCACTGATCTTTAATTTATCCAAGAGAAGGGAAAATAATGAATAACCCATAAATATGCAATGCAATGCAAACCAAAAGAGAATCTAAGGTTCATGGGTTGGTTATACTAAAGGGAAGGTGCTAGCAACCTGAGTATCTGCAGTACTCTATAGGAACCTCTTATTTTAATGTGTTATTTGTTATTTTGTCTGCTAAAGGGTGAAAAGAAAAGGGAGACCTAAGGTGTTATTCCTAAGTATACTCGCCAAGATATCGCATCTCGTGCCTACGTATCTTGACGGGAATGAAATCAGAGCATTCGTAGTTCCCCTCAAAAAGGGTGGGGAACTCTTGACTATGGTCAAGGTTCCATGGGGGAGAGGTAAGTGTCTATGGCAGAACACCTACATAGATTTAAGGAACTCTAAACCTAAGGTTAGGTTAAAAGGGAGGTAAGTGTTTTTATTAAGGTTTTTGAAATAGATTAGAAATATAATTAAAATATTTTTGTATTTTTCAGAAAAGAAAGAGATTTTAGTTTTAAGAAAAGAAATACTCGATAAAAGATCGAGGTTTGAAATTGTGTGATGGCGATTGAAAAAGGCAATCGACTTAAGGGAGAAGTAACCACTTAGCGTTGGATCAAGGGTTTGAGAAAAAGTTAGGTTTATTCCTAGTCCCTGAGGGTGCTCTTAGTAAACGAAACCACAACCAAAGAAAAGATGCAAGTGTGTGCATGAGGTTGATGGCAATGCTAAAAAGCAGTCAACTTACAAGTTAGGGTATGACTTGATATATGAATCAAGAACGTCTTGGGTTTGGTTGATGGCGATCAAAGAAACAATCGACTTACAAAGGTGTTTTGAAAAGGGGATCGATATTGAATCGAGAATTAGTATAAAAATTGTTTAATCGTGTAAGTGAGAGATGGATAAAACATTAAAATACAATCAAAATGAAAGCGATAAAATTATTACACTTAATGAGAACGGGGTATATATTATCGAATGGGGATGAAATTAAAAGATTATAAGTAAACCCAATTAAAGAAATAAGCGCAAACACGAAAATAAAATGAGCTTGTTGGTTTTAACTTGAGAAAAAGTGTCTCGACGTTGGATCGAGTATTTATTTATTTTTGTTCTTTTTAAAAAAAATTGATTTTATGTTTTTTTGTTGTATTTTATCTATTATTCAATTAATTACTTTATCTAGCTAATGGAAAATAAACGCAATAAATATAAACAAAACAATAAATAATAAAATTAGACAAACCACATAAATCTATATAAATAAAGTAAAAAAAAATCAATAACAAACATTAAGATAAAATGCTTGTTATATTTTTTAGAAATTTTGTCATTTTTTTTAATTTTAAAAAAAGTTTTGTTTTGATAAAAAGAGAAAAAAGATTTCTAAACACCTAACATATTAATAAAAAGATTTCTAAAAAGTAAAACAAACAAAATCAATAAAAAGTTGTTATGAACATAAAACGAAAGGGGTAAGAGAAAGCTACCACAAACAGAGGCTGAACGTTACCGAAGGTGTGCATGATTGCGGATGTTCCGGTTTGTCATGTAGAGATTTTCATGGTGCTTTGCAGATTTGTTAGAAGCTTGAAAAAAAATGACTTTGTTGTTGTTATTCACGAGCTTGTGTGAACATGAAGTATGACCTCTCTTTTATTTATTTATTTTATTTTAACGTGAGAGAGAGAGAGAGAGAGAGAGAGAGAGAGAGAGAGAGAGAGAGAGAGAGAGAGAGAGAGCAATGAGGGGACATAGATTTTTTTGTTGTCTCTTTTTTTGTTTATCTGTTTTTTCTAATGCATATATATAGGACTAGAAAATAGACAATAATGATAATAAAAATTAACACAATATTTTTTTGTTTTTTATAATAAGATAAGAATAAAAGGAATTAAAAATCATATTTTTGTGTTTTTTATGAAGTCAAGAATAAAAAGAATTAAAAATCATGTTTTTCTGTTTTTTATGATAAGACAAGAATAAAAAGAATAAAATTATGTTTTTGTGTTTTTTTATGATAAGACAAGAATAAAAAAAATTTAAAAAAATTATGTTTTTGTGTTTTTAGAAGGAGAAACATAATTAAGTGTTGATTAAATAGGATGTTTTTGTGTTTTTTATAAAACAAATATTAATATACAAATTAAAAATAAAATAAACTAATAAAAAATTAAATTTAAATTAAATATCTAATTAAGTCTAAATAATTTAAATGATTATTTAAATAAATAAAAATGATTAAAAAATGAAATAAAAAGTCGGACAGAAAAGTGCTCTAAAAGATAAAAGGAACACACCAAAATAATCAGCGCGAAATAACCATATTAGAAAAATACAGCGTTTGGTTAGATTTTGAAATAAATTTAGACCGGATTGCCTGTAAATTCAACAAATTTATTATGACTAACATTTTGGACACTATGCAAGATGAAGTGCATGTTATGCTATGCAGGCGATACGAAACGGAAAAAATAGAATCTTAGAGTCAAAAATTAGGGTATGACAATACCCAATTATTCTTTAAATACTATGTTATCATCAAAACCCAAGGGATATGGTGTTAACCAATTTCATCCAACAATCTCCCCTTTTTTTATGATGACAAACATAAGTATTTAAGAACAATGGTTGTTAATTTAATTAACATGTTGACTTGGTCTGAGGTTTGTAAGTTCCCCCTGAGTCTTATAGTCTAGAGGGTGAGTTTTATAAGCCCCCCCTAAGTCCTATCCAGATTAATTAAATTTCTTTTAAAGCACAATATCATTAACTCCAGAAATTATTTAAGCAGCAGTAAGAATAGTCATCGGATTTAGGTGCCTAGGTGTGCTTAAATACGCATTAACTTTCTCCCCCTTTTGTCATTAACAAAAAGATATATGAAAAAGGAAATATTAGATACTAAAGAAAATATTCATTAAAAAAATGCAAAATACATGTTTAAAAAGGATAAAATAAAAGGTGACTAAATCCTAGAGCCTAAGGTTTTTGCTTCAGGAGCTCCAGAACTTCTTTCAGATTAGTACCCATGTCATTTTGTCTGGTAATTACAGTCTTCATATTATCATCCATCTCCCTTTGCTTAGCATCTATGACTTTTTTATTATTGGTAGCAGAAGCCATCTTTGCTTCTAACTACTCTTGCCTCTAACTGGATGAAGCAGCAGACTCTGAGGATATGAACTTCAGATTTTGTAAAACAAATACCATAGATGCTGTGAGAGAATCCCATTTTGCAGCATAAGCTATCAGGTCAGAAGCTGTAATTCTCTAAGCAATAAGATTATGCATTCTATCAAAAAGAACAGTTTTGTATTCTTCCATTTGGGCTAGGATAAAGGGTGGAGGAGGTGGAATGTCTGTTTATGGAATGTCTATTTGTGAGGGAATGGATAGGAGTATTGTGTCAGATTCTGAAACAACTTCTATTCTTTTAGGAGAAGAGTGATGGTCATATGGTTGGATTTATTGGATAGTATAGTTTAAGGAAGTTTATGGTGGAGATTGGTCCAAAGAGACTTGTTCAGTTTCAATCTGAGGTTCAGATGCAACTTGAACTTGGGGTTGATTTTAAACAAATCTTGGTTCAGGTGAAGGTTTAGGTTGGATTTCAGATATAGGTTGAGGTTGGGGTTCCGAGTGAGGTTCAGGATAACGTTAAGGTTGGGTTTAAGGTGAAAGTTCAAATTTTGGTTGGTTTTGGGTAACATGTTCAACTTCAATTTGATCACATAAGTTATTTTGATCATGGTTTGTTTTAGTAGAACATGTTTGGTCATTTTTTGGGTTTTCTGGGGTGAAAACTTTCTGAGGGACAACTTGGATGAGTTTGAGAAAGAGAGGTTTGATAGCAGCATCAAGGTCGGAATCTGGCTCTGAGCTTGAACTTGACGAACCTGATGAAGCTTTACCACTAGTGACATCTATAGGGGGTCCATACATGGTGTTTAAAGGCAGAGGTTGTTCAGAATTAGAAATGTATGCCAGTTGTTTTTTATCATCAGCGGTTTCACTAGTAGGATGTTCAAAATTAACTGGATTCATGGCATTCTCAAGAATCTGAATGAGGGGTGTAGGGTTAGGGGAATCCATCACAGGTACTGAATATTGAATCATGTTATGAGTAGGTGATAGAGTGTATTATGGAGATAGTTTGGGGGAAGGTGTTGGTGATATATGCTAAGAGTGGAAGAATAAAAAGTCCTCAGAGATAGAACTCATATTGTTACCTGTAATATTATACCAACTCCAATGGGAGTTCTTAGAGTGGGTTTGCCAACATGGCACTCATATTTGTTGTTTTCAAGATGGAAAAGTTCTTAAATATGCAACGGTTCTTCAATGGTTCTTATATTAAAATATTAATTTTATAATATAAAAACTATAATTTGATATAAAATTTTATTTATTATTTTAATTATCATTTTAATTAAAATTTAAATATTTAAATTATAATTTTAAATAAAATAAATTTAATATAAATAATATTTTTTAAGTAAAGTGGTGGGACCCAATATGGATTCTTTAGAGTTGCACCATTGGAGTGAAAATTGAATGAGTTGCTTTAAAAGAGTGGGTCCCACAAAGAACCTAAAAATGGGTTGCATCATTGGAGATGCTCTTAGTTTCTTCAGCATCTGGAGTAGCTTGCTTCTTACCACCAACAACTTCCAAAGAAAGATAGGTAACAACTTCTGGTACAACTTCTTTTGGCACAATAGAAGCTTCAGTATCAGAAGTACCTTCAACAGTCTTCAAACAAGTTATTTCTTCAGTAGCTTCAACTTCAACTATCTTCAAAACATCTCCTGCAACATCAACTTATTCTGTATGAGCTTTAAAAGTTGCAGGTTGCCCCTTTGCTTGTTCCAATAGAGCAAAGACAATTAATTGTGCTCCTATCTTAATAGCTCCCTTTACAACCTTCTGAGCTTTAGCTTCCACGACCTTTTTTTTCCTGATTAAAGGTACTTGCGTTTCCTCTTCTCCTTCTTCCTTTGCAATATCATAAGGGAGAATCATCGTTCTCAACTTTTTCTTCTTCGTAGGTGCAAATGTGGTGACAAAAGAAGAAGATGTCTTTTGAAGAGTTCATCTAATTCTTCCACTTCTTGTCTTAGTGGGCATCAAGAGAATGGAGGAAACTTCCTCTTCTATCTCATTCTGGATCTTTTTCGGTTGTACAACCTTCTTCTTAGGAGGCTTTTGAACTATCTTTTGAGTATTAGATATATCATGTTTTCTTTTCCTTGATTATCTGTACGTGTCAGGTGGTGCATCTAGTATATTCTCATATGTCAGAACAACAACAACTTCTTTTCTTTCTATCTTGATGATTTTCATAATTACCTTTGGATTTTCATGATTGTTAATTGATGGAAAGTCCTAAAGATATATAATCTTTACACTTTTGATTCTGAATGGTGCTTTTGATCTCACCACTTCATCCTTCTACAAAAGCTTCATGTTAGCAAGAACTGAAGTAGGGAGTATATTTCCATGAGCTTCTTTTAGATCATCATGAGCAGAAGCAGCTCTTAGAGAGTCAATCAGACGACCCTGATGAAACAACTCAAACAAGCGCCTGGCATAAGGTACATTTATCTTTTTATGCTTCTCACTCTCCTTGATAGCTTCACACAGATGGTGAAAGATATAGCCGAGAATATCGATATTCTCCTCATTGACCAAATACCAGATGAAATGTCTATGATCCCAAGAGATTTGATCAGTACCACCCTCTCTAGGAGTTAGACACCCAATCAGGATCTTGAACATCATTATTTAAGGAGTCTTTGTAACACCCTTCTAACCCCACAGAATAATACATAATTAATCAGAGTAAATTAACATGCTTTCACAAAAGGGCGTCACACAATTTTAAAAAATCTCAACATTCACCTGTCATACTCATGTAACATTGAAATAAATAGTCATGCTATTAAATTTTCATCTTGCATGTAACAGCGGATTCAATTTATTTACATAAACCCCTTCACAGAATATTCATGTTCATCACATAATCATCAACACTTAGGCACAGAGGCCATTATCACATATTTCAAATACATTTAAAACACAACTTAGAATACACAATATATCTCTAAGGCATAAACCCAACGATCCCAGTGTTACATAACCAGAGCATGACTCGACCCATAAATAGATTACTAAACAGCTACACCAATAGCGACCTCGCAACAACGAATAGCTCTACTCTTATACCTGCACGATGTCATATAGGACATCATTCCAGCAGAAGGGTGAGAAATATTATCATAATAATCAATGCATATATATATATATATATATATATATATATATATATATATATATATATATATATATATATATATATATATATATATATATATATATATATATATATATATATATATATATATATATATATATATATATATATATATATATACACACACACACAAACAATTACATAATACATATAACCCACATTTTCTCACCACATTTCATTTCCATTATCAGATGCATCACAACGTGCATATAAACAAACATAGACATTCATCAAGAATTTTCATCATGCATACATCCACAAATCTCAACATCCCACATAATCATACACATGTTATGTTTTATCCACCAATTCACTATTACACATTCACATTTCTCAATTACACAAGTAATGCACATACCCATATTCCACAACTCTCGCCATACTTCATCATAACTCATCATATACTTTACAAAGCATACTTATATAAACAAATATGGACAATCATCAAGCATTTTCATCATGCACATATCCATAGTCCTCACCAATCCACATAACATACACATAAGCATTTTTTCATACAACAATCTTATATTCACACTCTCAAATCAACAAGTCATGCACACACGCATGCTTCATACAACAATCACAAATGTGCCATGTGACTCAATGCAACTCATGCCATGTGGTACCAACACTTGTTATCCTTTTTCTGTTTTTACATTTAAACCGGGTCCACCCTTCTAGACCAATAACAACAAAGCTCGTCCCCTAGGCATCAAACCCACCCTTCTAGGTTTGGGACAAGCCACTAGTCTCCACGAAACTAGCAAACATTGCATCTTGACTAAATAATGCATATGCAATCAACCAAAAAAGTGCACTTAAGACCGTTCCCGCATCTTAATCCCATGCATTTCAAATAATTCATCACATATGAATTATAACATGATTGCACACACAACATATCACAACAATCATCAATGTATTCATTTATCAATACCATTATCACATCATCAAACAATGCACACATATCCAAGATATGTTCCCATGCATTTCTCACAATTATTAAACAATGCACACATATCCACGATATGTTCCCATGCATTCTTCACATTTAATCACATGCACACAATATGCATTTATAACATCTATCAAGCAATGCACACATATTCACAATATGTTCTCATGCATTCTCAAGTAATTCAACATACAAGAATTACATCATGCTTACACGCATAACACATTTACCACGCAATGCACATATATTCACAATATACTCTCATGCATTGTTCACATATAATCATCCAATCAATATACATTCACAATATCGTGCCAAACGACGACGAATTCATCACAATAATCATGCATTTTAAACATGTTAAAATAATGCATACAAATATTTGTCAAAAGAATGCAATTCATATTTGATCCTATCATCTAGGATTCACGCCCAAAGGCTACCCACAGTACAACATATCATAACATAAAACATGCCACTCCGCTAAGGATTAAACACCATCAAGCTAAGAAAAACAACGCGGATTGGAATCACAGAGAAAAGAAAACTCTGTCACGTTCGCTGCCATTCGCCTGGCGAAGCCATTGGCGAATGCTCGGTGCCAGTTCGTCTGGCAAACAAGCTGGCGAAGACCACTGGGAGTTTACTGGAATTATTCGCCACTACACTCATTGGGATTCGCCCGGCGAACCCACTCGCTGCCTCCTTCGCTTGGCGAACAAGCCAGCGAAGTCCACTGAGAGCTACTGGAATTGCTCGCCAACCACTCGCTGGGCTTCGCCTGGCGAAACTTCGCCCTCACTCGCTTGGCGAGAGCCAGCGAACCTGCAAAACCAAAACTTCCCAATCTGCTCGAAACCCTCCAAACCACCGAAATCACCCGATTCTTGTCAAACCAGTCCCAATAACCTTAGTTAAACCACACCCGACTAGTCTACAATAACCATTTCAGTTTCTAACCGATTAAACTCTGATTCTACCGATTAAATCCCATTTGCCCTAAATGGAAAAATGGTGGAAATTCACAACAAATCAAACCCACTCATACATAATCATACACATGGATTAAATAACAATGTTTCTCACCCTTACCTTGGTTTAATCGAAGCTTGAAGCAGATCCTTGAGCTTTCCAAGCTTTTTCCCTCTTCTCTTCTCTTTTCTCCTCTTTCTTTTTTCTCTTCTCTTTCTCTTTCTTTCCCTTATGTTTTCTTTTCCATCTATTTTCCTTTATATACTTTCCATTTGATTTTTCTTTCTATCATATTTCTTTTCTCATAATACCTACCAAATCCTTTCTCACAAAATATCTCATCTTGACATTAATTAGAAAATATCTGGTAAATCCACATTATTCTACCAAATATAATAAATCAGTTAAATCCATTAACTCATATAATTTAAACAAATCCAATGATTCCTTTAAATCAAATAAACCACTTAAACCAATTAATTAGTACCAATAATTAATTACTGAAAATTGGGCTGTTACAACCCTCCCCCATTTTAGGAATTTTTGTCCTCGAAAATGTTACCTGATTCGAATAACTCTGGATACGATCCTCACATCCCAATCTCCCAAATCTAACTCTCTCTCGAACTACCTCCATCAAAGGAATCCCTTTACCTCGAAGTTACCTCTCGTTCATCAAGCTGAACTAAAAATGCCTCAGAAATCAAATCGTCTCTCTCTTGCACACCATCCATCTGAATCAATGTACCTTCTTAGCTTAGACACATGAACATATCATGTAATCTCCACAAGTGACAGCGGTAAAACAATCTATCATGCTATTTTCCCCATGCTTCCGCTGCGCCACTCTGATACAGATCCACAAAACACAGGATATACTTCCGAGACCCCAAGCTCGACCAACACCAGTCACTACCGTAACTCTCAAAACACGTCCTTTCTTAGATCCTTTTGATCTTTTCAGTCGTCTCTTTCACAATCTTCGGCCTGAGTACAACACTCTCGTTGGACACACGTCTATCCAAAGGAGTCCTACACCTCTTACCAAACAAAGTCTCATACGATGCTATTCCGATACTAGCATAATAGCAGTTATTGTAGGTAAACTCAATCAACGACAATTAACCATCTCCTGATCCATCTTGAACCAACACATAAGCTCTCAACAAATTCTCTACCTATTGGATAGTCCTCTTTGTCTACCCATCCGTCCATGGATGCTAGACAGAGATTATCTTCAACATGTCGCTCAAAGCGTCTGCAACTCCCTCAAAATCCCAATGAAAAACTCTGATTCCCATCTGACACAACATTTGACGGAACTTCGCACAACTTCACAACTTCATCGATACACATCTCAGCTAGCTTCAACATAGAATAATTAATCCTCATTGGTAAGAAATAAGTTAATCTTGTCAATCTATCCATAACCACTCAAATCGAATCATACCCCTTCAAATTCTTCGGAAAACCCGGCACAAAATCCATGGAAATACTATTCCATCCCACTCAGGAATATTCAGCAGTTGCATCCGACCCAACGGTCTCTGACGTTTATTCTCTGACATTCTAATAAGTCTAATCCAGCATATACAAACGCAATCACTTCTCTCTTCATCTGTGGTCATCAAAATAATTCCTCAAATTCGATCACACCTTCCCAGTACCTGCATGGATACTCCATCTATCTCAATGTCCTTCTTCCAGTGTACTCTCATCCAACTCACACTATTCAGAACACATACTCCATCCCGACATATCATGATACCATTTCCATAAATCCAAAAATCACCTCCTCGACTTTTATCCCTTAAATTCAATCAATCTATTAACTCGAATTAGAATTTCGACCTCCTCGAATCTCATCGAGAATACCAATAGTCAGTCTCATCATATAAAGCTCAACTCCATGAGAAGTCTCTTCACAGACCACACTCATATTCCGAATTTACTCAATCAGTCCTAACTTCATTACCATCATCATCGGTACATACAGAGATTTCCAATGCAATAACTCAGTTACCACTTGGTCTCACTCGAACGGTAACTGAACCAAAACCATATTCTTTCAGAAGTCCCAATTATTTCCTCTACATCATATTCAACTTCTCAAATTAAACAAATACCTTAAGATGTTAAGATCATTAACCATCTCAAATCTCAACTAAACAATTGAGGCTTCCAAACTCCGGTACAAACACACAACAACAACCAACTCTAACTCACTTGTCTGATAATTCCCTTATGTACTTTATGTTGCTTCAAAGCATATCCAAAACTCGTTGATGTTGCACTTAACATATCTCCCAGTCATATTAACAAAGCATTACAACACAACGAATAGTTCCGTCGGATTCGGCAAAACCAACACACGAGCTATTGACAACTTTCCAAAAACTCTCTGAACTTCTTCACAGTGGCATATCACTACTTCTTCTCCAATACTTATAACACAAGTTCCCGATGCTCAACATGATCCTCTATATTCTTCGAATTATCAAACACATTCCATCAATAAATTAATTAATTTCCATGCCACTACTTCACCATCACACAGAGCATTAAAATAGCGTCCAACGCTCCGAATGGTGCGTCAAAAGACGAAAACAACATTTTCACACTCCGAAGGCCACTCAACGCATTTTCAACTCTTGAAATTCCAAAGGTCTAATTATACCCACATTGTATTCCACATCTTACATTCCTTAATAATCACCGAAAGTCATTATCCATTCTTATACTCGACCTCACACTTTGCTACCGTAGCATACACACCAAACACAAGCCTCAACACAACTTAATCAATCTTAATTCCTTGGCTACTCAATCAAACATATAATATGGAGCTTAGAATATCTGATTAGTCCCCGCAACTAAGTCGATCATAACTCAACTTCACGTCTTGGTTGTTTATCACTTATCTTGTCAGGATAACTCTCATACTACCACAATCAAACGGTAAACCGACAACTTCTCCACTTTCATTAATACTCAAAATTCCCATCAAAATCAAACATCTCATCACTGTCCTGCGCCGACTCATCAAAACAATTCTTAAGTGCTCGGCTTTACTCAAAACAATTCACTGCACCACGCCATCTAAGCTTGCAAGACACATCTATCCCATCCAACACAATCCCAACTACTATCAACAAGAGATTAAGGGTGATCAGTTCCTCAATTTGCCGATAGACAGTCGAAAATCATGATGGGGTATAAACCATCTTTACCAAACTATAAGAGCATTCAACCACATTGAGCTACATCTCCACACTTGCAGCATTTTGAGGAATCACAAGCTTCTCCCCCACTTCGATCATTCCCACTTCTACAGACAAAGGTTAAACAACAAACATGTATCGACAGTGTTTTCACACACATGTCGCATACAAGGGAATAAATAACATTAGACAACATGGCCGGACGGACCGACCTGCTCTGATACCACTAATGTAACACCCTTCTAACCCCACAGAATAATATATAATTAATCAGAGTAAATTAACATGCTTTCACAAAAGGGCGTCACACAATTTTACAAAATCTCAACATTCACCTGTCATACTCATGTAACATTGAAATAAATAGTCATGCTATTAAATTTTCATCTTGCATGTAACAGCGGATTCAATTTATTTACATAAATCCCTTCACAGAATATTCATGTTCATCACATAATCATCAACACATAGGCACATCAGCCATTATCACATATTTCAAATACATTTAAAACACAACTTAGAATACACAATATATCTCTAAGGCATAAACCCAACGATCCCAGTGTTACATAACCAGAGCATGACTCAACCCATAAATAGATTACTAAACAGCTACACCAATAGCGACCTTGCAACAACGAATAGCTCTACTCTTATACCTGCACGATGTCATATAGGACATCATTCCAACAGAAGGGTGAGAAATATTATCATAATAATCAATGCATACAATTATATATATATATATATATATATATATATATATATATATATATATATATATATATATATATATATATATATATATATATATATATATATATATATATATATATATATATATATATATATATATATATATATATACACACACACACACACACACACACACACACACACACACACACACAATTATAGAATACATATAACCCACATTTTCTCACCACAATTCATTTCCATTATCAGATGCATCACAACGTGCATATAAACAAAGATAGACATTCATCAAGAATTTTCATCATGCATACATCCATAAATCTCAACATCCCACATAATCATACACATGTTATGTTTTATCCACCAATTCACTATTACACATTCACATTTCTCAATTACACAAGTAATGCACATACGCATATTCCACAACTCTCTCCATACTTCATCATAACTCATCATATACTTTACAAAGATTACTTATATAAACAAATATGGACAATCATCAAGCATTTTCATCATGCACATATCCATAGTCCTCACCAATCCACATAACATACACATAAGCATTTTTGCATACAACAATCTTATATTCACACTCTCAAATCAATAAGTCATGCACACACGCATGCTTCATACAATAATCACAAATGTGCCATGTGACTCAATGCAAATCATGCCATGTAGTACCAACACTTGTTATCATTTTTCGGTTTTTACATTTAAACCGGGTCCACCCTGTTGCGGTGGAAATAGGATATCAAACTATTAATTAGTTTGAATCGCAATTCAATTCACAACCGCTCTTTGATTTATCCGAAGGAAAAGGTCAAAAGAGGGAAAACCTATTTTGCATCGTAAACACAATGCGGGGAAAGATCTAGGGTTCGTGGGTTGGTTAAAATTAGGGAAGGTATTAGCACCCTAAACTTCTGTAGTACTCTACAGGAACCTTTTGTTCAAATGTTTACTATTTGCTTTATTTATTTGCTTAAGGTATATATACAAAGAATTAAAAGTGAGAAAGAAGACCTAAGGGTTAATTCTAAGTTTACTCGGCAAGACATCGCATCTTGTGCCTACGTATCCTTACGGGAATGGAATCAGAGTAATCGTAGTTCCCCTCAAAAGGGAGGTTAGAGACTTCTTGACTGTGGTCAAGGTCTCACGGGGAATAAACATGTCTTAAGGACACGCTTACGTGGAGTGTAGAAACTCCAAATCTCTACGTTGAAATGTTAAGTTGTAATTATGGTTAAATTAGGGATTCCACGGCGGGAAACCCTAAAATGAGCGCGGCGGCTCTTTGACCTAATGCTAGGGGTAATTTTGTAATCTTGCCTGCGGCGAGGTATTTGTGAAAATTAGGGTTTGTGATTTTGTAAGGGTTTGGAGTTGAGGACTATTGACACGGCGGTCAAAAGCTAGACCTAATTCCTTCGGAAGTGTGTAATGTGACAGAATAATAGCAGTGACAGTGTGAGAAAATTAAATCATACATCAGCAGAAATTTAAATGCGAAAAGTAAACGCGATTATTAGGTTCGCAAGGTTACAATTGAGAAACAGATACAAATATAAAGGAAACTTAAATGAAAACTCAACACAATAGTAATAAGTATGAACTGCAAAAAATGAACACCCGTTAGTAGGCAGAGTCAAACGGCTATCAGATGAATTACGAGACAATGAAGAAAACGAGATGTAAACTCGAGATCTATTATTGTTTTATTTAATATTTAATGATTTAATGTTAGCTTACAAAAGAATTTTTAAAAAAAGGTTTTATTTTTATATTTACAAAAGTTTTAATTTTATATTTAAAAAAAAAGTTTTAATTTTTATTTTAAAAAAAGGTTTTTTATTATATTATAAAAGATTTTTATTTATGTATAATATCTTCCCAAAAAAAGTTTTTAAAACACTTTAAAACAAATAAAAAACATAATTTTTAAAATAACAAAATAAATAAAAAAATAAAATAAAATAAAAAACATAAGGGGTTGGGCCGGTCATCACCCCGGACCCAACCCGGTTGGATTAACTTGGAAAGCAATTAGGGTTCTCAGAACCCTAATGCCCTTGAGGCGCCGTTTCACTTCGTTCTTCCTCTCGCTTCTCCTATTCTCCTTCATATCCTGAAATCAAACAGAAACAGGGTGAGGCCAAGATCTCATAGCTTACTTTTAGAGTGAAACGGCCGGTGATGTGCAGAACTGAGGCCCAAAGGTTGATTGCCCGCCGTTTGTAATGAACGGCGAAGGCGATCTCCTCGTCGATGCTTCGCTCGTGGTTTTGTGATGTTCGTACGGCGACGAACGACGACGATAATGAGGCTTCGTCTCTGAGTCTCGGCCGTTGGGGTTTCGTTTGTTAGGGCTTTTGCGATCTCGCTAGGGTTTCTGCGATTCTCTCTCTCTCTCACGGCTACGTTTTTTTCTTCATCAGGTTGTACCTTCCTTTTTATAACCAACTTCTGGGCCTTTAATCCGTGTGGATTTGTGCTATTTTTTCACTTTCATGCGATTTGATTTTACCGGGATTTGATTTTGTTTGATTTTGATTTGATTTGATTACGATTAGATGCTATTTGACACTGATTGAACTCTGTTTCCCTTTTTAGGGTTTGATTGGTCCTTTCTGATCTCCAGCTGATATGATTCTTCTGATTTGGTTCAGAGCTTTCTATCTTCAGAACTCTGTGATTGAATATAATCTGAACTGATTTGTTTGATTGATTCAGGTTGAGTGCAAATGGGGATTCGATTTGATTTGATCATTTTCTGATGTAGATTGGGTTGCCTTTGAATTCACTTGATCTGTTCGATATCTGGATTAATTTGTTTGTCCTGTTTGAATTCAATCTGGACTGTGCTGATGCGTTTTCGATTTGTTTTTTGATTTTCTGGTGCAGTTAGCTTTTCCTCTTCTTCTTTCAGAGAGGGTTGATGCTACGACTTCGGTCGAATCAAAATTGCTGGGAAAGGTATACGGCAATGATGACACCGTTCTGAGCCTTCGAGGGATGTTTCTTCGACGATGTCACGGTTGCTTCTGATGATCTTCGCTTGTGGTTTATCACTTATTCCCTTTGAGTTGTTTTAACTGCTGATGATATTTGATTCTTGCGTTTCAGAGCTGATATTCTGGGCAATTGTATCCAACTATGAATTCAAATGTCGCTTAATGTTGCCTCGATACATTTACGCGATAATGAGTTTGGGCGATGATGATTCGAGCCATGTGTTTGTGCACTTGTTTGTTTCATGAACTGAGTATGGTTTGATAACTTGTTTCGGTGACTTGTTTGTTGGGGCAATGATGCTCATGACTGAGCCCCATTCTGTGCTGCAACTTGGTGTCCATTTTTGTGACTTGCCATCCGTGAAGCTTGCCCCTAACTGACAACCTTTTGGTACAGCTTTGCAGCTTGATACAACTTTGTTTGGATACTTTATTCTTCTGGCTTTCTTTGTATTATCTGCTGTTAACTTTCCTTTGGATCTTGTTGGGCATTTCTGTTATGACAGACCTATGAGATATTTTCTTATGGCTTCTTGCGCATAAATCTGCCTTCTGATGCATTGTTTTGATGCAGTTCAGTTTGCATCTGGTGTTCTGTTTGCAATTTGATGCAGTTTTGGCTTGTATTTCAATTCTCTTGTCCTGTTTGGACTTGACTTTCCATGAACTCAGCTATATGGTTTGGAACTGATGTGAACTGACCTGCTCTCTTGCCTTGTTTTGGTATGCTTTTGAGCCGAGGGCTTTGATGCAGCGTATGATGCTGTTTGGTTTCGTTTCTCTGCCCTGTTCAGGATTGCTGCAGTTTGATGCCTATGGCAACTTATGAATCGTTTTGAGTTTTGAATGCTGAACCTGATATTGATGTGTTTGTGGATTTTCAGGTGTGGAAGCTTCGGAACCAAAGTGACTCAGACCTGCCGGCATCCGGGTCTGAGTTCAATTTTGTCTATGTTGCCTTATTCTCGTATCAGTTCGGAAATCCAATCGCGGCAAAACGAATCAGTCCTGCTTCTTTTATTACTTCTATCTCTCGGATGTCCCGTACCGATAAGAACAGGTGTTACCTGATCTGACGCCCACGGCGCGGATCGGTAACGGGGGTAGGACGCAGCTTCGGTTGTGCCACTCCCGGCACTCGATGATGACATTGTTCTGAGAGTGTCAAAAAACAACTTCTAACATTTTTCTATATTGCTTGTTCTGTTTTGACGTGCAGGTTAGTCGAGGACTCGTGGAGAAGCTCAAGGCCAACATGAAGACACTTAGCATTTTTAGGACTTAGGATCTAGAACTTTTAGGATCAATGTAATTCCTTGTAACATTATCTCTGAAATGTGAAGTAATCTTCATTTCTTGTATGATGAGATTTTTTTAAGAAATAAAATTCCCAAAATTTGAATTCATTTATATTTTATTCTTAGTTAAAAAAATTATAAACATTTGTGAATAAATCCACAAGTATTTAAATTCATTAACATAGTCATAAAACATAAACACTCCCAAATGATATTCTTATTTGTGCACTTGTCTCATCATCGGATTAAAATCCAATTTAAATGCTAACCAACCATTTCATAACCCAACACGGATGTGCACCATAATCACAACAGTTTCAGCATCAACAACAACACTACTCGTAATTAAATTCCACTGACCAAACGCCAAGAGCCACAAACCAACAATACCCAATTACGACTGTGCCTTAATAACAGAAACGGAAGCGCTTTGGAAATAAACCATGAGCGATGGAATGGATCTTAATCCAGTTGTGCTTGACAAATTTTGATACCGACCACATCAAATTGGCACCTTGATATAATTAGACCTGGTGATAGGTAAATGCCTCAAAAAATAGTGTATCAAACGCCTCAGAACTTAATAATAGCCTGTCTTCAGGGAATTAGCAGAATTTGCGTAAAATGACCAAAATACCCCTGGAACCAAATCTGCAAAACAAAAACCTCCATAACTTGTTAGTGGTTAGCAAATGTACATATGAGATGATATGCGAAATGACTGACTAAATATAAGGGTAAAATTTGGGGTATTACAGTTGCCCCTATTTAAATAGCTACACCGGACGATTTGAGTGACAGAGACTCGAGGAATCGTGGTGGGGAGATTTAAATATAGATAACCGAAAATTTTGCCCTTATATGCGACGATATGCAATGCTACGGATAAAGCGAGGACAGCTTAATGCAGATGATGCCATGAATATGATATGGTGTGTATGCTGGAATGATGAATGCGAAAAATGCTGACGAATACGACGACACAGGGACAGACGCTACGAGAAGAACACACTGGGGAAAACGACGCGCTGGGACACAGTACAACACTGGGGAATTCTAAAAACGATGGTCAACTGGTGCGAACACGACCAATTGTCTTTTTTAGAAAAGGAACGAGATTCTCAAATGGAGATGGTACCTATGAGACGGCCTCCACTGGGTAATCTAAAAGATAATACTGGATCACGTACGATTGCAAGATCGATTACAGAATGCTGGAGCATTGAGCGAAGAATAACATCCAAGCTTCTGTAAACTATCCCTCGTAGCAGGATCAAACGGACTTTCGGAACTCCGTAACAAATATACAGGGTAAAGACCGGCTGTATGCCAAAATAAATGGACTTTGATGGGAAATGCCCTGATAAGCTTCTCGCGGGAGAACTGTCACTTATCGTTGGAAGGGACTTATGTGCCAAAATGGATAAGCACTCAAATAAAGAGACTGCTGTTTATCTGATAAATAAATCTTCTCGCATTTAAGGTCGGCGCCTGGAATACGATTTTGATTCTTCTCTTACTGAAGGGTAAATAAATTTCTCCATGCCTCAAGATCGGGCTCTCCTGAACATGAAAAGGGTAAATTGAACTTCCTCATAACTCAGAATCGTGCTCTCCTGAATATGATTCGGTTGTAAATGAAATTCTTCATACTTCAGAATCGTGCTCTCCTGAATATGAAAAGGGCTAACTGAACTTCCTCATACTTCAGAATCGTGCTCTCCTGAATATGATTCGGTTGTAAATGAAATTCTTCATACTTCATAATCGTGCTCTCCTGAATATGAAAATGGCTAATCGAACTTCCTCATAACTCAGAATCGTGCTCTCCTGAATATGATTCGGTTGTAAATGAAATTCTTCATACTTCAGAATCGTGCTCTCCTGAATATGAAAATGGCTAATCGAACTTCCTCATAACTCAGAATCGTGCTCTCCTGAATATGATTCGGTTGTAAATGAAATTCTTCATACTTCAGAATCGTGCTCTCCTGAATATGAAAATGGCTAATTGAACTTCCTCATAACTCAGAATCGTGCTCTCCTGAATATGATTCCGCTCCTTCTTTTACTAAAGGATAAATGAACTTCTTCATGCTTCAGAATCATGCTCTCCTGAATATGATTCCGCTCAAAACCTCCCCGTACTTCAAGATCGTGCTCTCCTGAATACGATTTGGTTCAAAACCCCCCATACTTCAAGACGACAGGTAAATGGAAGCCCAACTGCTCCATGGAGATGGCCATTTGCTGCGAGTCATAACGAAGATAGGATCGGCTTCTTAGGTGAGAAATGTTGTATATCGATGCTGTAAGATGTAAAGTGTTGTACCGATGTTGTAACATGTAGGATTGTAAAGTGTTGTACTGATAGATTTTCCAGGCGTGAACTGGCATGTATCTGTAAAGGATTGTAGTTGATTTTCTTGAAAGATAGTGCGAAATAAATGCACATCCGGGTACAGTGATAAACTTCTCGGGCGAGAACACGCCGCGTATCTGCCAAGGTATGGTGAAAATTTTTAGATGGTGCAAAATAAATGCACGTCCGGTTGGGCTCGACGGCCGACAATACTGAGATTCAATCTAGGATCGAGCTAGAAAGAAGACTGGTAATCAAGACTCCATCGAGGGAATGAACTCGAAGGGTAGATATCTTATCCTGGCGAGGAAAGATAGCTGAAGTAACCGTCATCCACGAGGATCGAGCTCCGTGGGGAAACCGGAAACAAGTAAGTATTTTATGCTTAGGGCTGACAACCTATTTGGAGGGAATGGACGAACCCAGTTACTCGGCGGTAACGACCAATGATAGAGACACAATGAACCTGTGCATGTTATCGCGTATGTTAATGAATATGTTGATATGAATGTATGTTTATGTATGCAAGATGTTATGAAATGAGTATGTAATGAATATGTAATGAATATGTAATGAATATGTAATGAAATAGGCATGTGATGCTTATGCCCTTGCGTGCGTTGACGAAACAGACTAGAAACGGGACGAGAGATGAAATAAACATCTCGACGGAGATACCCTGCGTTCTCTGCAACCAATACGTCAATCATGGGTAAGAAAGATCAATGGTAGGACCGAATCTGGTTTTAAAGTTCTGAATTCCCTGGGGAGAAGGGAATCTGCTCGGGTGTACAGTATCACGTCTTCACATGGGGAGAAGAAAACCTGAGGGACACTTTTGAATTACCCAAGAAAAGGCTGTCAGCTTATAGTCTCGCTGGGGACTGTGTCATAGCAATGATTTGAAAGTGTTTCTGCAATAATGATATTTTCGGGGAGTGAAGAGATCCTTCCGAAATTTCCACTAGTCAAAGTAATTCATTATATTTCAAATTCGTTTTTTTTGAAGAACAGTTTTGAAAAATCTACAATGCACCTTTCATTTTCAAATTTTAAGAATAAACGCATTTTGCATAACAATAGAAAACAAAGAGCAATGCACCAAGGAATGTAAGTAACAAAATGGTATCTTTTATTAAAGGGTGGCAGCTCGCTGAAGGCATAGCTCCACAGATAATTATGTTTTGAAATTGGCAACATGGGAAAAGGTTACATTGAATCCAATGACGCCTACTGACACTAATAACTAAGACTAATCCAGAATCCCGCTTTGGGCAAGGATGAAAGAACTGAAACATGGCTCTCATGCGGAAAGTGTGTTCGAGATGATCAGTGTCCTCTGATGCAATGAAATGCCTTTGTCCCTAACTTTTGCCTGGACCGCCCTCTCGGGTTTTCAATCCACCGGGACGCTCCTTTTTGCCTAAGCCGCCCTTTCGGGTTTTCAACTTAGCGAGCTTTTTATTATTATTTCTTTTTTTTCAACCCTTACTTTTGCCTAAGTCGCCTTTTGCAGGTTTTCGACTTAGCGGGTTTTTAGGCATAATATTTTCGGACTGCATCAGAATTCACGGGATGTGCTAGTTCTTCACCGTCCATTGTTGTAAGTATCAGAGACCCTCCGGAGAAAACGGTCTTTACAACAAATGGACCTTCATAATTGGGCATCCACTTTCCACGCATATCTTTGTGTACTGGCAAGATCTTTTTGAGTACGAGCTCTCCTTGACGGAACTCACGGATACGAATCTTCTTATCAAACGCTCTTTTCATCCGTTTCTGATATAATTGCCCATGGCACATGGCTGTCAAGCGCTTCTCGTCAATGAGATTCAACTGATCCAGTCTGTCTTGAACCCACTCAGCTTCCTCAAGCTCAGCCTCCATCAACACTCTTAAAGAAGGTATCTCTACTTCGATGGGGAGCACGGCGTCCATTCCATACACCAATGAGAAAGGTGTTGCCCCTGTCGAAGTTCTCACTGAGGTTCTGTATCCATGCAAAGCAAACGGTAACATCTCATGCCAATCTTTGTAAGTCACGACCATCTTTTGCAGGATCTTCTTGATATTCTTATTCGCAGCTTCAACGGCCCCATTCATCTTAGGACGGTACGGAGAAGAATTGTGATGAGTGATCTTGAAGTTGTCACACAGCTCTTTGATAGTCTTGTTATTCAAATTGGTGCCATTGTCAGTTATTATCCGGCATGGGATTCCATAACGGCAGATGATTTCTTTCCTGATGAAGCGGGCAACCACTTGCTTGGTCACGTTGGTGTAGGAGGCAGCCTCTACCCACTTGGTGAAATAATCAATAGCAACGAGGATAAAACGATGACCATTAGAAGCCTTCGGCTCGATTGCCCCAATCATGTCAATGCCCCACATAGAGAACGGCCATGGTGAAGACAAAACATTCAACGGTGACGGAGGTACATGCATTTTATCAGCATAAATTTGGCACTTATGGCATTTTCTAGCGTATTGGATGCAGTCAGCTTCCATGGTTAACCAATAATACCCAGCCCTTAACATCTTCTTGGACATAGCATAACCATTGGCATGAGTTCCGAAGGTCCCCTCATGAATTTCCTACAGTAACATGTCCGCTTCCCGTTTATCAACACATCTGAGCAGGACCATGTCGTGATTTCTCTTGTATAACACACCATTACTGATAAAGAATTTGGACGCCAGTCTTCTCAATGTTTTCTTGTCCAGACCAGTAGCACCAACGGGGTACTCTTGCTTGACGAGATAGTTCTTGATATCGTGAAACCAAGGCTTTTCATCCACCTCAACTTCTTCGACCATCTGACAATAAGCGGGCTCAACCTTGCGCTCAATATGGATAAGAGGTGCTTCATTAACGAATTTAACTTTCCACATGGATGCTAACATGGCTAAAGCATCAGCAACGTGATTCTCGGATCTAGGAACATGCTCGAACTCTATTTCGTCGAAATATTTGATCAGCTCAATAATATAGTCCTTATAAGGGATTAACTTCTCATTCTTCGTTTCCCATTTGCCTTGTACCTGGTAAATAACCAAGGCTGAGTCACCACTTACTTTAAGAAGTTTGATTCGGAGGTGAATTGCTGCTTCGAGGCCAAGAATACATGCTTCATATTCTGCGACGTTATTAGTACACTCAAAGTCCAACCTCGCTGTAAATGGAGTGAATCCACCCTTTGGGTTCATCAAAACGGCGCCTATACCATGCCCATTGAAATTCGAGGAACCATCAAACATCATCTTCCACCAAAGACCTGGCTCTGGACCTTCGCTCGGATCTGGCTCCTCACAATCTCTTTTAATCAACAAAATATCCTCATCCGGAAAATCAAACTTAAGAGGTTCATAATCTTCAACTGGCTGGTCTGCAAGATAATCCGATAAAATACTACCCTTAATCGCCTTCTGGGGTACATACTGGATGTCATATTCGGATAACAACATGTGCCAACGGGCTAGCCTCCCGGTTTGAGCAGGTTTTTCAAAAATATACTTGATCGGATCCATTTTAGAAATCAACAATGTGGTATGACAGACCATATATTGCCGAAGGCGCCTAGCGGCCCATGCCAATGCACAACAAGTTTTCTCCAATGGTGAGTATCTGTTTTCGCAATCGGTAAACTTTTTGCTCAGGTAATAAATCGCATGTTCCTTTTTTCCAGTCTCATCATGTTGTCCAAGCACACAACCCATAGACTTCTCAAGAACAGTAAGGTACATAAACAACGGTCTTCCAGGCACGGGAGGAATTAGAATAGGGGGATCTTGCAAATAACCCTTAATCTTCTCAAACGCTTTCTGACAATCGGGGTTCCACTCAACCGTCTGCCCCTTGCAAAGTAACTTGAATATCGGCTCACAAGTAGCGGTCATATTGGAGATAAACCTGGAAATATAATTCAAACGTCCCAGAAAACCTCTAACTTGCGTCTCGGTTCGCGGAGCCGGCATATCTTGAATGGCTCGGACTTTGTCAGGATCCACCTCAATCCCTCGCTGGCTAACAATGAAACCAAGCAGTTTTCCAGACCTGACACCGAAGGTACATTTAGCAGGATTCAATTTCAACTGATATTTCCTGAGTCGTTCAAACAATTTCACCAAATGGTCTAGATGCTCCTCTTCACTCTGAGATTTGGCTATCATATCGTCCACATACACCTCGATCTCTTTGTGCATCATATCATGAAAAAGAGTGGTCATAGCGCGTTGGTAAGTTGCCCCCGCGTTCTTTAAATCGAAGGGCATGACTTTGTAGCAGAAGGTTCCCCAAGGAGTAATGAAAGTAGTCTTCTCTCGATCGTCGGGATCCATCTTGATCTGATTATAGCCAGAGAAACCATCCATAAATGAAAACAACGCAAAACTGGCTGTATTGTCTACAAGTGTATCAATATGTGGCAGAGGGAAGTCGTCTTTCGGACTTGCTTTGTTCAGATCCCTGTAGTCTACACACATCCTAACTTTACCGTCCTTCTTAGGCACTGGCACAATGTTGGCAACCCAATCTGGATATTTTGCGACTGCCAAGAAACCTGCATCCAACTGCTTTTTAACCTCATCTCGAATCTTCAAAGCCATGTCGGGTCTCGTTCTTCGAAGTTTTTGCTTGATAGGTGGACAATCTGGCTTAAGTGGCAACTTGTGAACAACAATATCCGTGTCTAGGCCCGGCATATCTTGATACGACCATGCAAACACATCAATATACTCTTTTAACAACTCAATCAACCTCGGCTTAACCTCTGTCCCAAGCATTGCGCCAATCTTGACCTCTTTCTTGTTCTCATCTGTACCGAGATTAATTAAGTCTACCTGCTTTTTATGCGGTTGAAGCTCTGTGTACTCGTAATCAATCAATCTTGTCAGTTCCGCGGGTACTTCAAAATCTTCTTCACCCTCGTCTTCAGCTTGATTGATGGGTGCATCCCAGTCAGGAGTGTCAGTAAAGTCATTGGATCCAACAAGGTTTACGATGTCTCTGCATGATGGAAGGCTTACTTAATTAAAATGCTCGAAGATAAGAAATGGAATGCTGTTTTTTGTTTTTATTTTTTTTGGAAAAAAGGTTGCCAATTTCATTTTTAAAGGTGAAAACGAAAAAACGCCAATGAACCAAAGTGGAATTGAACAAAATACCTTTATTAATATCCTTTTAGAAATGAAAGGTGGCCCAATAAAAGCGACCCTATAGCTTTGGGCAGAGCTACGGATTTTTATTTGAAAATGTAAATGAAACTTTAAAAAAAATTACTTTGACAAGGGAAAAATAACAGGGATCTCTACGGCCTCCCAGTTGTTCAAAACTGCATCACCCTTAAACACCAGGTTGCTCAGCTCTTCATTTTTCTCACAGTCACTGATGGCATTGACTTGGAAACCTCCGCTGACAAATACCTCTTGGATAACCTTCGGACGCCCTTCGACAGTTGTGGCAGCTCCATTCTGAGTTGGTTTGTAACCCAACCCAGAGCGATCAGTCTTGGTCTTGACATCAATTACCTCTCCCTAACCTTCAGGAATGCCCCTGTCAATTGTTGATTTGGTACTCTTCAGAGATGCGAAAGATGGATTACCCTGACCCACTGTCTCTTCGACTTCTAGCAGAACAGCATTGGCGATCTCAAGTGCTTGAAAGGAGATTTCTAAAGCATTCTCATCGGCCTCGATGTAACGGAAAGAAGACAGGTTACTGACCATCAGATCCTCCTCACCGTGTATAATAACCAACTTTCCATCGATCACGAACTTCATCTTCTGATGTAACGTTGAGGTTACTGCCCCAGCGGCATGAATCCACGGCCTTCCAAGTAAACAACTGTAATTGGGATTAATGTCTATGACTTGAAACGTGATATTAAAAACTTGCGGACCAATCAGGATAGGAAGCTCAACCTCCCCCATTACCGACCGACGAGAGCCATCGAAAGCCTTGACGACCAAAGGAGTAGGTTTCAACACAGTCTCTTTACAAGCCAACTTATCAAGAACCCTATTGGGTAGAACATTCAGAGAAGACCCGGTGTCCACTAGCACTCTCGCTAAATTGTCCTCCTGACATTTCACCGATATATGTAAAGCACGATTATGGTTCGGACCCTCCTTCGGTAACTCTTCATTGCTGAAACTAAGGGTGTTACAGGCGGTCAAATTGGCAATCACACTATCAAACCGACTGGTGCTGATATCTTGATCCACATGTGCTTGAGTCAAAACCTTCTGCAAGGCCATCCTATGAGCGGGTGAACTCATCAGCAGAGATAAAATCGAAATCTTGGAAGGAGTCTGATGAAGTTGGTCGATAACTTTATAGTCACTTTTCTTGATGATCCTCAAAAACTCGGCATCTTCATCATTCGTAACGGCTCCCTTACCTTTGTCTTTGGCAGGAACAGGGATACTAGTGGTTTCTTTAGGTGGAACCTCATTGGAACGGGGAGTATAGACACAACCACTGCGAGTCATCCTGCTTGCCTCTGCGATATTGGTCACAGTGTCCTTAACCTCTTCATTTGGAATAACCTTCCCAGACTCCTTGTCAATCATCGTCACGTCGTATTTCCAAGGCACAGCTTTAGGATCACTGAAAGGAAACGGACTTGGTTTTCGAATAACTATTGGCCTATGCTGATTCACCTCAGGGATAGACGACTTTGGCACATCGAACACGAGATTGGCAGAACCTGCCCCTGATAGATTAAACACTGGTACCTTTCCCTTTGATCCGGGCTGATGGAAGACCGCCTCCACCACAGCGACCTCATCTTTCTTGGATTGGCTTGTCACTTGTAAAACACCCTCATTAATTAGCCTCTGAACATCATTCTGAACCAACACACAACCCTTAATACTGGTTTCACAACTTACGCATGCAACGTGGGAAGTATCTACCAGACCAGCTTCAAACAGTTTCGAATGGAGTATTTTAAGAGGAGTCTTAATCTGAACAACATCAAGGACGTAACCTTCCTCAGAATCGGCACCGATGGCGTTAACATTCTCATGGTTGGGAAAAGGATTCTTCTTAACATTCGGTTGAGGATCTTCAAATGACAAAATCTTCTTTTCCAATAAATCCCTGACAAGATTTTTGAGAGCATAACAATTCTCCAGATCGTGACTAGGCGCACCCTCATGAAATAAACAATGAGCGGCGGCGTTGTAATTGGCGGGTAGAGGATTAGGAGGCGGACCCAAAGCCCGAGTAGTGATTAGACCTTGCTTGACCAAAGAGGGGTACAACTCAGTGAAAGTCATTGGAATCGGTGGACAAGGCTTATACGTTCTTCTGTTCGGAACATTCTGGCGAGGAGCCGGACTCTTTGGCTGTTGAGGGGCAGGGGCGTTGGGTGCCTGTAGGTAGTTGATAGGAGGCGGATAAACAGGAGGTTGTTGCATAGGTTGATACATAGGAACCTGTTGATTGAAAGAAGGTGTAATAGCTGCCACATAGGGTTGTTGGGCATATTGGATTGGGTACCCTTGAGGTTGAGCATAGCCTTGCGGATGTCGATAAAAGTGTTCTCTTGGTCTACCAGAGGATATAGCATTAGTCTCGCCCTCTTTTTTCTTTTGGGAGCTATACGGAGGTTTCTTCGGCTGATCCTTAGAAGCACCATGATTATTTGTCATTTTACCACTTTTCATACCCAATTCGATCTTGACACCCACAGCAACGATGTCGGAGAAATTTGAAGTCACACTACCCACCATTCTCTCGTAAAATTCTGGACGAACCGTGTCGACAAACCAATCAGCCAACTCTTTCTCGGTCAAAGGAGGTTCTACCTGCGAAGCAATCTCTCTCCACCTTTGAGCGTACTCTTTGAATGACTCAGAACTCTTTTGTGACATACTCAACAACTGTCTTCTGTCAGGAGCCAGATCCATATTGTACTTGTAGTGTTTGATGAAAGCGTCAGATAAATCTTGAAAACTCTTAACGCGGGACTGGTCCAAAGTTAAATACCACTTGGAAGAAGCACCCTTCAAACTATCTTGGAAGCAATGAATCATCAGTTTATCATTCTCAACATGGGCAGCCATTTTGCGATAATACATGATCAGATGACTCTTAGGACAGGTGGCACCTTCATAACGATCGAAGTTCGGAGTTTTGAACTTCGGGGGAATAACCAAACCTGAGACCAAACAAACATCCCTTGCAGCAGTCCCAAAAATTTGATCACCCTCTACCTTTTTCAATCTCTGGACGATGGTGTTTACTTCCTCACGAAGCTTATCATGTTTCTCATAACCCTCAACATTCTCATCAAGATTATCAAAAACTGTCTCATTGAAGTACGGTTGCGCACGAGTGTGTATAACAGGTGGTGCAAAGATAGGAGCCCCCCTAGAAACTTCAGAAAATAAAGGCACGACTTGCTGAACAGGCTGATTAATTGGAACAGTGGCTTGAGGAGGCACAAAACCGGGAGCAAGACCATAAGGTGGGTCCCTTGCTACGGTCACACTTGGTGGAGGGTCCACAGTAACGCCGGTAATCTCAGAAACAACAGTGGGCTGGGTATCCATCTTAGCATTCATGACATGTAACAATTCCATCATACGCCCCATACCCCCTCGAAGATCTTCAAGTTCATTGCTAAGGCGATCAATCTCTTTTGCCTGATCCTCCATTCTCTTCCGAGTTTGAGCTCTGGTGTTGTACTGGTGCCGAGAACTCAGGGTGACGAAACTGGAAGGCGAGAGAACCGAACATGAGAAAACGGAAGACACATGCAATGCAAGAAAGTAAATGATGCTATGATGTAAATGAAGATTTCATGGAATTCAAACATTTACGAATGTCGTGGGGTACCAAGGAAATCTTTCTCTTATTTTTCAATTTATTTTTTATTTATTTATGGTATCCCGCGGTATCCATAAATGATATTTGAACTCCATGAAATACAATGCAATGAGATGCTTTATGGATGCAATGCATGAAAACACACAAAGTCCTAGGTTAAAGGAACGTGAGCGGAGTCAAGGTCTACCCATCCCAAAAGGAGTGTACTATGGGTTAGTTGTACCTGCCGAACAAGGTTCTACAAAGTGCCCAAAGTCATCAGCCCATCTTTCGGATATTATCAACCTTCCGACTGACTCAGGGGTTAATAATATTCTCAAGAGAACCTCTTTTGAGTGTAGTATCGCGTAGCAGCCGTTGTAAGATTACTCCCACATAGCTCCCGCACTATGTCCTAAATAAGGCCAAGGTGGTGTTAAGGTACTACGGTCCTCAATATCACAGACTCCAATCGACCATGGAAAAAGTTTTCGCTATTACTCGTTCAACCGAACCATTTTCGAAAGGGTCTCAACTGAGCGGAGATTCTCGAATCAGCTTGGTCGGGATTCACTCCCTATAAGCCTCATCGAATATATCCCCATCCTATAATAGTGTCACTAGTCCGGGCGTAGGACTTATCTCACAACACAAGGAACAGTCCCCAAAATCAAAGTACAATATATACATGCAAATGAATAGCAAAACAAATAGTAATAAATATGAACAAATTAGGGATAACCCTCAAAAGTTAAGAATGTTAATCTCCCCAGTGAAGTCGCCATTTTCTGTTGCGGTGGAAATAGGATATCAAACTATTAATTAGTTTGAATCGCAATTCAATTCACAACCGCTCTTTGATTTATCCGAAGGAAAAGGTCAAAAGAGGGAAAACCTATTTTGCATCGTAAACACAATGCGGGGAAAGATCTAGGGTTCGGGGGTTGGTTAAGATTAGGGAAGGTATTAGCACCCTAAACTTCTGTAGTACTCTACAGGAACCTTTTGTTCAAATGTTTACTATTTGCTTTATTTATTTGCTTAAGGTATATATACAAAGAATTAAAAGTGAGAAAGAAGACCTAAGGGTTAATTCTAAGTTTACTCGGCAAGACATCGCATCTTGTGCCTACGTATCCTTACGGGAATGGAATCAGAGTAATCGTAGTTCCCCTCAAAAGGGAGGTTAGAGACTTCTTGACTATGGTCAAGGTCTCACGGGGAATAAACATGTCTTAAGGACATGCTTACGTGGAGTGTAGAAACTCCAAATCTCTACGTTGAAATGTTAAGTTGTAATTAGGGTTAAATTAGGGATTCCACGGCGGGAAACCCTAAAATGAGCGCGGCGGCTCTTTGACCTAATGCTAGGGGTAATTTTGTAATCTTGCCTGCGGCGAGGTATTTGTGAAAATTAGGGTTTGTGATTTTGTAAGGGTTTGGAGTTGAGGACTATTGACACGGAGGTCAAAAGCTAGACCTAATTCCTTCAGAAGTGTGTAATGTGACAGAATAATAGCAGTGACAGTGTGAGAAAATTAAATCATACATCAGCAGAAATTTAAATGCGAAAAGTAAACGCGATTATTAGGTTCGCAAGGTTACAATTGAGAAACAGATACAAATATAAAGGAAACTTAAATGAAAACTCAACACAATAGTAATAAGTATGAACTGCAAAAAATGAACACCCGTTAGTAGGCAGAGTCAAACGGCTATCAGATGAATTACGAGACAATGAAGAAAACGAGATGTAAACTCGAGATCTATTATTGTTTTATTTAATATTTAATGATTTAATGTTAGCTTACAAAAGAATTTTTAAAAAAAGGTTTTATTTTTATATTTACAAAAGTTTTAATTTTATATTTAAAAAAAAGTTTTAATTTTTATTTTAAAAAAAGGTTTTTTATTATATTATAAAAGATTTTTATTTATGTATAATATCTTCCCAAAAAAAGTTTTTAAAACACTTTAAAACAAATAAAAAACATAATTTTTAAAATAACAAAATAAATAAAAAAATAAAAAAAATAAAAAAACATAAGGGGTTGGGCCGGTCATCACCCCGGACCCAACCCGGTTGGATTAACTTGGAAAGCAATTAGGGTTCTCAGAACCCTAATGCCCTTGAGGCGCCGTTTCACTTCGTTCTTCCTCTCGTTTCTCCTATTCTCCTCCATATCCTGAAATCAAACAGAAACAGGGTGAGGCCAAGATCTCATAGCTTACTTTTCGAGTGAAACGGCCGGTGATGTGCAGAACTGAGGCCCAAAGGTTGATTGCCCGCCGTTTGTAATGAACGGCGAAGGCGATCTCCTCGTCGATGCTTCGCTCGTGGTTTTGTGATGTTCGTACGGCGACGAATAGCGACGATGATGAGGCTTCGTCTCTGAGTCTCGGCCGTTGGGGTTTCGTTTGTTAGGGCTTTTGCGATCTCGCTAGGGTTTCTGCGATTCTCTCTCTCTCTCACGGCTACGTTTTTTTCTTCATCAGGTTGTACCTTCCTTTTTATAACCAACTTCTGGGCCTTTAATCCGTGTGGATTTGTGCTATTTTTTCACTTTCATGCGATTTGATTTTACCGGGATTTGATTTTGTTTGATTTTGATTTGATTTGATTACGATTAGATGTTATTTGACACTGATTGAACTCTGTTTCCCTTTTTAGGGTTTGATTGGTCCTTTCTGATCTCCAGCTGATATGATTCTTCTGATTTGGTTCAGAGCTTTCTATCTTCAGAACTCTGTGATTGAATATAATCTGAACTGATTTGTTTGATTGATTCAGGTTGAGTGCAAATGGGGATTCGATTTGATTTGATCATTTTCTGATGTAGATTGGGTTGCCTTTGAATTCACTTGATCTGTTCGATATCTGGATTAATTTGTTTGTCCTGTTTGAATTCAATCTGGACTGTGCTGATGCGTTTTCGATTTGTTTTTTGATTTTCTGGTGCAGTTAGCTTTTCCTCTTCTTCTTTCAGAGAGGGTTGATGCTACGACTTCGGTCGAATCAAAATTGCCGGGAAAGGTATACGGCAATGATGACACCGTTCTGAGCCTTCGAGGGATGTTTCTTCGACGATGTCACGGTTGCTTCTGATGATCTTCGCTTGTGGTTTATCACTTATTCCCTTTGAGTTGTTTTAACTGCTGATGATATTTGATTCTTGCGTTTCAGAGCTGATATTCTGGGCAATTGTATCCAACTATGAATTCAAATGTCGCTTAATGTTGCCTCGATACATTTACGCGATAATGAGTTTGGGCGATGATGATTCGAGCCATGTGTTTGTGCACTTGTTTGTTTCATGAACTGAGTATGGTTTGATAACTTGTTTCGGTGACTTGTTTGTTGGGGCAATGATGCTCATGACTGAGCCCCATTCTGTGCTGCAACTTGGTGTCCATTTTTGTGACTTGCCATCCGTGAAGCTTGCCCCTAACTGACAACCTTTTGGTACAGCTTTGCAGCTTGATACAGCTTTGTTTGGATACTTTATTCTTCTGGCTTTCTTTGTATTATCTGCTGTTAACTTTCCTTTGGATCTTGTTGGGCATTTCTGTTATGACAGACCTATGAGATATTTTCTTATGGCTTCTTGCGCATAAATCTGCCTTCTGATGCATTGTTTTGATGCAGTTCAGTTTGCATCTGGTGTTCTGTTTGCAATTTGATGCAGTTTTGGCTTGTATTTCAATTCTCTTGTCCTGTTTGGACTTGACTTTCCATGAACTCAGCTATATGGTTTAAAACTGATGTGAACTGACCTGCTCTCTTGCCTTGTTTTGGTATGCTTTTGAGTCGAGGGCTTTGATGCAGCGTATGATGCTGTTTGGTTTCGTTTCTCTGCCCTGTTCAGGATTGCTGCAGTTTGATGCCTATGGCAACTTATGAATCATTTTGAGTTTTGAATGCTGAACCTGATATTGATGTGTTTGTGGATTTTCAGGTGTGGAAGCTTCGGAACCAAAGTGACTCAGACCTGCCGGCATCCGGGTCTGAGTTCAATTTTGTCTATGTTGCCTTATTCTCGTATCAGTTCGGAAATCCAATCGCGGCAAAACGAATCAGTCCCGCTTCTTTTATTACTTCTATCTCTCGGATGTCCCGTACCGATAAGAACAGGTGTTACCTGATCTGACGCCCACGGCGCGGATCGGTAACGGGGGTAGGACGCAGCTTCGGTTGTGCCACTCCCGGCACTCGATGATGACATTGTTCTGAGAGTGTCAAAAAACAACTTCTAACATTTTTCTATATTGCTTGTTCTGTTTTGACGTGCAGGTTAGTCGAGGACTCGTGGAGAAGCTCAAGGCCAACATGAAGACACTTAGCATTTTTAGGACTTAGGATCTAGAACTTTTAGGATCAATGTAATTCCTTGTAACATTATCTCTGAAATGTGAAGTAATCTTCATTTCTTGTATGATGAGATTTTTTTATGAAATAAAATTCCCAAAATTTGAATTCATTTATATTTTATTCTTAGTTAAAAAAATTATAAACATTTGTGAATAAATCCACAAGTATTTAAATTCATTAACATAGTCATAAAACATAAACACTCCCAAATGATATTCTTATTTGTGCACTTGTCTCATCATCGGATTAAAATCCAATTTAAATGCTAACCAACCATTTCATAACCCAACACGGATGTGCACCATAATCACAACAGTTTCAGCATCAACAACAACACTACTCGTAATTAAATTCCACTGACCAAACGCCAAGAGCCACAAACCAACAATACCCAATTACGACTGTGCCTTAATAACAGAAACGGAAGCGCTTTGGAAATAAACCATGAGCGATGGAATGGATCTTAATCCAGTTGTGCTTGACAAATTTTGATACCGACCACATCAAATTGGCACCTTGATATAATTAGACCTGGTGATAGGTAAATGCCTCAAAAAATAGTGTATCAAACGCCTCAGAACTTACTAATAGCCTGTCTTCAGGGAATTAGCAGAATTTGCGTAAAATGACCAAAATACCCCTGGAACCAAATCTGCAAAACAAAAACCTCCATAACTTGTTAGTGGTTAGCAAATGTACATATGAGATGATATGCGAAATGACTGACTAAATATAAGGGTAAAATTTGGGGTATTACACACCCTTCTAGAACGATAACAATAAAGCCCGTCCCCTAGGCTTCAAACCCACCCTTCTAGGTTTGGGACAAGCCACTAGTCTCCACGAAACTAGCAAACATTGCCTCTTGACTAAATAATGCATATGCAATCAACCAACAAAGTGCACTTAAGACCGTTCCCGCATCTTAATCCCATGCATTTCAAATAATTCATCACATACGAATTATAACATGATTGCACACACAACATATCACAACAATCATCAATGTATTCATTTATCAATACCATTATCACATCATCAAACAATGCACACATATCCAAGATATGTTCCCATGCATTTCTCACAATTATTAAACAATGCACACATATCCACGATATGTTCCCATGCATTCTTCACATTTAATCACATGCACACAATATGCATTTATAACATCTATCAAGCAATGCACACATATTCACAATATGTTCTCATGCATTCTCAAGTAATTCATCATACAAGAATTACATCATGCTTACACGCATAACCAATTTACCACACAATGCACATATATTCACAATATATTCTCATGTATTGTTCACATATAATCGCATCCAATCAATATACATTCACAATATCGTGACAAACGACGACGAATTCATCACAATAATCATGCATTTTAAACATGTTAAAATAATGCATACAAATATTTGTCAAAAGAATGCAATTCATATTTGATCATATCATCTAGGATTCACGCCCAAAGGCTACCCACAGTACAACATATCATAACATAAAACATGCCACTCAGCTAAGGATTAAACACCATCAAGCTAAGCAAAACAACACAGATTAGAATCACAGAGAAAAGAAAACTCTGTCACGTTCGCTGCCATTCGCCTGGCGAAGCCATTGGTGACTGCTCGCTGCCAGTTCGCCTGGCGAACAAGCTGGCGAAGACCGCTGGGAGTTTACTGGAATTATTCGCCACTACACTCGTTGGGATTCGCCCGACGAACCCAGTCGCTGCCTCCTTCGCCTGACGAACAAGCCAGCGAAGTCCACTGAGAGCTACTGGAATTTCTCGCCAGCCACTCGCTGGGCTTCGCCTGGCGAAACTTCGCCCTCACTCGCTTGGCGAGAGCCAGCGAACCTGCAAAACCAAAACTTCCCAATCTGCTCGAAACCCTCCAAACCACCGAAATCACTCGATTCTTGTCAAACCAGTCCCAATAACCTTAGTTAAACCACACCCGACTAGTCTACGATAACCATTTCAGTTTCTAACCGATTAAACTCCGATTCTACCGTTTAAATCCCCTTTTCCGTAAATGGAAAAATGGTGGAAATTCACAACAAACCAAACCCACACATACATAATCATACACATGGATTAAATAACAATGTTTCTCACCCTTACCTTGGTTTAATCGAAGCTTGAAGCGGATCCTTGAGCTTTCCAAGCTTTTTCCCTCTTCTCTTCTCTTTTCTCCTCTTTCTTTCTTTCTCTTCTCTTTCTCTTTCTTTCCCTTATGTTTTCTTTTCCATCTATTTTCCTTTATATACTTTCCATTTGATTTTTCTTTCTATCATATTTCTTTTCTCATAATACCTACCAAATCCTTTCTCACAAAATATCTCATCTTGACATTAATTAGAAAATATCTGGTAAATCCACATTATTCTACCAAATATAATAAATCAGTTAAATCCATTAACTCATATAATTTAAATAAATCCAATGATTCCTTTAAATCAAATAAACCACTTAAACCAATTAATTAGTACCAATAATTAATTACTGAAAATTGGGCTGTTACAGTCTTCGTGTTCTTCACCTTTCCAAAATCTGAAGATGGTGTATTAGTTGAATGCTCAAAAAACTGGTTTTGATAACTTCAGCTTCTGGACTACTTTCCTTGGTGTTCAGAGTGCACCTTCCTACATTTGACACACCAAGTAGTTTGGAAATCATTTTCTGAGTGATGGTTGTCACACCCTCATTTTTACCCCAGTCTTTCATATCAAGGATTCGTCATTATACCTTGGTTCATACCAAGCATGTGGGTTTTAAGGGATTAACAAGGGAGAGCTTTTTCTTCAAAGCCGTTTGGAAGGAAATTGTTGTTTGGAAATTATCAAGTTATTATGGTTATTGGGCCACTACGAGATTCTTATGAACTAAGCAACCTAATGCTTAAGATTGGTTCATCCCTCAAGAAAAAACCTTAAACACTAAGGCATGGAATATCTTGGTTCATATTTTGATCACTTTTGATCAATTTAAATGACAAAGCTTCAAGAGGTTTTAAATCACCCATACATGGTTCAAGACTTTCTTTTAAGATTAGATTGAGTTTTTCTAAATGTGGAGCAATATTCTTTCTTCTAACTTGATTTTAATAAATATTAAAAGGCTACGGAAATAGGCTTCAAGTATGTGTGTCACTTTGATTTTAGATCCAAAATTCAAAAAAACTCATTTCAAATTTCAAGTCATAACCACCTTTCAAGTTCTATTCAAAATTTCAATTCAAATTCCAATTTTCAAATCCATATCCAATGTCAAGATTTCGAATTCAAGTTCAAGTTCATTTCAATATTCCATTCAAAATTCAAATTGAAAATTTTTAATCAAAATTCTAATTTCTTTTCAAAAATCCAAAGTACAAGTTTATTCAAAATCCAATGTCTTTGCAATCTCCATTCAAGATTCATTCTCAAGTTCACATCAAGATTCATTTACCATTTCAAATTTCATCCATTCAAAATTTTAAAATTTAAGATTCAAATACACATCCATGTTACAACTCAATTCCAAGTTCATCTTCATTCCAATTTCAATTCAAGTTACAAAAGTTCATTCCAAAATTACAAGTTTAGTGGCAAGTCTAATTACAAGTGAATGGTAATCACAAAACTTAAAATTGCTACCAAAATCATTACTATCCCCAATCCTAAAACTCTTGAAGCTGAGAAAGAAAATTTTGTCCTTTTCTGGAAACCCATTGTTTAGCCCTTATTTGCTATAAGAAAATTCATCTGGGCTACGAAAAAATCAAATATTTGAGAGATTTTGAAGAGTGATGTGCAAATTGAAATTGGTGAGTAAAAATGGTGAATATTGTTACTGGAGTGCTTTTGAAGCTTGTACAACACATGAATACAGATGTGAAGGTTGGCGGTGAACACAGATCATCGCTTTTACAAGTTGTTAGCATTGTTCCACCAAGTTTCCTACACAAGTCACAAAATAATTATACGACCAAAACTTCAACATGCGGCAAAAGCATTAGCTGCAATTAGTCCAAAACAAAATAATTATACAACCAAAACTTCAACATGAGGCAAAAGCATTAGCTGCAATTAGTCCAAAACAAAAAAGCTACACGTCAAGCACGCGAGTTATCGTCAGCTTCTAATACAAAACAATGCTTCAAAATTCAGATTATGTTTCAAGGATAGTCATTCATCAAACATATTTACTTCAAACACATCCAAGTATTTCCATTACTTTCAAGTCACAAATATTTCAACTGGAATCAAAACAAGGAGAAGAAAAAGTTACATTTGAGAAGGATCCAATGCACATCCGTCTGTCACATTTGTATTTAAGTCAGTGCCCATACAAGCTATGTGTATACTCCAAGCATTCATATCATGTTCATAACCATCAAGTTCATCAACTATCACATACATAACATAGTCATCATTCATCACATTACATAAAATCCATGATAGTTTACTCAAATCCATTCAATTCATTCATTCAAGAAATTAACTCAGTGCACATAGTCATTCACTTCAACCAACTCAAACCAAAAATACAAGGAAGTGAAAGCAATATGTATTTGTCTTACTACAAGCTCACTAAGATTGACATATTATGGGACCACAAAGGAAAGAATTAACACGGACCCCACATGCTTGGAAAGTTGCAATTTCACTACAGACAAAGAACTCACATACCTCAAATTCAAATATGTTTCCATACATGACACTCTCCACTAAAAATTTTGATCGTACCTCACCACCTTGAATGGTTTTCTTCTCACACTACAATCTTCACACAAGCCAAGGATTCATTAAGAATTTCTCGCACGTACCTTGCAACAATCTCACATCATATGTTGATCCTATAAATACTACACTATTCATTCATCAGGGAGGCCACCATACAACAGAGAAAACCCTAAGTTCTTACTACAAAAAAAACCTAAAACGGCTATAACATAGAGGATTACAAGAAGAAGAAAAGGAAGGAGAAACGAAGGAGAACTACACCTGAATTTTGAGAGCTTTAAGGGTAAGCTTCTTCTCCTACTTCAAGTCATCTTCGTGTAGACTAGCCTTGATATTTGTTTTCTTTACTCCATTATTGCGCATCTGTGCTTGTTGTCTTTGAGATTTTTCGTTTAGGGTTTAGAAGAGAGAAAGGTTGATTTGGTTTTTCGCTGAGGTTTTTGATGAAATAGAGGTCGGATTTGTACTGAGGGTAAAAAAAAAGTGGGGTTGGTGTTTGGGGTGAGGCGAAAAGAGGGGTTTTCACTAGAGAAGAAGGTAGTTTCCATCATACTTCTCTTCTTCGACGACTTGTTTTTCCTTTTCCAGCGAGGTATTTAAAGGGAGAGAGGAACGAAATGAAGAGAGGAAGAGAAGGATTCTGCTTTTATTTTGAATCTTATTTTTTAATTATTATTAATTTGTTTTGATTCCATCATTTATATTTGCATTTAATGCCAACAAATACGACCCCCCCCCCCCCCAATGTTTCATTTCCCAATGTCTAAAAGCAGACTTATCTCTTTACTTCATTGGGACCGTTGGGATCCCACACACTACCTACCATGAGCTAATAAGGCACCCTCTCCATTTCAGCCTTTCGATTTGAGTCTTGTTTGATTCAACGCGCCAGATTCGTGCATAGGGGGTAGCGATTGGATCTGAGGGTCCATGATGGACTCTCTCCCAGCGCCTTGGACTCTGTTCTGGTGAGCTTTGTTGTTTTTTTATTCACACATCTATTCTACTAATGTTCAGCCCATTTCACTCATATTTACCTTTTTTTACCTTTTTTTATATTTATTTATCTATTGTTTTAATCTATTTTTCTTTTCTTTTATTTCCTTTTTATTATTGTTTAATTCATAAAAAAAGAAATATATAAAAATGTATTTATAATTAATTATCTTAAATATATTTATTTAGTATTAATTAAGTAAATTATTAATTTTATTAAATATTCATATTTAATTTAGTTAATAATTTAGTGTGTTATTTAGTTTGATTTAATTGTGTAATTCCCGATTATTTATTTTGGTTGTGCAATTTTATCATATGATATGCCTATACCATGATAATATCTGATTAATATCTCATTTGCACATTCAAACCAAATTTTTAAAATAAATTCTCGATTCAACCTCGAGCCATTTTTCACCATGTAAGTCGATTACTTTTTAAGCATCGCCATCAACCTTTTGATCACCATACACACGATTCAAAGTTTTCATGGGCTTCCTTACAGTGAGACCTATTCGATCAATTATTTTTATTTGGTCGTTTAGAAGACTAGTTCACTTCGCTAGTACGCCCGATTAAAATTCGAGTACTTTCTTTTACTTGTTTATTTATATGTTGTGTTTGCGTATTTATTAATTCCAAAAACCCTAAAACACACTTGATCCACACATCAAGTCCCATTACCTCTTGTAAGTCGAGTGCTTTTGCCTCGCCATCGACCTTACCAAGTGTCATACCCCAAATTTGTCCTACCCTGTATATACTTTTCATTCGTACATCAGCCCATCAATTATTATCCAGAAAATCAAAAAAATATGTTACTTACATGTTCATTTTTTGTTTGCCTGAGACAAGATTCATGTGAGGTTACCATGGCATTGCGTGTGCAGTGGTGAATTGAGACTCATGGTTTTTGATTTAACCAATTAGTCGGATAAGCTCTATTTCAAGATCAAGATTACGGTGCGCAATTCAAATGATGTATATTTAGGGTGACTGTTAGGGTTGGTGTGTCCGATCAATGGTATGTGAATCAGCCTTTGAGGGGATAAGTATTCTATCATTAATTAGTTCATTTGAATTAAGATTTTATAGAATATATTGAGACCCATGTGACGTGCCATATCAAGGCGTCTGCTGCCCATTTGTTTCATATGGAAGATTTGTTTTATCACGACAGATTCATTTTAATGCGAGGTTCTGGTTCACCTTAAATTCAAGAGGGGTTCATGTGGTGTTTACCAAGGATCTATTTGAGTTATTTCATTCTCAAATGAGGACGGCAAGAATTTTTGAATTTAATTGGAGTGATAAGTTTTAATAAGTTTACTCAGAAAATTCGAAATTGATACTTGGTGTGAGCTTATATTTGGAGTATGCAAAATTAATACCATTTAAAAGTCTCAATCCCTTACCAAAATTCTACCAAATTGTTTCTACAAGAAATATGTATTGGATCATGAACAATATAATTGAAGCCCATTTATAACCTAAAGATCCGTACAATAAGCAGTCTATTTTAATTTAGACTTGGAGAAGGGATGATTAAAATATGTGTATCAGCCAAGGTCTTAATACATGCTAGTTTTACAAGGAAATTATCCATTTTATCCAGTCAACAACAAAATAAAATGAGAACAAAGGCTTGTCATACAACTGCTTTTTTACACGCGTTTTGCACCCCATGCGTATCAGTATTGCTCTCTAAACCAGGACCCACCGTGAGGAACGTGTTGTGTGAAGCCCAGAAATTACTAAGCTAACAGGCTGCAATGCTGCTCTTTCACAGCAGAAGGAAAAGAGACAGATCCCTGCAACTTTGGCTTCTGTTGATGCTCTAGCGATGTATACCCAAATATCTAGTCACCCATCTCCCAAAAGTTTATTATTCATTCACAGCATGTATTGCCACCATTTCTGCAAAAAGGCAAATGGTTATACGCATATGACAAAAGCCGTAACTTTCATGGATCACAAAAAAAGAACATATACCCACCAGCCTGCGTAATACCACAATTCATTCTGCATAAACTGCTCCAACTGGCACGAAATGGAAAGAACAAACCGTCCACACACCAACAAAGCCGCAACGATTCGCAATGTCGTACAGAGCCTACTGTTGCACCCTAAAATTTGACCAACCAGGTCCCGTATCTGGCTCCATGTTTCGACGCATGACCGCATTCGCATCCGCATATCGCATACATTGCATTTTTCAGTTGTTTTGATTTTATCAGGATCACAGCCCTCGTCTCGCGTCTCAGGTGTTTTTTAATCAGTTTAGATGGGTAGAATCGTATTTTTGGGAAGTCGTGCTATTCCCGATGTTTTTAGCTCGCGCTGTTGTTTTTAGGGATATTTCGGTGTCTATTGATTTTCACCGGCTATTTTGTTGCGCTCTCGCGGTGTTATTTGTCGTTCGGTGCTATTTTTGTTTCTTCGGGAATTATTTGTGATTTTTCTGGATTTTATTAGGCATCATTAGGGTTTTAATAGATTTTTTAATCATTTTAGGATAATATAGAATATTAATAGTTTTTTAATATTTTTAATAGTTTTAATCTTTTTTTTAAGAATATATTAGATATTAAATAGCTTTTTAATCATTTTTAATAGAATAATATAGATTTTTCTTTTATTAGTAATAGATTTTCTTTTATAGGATATAATATTTTAGATATAGATAATATAGGTTTTATTAGAGATTTAATAGAAGTTTAATACAATTTCTTTTAAATAGAGAATTATTAGAGTTTTTAGTTTAGATTTTAAATTAGTGGGTTTATTAGAGCTTTAGAAATTAATTAGAATTAATAGAGTTTTTAGGTTAATTCTCTTTTTAGGTTTAATTGAGATTTAGTTAGAGTTAATTAGGTTTAATCATTAGTTAATGAGTTAATTAGGATTAGTTCTTAATCAGGTTTTTAATCTCTTTTCATTATTATTCAGATTTTTAGGTTTATTGTGTTCAATTTCCGTTTGGGCCCAGTAGTGTTTGTGGAGGCTCAGTTTATGGCCATTTTTCGTCCGTTTTCAAAGTCCAGAGGAATCAATTCCATGTCCTATATAAAGTCTTATCCACGTGTTGCGCAGAGGAGGCCCCCACATATTCACTGCATGCACTCTGCATGAGTGACACTTCATTCTCCAATCTCTCTCACACTCTGCCACGCCACCCCACACGTGGCCTCCCTCCGTTTTCCCCTCCCACTCACCACCGCCACGCGTCTCCCATGCAGGCTTTCCCCCTCTGTATGATTGCCAACACACCACGCCATCTGTCCTCGCCGGAAATCCTCACCGGCCGGCATGCAATGGCCGGCGACCACTTCCGACCGCCACCCCAACCAACTCCGGCAGCCGTAACCTCCTCCCTCCGCCGTGAACTTCGCTGAAAAACTGGAAAACTCAGGAAATCCCAAATCTTCAACCGATCATCAACATCATCAACTTCCTTTCAACCGATCATCATCTCCGATTATCATCATCATCACCAATGTTCATCCATTTCCCAGAATCGTCATCATGTTCATCAGACAACCTTCAAGATTCACCATCATCTTCATAGATCCATTCAAGATCCATAACAATCCTCGGATGCAAACACTCATGCGAACAATCAACATCATTCATCTACCTGTGAATCAACCTTCGATTAACGCATCTCCAGAATATTCACCTTCCTCAAACGATCTTCATCAGATCTTCATGAGCATTCCAGATTCTCGTCTTCTTCGTCCAGATCTCCATCCTTCATCACGCGTTCATCAACTTCATCAAGGATCTATCCATGAAACTTCCTTTAATCGTTGTTCATCAGGTGTCCAGAAGCTTCAAGAACAATCTCCAGAAACAAGCTTCAGCAAGAACATTCATCCAACATACAACAAATTCCTTCGAGCATAACCTTCAGTGAGCACTCAAGAATCTTTGTAGATCCAGATTTTCCAGGTTCATATCATTGATCTTCATAGTCATTATTCGTAAGTCCAACGTCTTCAAATGAGTGCTTCAAGAACCTCAAACCTTCGTCTCCTGAGATCGTTGAGCAATAAATCCATTTCTTGATTCAGAGGTTTACGTTTTCTTTTGAAGAAATTGAAACGAAGCTGGGAAATCTGGGAGAAACGGATTACGTAAGTTTGAGAGATAGAGGTTGAATCAGAGAGAAGGAGAAAGAATTGGGAGAGGAGTAGCGGCGATGAACAGTGAAAGTGAAAAGGAAGGGGAATTAGGGTTTGGTGCAGAAAGATGGTGGATTGGGTTCGGTTTCGATTGGGCTTGAGGCCACTAGGCCCAGAGTTTTTTGGCACCACCTCCCTCCGTTTTTTTTCCTCTCCTGGGTGAACATTGGGTCGGGCCCAACGAATTTTTCCTGGCTTAACCCCTCATTTCAATTACTGCACCCCCTCCCCAGCTGTGTGTTGGTTTATTTTTTCTGGGTTGGGCCCATTGTTTTTTCTGTTGTACTCCCTTGTAATAGTTGTCCCCCCCCCCCCTTTGTATTTTCTCTTTTTATTGTTTTCTTTTATATTAGTTCCATTAGTTTTTTTTTATGGAAAGAAAAGAAAAAATACATGAAAAAAAAACATTATTGAAAAAGAAATACCATAAAAAGAATATTGAAGAAAAAGAAAAAGAAGAGAAAATATTTTGGAAAAAAAGAAATGTTGAAAGAAATAGTGAAAAAGAATAGAAAAAAGAATATGAAAAATATTTTGAGGAAAAAGAAATATGAAGAAAAAGAGAAAAGAAATATAGAAAAATATTGAAAAATATTTTTAATAGAGTACATTTTTCATGGAGTTTATTTTAGGGATAGTTTTAAATATCCATTTGTTAGGGGACTCTTTTAGAGATAGTTTTAAAAGTCCACTTGTTAGGGGACTATTTTCCATTTGATTTTCCATGGTAGATGGATAGGATAGTATTTCCTAGGAGATATTTTTTCAATTCTCAACCATTGTAACCATTTTTCAGAATGTTAATAAAACGAGATTTGAGCTGTGGTCCCGAAAGTAGCCAAACTACAGCTGCTCTGATTTCTCGTACCAGACGAGAATATGTAGGCATAGGATGCGATATCCTAGCGAGCATACTAACGACTAACCTTTGGTTCTCTCGCTGCTGTGCGATCGAGACTTTCCCGCTGACGACTGATTGTTACCCTTTTTCTCTTGCCCGAGGGCATTTGAGACCAGACCGTAGTTTTTCCCATAGGTTCCCGTACCTTTAAAACCAGTTTAATTTCTCACTGCTGTGTGAGAACACCCTGTTTAGCCGTAGTTAGCCTGAACTACGTAAGCTCTGATCTTCCATGCAGTGTGGAAGTACGTAGGCACAAGACGCGAGGTCTTGGCGAGCCAATTTTCCCCGTAGTCCCGAACTACGTTGACTCTGACTTTCTCTCTTGAGAATACGTAGGCGTAGAGTGCGACGCTCTATCGAGTCAATTCCCTTCCGTTTAGATTTAGCAGCCGTAGATAGATTGTTTTTGCATCCTTTAGACAACCCAAGCAAGCGTGGATCCCGTCGAGTACGACGGACGTGAGGGGTGCTAATACCTTCCCCTTGCGTAACCGACTCCCGAATCCAGGTTTTGGTTGCGATGACCATACCTTTTCCCGTTTTTTGCGAGGTTTACTTCGAGCGTTTCCTTTCCCTCCGTTGGGATAAATAACGCACGGTGGCGACTCTTCTGTCAGCCGACGCCGATTTTCGCAGTAGCGACAGCTGGCGACTCTGCTGGGGATTGCGATAGTTCCCTATACGAGTCTTGCCTTAGGTTTTTTCCTAGCTGTTTGGGGCGATCCCCAGCAGCTGGCGACTCTGCTGGGGATCCAACGTCCCCTGGCTGCTAAGGACTGCGATAGTCCCTATGCATGTGGGATCCAACGTCCCCTAAGAGAGTCAATCCTAGCGCTCGTTTGCTTGTCTTTTGGGTGTTTATTTTTCGCTTGTATCTGTTGCCGTTGTGCTGGGGAAGGTGATATTTTGAGTGATAGCCGGACCTGGGCTTCTTTTTTTTTGAGTATGCACCTAGACATAGTTGCGGAGAAGTAGTAGACGAACCTGTCTGCTGGGCAGGCACAGTTCCCTACGAAAATCTGCGCTCAGACGAGGTTCTCTCCGAGGTGCTTCTCTAAGGTCCTGAGGATCATAGGGGAGTCCAGACGTGAGGATTGTCGACTCTGGGGACCGATCAATTGGAAGTCAGCTAAGTGAGGCCTCTTCATGAGATGACGATGCCACTCCTTCTGGGAATCGTATCATTCCTCATGAAAGTCTGTGACGCTGATGACCGCATAGGATGCCGCAGATTAGGTCCATACCCGTGAGTGGGGGGGTTTTTTCCTTTTTTGCGAAACCTTGACTTCCAGACTACCAGCTATCCTGGCGTTCTCTTTTAGAGAGAACGTACTCCGTCAGCAGTGCAGTGGCACTCAGCTTGTTGTGTGGGGGCTGTGATCCCGTGTTTGCTGCATTGCATTGCATTTGCATAAGTATCTTTGCATCGTATTGCATAGCATTTCTCCAGCTGGCCAGAGCTCTTATCCAGCCGTTGTTTGATTTCAGAAGGTGATTATCCGGTGATTGGTCTGAGCAAGTGTGGATTGTCAGAAGACGACCAAGGGGTTGAAACAGGTCAAGCAGAATCAAGCAGTGCCGTCAGTTGAAAGTTGCTGATAGTCATGTCAGGAGACGACTTCCAGATCGCTGATGCCTTGTCAGGGTTCATTATGACGACCAATCCTTTGTATGATTCCACGTCTGACGAAGGCTTTCCGCAAGTGAACAACATTATTGCAGCTCAACTTGTGCAGACTTCCGTTAGAGGCCAAAATCTGCACCAACAGTTTGCCATCCTAAGTGAACGTTCTTCTGCTGATGCCGCGAATTATCAGAATGTTATTCCTGCTGGTTTGATCTCCCGAAGAGAAGCTCCGATAGTGAGGACTAATAATCCATCAGCTCTTGTGCAAGCTAAGAGGTTGCACGCATTGGAGGAACAAGTCAAAGCCCTGAAAGTTAAGAACGATGTTGGTCTCAATGCTTCAGATATGTGCTTGGTTTCTGACCTAGTGTTACCTCCTAAATTCAGAGCGCCAAGATTTGAGAAGTATAAAGGAGATAGCTGTCTGAGGTTACATTTGGTGATGTTCTGCAGAAAGATGACTTCGTTTGTGCAAAACGACAAGCTGATGATTTACTGTTTTCAGGGCAGTTTGATTGGGGCATCTCTACGTTGGTATATGCGGTTAGAGAAGGATCAGATTCGATCATGGTTGGATTTAGCCAGAGCTTTCCTGAAGCGGTATGATTACAATATGGAGATAGCTCCCTTTCGCATGGAGTTGCAGTCTTTGTCTATGGGGATCAATGAACCTTTCAAAAAGTATGCTCGGAGATGGAGAGATTTTGCTTCCAGAGTGGAACCACCGATCCCTGACCGAGAGTTAGCAGGCATGTTCGTAGACTCATTGCAAAGCCCGTACTTTGAGAGATTGCTTGGAGTTTCGCTAAACTTCTCCGAATTAGTGGGAGTTGGAGAACGTATTGAGAATGCTATAAAGATTGGAAAAATTCAGATTGATTCAAGCAGCCAGGCTAGTGAAACTGAATCTCTTTGCGACTATCATAATGAAGAAGGAGTTGTGATCAATGCAGTCATGCCAGATGTTGGGTATCCTCGAGATGAATCGGTGAAATCTATTGGATCAGTATCTTCTATGCCTTGTTATGCTGGACAAACAGCTGTGCCTAGGGCACCATATCAGGAGTCTTATGTCGCTTCCCTTGCAAAGCAGCGTACTCGTGGCCGAGGTTATCAGACTCAGCGTCAGAATCAGAACAGACCTCGTAGCAATTTGGAACGAAGGAATGGTCCTTCCCACCCAGTTCCTATGTCGTACAGTCAGCTTTTGCCACAGTTGGTCCAGAGTTCTTTGGTGGAACCGAAAGCTCTCAAACCTGTGCCAGAACCTTACCCTCCTGGGTACAATCCTCATGTTCAGTGTGGTTATCATGGTGGCTCTCCGGGACATTCAACTGAAGATTGTAAAGCGTTTCAGGCGAAGGTACAGCATTTGATCGACCAGGATTGCATTTCCTTTCGAGAAGGACTTCTGTTTGTTCATCCTAACTTCTCAGCTGTCTAAACTCGTAGATTCGGAAAGTATTCCCCAGCAAAAGCCAGTGGTCCAGACAGGCGGGCGCCTCAGCATTGGCAGTCCTCAGACTTTATATCATTTGCATTTGTAGTTTCTTTTCTGTTAGTTACTACCTACTTTTAAACATTGTATGTTTCGAATGGTGATATTAATAATGTGACTATGCATTTTTCTGAATTAATCATGTCGTTGTCGCTCATTTACTGCATTGCACTGACACTTGCATTTTATTCACTCCACTTTATCACTGTGACTAGCAAAGATTGGAGGGAGGATGACGAAACTAAAACTCATAACCGATGATCATATGCTTTCAGATAAGACCTTACCGATGACGTACAAGGCATTGTTTCAAATTCCCTAAACACTGGAGATATAAGGAGTTAGTCCCTTGTTAACCACTTCGAGCCAGGAAGTAGAAGTTTTTTCGGACTTTTAAGCCCTCACATCTTAACCCCGGGCTGGGTAGTTGTCAGTTAGCTTGACCGAGCATTCAAGTCTTACAGAGGAGTGTTGTATTTCGAGGACCAATCAGTTTATACCTTTCAAGAGGTTAAACCTCACCAATCAGGAGTGAGACAATTACAATCCTTTCGGAGCGATCAAGACAACCAGTGTCACACGACTTTGTTCCAAAAGAAAGAAGAAAGAAAGCCCGCTAAGTAAAAAGAAAGAGAAAGCTGGGAAATCTAATACTTAGGCAAAAATTAGGGCATCCCGCTGGACTTCAAAAGAAAAAATCGAAAAGAACTCAAAGGGAGTCAGTCCAGGCAAAAGTTAGGAAATCGAATGAAGGAAAAAGAAAGGATATCAATAGAAATTTTTTTCCCCAGCAAGTCACAAAGTCGTGTACACAGACACCGAAAACGAAGAAGGAGTAACTGTCACTCCGGAAAAGCCCTGTGAGTTCCTTAAACTGTGGTTCTTACCATTCAACATACCTCTCGAAGAGGCGAGCGCTTGTGCCAGGTTAGCTGAACTTTAGGATCGGAGATCATCACGTAGAATGGGTGGGTACAAATCAAAATTTGAGCCAAATATCCTTTGTTTCACGAACCGTGAACCCGACCACGATACAACCCTTAAAAGACCTAATTGAGGTAGGGTTTATTCTGAAAGCGCATTACGATAAGGTTGAGTAACCTGACTCCTTCTTGACTTGCTAGTCACATCCTTGTTGTGTTTTTCACTGACCACGTAAGCACTCCGTTTGAACTTTGGTTCATTCGGCACTCAATCATGACATGTAAATGAGTGACAGCTCAAAGTTTTTTCAAAATCTGCATGAGCACTGCATTAAGATTATCATTCGTGAATAGATAGTTTTAATTGCAGGTTAGTAGTTGACATGAAAGAAATTCCAACAGGGAATCGTCAAGCAGGACTGAGTAATTCGGCAGTCTGAACCAGAGTGGTGTATGTTGTGAAGACCTGTGAATCCGGGGCATTGATTTCCAGTAAGTTCAGTATCAGTTAGTCTGAGGACAAGTCCCGAAGCATCAGTGGATCAGGGGCAGTTTATTTGAGAAGCAGTTGATCAGAAGTGAGTCTTCTCAAGACCCAATCAGGGGCAATTATGCAGAACGTTGAGATTTGAAAGCAGATACTTCAGGTGGATAATCAGATCAGGTTAAGTCGCTAGAACGCTCATTCAGGGGCAAGTCACGGCAGAGAGTGTTGAAACCAGCTGGGTTGATAGGGGTTTAATGGAGATTGAATTCTGTTGTCGTACAGATACCGGGGCAAGTAATCTCGAGGTCGTCTCGTAGCAAGCTGTTCAGAGCAGGTATTCCCAAGAGTTAGATTGGGGCAAGTTGAATTATACTGGGGCAAGTCATTCAGGCCAGTCTGTTTATCCCCAGCCAGAGTTGAGTATCGGGGAATCATGTCATTACTCTTATCAAAAACCTTAACATTTCGAAAAAGGCCTTGCTGTCGTTGGATCATTATCCTGCAGTCTAAACTTGTTGCGTGTCAGTAACCAGTTGTTCCCAAAGTCCAGTTCTCGCCTGGCAAACCGGTAACCAGTTCTCGTCTGGCCCACCCTTCCGTAAGCATCAGTTCCCGTCTGGTGTAGTTTATTGTAACCAGTTCTCGTCTGGTCACCGTTTCTTCAAGTGTTGTATCAGTTCTCGCCTGGTACATGTGTTTGCTAAATCAATTCTCGTCCGATAACCTATTTTCCTATCAGTTCTCGTTTGGTAGTCTACCTTTGAGTGCTAGTTCTCGTCTAGTATTTTACATGTCTTCCACTGTGTACATAGCCCATGTTTATCCTAAACCAGAAAAACAAAAACCTAAAGGTATCTGATACCGTAGTTCCCAATGACTCGCAGGTTGTCGTGTTCCTCGATACGAAGCTCGACGGATACCAGTGCTCCGAGTAATGTTTGAGTTCCTTGTGGATGTTGTTAAATCAGAATTGCTACTCTTCAGCAGATGAAAGTTGCTTATTATCCCCAGAAGAGTCGAGATTGTATTTTACCCCGTATCAGAGTAGGATCAGGAATATCCTCAGCAGATTAAGATTGATATCCTTGATAGTAGGGGCATTTCCAGCAGTGTGCTGCGCACAATCAACCCCAGTTTGGGTCAATCCCCACAGAGCACAATCAGTTGCCAATGGCTTGAAGAGAGCATCCCCAAGCAGAGTTGTTCTTTCTTTCTCCCCAAGCAGGGTTGCTTTTCTATTTCTCCAGCAGGACGGTTATCCCCAGCGGATTTGGTTTCCCTTTTCCAGCATTTATTTTGCTGAGATGATTCTGTGATATCAGGTTACCTTCAGTGGAGTTGACGTTTCCTTCGGCATTTATTTTGCCAAGTGGTTGCAGACCTGGTGTTCTCTGGCATCTCGAGCCTACATTAGCATTTGCATATATCGTCATAGCATTTATACAAACATATAGTATTTCCATGTCGTCGGGGCATTGCAGTTTCAGAACGCATAGCATTTGCATGTCATATAGGGCATTGCATCATCTCAAACATACGCATTTCGAAACATGGACCAGGTTGGTTACCTATTGGATTTCGAGTTTGTTCACCTGCAGAGTTGTGTGGTTAAGCTTCTCTTCTCCCCCAGCAGAGTGATTCTTCATTTGGTTGTTACGTCGGCACTGAAAAAAAGATTGACATATATCAGATTTCTGAAGCCGCCTCCTGTTGACAGAATGGGTGCAGAGCAGTCGATTCAGAAGTTCCCCAGGAGAATTGTCCTCAAGTTCGCAGTGAATTGTGAGATGACAGGATTTGATCCCATAAGAGAGATGGGAATCAAGTTGTTTGCTTTTCGAAGCATTATTCCAATACTTGTGGCGTCGCACAGGTGATTGATGTTGAAAAGGAGAAAAAATTTATCAGATAATTGACCAGTTGTTGCCGTGACAACCATACTTCAGTTTATTGGAGGCTATTCCTCAAGCAGTTTTGCAGTATATTCCCGCGGTTGGCAAATTTCAGGGTTTCATTTGTATTCAACCGTCTTCTACCTTTGAATGTATGAAGGCTGAGCGCTCTTCACCCATTCAGGTCCAAGCCGCTTGAATAGGGGCAGCTGTTGCACCCTAAAATTTGACCAACCGGGTCCCGTATCTGGCTCCATGTTTCGGCGCATGACCGCATTCGCATTCGCATATCGCATACAGTGCATTTTTCAGTTGTTTTGATTTTATCGGGATCACAGCCCTCGTCTCGCGTCTCAGGTGTTTTTTAATCAGTTTAGATGGGTAGAATCGTATTTTTGGGAAGTCGTGCTATTCCCGATGTTTTCAGCTCGCGCTGTTATTTTTAGGGATATTTCGGTGTCTATTGATTTTCACCGGCTATTTTGTTGCGCTCTCGCGGTGTTATTTGTCGTTCGGTGCTATTTTTGTTCCTTCGGGAATTATTTGTGATTTTTCTGGATTTTATTAGGCATCATTAGGGTTTTAATAGATTTTTTAATCATTTTAGGATAATATAGAATATTAATAGTTTTTTAATATTTTTAATAGTTTTAATCTTTTTTTTAGAATATATTAGATATTAAATAGCTTTTTAATCATTTTTAATAGAATAATATAGATTTTTCTTTTATTAGTAATAGATTTTCTTTTATAGGATATAATATTTTAGATATAGATAATATAGGTTTTATTAGAGATTTAATAGAAGTTTAATACAATTTCTTTTAAATAGAGAATTATTAGAGTTTTTAGTTTAGATTTTAAATTAGTGGGTTTATTAGAGCTTTAGAAATTAATTAGAATTAATAGAGTTTTTAGGTTAATTCTCTTTTTAGGTTTAATTGAGATTTAGTTAGAGTTAATTAGGTTTAATCATTAGTTAATGAGTTAATTAGGATTAGTTCTTAATCAGGTTTTTAATCTCTTTTCATTATTATTCAGATTTTTAGGTTTATTGTGTTCAATTTCCGTTTGGGCCCAGTAGTGTTTGTGGAGGCCCAGTTTATGGCCATTTTTCGTCCGTTTTCAAAGTCCAGAGGAATCAATTCCATGTCCTATATAAAGTCTGATCCACGTGTTGCGCAGAGGAGGCCCCCACATATTCACTGCATGCACTCTGCATGAGTGACACTTCATTCTCCAATCTCTCTCACACTCTGCCACGCCACCCCACACGTGGCCTCCCTCCGTTTTCCCTTCCCACTCACCACCGCCACGCGTCTCCCATGCAGGCTTTCCCCCTCTGCATGATTGCCAACACACCACGCCATCTGTCCTCGCCGGAAATCCTCACCGGCCGGCATGGAATGGCCGGCGACCACTTCCGACCGCCACCCCAACCAACTCCGGCAGCCGTAACCTCCTCCCTCCGCCGTGAACTTTGCCGGAAAACTGGAAAACTCAGGAAATCCCAAATCTTCAACCGATCATCAACATCATCAACTTCCTTTCAACCGATCATCATCTTCGATTATCATCATCATCACCAATGTTCATCCATTTCCCAGAATCGTCATCATGTTCATCAGACAACCTTCAAGATTCATCATCATCTTCATAGATCCATTCAAGATCCATAACAATCCTCGGATGCAAACACTCATGCGAACAATCAACATCATTCATCTACCTGTGAATCAACCTTCGATTAACGCATCTCCAGAATATTCACCTTCCTCAAACGATCTTCATCAGATCTTCATGAGCATTCCAGATTCTCGTCTTCTTCATCCAGATCTCCATCATTCATCACGCGTTCATCAACTTCATCAAGGATCTATCCATGAAACTTCCTTTAATCGTTGTTCATCAGGTGTCCAGAAGCTTCAAGAACAATCTCCAGAAACAAGCTTCAGCAAGAACATTCATCCAACATACAACAAATTCCTTCGAGCATAACCTTCAGTGAGCACTCAAGAATCTTTGTAGATCCAGATTTTCCAGGTTCATATCATTGATCTTCGTATTCATTATTCGTAAGTCCAACGTATTCAAATGAGTGCTTCAAGAACCTCAAACCTTCGTCTCCTGAGATCGTTGAGCAATAAATCCATTTCTTGATTCAGAGGTTTACGTTTTCTTTTGAAGAAATTGAAACGAAGCTGGGAAATCTGGGAGAAACGGATTGCGTAAGTTTGAGAGATAGAGGTTGAATCAGAGAGAAGGAGAAAGAATTGGGAGAGGAGTAGCGGCGATGAACAGTGAAAGTGAAAAGGAAGGGGAATTAGGGTTTGGTGCAGAAAGATGGTGGATTGGGTTCGGTTTCGATTGGGCTTGAGGCCACTAGGCCCAGAGTTTTTTGGCACCACCTCCCTCCGTTTTCTTTCCTCTCCTGGGTGAACATTGGGCCGGGCCCAACGAATTTTTCCTGGCTTAACCCCTCATTTCAATTACTGCACCCCCTCCCCAGCTGTGTGTTGGTTTATTTTTTCTGGGTTGGGCCCATTGTTTTTTCTGTTGTACTCCCTTGTAATAGTTGTCCCCCCCCCCTTGTATTTTCTCTTTTTATTGTTTTCTTTTATATTAGTTCCATTAGTTTTTTTTATGGAAAGAAAAGAAAAAATACATGAAAAAAAAAACATTATTGAAAAAGAAATACCATAAAAAGAATATTGAAGAAAAAGAAAAAGAAGAGAAAATATTTTGGAAAAAAAGAAATATTGAAAGAAATAGTGAAAAAGAATAGAAAAAAGAAATATTGAAAGAAATAGTGAAAAAGAATAGAAAAAAGAATATGAAAAATATTTTGAGGAAAAAGAAATATGAAGAAAAAGAGAAAAGAAATATAGAAAAATATTGAAAAATATTTTTAATAGAGTACATTTTTCATGGAGTTTATTTTAGGGATAGTTTTAAATGTCCATTTGTTAGGGGACTCTTTTAGAGATAGTTTTAAAAGTCCACTTGTTAGGGGACTATTTTCCATTTGATTTTCCATGGTAGATGGATAGGATAGTATTTCCTAGGAGATATTTTTTCAATTCTCAACCATTGTAACCATTTTTCAGAATGTTAATAAAACGAGATTTGAGCTGTGGTCCCGAAAGTAGCCGAACTACAGCTGCTCTGATTTCTCGTACCAGACGAGAATATGTAGGCATAGGATGCGATATCCCAGCGAGCACACTAACGACTAACCTTTGGTTCTCTCGCTGCTGTGCGATCGAGACTTCCCCGCTGACGACTGATTGTTACCCTTTTTCTCTTGCCCGAGGGCATTTGAGACCAGACCGTAGTTTTTCCCATAGGTTCCCGTACCTTTAAAACCAGTTTAATTTCTCACTACTGTGTGAGAACACCCTGTTTAGCCGTAGTTAGCCTGAACTACGTAAGCTCTGATCTTCCATGCAGTGTGGAAGTACGTAGGCACAAGACGCGAGGTATTGGCGAGCCAATTTTCCCCGTAGTCCCGAACTACGTTGACTCTGACTTTCTCTCTTGAGAATACGTAGGCGTAGAGTGCGACGCTCTATCGAATCAATTCCCTTCCGTTTAGATTTAGCAGCCGTAGATAGATTGTTTTTGCATCCTTTAGACAATCCAAGCAAGCGTGGATCCCGTCGAGTACGACGGACGTGAGGGGTGCTAATACCTTCCCCTTGCGTAACCGACTCCCGAATCCAGGTTTTGGTTGCGATGACCATACCTTTTCCCGTTTTTTGCGAGGTTTACTTCGAGCGTTTCCTTTCCTTCCGTTGGGATAAATAATGCACGGTGGCGACTCTTCTGTCAGTCGGCGCCGATTTTCGCAGTAGCGACACCTACCAACTCACGTATCTGCAACACTACAAACTATGAGTAACAAAAGGACCTGCAAAACTACAAACAGAGGATGATGAGATAAAGTTTGATTTATAAACCTGCTAACTTGGACAGCATTATCACAAGTGGAAAAGGTTACAACCATGATCCCAATCTGAGAATTTCACAGAGAAACCAAACAAAAAAACAAAAAAAAACGATGGAACATAAAGAATTGGCTGCTCAAAGAGGTAATAATAGATTCTTCTTCATTGACTTCCTTATGTTGCAATTTCCAGATGAAGGAAAATCCAATCAAAATGGTTTTTGAGAAAATTGAATGAGTGATCAAGGCATTACCTCAAGACAACACGAAATTTGTCACTATCATGATATATGATATCTCTTTCCTTGAAGTAGCTGCCAACGGTTTTTCAAATGATGTTTTAGACTTCCTGCATCATTGTAATACACTAACATCAGAGTATGGTTGTGCATTCATTGCACTTGACCATATGGATATTTATTTGAACGAAGAGAAGCCTTACATTATCTTAGAGATGGAACACCTTGCTGACATTTTGGGCAAGGCTGAACCTGGTCACTGGTTTGGAAAAAGATATGCATAGGCAATTGATGGTGTTACATAAGCAACATGGAATTTCACCTGTTAAGATTCATAATTTTCACTTCAAGATCAAGGATTCATTCTAAAAGCTTGTAGAGATCATACTCGTTTCTGAAACCATCACCGATCATCAAATGCAAAAGCACTAAACCAGTAGATCGGTACCTGCGTAGCAATGACGTCCAATACAAGCCCCACCATGTTGTCCTTCCAAGCCAGACCGCGATGCAGGGATCAAATTCACCTAAAAAGAAATGAAGAGAACGGGTCAAAATCTACAGAGACATCATGTCATTAAATGTTGAAATTCACACCTCAGAGCAAGCTTCCAATGAAACATGAACTTTGATCCATTCTCAAGCAGCACCATCTCCATCAAAATTCCCTTAATTTTTGCGGGTCTTGATCTTTTGCTGCGCCACATTTCCATAAAGCATGGATGACATTAGCGTGAATTGACTGAAGAGGTTTCCTATGAATCACTACAACAGCAGAATATGTCACGAAACCTTTATGGCGTAACCGTATACGAGTAATAGGTAAAATACCACTGGAAGAATCATACCAGAGCTTCACATCACCCTACACCAGACTCACACATATGGGAAATAAGATATTTTCTAAAGAAGAGAATTGTAGTGAACCTATTCCATGACAACTTCATTGATTGGTGATTCCCTGCGAAAATACAATAAGCATGACAAGGTTAGTAGATATTTGAAAGTAAAAAAAGGCAGTTACCGCAGTGAAAACCAAGTGAAGTCTTTACCTCACTACAGACAAAAGAAGAGATTGAGTAAATCGTACTACCTCACCTCAATCCTCTACATACTTTCTCCATATAAAACCGTGTGAGAAGTGACAGCAGAAAACCCTAGCAGCCTCCAACCGAAACCCTAATCCTCCTCCAACCTTCACAACAACAGAACCAAACTCCTCAACCTGCATAATCACGCCCAAAATTCAACCTCAAATCAAAAAAAACCTTCAACCTTCAACCCTTTAAACTTTCCTTCATTCAACCACAATAAACCAGATCGCAAAACCCCTTTATCGAACCAGCCCCAGCCTCAACGATACCAGATAACACATCTTCTTCATTTCAACCATTCAACAACAACAAACCTTCAAACGAAAAATGACTCCTTCGTAATCACCCCCAATCTCTAAGCATCTTCCCAACCCGTTTTCCAATATTAAACCACCCAAAGCAACAACACCAAATACACACCCAAATCAAAATTGAAACTAGAGGGAGAAGAATAAGAGCACGAAAACCAGAACGATATTGAATGGTGAGTGATCAAAGCGAAGAAACTGAGACGGAACCAGAGAAGGTCGGATATGCGCTATTCACGACTTGTCGTACCGTTGTTGATGAACGCGGTTTCACTGTTTTGTGTGGTTGAGATTTGGTTTTTGTTAGTTTGGTTCTTATCAGATCTTGTGTGTTTTCTTTTTTTCATTTGACCACTTCAAGTTTTAAACACTAATATTGGATTATTTTTTTATATATAAACCCGTTCCATTTATGTGTGGTTGCTGATGGTAGGCTCGGGGCCCATTCCCCTTTCGTTAATACCTCCCCCCTATCTCGTTTGCAGCAAGCACCGATGTGGGTGATGGGCTTCTTTTTGAAGCCCACATGATTCTACATCCTTTCGTTTTTAGTATACCCCTCAGTTTCTTTTTTTTGTTTAGAATTTTCTAATATAATATTTATTTTGGTAAAAGATTTTTATTTATAATGTTGAAAAGAACTTTATTTTTGAAAAAATATATGTTTTTTAAATCTTTGTTTTTAATTAATTATCTCAACTTCTTTTTAGGGTCGATGACGAGATTACCGCCGTTTAACTGTCAAATTATTGGCGTGAAACAAAGGATCCTAGACCACTTTCTTTCTCCGATTTTATTTTGATTTTTGGATCGATGAAGTCTTTTATTCGTAAGCGTCGCGTATCAAAGTTGATAAACTTCTCGATTTCAAATCTATGGTGAATGACCAGTGGGGTTATTTTCCGTACTTTGGGATCGTGATAGGCTACCTTCGATTTATCGGCATTATGTTTGCAATTAAGACGAGATCCCATTCCTTCGTGTCCCGATTCGATTCACTAAACTAACCAATAACTTTAATTTTCATTAAATATTATTGTGAATATTATTGTTATATTATCTTGATATATTATTATTGTCATATCATACCACAAACTCTTTTCATACTCCTCGATTCGATTCAAATCATTTTCTCAACATTTTTCTCAATTCAAACTCCGAAAGAAGGAGGTTCTTGGAATCTAGCATTCTTTGAATCTTCGAGTGAATAATTCTCGAGGCACGCTCTTGAGTTATTATTCAATCTTTCGACTTTTTTTTTAAAAAACGTTCCCTCGATTAAAACTCCGAAAGAAGGAGGTTCTTGGAATCTAGCATTCCTTGGATCTTCGAGTGAATAATTCTTGAGGCACGCTCTTGAGTTATTATTCACTCAATCTTTCTACTTTTCCAAACTCAAACATTTTCAAACGTCCTCCTAAGTCGAGTGCTCGTCCGCATTCGCAACTGTCGATATTTTGCACACATATTCACAACTCATCGTGATTTCGATATTAGGGGCACCCTTAGGGTCTGATATCGTTTCTCACATTCTAACCCTTGACATGTCGTCAAGTCGGTTCCATCTTCAATCAAATCCTCGACACGTTGTCGAGACAATTTCAAAACAACTTCCTTTTTGCCTCACATTCCGTTTTTGATTCAATCTCTTTACAAATGCGTTTTTTTAAAATTTACGAAAGAGGGATATTCTTAGAATCTAGCATTCTTTGAATATTCGAATGAGTAACTCTCGAGGCGTGCCCTTGAGTTGTTATTAGTTCATTCTTTTGATTTCAAAACATCCAACTTTCTACCTCCCCTCCATCTCTCAGTTAACCTCGTCTTTTCGTGGTTGTTACCACGAACTACGACTGCTCTGATTCTTCATTCGCTCTTGAATGTAAGATACGTAGGCACAAGATTGCGATGATCTTGGCGAGCACATTTCTATCTTCCTCCATTATCCCATCCATTCCCCATCCTATCCCGTAGTCGAACTACGACGCTCTGATTTCTCATTCTCGTCCGAATGAGCATACGTAGGCACAAGGGCCCCAATCCTTGGCGAGCACCCTATCCTCTAACCACCCATCTCTCCTTAGCGTCTTTAACCTTTTAACCTACCAATTCTCCTTTAACATCAAGAAGAAAAACAACCAAACCTAGATAACACTTTCCACAATACCTTAAGAGGTTCCCGTTGAGTACAACGGACGTGAGGGGTGCTAATACCTTCCCCTCGCGTAACCGACTTCCGAACCCGGAACTTGGTTGTGACAACCCTGCTCTTATCCTTTCGTTTTAAGAGGTTTTCTCAATATTTTCCTCTCCCATTTATTCGGGAAAAATAAAGTTCGGTGGCGACTCTGTTGAACCGCATTCCCGCGCCTTTCGTGCGAGGGTCGTTTCTTCGAAATGTCTCCGTGATTTTTCGAGGTGCGACAACTGGCGACTCTACTGGGGATCGCTCCATGCAAAGAGAGAGTCAAGCCTATCTTTTGGTTTATGAGGAGTGTTTATTTTTATTTGTTTTTTCTTCTCGTTTATGTATTTGTTCTCTTATCGCTTGTATATTTTATGCTTGTTATCTTGTTTGCTTGTTGGTTCTTGGGATGACATCATGAGTAAAGCTCTACGCCCGAGCTTTGGTAAAAGCATAGAGAACACATAGTTTAGAATTGGTAGTCGAGTAGTGTTAGTCTCCGAGGACTTGCTCCTTGTGGGCCTAGCATGAAAGCTCCTCCAGAGGAGACCTATTCGTAGATCTTGTTGTAACACAGCTAGCCTGTTGCACGACTTGATTAATGAAGGGTCCATGATTCTGGGAACCTTTTTAGCACCAGTTCCAATAATGGTGGTCGTGTAGTGTTAGTCTCCAAGGACTTGCTCCTTGTGGGCCTAGCATGAGGACTCCGCTCAGGAGAGACCGTATCGTTATTATCGTTGTAATACAGCTAGCCTGTTGCGTGATGCTGATATGATTAGTGTCCGTGATCCTGGGAACCAAACATAGAAACCATCCCATGAGTGGGTTTGTGGGTAGAGTGTCTAGATCTTCCCCTATAGAGTTTACCTGTCTTTTTTCTTTGAGCAGGAATTATGGTTACCTACCTGTTACAATTATCAGCTTCAGAGTTGTCTGAACTGTGACAATGTGATCCTGGATCTTGTATCTTGCATTGCATCTCACATATCATTTGCATTGCATTTCACATGTTGTGCATTTTGCATTTCTAATTCTTCAGCAGAATCTTATGTCTCCTTCCTTCCTCCCCAGTAAATCAAGCTGATTCCTCGACACCAGTACGCGACTAGAGCCAATACAAGACGAGTGATGGAACAGATTCAGCAAGAACAAGTTGCCTTCAGAGAAGAGTTGGACTCCATCAAAGGAAAGATTGACCAGATCCTGGAAGCCATCCTCACGGCCAGAAGAGAGGAAGAACAGCGTGAAGCTGTCGCCGTCATCAACAACAATGGTCAGGTGCAAGTGTCTACCCCAAGGCTATCAGCTCCTGTCCCTAACCCCTATGGAATGCAAATGAATTTCGCTACCAAAGTTGAAGGGACCACTTCTCAGCCAATCCCAACACCTGGGGTTACTGTTGGAGCTATCCCAAGAGCCCAACCTACTATGGTTCAGATTCCCGTTCCTCATGCTGAAGATAATCTGATGGACCAGTATGATGATGTTCAGAATTGTCATGCTGCTATCCCCATCGCTAGTCCTGTCACTGCCCAAGATTCAAAAGCCATTAAGATGTGTCGAGATCTAGTTGAGAAATTCAGAGTCATGGAAGGGCACAATTCAAATTCTCTCAGTGCTTTGGAAATGTGCTTGGTGCCTGATGTCATTATCCCTCCTAAGTTCAAAATGCCTGAGTTCTCAAAGTACAAAGGTCTCACCTGCTCGAACATTCATCTGAAGATGTACTGTCGCAAGATGGTTGCCTATGCCAGAGACGAAAAGCTCATGATTCATTGCTTCCAAGATAGTTTGTATGGGGCATCACTCGAATGGTAGATGCAGCTGGAACGTAACAGTGTGTGCACTTGGGCTGAGCTAGCTGACACTTTTGTCAAGCAGTACAAATACAACACCGATCTTGCTCTGAACCGTACTCAGCTTTAAAGTATGACTCAGAAGGACAGCGAATCCTTCAAGGAGTACGCGCAACGATGGAGAGAGCTAGCCGCAAGGGTGCATCCACCTCTTGTTGACCGCGAACTGATTGACATCTTCATGGGCACCTTGCAAGGCCAATACTATGAGAAGCTGATTGGTAGTGTCTCCGCTGGATTTTCTGACTTGGTGATCGTCGGTGAGAGAATTGAAGAAGGGCTGAAGAGTGGAAACATCCCAGGAGGTTCTAACAGCCAGGCTAATGCCAAGAAGCCTTTCAACGGATACAAGAAGAAAGAGGGCGAAACAAATGCAATCTCTGTGCAAAAAGGGCAAGCTTCCCAACAAACTCCCGCTGCTATGCCTTATCAGATGCCCTACTATCAGTATCTATATGTTGCTGTTGTACAATATGCTACAATGCCTTATCAGCCAGCTGTTCAAGCAGTTCAAACTCAAATGCCACAGCAACAGGCTCCTCAGTAACAAGCCTACAACCAGCAAGGATATCAGTATCCTCCTCAGCAACATTAGATGCAAGCTGCTCAACAACAACAAGGTGCTCGCCAACAGCGTCAGCAGAGGACATGGAAGCCTGATAGAGTATTTGATCGCCTGCCAATGACATATGCTAGTATCATTGCTCATTTGATGGAGAAAAAGGCTATTGTTCCGAGAGATTTGGCTCCCCCAACCGTCATTCCTGCCGACTACGATGCAAATGCTCATTGTGAGTTTCATAAGGGCGCTCTAGGTCACGCCATTGAGGACTGCAGGGCTTTCAAGCACAAGATCCAAGACATGATCGACAAGGATGCTATCAACTTTAATGGGAAGTCTCCAAATGTCATCAACAATCCAATGCCGCCGATCAAATAGTGACATTCCGATCAAATCCAGTCAAGTCAAAGTTCATCCCCCGAAGAAGGTCGTCATGTTGCCATTTCATTATTTGCTTTCTTGAGTTTTGTCTTTATTTGTTTAAGTACTGTATGTTTTGAACATTGCCATTCGTATTTGGTTTTCATTAATGTATTGTTTATGCATGTTTTGAATTAGTTATGTCGTATTCACTCATTTTTGCGCTTATCATCGACACATTCATTTACTTCACTATATCAACTGTTGTTAGCATGATTTGAGGGAGGATGATGAAAACGAGATACCCATAATTGCAAAGTGTATGCTTTCAGACAAAATCTCGTCGATGATGTACAGGCATTGTTTCAATTCCCCATACACCGAAGATATAAGGAGTTAATCCCTAGTAAACCACTTCGAGCCTAGAAGTAGGAGTTTCCTTCGGATATTCAAACCTTTACACTCAACCTGGGGCAGGGTAGTGTTCAGTTAATCCAACTTCGCACTCGAATCAACAAAATCCAGAAGACAGTTGTTCATCAATGATTTATGCTATGGCAGTCACAACCCTCCAACAAAATCCAAAGAAAAAAAAAAGTCAAAATCCTGCTAAGTCAAACACCTCAAAGGGGACTTAGGCAAAATCAAGGCAATCCTGATGGATCTGACAAGCAAAGTCAATTCATGCAAAAGTTAGGGATAAAAAAAAAAGAGACCCTCAAAACCCTCAACCAAAAACAAAATAAGATTCAGTGGTCACCCAAATCAAAAGGGTCACTGATATCCATCAAAATAAGGTGACTGCCACGATGAGTAAACCTTGAATAATCAAGCTTATACCGTCCATACTAGTGCGAAATTAACTGAACGTAGGTATGGAGATCATTAAGAAGAAGGGGTGGGTACAAATCATACTTTGAGCCTAACATCCTTTGTTTCATAACCGTAAACCAAGCCACGTTACAACCCTCGAAAGACCTAATTGAGGCGAGGTTTATTCTGAAAGCATACTTTCGCAAGGTTGCGTAACCTGACTCCTCACACGATTGTTAATCATCAGCATTGGTGTCGTTATCCTTGCAATATCTTCTACACCAATCAAACAGCATAATGTTTGGGCTAACGGTCCATTCGTCTCACTATCACGACACCTTCAATAAATAACACTTTTTCAAAACTTGCCTTGAGCTTTGCATTAATATTACCATATGTGGGTGTACAATTTTAAATTGCAAAACAGTGCTAGCTATTCAAAGACATTCCAACAAAGGGAAATCAGGGAGAACCTGACTTTCAGTGGCGTACACGAGGCAAGATTATTTCAAAGCCCATAGGCTGGGGCAAGTCATTCAACAGCTCGAGCAGGGGCATATCATTACCATATTCAGACTAGGGCAGGACCAAGTTATCCTAATCATCAGGCAGGGCTGCAACCTTCTCTAAAGCAAATCACTAAGTAACTAGACTGGGGGCATCCAGAGCATCATCTTCTGCTTCAATCGTGACGTCTTCAACGAACTACGTGTCGAGGAAGTCAATCCCTCCCACCATCCGAAGTCCAATCCGTATTGGCAACTACCGAAAGTCCATCACGCTGGCGTCTCCACCTGCATTTCCAATTGCCCGTCTGCAATCATATGCATCATACGCATCACATTCGACCTCATAAGCATCTTGCATCATATGCATACTCCAATCATATCATAACTCCCCAGCTCTTGCATCTCTGCGCATCAGCATTTGCATTTGCACTTCCGTTCGTTATGGAATATCATTATCATCCAGCATTCGCATATGCAAGTCAAGGTCCAGGATCAATCTCGAAGATTTACAAGACCGTCATCAGCCCAGTCGAGGGCATACTCCGCAAGATCATGGGTTTTCCCTACGAAATTCAAAGACATTCAAAGCAAGATTCATCCCAGTCAGGGGCATCTTTTTCAAGACTATGGGTATCTCCCATGACGTATTTCAACCTCGTGGTTGATCAAATCTTCAAATCAACATACGACCCAGTCAGGGGCATACCATTTAAGACCGTGGGTGTTCCCCACGAAGTTGTTCAGCCCAGTCAGGGGCATCTTCAGCAAATCCGTGAGCGTTCCTCACAAAGTTGTTCAACCTTTTGTTGACCAAGATAAAATTTCAAGACAAATTCAGCCCAATCAGGGGCATCCTCTTCGAAGTTCATGGGCGTAGCCATGTAATCATTTCAACAAAAGTGTAACCTCTAAGTAAGGCGATGGGCGTACCCCGTTGATTCATTTCAACCCGATCTTCCTCTTGGGTGTTCCCCAATGAGTTGTATCCAGCAAGCATGACCGATTTCAATTGCCTTACTATCATCCTTTTGGTGATAGCCAACCTCATCAGTTCAACCTAGCCTGCATCCTTTTGGTGTTGTTAACCTTCAATTTGTTTCGTTCTATCATCCTTTGGGTGATAGAAACCTATAGTGTTTGTTTGTGTTTCGCTCCGTCATCCTTTTGGTGGGGGGTCTGTCACTTGGATTGGTGATAGATTGTGCGATATTTATTTATGTTTGTGTTTCGCTCCATCATCCTTTTGGTGGGGGGTCTGTCACTTGGATTTGTGATAGATTGTGCGATAGTGTTTGTTTGTATTTCGCTCCGTCATCCTTTTGGTGGGGGGTCTGTCACTTGGATTGGTGATAGATTGTGCGATAGTTTGTTTGTGTTTCGCTCCGTCATCCTTTTGGTGGGAGGTCTGTCACTTGGATTGGTGATAGATTGTGCAATATTTGTTTGTGTTTCGCTTCGTCATCCTTTTGGTGGGGGTCTGTCACTTGGATTGGTGATAGATTGTGCGATAGTGTTTGTTTGTGTTTTGCTCCGTCATCCTTTTGGTGGGGGGTCTGTCACTTGGATTGGTGATGGATTGTGCGATAGTGTTTGTTTGTGTTTCGCTCCGTCATCCTTTTGGTGGGGGGTCTGTCACTTGGATTGGTGATAGATTGTGCGATAGTGTTTGTTTGTGTTTTGCTCCGTCATCCTTTTGGTGGGGGGTCTGTCACTTGTATTGGTGATAGGTTGTGTGATATTTATCTATGTTTGTGTTTCGCTCCGTCATCCTTTTGGTGGGGGGTCTGTCACTTAGATTGGTGATAGATTGTGCGATATTTATTTATTTATGTTTGTTTTTCGCTCCATCATCCTTTTGGTGGGGGGTCTGTCACTTGGATTGGTGATAGATTGTGCGATATTCTTTGTTTGTGTTTTGCTCCGTCATCCTTTTGGTGGGGGGTCTGTCACTTGGATTGGTGTCAGATTGTGCGATTTTGTTTGTGTGTTTCGCTCCGTCATCCTTTTGGTGGGGGGTCTGTCACTTGGATTGGTGCCAGATTGTGCGAATTTTGTTTGTGTTTGTCTCGCTCCGTCATCCTTTTGGTGGGGGGTCTGTCACTTGGATTGGTGTCAGATTGTGCGATATCGTTTGTGTGTTTGTTTCGCTCCGTCATCCTTTTGGTGGGGGGTCTGTCACTTAGATTGGTGATGGATTGTGCGATATTGTTTGTTTGTGTTTCGCTCCGTCATCCTTTTGGTGGGGGTCTGTCACTTGGATTGGTGATAGATTGTGCGATAGTGTTTGTTTGTGTTTCGCTCCGTCATCCTTTTGGTGGGGGGTCTGTCACTTAGATTGGTGATAGGTTGTGCGATATTAATTTATGTTTGTGTTTCGCTCCGTCATCCTTTTGGTGGGGGGTTGTCACTTGGATTGGTGATAGGTTGTGCGATATTTATTTATTTATTTTTGTGTTTCGCTCCGTCATCCTTTTGGTGGGGGGTCTGTCACTTGGATTGGTGCCAGATTGTGCGATATTGTTTGTGTGTGTTTCGCTCCGTCATCCTTTTGGTGGGGGTCTGTCACTTGGATTGGTGCCAAATTGTGCGATATTGTTTGTGTGTGTTTCGCTCCGTCATCCTTTTGGTGAGGGGTCTGGCATAGTCATTAATGTCAGATTATGCGATGGTGTTTCGTCCTATCATCCTTTTGGTGATGACTATCTTTTTTCAGTTATCCACAGTTTACTCAGAGGTATGCCTCATCCAGCATTTTCAATACCCGAACATTTACTTTCTTTTCGGACAAATTCAGGGTCTTCTTCATATCTAATTATCTTCTACCTTGAAAGAATGAACTACATAGCAGTTCATCTTACTCAATTTAAGCCAATTAGATAGGGGCATCTGTCATACCCCAAATTTGTCCTACCCTGTATATACTTTTCATTCGTACATCAGCCCATCAATTATTATCCAGAAAATCAAAAAAATATGTTACTTACATGTTCATTTTTTGTTTGCTTGAGACAAGATTCATGTGAGGTTACCATGGCATTGCGTGTGCAGTGGTGAATTGAGACTCATGGTTTTTGATTTAACCAATTAGTCGGATAAGCTCTATTTCAAGATCAAGATTACGGTGCGCAATTCAAATGATGTATATTTAGGGTGACTGTTAGGGTTGGTGTGTCCGATCAATGGTATGTGAATCATCCTTTGAGGGGATAAGTATTCTATCATTGATTAGTTCATTTGAATTAAGATTTTATGGAATATATTGAGACCCATGTGACATGCCATATCAAGGCGTCTGCTGCCCATTTGTTTCATATGGAAGATTTGTTTTATCACGGCAGATTCATTTTAATGCGAGGTTCTGGTTCACCTTAAATTCAAGAGGGGTTTATGTGGTGTTTACCAAGGATCTATTTGAGTTATTTCATTCTCAAATGAGGACGGCAAGAATTTTTGAATTTAATTGGAGTGATAAGTTTTAATAAGTTTACTCAGAAAATTCGAAATTGATACTTGGTGTGAGCTTATATTTGGAGTATGCAAAATTAATACCATTTAAAAGTCTCAATCCCTTACCAAAATTCTACCAAATTGTTTCTACAAGAAATATGTATTGGATCATGAACAATATAATTGAAGCCCATTTATAACCTAAAGATCCGTACAATAAGCAGTCTATTTTAATTTAGACTTGGAGAAGGGATGATTAAAATATGTGTATCAGCCAAGGTCTTAATACATGCTGGTTTTACAAGGAAATTATCCATTTTATCCAGTCAACAACAAAATAAAATGAGAACAAAGGCTTGTCATACAACTGCTTTTTTACACGCGTTTTGCACCCCATGCATATCAGTATTGCTCTCTAAACCAGGACCCACCATGAGGAACGTGTTGTGTGAAGCCCAGAAATTACTAAGCTAACATGCTGCAATGCTGCTCTTTCACAGCAGAAGGAAAAGAGACAGATCCCTGCAACTTTGGCTTCTGTTGATGCTCTAGCGATGTATACCCAAATATCTAGTCACCCATCTCTCAAAAGTTTATTATTCATTCACAGCATGTATTGCCACCATTTCTGCAAAAAGGCAAACGGTTATACGCATATGACAAAAGCCGTAACCTTCATGGATCACAAAAAAAGAACATATACCCACCAGCCTGCGTAATACCACAATTCATTCTGCATAAACGGCTCCAACCGGCACGAAATGGAAAGAACAAACCGTCCACACACCAACAAAGCCGCAACGATTCGCAATGTCGTACAGAGCCTACCAACTCACGTATCTGCAGCACTACAAACCATGAGTAACAAAAGGACCTGCAAAACTACAAACAGAGGATGATGAGATAAAGTTTGATTTATAAACCTGCTAACTTGGACAGCATTATCACAAGTGGAAAAGGTTACAACCATGATCCCAATCTGAGAATTTCACAGAGAAACCATCACCGATCATCAAATGCAAAAGCACCAAACCAGTAGATCGGTACCTGCGTAGCAATGACGTCCAATACAAGCCCCACCATGTTGTCCTTCCAAGCCAGACCGCGATGCAGGGGTCAAATTCACCTAAAAAGAAATGAAGAGAACGGGTCAAAATCTACAGAGACATCATGTCATTAAATGTTGAAACTCACACCTCAGAGCAGGCTTCCAATGAAACATGAACTTTGATCCATTCTCAAGCAGCACCATCTCCATCAAAATTCCCTTAATTTTTGCGGGTCTTGATCTTAGGCTGCGCCACATTTCCATAAAGCATGGATGACATTAGCAGGAATTGACTGAAGAGGTTTCCTATGAATCACTACAATAGCAGAATATGTCACGAAACCTTAATGGCGTAACCGTATACGAGTAATAGGTAAAATACCACTGGAAGAATCATACCAGAGCTTCACATCATCCTGCACCAGACTCACACACATGGGAAAGAAGATATTTTCTAAAGAAGAGAATTGTAGTGAACCTATTCCATGACAACTTCATTGATTGGTAATTCCCTGCGAAAATACAATAAGCATGACAAGGTTAGTAGATATTTGAGAGTAAAAAAAGGTAGTTACCGCAGTGAAAACCAAGTGAAGTCTTTACCTCACTACAGACAAAAGAGGAGATTGAGTAATCGTACTACCTCACCTCAATCCTCTACATACTCTCTCCATATAAAACCGTGTGAGAAGTGATAGTAGAAAACCCTAGCAGCCTCCAACCGAAAACCTAATCCTCCTCCAACCTTCACAACAACAGAACCAAACTCCTCAACCTGCACAATCACGCCCAAACTTCAACCTCAAATCAAAAAAGCCTTCAACCTTCAACCCTTTCAACTTTCTTTCATTCAACCACAATAAACCAGATCACAAAACCCCTTTATCGAACCAGCCCCAACCTCAACGATACCAGATAACACATCTTCTTCATTTCAACCATTCAACAACAACAAACCTTCAAACGAAAAATGACTCCTTAGTAATCACCCCCAATTTCTAAGCATCTTCCCAACCCGTTTTCCAATATTAAACCACCCAAAGCAACAACTCCAAATACACACCCAAATCAAAATTGAAACTAGAGGGAGAAGATTAAGAGCACGAAAACCAGAACGATATTGAATGGTGAGTGATCAAAGCAAAGAAACTGAGACGGAACCAGAGAAGGTCGGATATGCGCTATTCACGACTTGTCGTACCGTTGTTGATGAACGCGGTTTCACTGTTTTGTGTGGTTGAGATTTGGTTTTTGTTAGTTTGGTTCTTATCAGATCTTGTGTGTTTTCTTTTTTTCATTTGACCACTTCAAGTTTTAAACACTAATATTGGATTGTTTTTTTATATATAAACCCATTCCATTTATGTGTGGTTGCTGATGGTAGGCTCGGGGCCCATTCCCCTTTCGTTAATACCTCCCCCCTATCTCGTTTGCAGCAAGCACCGATGTGGGTGATGGGCTTCTTTTTGAAGCCCACATGATTCTACATCCTTTCATTTTTAGTATACCCCTCAGTTTCTTTTTTTGTTTAGAATTTTCTAATATAATATTTATTTTGGTAAAAGATTTTTATTTATAATGTTGAAAAGAACTTTATTTTTGAAAAAATATATGTTTTTTAAATCTTTGTTTTTAATTAATTATCTCAACTTCTTTTTAGGGTCGATGACGAGATTACCGTCATTTAACCGTCAAATTATTGGCGTGAAACAAAGGATCCTAGACCACTTTCTTTCTCCGATTTTATTTTGATTTTTGGATCGATGAAGTCTTTTATTCGTAAGCGTCCCGTATCAAAGTTGATAAACTTCTCGATTTCAAATCTATGGTGAATGACCAGTGGGGTTATTTTCCGTACTTTGGGATCGTGATAGGCTACCTTCGATTAATCGGCATTATGTTTGCAATTAAGACGAGATCCCATTCCTTCGTGTCCCGATTCGATTCACTAAACTAACCAATAACTTTAATTTTCGTTAAATATTATTGTGAATATTATTGTTATATTATCTTGATATATTATTATTGTCATATCATACCACAAACTCTTTTCATACTCCTCGATTCTATTCAAATCATTTTCTCAACATTTTTCTCAATTCAAACTCCGAAAGAAGGAGGTTCTTGGAATCTAGCATTCTTTGAATCTTTGAGTGAATAATTCTCGAGGCACGCTCTTGAGTTATTATTCAATCTTTCGACTTTTTTTTTAAAAACATTCCCTCGATTAAAACTCCGAAAGAAGGAGGTTCTTGGAATCTAGCATTCCTTGGATCTTCGAGTGAATAATTCTTGAGGCATGCTCTTGAGTTATTATTCACTCAATCTTTCTACTTTTCCAAATTCAAACATTTTCAAACATCCTCCTAAGTCGAGTGTTCGTCCGCATTCGCAACTATCGATATTTTGCACACACATTCACAACTCATCGTGTTTTCGATATTAGGGGCACCCTTAGGGTCTGATATCGTTTCTCACATTTTAACCCTTGACACGTCGTCAAGTCGGTTCCATCTTCAATGAAATCCTCGACACGTCGTCGAGACAATTTCAAAACAACTTCCTTTTTGCCTCACATTCCATTTTTGATTCAATCTCTTTACAAATGCGTTTTTTTTATAAAATTTACGAAAGAGGGATATTCTTAGAATCTAGCATTCTTTGAATATTCGAATGAGTAACTCTCGAGGCGCGCCCTTGAGTTGTTATTAGTTCATTCTTTCGATTTCATAACATCCAACTTTCTACCTCCCCTCCATCTCTCAGTTAACCTCGTCTTTTCGTGGTTGTTACCACGAACTACGACTGCTCTGATTCTTCATTCACTCTTGAATGTAAGATACGTAGGCACAAGATTGCGATGATCTTGGCGAGCACATTTCTATCTTCCTCCATTATTCTGTCCATTCCCCATCCTATCCCGTAGTCGAACTACGACGCTCTGATTTCTCATTCTCGTCCGAATGAGCATACGTAGGCACAAGGGCCCCAATCCATGGCGAGCTCCCTATCCTCTAACCATCCTCTTTCCCCTAGCATCTTTATCCATTTATAGTACCGTTTTAGTATCTAGTAGTGAGAAGAGAAGAATTAAGCTTAGCTAATATCCATCACAACTCGAATTAAGAGGTTCCCGTTGAGTACAATGGACATGAGGGGTGCTAATACCTTTCCCTCGCGTAACCGACTCCCGAACCCAGGAATATGGTTGCGACGGCCGTGTTCCTTCCGCGCTTATGAGGTTTTCTCGATATTTTCCTCTCCCGTTCATTCAGGAAAAATAAAGTTCGGTGGCGACTTTTTCGAACCGCATTTCCGCGCCTTTTGCGCGAGGGTCGTATGTTCGAATGAATTTTCGAGGTGCGACACCAAGTAACCACTAGGACCTCATTTCCTTTAGTCAAAACCCTTACACTATTTTGTACGCAAATTTAAACCTCGGTCAACATCAAGTATTTTCTCAAAGTCAACTTAATGAACTTAATTATACCTAAAACTATATTTTAATAAAATATGAAAAGGGAGTTGGAATCGAATCTTCGATTTCTCTCCTCAATTGTTTGGGCCCGAGGAGCCTTTCTTAAGTTCGAACAATTGTCTTCTCTAAAAGATTTATAACCCGACCTCGTATCAAACTATTTTACGATAAATCAAAATCAAATTTATTTTCTTAATCACTTAGATGAAAAAGAGAGAGAGAGAGAGAGAGAGAGAGAGAGAGAGAGAGAGAGAGAGAGAGAGAGAGTCAAGTCTTTAATTCACTTTCCCGATCTCTTGGGCCCGAAGAGTCTTTCTTAAGTTTCAAGTAATCGTCATTCACTTAAAATACTTTAGCTATATCAAAACTCTTTCATAATTAAAGGTGAAAAAGAGAGAGAGTTGGATCTTCGACTTCTTTCCTGATTACTTTAGCCCGAGGAGCCTTTCTTAAGCTTCGAGTGATCGTCATCCAATCAAAATACCAATACATTTATATAACTTCTCGCCGCCGTGCGATTAAAACTCTTTTCTAAAAAGAACAATGTTTAGTCCCCTCTAAAAAGTTGTTAAAATCAAACAACATCTATAGTCCGAACTACGAACGCTCTGATTTCTCATTTGTCAATGAGAATACGTAGGCATTGGATTGCGATATCCTAGTGAGCAACCTTCTCCTCTTTTCTCCCGTAGTTTCACCAACTATGAACGCTCTGATTCTTCACTTCTTTTAAGTGAAGGTACGTAGGCACAAGGGCCCTAATCCTTGGCGAGCACCCTAATAAAAAAATCACCCATTTCCCCTTTAGAAATCTAATCCTTTTACCTTTTCTTTTCACTTTATTTCCCTAGAAGAAAACAAACAATCTGACCTAACATTTCTCACGAATAGAATTAAGAGGTTCCCATTGAGTACAACGGACGTGAGGGGTGCTAATACCTTCCTCTCATGTAACCGACTCCCGAACCTATAACTTGGTAGTGATGACCATGTTCTTTCCCTAAAGGTTTTATCGATATTTTCCTTTCCCTCTTTGGGATAAATAAAGTTCGATGGTGACTCTGTTTTTCGCCACCATTCATGAAGGACCGTGCTTTTTTTGAGGTACGACAGCTGGCGACTCTGCTGGGGATTATGCATTGCTCTATTCATGAGAGATTCAAGCCTAACTTGACTCGATTCGTGAGCGTTAGTCTTTCTTATTTGTTTTATTCTTGGTTGTTATTAATTGCTTGCTTGATTATTTACTTACTTGTTTATCTTTATTATATATCATATCTTTAATTCTTGTGATTATTGGGTTTCTCTGATTATGGGCACTCTATTAGATGGCTCTGTACCAGAGTCTGAGAAAACCTAGGATTAGAATGGTGGTTGTGTAGTGGAATCCCTCGAGGAGCCTTTCTCGTTGGGAGGATATGAAGGCCCCGCTTAGAGTTGATTCTCTTGGAAATGCTATTGTCGTGGTGAGCCTTTGCCATGGCAATAATGTTTTCAAGCTTGAATTGATAAGTCTAAGGACCTTTTAACCTTTCTTCCATGGTGGTTGGTAGTGTTAACTCGTGAGGGTTGACACGAAATCCCCAATCAGATGAGATCCCTTGGACGTGTCATTATTCTGACAATGATATTTTCAACCTCGATCTATGACTCTGAGATACCTTTTAGAAACCTTGGACTCGATGGTTGTTTAATAGAGACTCACGAGGAGCCTTTCTCGTGGGACGACGCGAAAAACTCACCTAAAGGAGATCCTTTCAAATATATTATTGTTGTGGTATCCCTTTTCCATGGTTATAATGTATTTGCAAGAAATCCATGACTCTAGGAACCTACCCGTTAAAAGCCTACCCATGGGGTTCCTATAATTTGAGATATCTTTTTTGCTTCGGAATTGTGTTGATGGTCCTTATCCTTGCATCTGCATCTCATGTTCATATCATAACATTCATATTTCTTTAGATTTCAAGGAATATAAGAATTACGTTGCAGATATTTAGAAATTATGGGAACAAATACCAGAAGCACCTATCTGTACAGTTTCAGGAAGCCTAAGTCGGAAGACATGCGTGGTTTGGTTTCGCGTATCCCCGTTGTTTTTAGAATTAATTTTGGAAAGGATTTTGGCAAGATGATTCATATCTTAACCCAAGAGGTGGATCAATGAGCGCTTGTTACTTTGGCCCAGTTTTATGACTCTTGTTTAAGATGTTTTACATTTCAAGACTTCCAATTAGCACCAACACTTGCGGAGTACGAGAAACTGGTGGGTATCCCTATGAAGAACAAGTTACCATTTTTGGGTGTGGATCTATCTATGAATTATAAGGTTATAGATGATGCTCTCCATATGTCTAAGAAAAACATCACTGATAATTGGAAAACTAAAGGGGGTGTTAAGGGACTTCCTCTTAAGTTTCTTATATAGAGATCTAAAACCCTTATAGAGGCTCAGAGTTGGGACGCTTGTTACGCTATTGTGGCATTAGCTATCTACGGGATTGTCTTATTCCCCAACATAGATGATTTTGTGGATGTGACTGCCATTCATATCTTCTTGACTAAGAATCATGTACCAACTCTTCTGGTGGAAGTCTTTTATCATTTGAGTTGGAGGAGTGAAAAGAAAGGATGATCGGTCGTTTGTTGTGCACCCCTTTTATATCAGTGGCTATATATGCATCTACCGACAAAGGGACCATTTGTTGATCGAGCTAGTGAGAATTGGGCTCAAAGAATGGTGTCCCTCTGATCTGCTGACCTTTCCTGGTACTTGCAATACTATGATGAAATTATGTCCAATTGTGGTGAGTTCCCTAATATCCCGCTTATTGGAACTCGAGGCTGTATTAATTCCAATCCTATGCTATCAGTAAGGCAACTCGGGTACCCGATGGTGGCTCCTCCCGAAGAAAATAATTTGGAAGCCTTCATGATACATGATTTGGAAACTGAGAATCCTGAATTGTTCAAGAAGATTGTAAGAGCTTGGAGAAGTATTAGGAAGAAAGGGAAGAGTGACTTGGGACGAAGGAACAATATTACCAAGGAACCCTACTTTATGTGGGTTAAGGAGAGAGCAAAGGAGATTAAAATTCCTTTTAAGGTCAAGTTGTCTGAACCCTCATCTGAACTAAATCCTACTCACATCCTAATTGGGGAAGCCGAGGGTCTTAAATCCACCATAGCATGATTGGTGAAGGAAAACAAGCAACTTGAGTTGAAGCTTCAGAGTGTCACTAAGGAGAAGAATGACATGAAGTGGGAACTTCAGCGTAAGAATACCCAGCTAGGGGCAGTGGAAAAGAAGGTCGATGAAGAAGAACACCAAAGAAAGAAGGTAAAAGTGTGTCTTAATCAATCTGACAGTAAGGTGAGCAGACTCAAAGAAGAGTTGGATAAAGCCCGAAGGAAATGCGTTAAGAATGAAAATTGTTGGCTTTTGGCTACCAAGAAGAACAAGACAGTCAGAGAGGAAATGGGAGAGGAAATTCAAAGGATAAGTACCGCCCTACGCCACTCAAGGGCTTCCGAAGTAGAGAAGGGTAGACTCAAAGAAGATGTCATGAGAGTCTCTTGGGTTGAGCCATCAGATTGGGACAGATTATGTAGAGAGCTAAATGAGGTTGGAAAGCTTGCCGAGGATCAGAAGAACCCGCTAGAGGCGATCCTTGCAGATAAAGATATTTGGGCGGCTGAAAGGATGAATGTGCTTTCAGGTTGTGACGGCTATGAGAAATCCATACATATTTTGATAGCTGATCGAGATATGTACCGCAATAAGCTCAATGGGTTGGCGGAAATCTGTAACTAGTTGGCTCAAGACTTGGTGTGGAAGCATATGGATGATATGGAAGTGATGGATGACTCTACTCCTCCTACTATTTGTGATTTCATTTGCCTTTATAAGACCACGCGGAAGAGGTTTAAGGAGGAATTGGAGGAGCGTGAGGCTCGTAGGCCAAAATTCTGAGTTTTCATTTTCATTTCTATACTCTTTCCTGTTTTTAGATATTATGGGTTGTACTTGATTTTGAATGATTTATGTATCATTTGATTGCTACAATTTAATGAATGAATATGGTTTCATTTTCTTCATATTTATTTGTTCCTTGATATTTCTATATAAACTAACAATTAATTCAAACGATTCCTCGAAACGCCAAAGGATGCATACCTTGCATTGCATTTCATATTGCATATGCACCATATATGCATACCATGGGTTTTCAACTCATTTCTCATTCCATCTCTCTCATTCTAGTTTCTATCCTGAGCACAGATATAATACCAGAGCCTGTGCTTGCTAAAGGATGTCTGATGTAGTAGAAGAGAATGCAAGACTAAGATCCAAAATCGAAGATCTTCGAGGGATTGTGAATCAACTCATGGAAATGATCCAAACCTTCACTGTCAGAAGCGAGCCTCCTCAAATTTTTGTCGTCTCAGATATCATAGGGTCTTCCGGAGAAACTCAACCTATGACGTTTGTGCCTTTCACATGGCCCTCATATGGTTTACATCGTGATTTTGTGCCATGATTTGAAACCATGGGGCAATCTGTGCCACAAACAATCCCTTTGTCGTTCTATATTGAAACACGACCTGTCATGCACACTACCCAACAAACTGTTGTGCATACCATTCCGCACGCGGTCGTTCCAACTGGAATTGCTACGTAATATAAGGACTATAACCAAGTGTATCATGCTTCTGAGTTAGTCATTATAAGCGATTGTCGCTGTGAGAATTGGATATCAAGCTATCAATTAACTTGAATCACATATCATTATTCACCACCGGTCTTTAATTTGTCCAAGGGAGGGGAAAAAGATCAAATAACCCATGAGTATGCAATGCAATGCAAAGCTAAAGAATATAAGGTTCAGGGGTTGGTTATACCTAGGGAAGGTGTTAATATCCTTAGCATCTGCAGTATTCTACAGGAACCTCTTGTTTTATTGTGTTATTGTTGTTTGCTAAGGGTAAGAGACCTACGGGTTTATTTCTAAGTATGCTTGCCAAAAAGTCGCATCCTGTGCCTATGTATCCTGATGGGAATGGAATCAGAGTATTCATAGTTCCCTTAAAGGGATTGAGGAACCATTGGCTATGGTTAAAGTTCCAGGGGGAGGAGTTTTGTTGATTGATTCTGGGAGAAGAGGCAAGTCGTCATCTTAGGGAGAATACTCGACTTAACCACCATAAACATATAGAAGACGGTCTTTGAAGGTGAGAAAATACTTAGAAGGGGGGGTTGAATAAGTATGAAGACAAAACTTAGAAATAAAAACTCAAGGATTTTTATCCTGGTTCGTTGAACTCAAATACTCCAGTCCACCCTATCAAGAGTGATTTTCCTTTCTCAAACAGGGACTTAATCCACTATTTAATCAACTGATTACAATTATAAGCACTAAGAACAACTGTTCAAAGTCTTCTCAAGAACTACTGATCCTAACTGGATCTTCTTAAGGTTCTCTTACAATTAAATGTAATAATAATACAAGTGTTAAAAATGCTTCTAATAAAGCTTTATCACAACTGTGATTTTTCACTTAAGATGAAGAACAATGAAATAAATTCAACAGGAATGTATAAGTTGTATGAGAGCTTGTAATGAATTCTTTCAAGTATTTCGTCAACTGAAAAAGATGAATGAAGTCTTGCTTTTATAGGCACAGAGGTCCATGAAGTCTTTCACGTTGAGAACAATGTACCAAAAAGTTCTGAGCCTTTTTGTCTTCACATCATATGACCTTTCCTAGAAGAAGAATGCACAGAGAAATCCTTTTTGTCTGTGTTCTTGTGTCTAGCATAAATAAGGAAAGAGTCGTTTGGTTATTCCAATGGACATAACTTTGAATTCTTCTTCAACAATTTTCAGCAAGAATCATCAGAGTCTAGATTGGTCAGAGCCTTCTGATGTTCATCAGAGTTTGCTGAATCAGAGTCTTTGCAGCAAGTGTGCTTTCAGCGTGTAAATGTTCAGAGCAGAGTTTTGGATCAGATCCTCAGTACTGGCAGCATTAGTACTATCAGAGTCTTCTCAAGTAACTGTGCTTGAAACTCTTCATATAGAATTCCTCATTGCTTCAGATGCTTCTGGCTTCTGCTTCAGATTCTTCTGTAGCTTCTACTTCAGATTCTTCTGTATGCAGCGCTCAGAATCTTCTGGAGGCAGCGTTCAGATTCTTCTAAGAGATGCTTCTGACGCTTCAGAGCCTTGCATATTTCTTATGTTCAGATCTAATTTTCTTCTAGAGTAATATTCACTTTAACATCTGCAGTAAACATTCTCCAACAAATTTTAGAGTGTATAATTCTTGAATACAAAATTTCATAAGAGTTATCATCAAAATATAGAGATATTATTAAGAACCAATTTGTGTTCTAACAATCTCCCCCTTTTTGATGATGACAAAAACATCAGAAATTTTTTTTAATAGAAAATAAAGTAATTATAACTCCCCATGAGATGATGAATCTCCCCCTGAATTGAATACTAATAAGGAATAGAAACTTCCCTTTTGGCATGAGTATTCTTTTCAAAATCAGAGCTTGAATGTTTCAAACATTAGATCTTGCATGTTTCAGAGTCAGAGTCTGATAGGTAAAATATGATCTGAGAGTCTTAGAGTTACTTTTAAAGAATAAGTCAAATTTATCAAACGTTCTGAAACACTAAGAGTTTACGTTAGTTAAAATTGATATGTCTGAAGTTTCATTTAGGTAGTGTTTATTTGAACAGTCAGATCCATTTTCTCCCCCTTTTTTGTCATGATCAAAAAGTAAAAAAAAAACTTTTAAAAGACAAATAAAAGGAAATACAGAAAAAGTAAATCATGTAGAGAAAACACTGAGGCATTCACTCATTCAGAGCAAAAGATACACATATTAGATAAAATTCAAGTACAGGTGCACAAACATCAGATGCAAAGAAAAACATAAACTAGGTTTGTTTGGACAGAATCATCTTCAACAGGTTAGTGATCTCAGATGAGGACTGTTCTTGCTTTGACATCCACTTAGCCATGTTTTCATTCTTCTGATCTTGTTTGGACATCCATTGAGTCATGTCTTCAGACTTCTGATCTTACTTGACCATCCATGACTTAATCTCAGATTGACCAGCTTCCAGAACTACAATCTTATCTTCAAGATCTGGATACTCTTTCTTGATCTCAGATGAAGAATGTGGGGCGGAGTCTGAAGCAGGAACAGAGTCAATTTCCATAGGAGATGCAGGAGCAACAGATCCAGAGGGATGTTCCACAAGAGTCATAGCCAGAGGGTTTTCTTCAGATGCAGATTCAGCAGTCACGTCTGTATCACATACTTTAGAAGATGAAGGAACATCTTCAAGAAGCAATGGTTCATATCTTTTAACAGTCCAGATCAAACTTCTAGCAGTCTCAGCAAATCTGAGCTTCGCATCATCAGAACATACATTATTCAAATTTGAGGCTACAGTATTAAATCTGTTGATAAAGCTATTCCAGATAACATCAGATTCATTTGCATCCATGGTTGACAGACATCTCTTCTGAACAGAGCCTAAATGCATCTTTATTTCTTTCAGAAAACTTGTAAATAAATTATCAACATTCAGCCTAGATTTTGGTTTCAGAAGGGTTTCCAAAGTGAAAGGCTTAGGTTGAGGTGGTGGTGGAATGGTAAATTCAGGAATAATAACTAGAGGGCTAGGATATGCTGGTTTCTTCTGGGCTGGCATGATACGAAAGAATGGTTTGATTTTGCGAATGGAAGGTATGACAGCTTTTGGGTTGTCAAAATAAGGAACAAATGCAGATTGTTTTTCCTTAATAAGAAAAGGAATAAACGCTGATTGTGGTGGTTGATCAAAAAAGTTGTCAATATCAAGTCCAGATGGAAGATGATCAGATGGAAAAGGTTTATCAGAAATAACTGAAACAGATTCAGATGTTTTTGGTTCAGGAATGGGTTCAGAATTGGTAGTTTCAGAAGAAATGGGTGGTTCTGGTTGGTTATATTCAAAAGTTCTGAGAGAGAGAGAGAGGTGAAAGAATATTAGGATGGATATCAGATTCTGAGGAATCAGAGGAGGTGGTTGGGGTACAAGATGTAGAAGACACTTCAAATACAATCTTGAGAGGTTTAACGTTTAGAACCTCTGTCTCAGGTATATTTGATTCAGAAGGATTGGTTGGTTCTGGTTGATTCTCAGAAGGTTTTGATAGAGGTTCAGATACAAGTGGTTCAGAGACAGGTGGTTCAGAAACAACTTGTTCAGGTGCAACAGGATCAGATGCAACTGGATCAGATTGTATGGGTTCAGATGTATCTGGTTGTTGTTTTTCTGGTTGTTGTTGTGGTGTAGATTGTTCTGTTGGTTTTGTTATAGGTGTTGGAGTTTGGTTTGCTGGTGTTGTTGTGGTTGGTTCAGATGGTGGAGTAACAGAAGTTTTTAGTGGAGTTGTGGAAATAGGATCAGATGATTTTTGTGGGGAAGGAATTTTTGATGGTTCAGATATTTGGGATGGAGCAGGAATAGAATGTTTTTGAGTGGTAGGTGGTTTTGGAATAGAACTAAATTTTGATTCATTTATAACAATTTTAGAGAGAGAAGATACAGATGATTTAGTACCTTTAGTCTTGATACGCTTGGTAGGAACAGAGGGAACTTCTCCAGAAGCTTTTCTCTTGATTTGCTTCTGTGGCTTGTCAGCAGCTTTTGGCTTCTTCTGAGCAGCAGGTTCTTCTGCCTCAGATTGACTCCTTTTCCTCATGTTCTCATTATATACATCTGGCATTGGTTCTCTTGCTCTTATTAGAATGTCTGCAGGAATAGGCGTTCCATCTGCTTTGCATGAATCAATATACCTCACAATAATATCCCTTGGTTCTTCAGCACCAAAAAGTGGAAAATTATCAACAGGAATTCTCTTCTGACTGATTTCAGAAATATTCAACTTCTTGGGTGCAGCTGTAAGTTCATCTACAATCTTTAGTCTCTGAAGACTCTTTGCATTCAAAGGTTTTCCAACAATGGATTCAAGTTCATCCTTAACTCCAGCTTCATACAGAGCAGTTACAAGACCATTCTCTGTCAGAATGTCTGAAATCAATCTTCCAAAGGGGATCCATGTCCTGATCTTCTGTCCCTTATCCTTTACAGATTCTCTTGAAGCATTTATATGGTTCCACAGATGCATAAAGAGGATGTAAGGAAGATCTTCCTTTGTACTCTGACTTAAACAATACATGAAGTAGAGTTGTTCATTGTTCACATAATCTGGAGAGTTGGTAGATTTTCTGTGATGGATGCATCCCAGAAAAATCTTTGCCCAGATTTTATAGTCAGGCTTCAGATCCTTAAATTTGTTAGAGGCATGTCCAGAAGTGATGACTTCCTCATAAACTTCCTCCATGTCCACACGCCCAGCTGGCAGATGACATACTCCATCAGTCTCCTCATACCCTATGAGTTTCCTGATGAGATCTTCAGTTATAATGATCTCCTTTCCCAGAACAGAAGATAAAATGAATTTTGGATAAACAGAAGCATGTATCCAGAATTCCTTCACCAGATGAGGGTAAACTGGTCCAAATAATCTGTCAAAATATTTAACCCAGCCTTGTGCATCAATTATTGAACGAAATTCAAACCCATTTTTAGCTAACAAATCAAATTCCACCATTGATTCACAGAGAACTTCAAGTTTGTCAACAGGAGTTAACAATGTCCTCTTAGGTACTGTGAATGGAGTCACACCCATATTTGCAGAAGTAATTGAAGCCATAGTTGATTGAAATTGAGCTGCTGTAGAAGATGAAGTTGCCATTGAAGAGGATGAAGATGATTTGGATGAAGGTTTAGGGTTTTTGTGAAGAGAGAAGAGAAGGCAGAAATGCATAAACTTGTTTGTGATGTGAAAAGTGTGAAATTGGTGTGAAATGTGGTATATATAGAGAATGCATTTAGGGCAATCAACAGACACACATAACACGTTTTCACATAGCATTAAATGACAATTAATGAAAGGGAATAAAAATCATTTCAAACATTAATTGATTCTGACAAATTGGAGGGAAAATCAAGATTTCCACTATTCAAACCATACCTCATATGTCCTCTTCAGTAGTGTACACGCAATCTTTTCAAATACAGAGTGACACGTGTTTGCTTGCATGTGCTTCTGAATTCTCTTGAGAAATGAAACGTTAGCCAACGTTCATATCCTCTAAGATTGATTAGATCAGATACACACAAATAATAATAATTGAATAAATCAAATAAATAACAGATGAAATACTTCAGAGTTTTAAACATTTTGCATCTGAGAAATTTGCTTCTGATAAATATCATTCTGGACAAAAATCCATACCAATATTTTTCAGAATAAATTTGAACCTATCTTCAGCAAGGGGTTTTGTGAAAATATCTACCAATTGATGATTTGTATCAACACAGGCTAAGTTTATAATTCCCTTCTGAACATAGTCTCTGATGAAATGATGTTTAATTTCTATATGCTTTGCCTTAGAGTGTAAAATGGGGTTTTTAGACAAGCATATAGCAGAAGTATTATCACAGAATATAGAAATATTACTTTCAAATATCTGATAGTCTTCTAGCTGACTTTTCATCCAGAGCATCTGCGTGCTACATCCAGCAGCAGCAATATATTCTGCCTCTGTTGTTGACAATGCAATTGTGGGTTGCTTCTTGCTGTACCAAGAGATTAGATTTCTTCCTAGAAATTGACAACTTCCAGAAGTACTTTTTCTTTCCACTCTGTCTCCAGCATAATCAGCATCACAGAATCCAACTAATTTGAAATCATCAGATTTTCTGTAACACAAACCCACATTAGAAGTACCTTTCAGATACCTTAGAATCCTCTTAACAGCTGTTAAGTGTGATTCTCTAGGATCTGATTGGAATCTTGCACACAAGCATACACTGAACAAAATGTCAGGTCTAGAAGCAGTTAAGTAGAGAAGAGATCCTATCATACCTCTGTAGAGTTTCTGATCTACTTTCTTACTTACCTCTTCCTTACCAAGTGTACTAGTTGGGTGCATGGGAGTCTTTGCCATCTTACTGTCAGTCATGTTAAATTTCTTCAAAAGTTCTTTAACATATTTGGTTTGATGAATGTAAGTGCACTCTGGAGTTTGGTTGACTTGAATTCCCAGAAAGAATCTCAATTCTCCCATCATGCTCATTTCAAATTCTGCCTGCATACATTGAGCAAACTCTTTTCCCATCATAACATTGGTAGATCCAAATATAATATCATCCACATATACTTGACAAATTAGAATATCTTTCTTAAATGTTTTACAAAAGAGTGTTGTGTCCACTTTGCCTCTGATGAAATTTTTATCTAGAAGAAAGTTGCTTAATCTCTCATACCAAGCTCTGGGAGCTTGTTTTAAACCATAAAGAGATTTTTTTTGTTTGAAAACATGTTCTGGAATTTTTTCACTTTCAAACCCAGGAGGTTGGTGAACATAAACTTCTTCTTCTATAATACCATTTAGAAAGGCACTTTTAACATCCATCTGATATAGAGTGATGTTATACTGTGCAACAAAAGAAATGAGTAAACGAATAGACTCTAACCTTGCTACAGGAGCATAAGTCTCTGTATAGTCAATTCCTTCTTGCTGGCTGTAACCTTGAGCAACAAGCCTTGCCTTATTTCTTTCAACTTCTCCTTTCTCATTAAGCTTGTTTCTGAAGACCCATTTAGTTCCAATTATGTTGAATCCTTTTGGTCTTGGAACTAAATCCCACACATCATTTCTTGTGAATTGATTTAGCTCTTCTTGCATGGCAATAATCCAGTCATTGTCTTGAAGAGTTTCATCCATAGAAGTTGGTTCAATAATTGACACCAATCCAAATAATGATGCTTCAGAAGATCTGAGGAAGGATCTTGTTCTAATGGGGTCATCCTTCTTTCCAATGATCACATCCTCTGGATGAGAGGCTTTGATTCTGGAAGATGATACTCTAACAGTTGATTCTTCAGAAATGTTTAAGTTGTTCATCTAAGAAGCCAAAGGAATTGCATCTGGCGTTGCTTCAGGTTCCTTCACTTGAGCTTTGTTTGCCTCTGAGCCTTTAGAGTCTGTGAGAATTACTTCTCTATCTGCAGAACTTTCAAACTGCTTTGTCTTTTCAATGCCAAGCTTATCATCAAATCTAACATGAATAGATTCTTCCACAATCTGTGTTTCAGTATTGTATACTCTGTAGCCTTTAGAGAGTTCAGAATACCCAAGCATGAAACACTTATGTGCTTTAGAATCAAACTTATTAAGATTCTCTTTAGTATTCAACATATAGCAAATACATCCAAAAGGATGGAAATATGAAATGTTGGGCTTTCTGTTCCTCCACAATTCATAGGGAGTCTTTTCCAAAAAAGGTCTTACAGACACTCTGTTCTGAATGTAACAGGCTGTGTTGATTGCTTCTGCCCAAAAATGCTTTGCCAGATTAGTCTCATTAATCATGGTTCTGGCCATTTCTTGCAGAGTTCTATTTTCCCTCTCTACGACCCCATTCTGTTGTGGAGTTCTAGGACAGGAAAAATTATGAGCAATGCCATTTTCATTAAAATATTTTTCAAAATATTTGTTTTCAAATTCACCACCATGATCACTTCTGACTTTAATAATTTTGAAATCTTTTTCATTCTAGACTTGTTTGCAGAAGTCAAAGAACACAGAATGTGACTCATCCTTGTGTTTTAGGAACTTTACCCATGTCCATCTGTTGTAGTCATCAACAATGACTAATCCATACTTCTTGCCTCTGATGGATGCAGTTTTCACTGGTCCAAACAGATCAATGTGAAGTAACTCTAATGGTCTTGAGGTTGATACAACATTTTTAGATTTAAAGGAAGATTTTGGAAACTTTCCTTTTTGACATGCTTCACAAAGAGCATCTGAGTTGAACTTCAGCTTAGGAAGTCCTCTGACCAGATTGAGTTTATTAATCTGAGATATACGTCTCATATTAATATACCTCAATCTTCTATGCCAGACCCATTGCTCATCATTAGCAGACAAGAGGCATTTAACATTTTGAACTTTAAGTTCTGAAAGATTTATTTTGTAAATGTTGTTCTTCCTTTTTCCATTAAATAGGATTGAGCCATCCTTCTGACTAACAGCTTTACAACATTGTTGATTAAAGATTATATCATAACCATTGTCACTTAATTGACTTATGGACAATAGATTATGCTTTAATCCTTCTACAAGAAGAACATTAGATATAGAGGGAAGGTTAACATTACCAATAGTATCAGAGCCAATAATTTTGCCCTTCTGATTCCCTCCAAACTTCACTTCTCCTCCAGATTTAAGTTCCAGGTTTTGGAACATAAACCTTTCTCCCGTCATGTGACGTGAGCAGCCAGAGTCCAGGTACCATGACTGGCGTCTTGACTTTTTTGCTAAAAACATCTGCAACAGGGATAATCTTATCCTTAGGTACCCAGATCTTTTTGGGTCCTTTTTGGTTAGCTGCCTTGAAAGTTGGTCTGAACTTCTGTCTTTTAACAACAGTATTGTTCTGACTTACTTTTGGCTTAAACACAGGAACATTCTGATCAGAATGTGTGTGTTTAATGTCATTCAGATGACCAAACTTGAAATGAGAGTACAAGGGAGTTTTTTTGATAACAAGTTTATCAACAGGCATTGGATTTAAATCCTTTCCAGAGGAGGATTCATATCCAATTCCTTTCCTGTTATTTCTTCTAACCCCATAGATCATAGAAGCCATCTTGCTTCTGTCTATGCTTTTAGCAAGAAATTTCTGAAAGCTAAAGTCATATTCTTCTAAAATGTTTTTGCATTTAGACTTACTTTTAGATTCAGAGTTTTCTTCAGCTATTTCAAAATCAGATTTCATTTTTAAATTGTTTTCTTTTAGCTCAGCAATTTCTGATTTTAACAAATTATTCTCAGAGCCAAGATTGCACTTAAGCTTCTTGCATTTGAGCTTAATCTGATTATAATTTTTCAGGACTTCAGATAAGACTTTAATAAGCTCTTCCCTAGTGAGATCAGAAAGTACCTCTTCTGAGTCAGATTCAGAATCAAACTCAGATCCAGATGATTCTTCATTCTGATCTTCAATGCCTGCCATCAGAGCCATGTTGGCGCATTCATCTTCAAATTCTGATGAGGATCCAGATTCATCAGAGTCATCCCAAGTTGCCATTAAAACCTTCTTCTTTTTGTCAAACTTTCTTTTTGGCTTTTCTTTAAGAAGCTTTGGACATTCACTCTTGTAATGGTCAGGTTCTTTGCATTCAAAGCAGACAACTTCCTTCTTTCCAGATCTTTTTGGTCCAGAGGACTCCTTGCGCTGATCTGGTCTTTTGAAGTTCTTGAAATTCCTTTGCTTGTGCTTCCAAAGTCTGTTGATTCTTCTGGACAGCAAGGATAGTTCATCTTCTTCTTCAGAAGAAGATTGTTCAGAGTTTTCCTCTAACACCTGCAAAGCTTTTACAGATTTGTTAGATTTTAAGGCAATAGACTTACCTTTCTTTTGAGGCTCATCTTCCTCAAGTTCAATTTCATGAGTCCTTAGAGAGCTGATTAGCTCCTCCAGAGTGATCTTGTTCAGATCCTTGGCAAGCTTCAGAGCAGTGACCATAGGTCTCCATCTGATAGGCAAGCTTCTGATGATCTTCTTCACATGATCAGCAGTTGAGTAGCCCTTGTCCAGAACTTTTAGACCAGCTGTAAGAATCTGGAATCTAGAGAACATAGTTTCAATGGACTCAGATTCTTCCATCTTGAACGCTTCATACTTCTATATTAACGTCAGAGCCTTGGTCTCTTTAACTTGAAGGTTTCCTTCATGAGTCATCTTCAAGGACTCAAACATGTCAAATGCAGTTTCTCTATTTGTGATCTTTTCATACTCAGTGTGAGATATTGCATTTAACAGTATTGTTCTAGCCTTGTGGTGATTTCTAAACTCCTTCTTTTGGGCTTCTGTCATAGATTTTCTATCAACTTTCTTGCCATTCCTATCAATGGTATGAACATACCCATCTATGACCAAGTCCCATAACTCAGCATCATAACCAAGGAAGAAACTTTCAATCCTATCCTTCCAATAATCAAATTTCTCCCCATCAAACATAGGGGGTTTAGTGCTGATTCTATCCCTTTCTTCATGTTTGTTGTTAATGTTAGATGTTGAAGTATCAGCCATAATAACAACCAAATATATATCAAAGTTTTTCTCACTGGATCTTTTCTGTCACTGTGAAGTGGTAGCACACACAGAACCGGAGCTCTGAAGCCAACTAAAGGTGAGAAAATACTTAGAAGGGGGGTTGAATAAGTATGAAGATAAAACTTAGAAATAAAAACTCAAGGATTTTTATCCTGGTTCGTTAAACTCAACTACTTCAGTCCACCCTATCAAGAGTGATTTGCCTTTCTTAAACAAGGACTAAATCCACTATTTAATCAACTAATTACAATTGTAAGCACTAAGAACAATTGTTCAAAGTCTTCTCAAGAACTACTGATCCTAACTGGATTTTCTTAAGGTTCTCTTACAATTAAATGTAATAATAATACAAGTGTTAAAAATGCTTCTAATAAAGCTTTATCACAACTGTGATTTTTCACTTAAGATGAAGAACAATGAAATAAATTCAGCAGGAATGTATAAGTTGTATGAGAGCTTGTAATGAATTCTTTCAAGTATTTCGTCAACTGAAGAAGATGAATAGAGTCTTGCTTTTATAGGCACAGAGGTCCATGAAGTCTTTCACGTTGAGAACAGTGTACCAAAAAGTTCTGAGCCTTTTTGTCTTCACATCATATGACCTTTCCTAGAAGAAGAATGCACAGAGAAATCCTTTTTGTCTGTGTTCTTGTGTCTAGCATAAATAAGGAAAGAGTCGTTTGGTTATTCCAACAAACATAACTTTGAATTCTTCTTCAACAATTTTCAGCAAGAATCATCAGAGTCTAGATTGGTCAGAGCCTTCTGATGTTCATCAGAGTTTGCTGAATCAGAGTCTTTGCAGCAAGTGTGCTTTCAACGTGTAAATGTTCAGAGCAGAGTTTTGGATCAGATCCTCAGTACTGGCAGCGTTAGTAGTATCAGAGTCTTCTGAAGTAACTGTGCTTGAAACTCTTCATACAGAATTCCTCATTGCTTCAGATGCTTCTGGCTTCTGCTTCAGATTCTTCTGTAGCTTCTGCTTCAGATTCTTCTGTAGGCAGCGCTCAGAATCTTCTAGAGGCAGCGTTCAGATTCTTCTAAGAGATGCTTCTGACGCTTCAGAGCCTTGCATATTTCTTATGTTCAGATCTAATTTGCTTCTAGAGTAATATTCACTTTAACATCTGCAGTAAACATTCTCAAACAAATTTTAGAGTGTATAATTCTTGAATACAAAATTTCATAAGAGTTATCATCAAAACATAGAGATATTATTAAGAACCAATCTGTGTTCTAACAGTCTTTGCGTCACATTGAGAGAAGGGCTCCAACTAGGATATATAATCGACGAGTATGTCACATACCTCTCTCAAGTGGAAAAGATTCTACATCTTTCTCGATTGTGTTATGGCGTGGGAGAATTATATCTCGACTGCATAAATGAATCATGTCTAATTCTCTTGTGGAGAAAAGGATTTTAGTCTATAAGTTGTCTAAGTGTTCAAAGCCTATGGGAATCTACCTCGAGATATAAGGGTGTTATGTAAGTTGATCGACCTGAAAAATCAGGGATCAAGCAGGGGAAATGATGCAAATGAAAAATGCAGTGCAGATGACTTATAAAGTCACATACAAGTTCTTCCCTTGGACATAGACATATGCCATCATACTATTAAAAGGACATAACAAATGTCATAGTGTGTTTTTATTGAGTGGACATAAACACATACAAGTTCTTCCCTAAATTGAAGGGTATCGTAGACAATTGTCATAGTGTGTTTTTATTAGTAATGACATAACAAATGCTAATCATAAATTCATAAGGACTGATCATATTTGACAAACCAAGGGCTCATCATAAATGGATACTTTTCGACCACAATTTTAGGACTAAAATTAATATTAAGATTTAAACTTTGAAACAAACTAGGACCAAGCTCAAAGTCATAACTTTATCATAACTCAAAATTAATAGCCGTGAATCTAATATGAACCCGCACTAACATCCAAACTAATCAAGAAATTACTAATTTCAAGAAAAATCGACACCAAACCTTAATCAAGCATTCATAATAAAAATTAAAAACATAAAAAAAAAAATCAAATGAAAAAAAGAAATGTGGACCTTTTCTCAAACAATACCAAAAATAAAATTTTATATATATATATATATATATATATATATATATATATATATATATATATATATATATATATATATATATATATATATTTATATATATATATATATATATATATATATATATATATATATATATATATATATATATATATATATATATATATATATATATATATATATATATATATATATATATATATATATATATATATATATATATATATATATATATATATATATATATATGAAGACACAAAACAGGTGGTCCGAACTTTCCCAAGCCTAAAATTACATCCTAAACATGAGACCTATATCAAGGATCATCAGTAAGAAAATCCAACTTCATTCATCTCCTTCTTCCTCCGTATCGAAACTTCTTCTCGCGACCTTGCTTACTGAAGCTCTTTAAAACTCAAACATACATCAAATATCACAAACTTCAAAAAAATAGTGAAACCAGAAGAGTAGCCCTATCCTCACTTTGGCGGCATAGTGCGGAATCGCGAAGGATGGAGAGAGGGGTTTCATTGTCGGCGACTTCATCGGAGATGTTGTTTCGATCGGGGAGATAGAGAGAGAGGTATGATACGGTGTCGAGTGCATCAGAGGTGTTGGATGTGATGTTGTCACGCTGGTTTGCAAGCGGAGATGTGATGATGATCATGTCGCGTCATCAAGGTTAGCTTCTTTTTCTCCGATTCCTTGTTGTTTGCTACGGTAATGAGATAGGCCGACATTGTGAATCCTCTTAATGATGCGTACTATGCATAAGTCCTTTCTGCTATTACTATGCCTTTCAACTCAGTTTCTCCCTGCTATGTTTATGTGTTGTGAATTCTGTTCTGAATGCCTCCTAAGTATTTTGTGTTTCTGTGTGAATTTCTGCTACTCTGAATACGCGTGGATGTGTTACCATGTTTGATGTGGTATGAGGTTTTTGCGGTTTTTTTTTCCCTTCTTGATGTTTTTTTTCCAGTCGCCTTTTATATGCTAGAAATTATGAAAACCAATTGAATGAGTGTTTATCATTTTGTCAGTTCTTGATTTGGAATGAAGAAATTGTGTTTCTCCTCCTTATTCCTGTCATGAATATTAAAAAAAAAACTTGCCATTTTGATATATCTTGTTTGATGGTGTTTCTTTGGAAATAAAAACTTGCTGTGAGTGTGGGATTATGTTGGATATCTATTTCGAAAATTGTAATCGTTGATGATGATTCTTGCTTGGAACACGTCTCTTTATTTTTGGAATTATGCTGATAGCTAAAAATTCTGTACTCACGTGCCTTAATTGTGGTATCAATGATTCATCAATCAAGTTATCAACTTTATTTCTAATTGAACAACAATATTTGCATCATTTTCCTTTCATCTGTTGTATGCTCGTGACATATTTGCATTTTCTGCTCACTTTTAATGTCGATGTTTGCAACCATGAACCAAACGTTTACCTTTTACAGGAAGCACTAATGCTAATCAATATCGGAAGTTCCTATGTGTATCGGCTTTGGCCCAACCGAAGTAAATCCCAGCATTCTCTTCGGTTTCGAGGAGCTATCCTATAGCATATAAACCACTCGCATGAATCGGTTCCGCCAAATCAGATGAGTTTCCTAATATAAAACAGCAAGGCAGTTACATGCAGTATCAAAAGAGGAGTAGGATATGGTTTAACAACATCATATGCAAACTCTGCATCACTAGCATTTCCATCTCGAGATGACTCCTCATCAATAATTTTGGGTTCTTAAAATTCCACTTGTTGTCCACATGATTTGTCATTATCCAAGTGTATTTATTAATTATTAACATTATTATATTTTTTAGAAATCAAAAGCAGATTCTCTTCCAAAAGCCACTTTTCCTTGATTGAGTTTAGGAACACTATTAATGTAAATCAAATGGTGGTAGTTTGTATCACCACTCAAAATTCATGTGTAAACAAATGATTCTCTTTAAAATTCCTTGAATTTGTGGCTTGGGGGTCTTGAATTATTTTGGTCTTATTACTTGAACTTATACTATGCATTCGTGGAATTTTGCCTTGAACTTCTTGCAAGATGAATAATCATGGAATTCGAAACAAACATAGAATTTTCGGATAGTTTAAATTCCCATGTAATGGTCCTTTATTTTCAAATACCCAAGATAGCTTGTGGACTTTTTTTACTTCTCTTTTTGAATTTGTTTTGTAATGCTTTTGAAATTTGGATCCTTTTTGATGACTTGAATTGTATTTTGTGAGAAGAAATGATCATGGAATTTTAAACCAAACATGAATTTTTTCTTGACTTCGAATCTTATGAATTCATAACCTTGACATAGGGCTTGAAATAAACATGAGACCTTAGATTTATGAACTTGAATGGATGAATTTGAACCATCTTTGTGCAACAACTTTGAACTTGAAAATGGTGGAATTCTTGCATTACTTGAGTTTGAAAGTGGGAAAATATTGCAATTCGAATGAACAACTTGACCTTGAAATTTGTAAAAACAATAAATCAATTCAAACTTTTTGTAAAGAACATTAACTATGATCCAAATTTATGAACAAAGGTTTGCTCGACCCTTGTTACCCGAACAGACAAATACTTATATGACGATGAACTCGGTCAACGAACCATGCCCTATGGAATCCTTTGAAAATGAGGACATCGATTGTGATGCAACTTGCTACAAAAACCCTAATCATATTTATAAGGACCACACTTAACACCAACGGATAAAAACCTAATTCTTAGGGTATGCCCAGAAGCTTCTGAGGAATCTCGAGAAAAGTGATATGGATTTTTGATGAACCTTGAAAAGAGAAAGCTCAAACCCTAAGTATCTGACTGGAAAAAAGAGTGTGACCTTCCCTTGAAATCCATGCCTCTGCGCAAATTGGTTAGCCACAATAATCATGCACACAAAGACCATATGACCTAAACATAAAAACAGAATCTTAGGGTAAAAAATTAGGGTATGACAGCAATGACGCAAGAGACGAGGATCTTAGGGAGGTGAAAGAAATTCATCAAACCCTCGTGAAACGACTCCAAGCATTGGAGGCTGATGACCTTTTTAGGACTTCTGCTAAAGAGATGTGCTTGGTTCCTAGTTTGGTTATCCCAACCAAGTTCAAGACACCAAAGTTTGACAAGTACAAGGGGCATACTTATCCAAAGAGCCACCTTATCATGTACTATCGCAAAATGGTTGCGCATGTGGACGATGACAAGCTGATGATACATTGTTTTCAAGACAGCTTGAGCGGAGCACCATCCAAATGGTATTTTAGTCTCGATCAAGAAAAGAATAAACATTTCCAAGATCTATCTGATGCCTTTATCAAACACTATAGATACAACATGGATATGGCGCCCGATAGGAGACAGTTGCAGAACATGTCGCAGAGGGATAAAGAATCGTTTAAAGAATATGCACAGAGATGAAAGAAGTTAGCCTCTCAGGCTGAGTCTCCTCTAGCTGAAAAAGAGCTTGTTGAACTATTCATGGATATTGTACCGCCTTCTTATTATGAGAAAGTGGTAGGAAGCACATCATTGAGATTCTCCGAGCTTGTGGCCATAGGAACCAAGAATCGAGCATGGTTTAAAGAGTGGTAAAATTGCGTCTGCTGCTGTCATACCTTAATTTTTTTATCTTAAGATCCCACTTCTTTGACATTTGTCTTGCATAACATCTTTAGGTCATGAGGACTTGTGTGCGTGCTTTTATGACTAACAAGCTTGTGCAAGTACCCCAACTTCAAGCATGGATGATACTTATTCTCACAGTCAAGCGTTTCAGGACATAACTATCCTGATTTAAGGATCCCAGAGTATGGTCATCTGGAGGTTTGAATGACGATTTGATTCGAGTTTAGAAAGAGGTTTTCAAATTTTTGAAACTCATGTGCTTTATAAAGGTTCAAACGATTTCCATCACTAATTCAAGTGTGAAGTTCACGTTTCAATATCTAGATTCAAAAAATAGATCAGGGTTTACAATTTAGGTTTATGAGTTCAAGAAGTCATGACAAGTTTACAAGAATCCAAATGTCAATCCAAATTCAAAAGGATTAAGCAAGAGGTTATCTCAACGGGTGAATCTATTGGGTAAATAATAATATTTGTGGAAGCTATCTTGGCATGATTTAGGAGACCCCACATTTTATAGAGCTTGGTATTGATGCAGTATTTTTGTTGCTTAATTTTGAGTTCGATGAGTGGATTTGCAAAAGGTGTCTAAATTTTGGAGGTCACATGATAGCAAGCTTCTTGGCTCCTGTGAATCATTATGTTAGTGCTAAAAGAGAACCGACAAAGGCTTCCCTTAAGTCCGAGCATAAAAGTTTCACCCCTTTTAAGATTAAGGCTCAAGTTATCATTTAAAACCAATTTCGTAAGTTTACGTCAAGGACTTCACATGTCAAACTCAAATCAATGCTAGAAACTCAAGATTTAATGGTTTCTTACAAATCCCACATGCTCTTTGCTTGAACTAATTTCAAGTACACATTCACCTATTCATTACGAGTGCAAGCATGAAATTTGACTTTTTTTTCCACGTTTAAAATTCACATCAAACAAAGTCACAAGAAGGACAAATTCATACACAAACCCATTGTTATAAAACTCTACAAGAACAGGGGGCAAGAAAATGGCATAACGACTTTTAAAGAAAATCCTAAACAACCAATCTAGAAAAGCTTTTGACAAAGCCAAATGCTAAAACAACTCGATAGAAGAATGCATTTCAATTGGAAACAAACAATGAAGGCAGTTTCAACGAAGGCGTTGTATCCCGCACATGTGATTGAAAAGGTAGCAGAGCATGTTCCAAATCCGTCATGTATATGTTTTTGCTTGAATGGGAAATATGGGCGACGGGTGCATTCGTTCTCTGGTGCATAAAGTAGCGGTTCCACTTTGGAAATAAGATCATCACTGGATGATGTCGTGTCACCACCTGTATTATGCAAAAATCACATCTCAGATGATATTTGTTCTTTTCCTGTAAAGGAAGAAGTTGTGGATTTTCAGCCTTTCAAAACAATTTGTAAAGTCTTGATCATAATTATGTTCCAATAAACAGGATCAACAACAACAACAGGAAAATCAGGAATCCTCAATTACCTAGTATTAGTTGTGCCTAAAAACTGAACAATCCTTAAGTTACCTCCAAGCGAAATTCGGAGCTCTCCGCTTTAGACCGCAGTGCCTGTAATTACTCACCATAACTCCCATAAGCGCGACCCAGGTTTCCTGCTAAAGAAAACTACTGATGAGGATTCAGACATTACATTTCTACAAAGTCGAAACCAAAACGAAAGTCTATACCTCTTGGTGCCTTTTAATCCGGATTTCCAAGTGTAAAAGCCAAATGAGTCCTTCGTGATACGAGACTCCCTTCCGTTCGCCTGCGCAAAAGTCTCAGCCCTCTGGTTTCTTTTCCTTCATACAAAATGGTGTTTGTTCGACATCAACCCTTAGACACCACCTTCGTTTTTGGATGCAAATAAACACCATTGAAGAAAGACATTCAAGAAGGTTTAAGTAGAATAATGAAATATGATCAGACATGTTTGAATCAAAAGGGAAAGAAAATCATTGCCACAAATCATGTTTGCAGTCACATAAATTGATTCAAAAATGGATTCCACGACACGTCTTATTTGGGATAGAGATACCATCAACATCATTTAACATGCCATTTAAGCATACAGACAGGCTATCGTTCTTTCCCAAAACAGTACCAAACATGCATTAAACACATTCAAGGCGAAATTGAAAATTTTCCAAAGCATGCTAAGACATTTTGAATCGGAAATGGAAAGGTTCTAAAACCATAGATTTCACTCCTCTAAAACGGCCTATATAAAGAAGAGCGAGACACCTAAGAGGGGGGTCGTAAAAGAAGATTCGAGCGTAAGATTCTTGAAGCACGATTCCAAAGATAATAGCAGAATTTCCGCGAGCATCCCTCCGCCCGTACGATCTCTCATAACCACCACGCCGCCTCTGTCCGCCTCATGAATCACCGTTGAAGTCGTCGTCAACGCTGGTGGATCTTATCCTTCCTCCTTTCATTTTCGTTTTCATTGAAAGTTTGATGTTGGTTTGCTTCCCTTAGTTAGGTTTTAGTTAGTCGTCGATTTTAGAAGGGAGGTTTATTTTTTAGCAGAGAATGGCAAAGACGGAGACAAGATGAGGGTTAGATGCATAAATACCCTCTCTTACTTTCGGACCCAGACCTATGTGCCCCTTTCGAAGGCCACTCCCCTAACGCTTTTGGGAAGATTTTACCCCATACCCCTACCCTTATATCCACACCCTTACACTCAAAAAAAATTGGACCAAAATACCCTTAGTTAAATATCTATAGTTTTAACATTTTTTCATTTTCATTTCCATTTCCCACTTTCCATTTTAAGACTTCCGGAGTGCTCTGAACTTTTGTTACAAACCGGAACTCTTCTGAAAACACTTCCAGAACACATTTGATTTGCAATACATACAGGAACTCTAAGAGTAAGTCTTCCAGTTTGTATTTTGTTTTTGCTTCTTCACCGGAACTCTTTCATGAAGACTTCCGGTTCACAAACTTGAGTTTGTTCACCGGAACTCTTTCCTGAAGACTTCCGGTTCAAAATAAATTTGAGTTTATTCACCAGAAGTCTTTCCTAAAGACTTCCGGTTCACAAAAAGTTTTGTTTCATCTCCGGAAGTCTTTTGAAGACTTTCGGTTCATTGTTTTTTTTTTAATTTTTAATTTCTAATTATATTTATTTATTTATTTATTTTTTAATTTTTAATTATATTGATTTTTTTTTCAGTGGTGCGCACACGAGGCAGAGATGGTAGGATCACTCGTGGACTATGACGGGGCGAGTCATCGAGGATGGCTGAAGAAGAGCATTTTGATGCATCTGCATCAGCATCCGAGCCGGTTGGATATCCAGGAGGACCGTATGATACATCTCTGTTAGTTAAATACGAACGCATGTTGCATACCGTATATGGTTCGGTGAGGTAAGTAAACAAAAATTATTTAATATTGAATAGAATTCAAATTTTTAATATTGAATTTTATAATATTTTTACTTTTAATTTTTTTCAGGAGAGAGGGTCGAAGAAAGAGTTAAAGGTGGCGGGACATGGGTTAAAGTTGACTCAGAGGGTTTCACTACAGTTACCCAGAGAGATGGAGAGCAAGATATCTCGATCCGATCTAGCTTCACTTCAAAGAATCAGTTTAACAAAGATAGACACAAACCTAGTTTCCGCTTTTGCAGAGAGGTGGCATCTAGAGACATCTTCATTTCACATGCCGTTTGGTGAGATGACGATTACTCTAGATGACGTATCTTGCCTGCTTCACTTGCCCATCAGGGGAGTCTTCTGGAACCCTCAAGATATCAGTGAAGCGCTTGCTGTTGAGTGGCCTGTTGATTATTTGGGAGTGTCACAGAGAATAACACAACAACAAGTCCGTGAGTGCAGGGGTTCCTACTATAAGCTGGAGTGGTTATATGATCGGTTCGTAGAGCACAGAGCTGCATCTCAATGGGATTATGCCACTAGAGCTTATTTGTTGATGTTAGTGGGTTCCATTATTTTTGCGGACAAGACATTTACGCTTGTCGAGGCACGATACCTCTCACTGTTTACGCTTGGATAGCTTATCAGGATACAGTTGGGCAGCAGCTGCGTTAGTTACTCTTTACAGATATCTCGGAGATGCTTCTATGTTCAGCTGTAAGCAGCTTGGTGGTTATCTGAATCTCCTACATGTATTTATTTTAATTTAGTATATTTTGTTTTAATTAATTTTATCTAGTATATTAATTTTATTTATCTAGTTTATTATGTTATAATTAATTATTTTAAATTTTGTAACAGTGCTGGATTCATGAGTATTTTCCAACACTTGGGAAAAGAGGAGAGAACTGGATACCAGCTAATAATGTGGGTCTCCCACAAGCGATGAGATGGTCCTATAGGTAAGGTGCCTTGAAGGTGGATGACTTGCGGCCTATTCTAGACGAGCTGACACATGCCGATGTCATATGGCGCCCATTCGAGAATCATAGAGTATGGCGTCAGTTTGATGAGTTATGTCTCTATAGGGGGTGTCTGAGGTGGGGTGACACTATTGTTCCATACTTGCCTGACAGATGTTTGCGTCAGTTTGGATACAGACAGTATGTTCCACATCCACCTCTTGATTCTCGAATGGCTGGTGATATTGATGTTGACTGGCTTAGTTACCATCAGAGCGTTCTGAATGTGATTCGTCCAACAGCACTGGCCACCACCCCATATGAGACAGCTGATGGGTATCTTGAGTGGTATTATCGTGTTTCGCATCCTCGTCTGGTACCGCCCAGTGTTGATGCGACAATAGAGATGACAGTTAATGTATATGAAGCAGGACCATCTGATCCTATAGTGGCTCGTATGTCTTCATTGATTCATCGTTATCTTCAGCAGACTGGTGCTGAAGAGGATGACCCACAGTTTGCTGATTTGTTCGAATCTTTACATCTTGGTCGATCACAGTGACTTATATTTATATTTATGGTTATATGTTAACCTTTAGACAGATTTGACCTATTTATTTTATGTTCATGTGTTAACTTTTAGACTAATTTGACCTATTTAGTTTATGTTTATGTGTTAACATAATTCACGATTCATGTTTTGAAATTAAAAACGAGTAACATAATTCACGATTCTTGTTTTGAAATTAAAAATGAGTAACATAATTTATTATTCATAATGCGTTGGTAATATAAGCGTAAGTTGTTGCCAATGTTGTAGATGTCCTGCAAATCCTATCATCCAAGATGTTGCTGCTGGAGAACGAAACGTCTTCCAATCTACTGTCACTGGTGGCAATGGAAACCCTTCTTTCATGTTTACCTAAATAAAAAAATAATAACAATATTAAGTAAAAATAATGAAAAAGAATTAGGTTTAATCGCATTATCTAAAAACAACAAAGTACCTGAACCCAATGATTTCTGTTTACAAAACCAATGGAGTAAATTGCTACATTCGGTGAAAATAAAGATGTCATAGGGAAGAAAGTCCAGCATTCAATTCCTAAACAGACAAGTACAACATTATAACGATTCACTATCACGTAACCCATATCTGGTAGAGTTAACCATTTATGTGGTGGCTGAGGACCAAATTCCTCTATCATCAAAGATTCTCTCACTATTGCTAACTGATCAGTAAATAAATTGACATACAAACTTGATCTTTAATTATATATTATTTCCAATCCCAAGTCTCGACGAACCATTGGCCAACCATCTTCACCATATCCATGCAATGAAGCAATGACTCGAAATCCACAATTACCATCTGATACAACATTAACTACATCATCAATATATGACCTGATGTGATTAGGAAATTGAAGGATGAATTGCTTAGATGACTGTGATAATTTCAAATTTTTCGAAACCTGTGATGGTTGAGACTTCTTTTGTGAAGACTGTGATAATTTCAATTTCTTCGAAGTTTGTGATGGTTGAGATTGCATTTGTGAAGATTGAGATGCTTGATCAACATACTCGTGATACGAAGGGTCTCTATAAACATCATATCCTACTGGTTTTTTGTCTTTCTTCTTGACTCCCCCTTTAGTTTTTATTTTCTCAGGTGGTGGACACATAGAAGTCATTGTAGGGAAGGCAAGTTCAAAAACCCTACTTTTTAATGCCCTTTTCCCAACAACATCCAGTGACTTAAACCTTTTCCATAACTCATCTATTGCACTACTCATATCCACCTCTGATCCATCATCTACATCTTCGTCCAACTTAACGTCCATACTTAGTTTTCTCCAATGAACATGTACAACATCTATTGGTATCGGTAAACCATCAATTCTATATCCTGTTAACTCACAAGCACAAGGTAATCCGTAGGTTGTTCTAAGAGTACAACGACATATATCCTTGTTAATTCCAACATAATCAACTCGTTTTAACTCTTTAACAATGCGTCTCAATGCATCTCGAGACACTGAACCACGTAAATTATTGTAAAATGGACTTACGTAGGCGTGCTCAACTTCATAAAAACTCTTTTGAAAAGAAGCTCTAATATTACTCAATTGTAACTTTAAGTTGTCATTCATAGCCTCCCAACATTTGACCATGTCACCAATACTGTTCCCCAACATTTACTTTAACTTCCAACGAGCAGACTCAACCCTAAAATTAATACATATTTAAAATATTTTTAAAAAATTCAAAAAAAAATATACAATTTAGAAATACTAAAAATAAATACATACCGATTAGTCGTAGTGTTACCCAAATGTAGCACTCGAGTAATCCATGCTCCAACAAATCTTTGTCTATGTGGTGTCAACCATGTGTCCTTCACATAATCAATAAATTCATTACAATCAACACACGTCTGCTCAAGTTGGTTCAACCTTTGATCATACTCAACCTCATCACTAGCCCATACAACATCCATCCATAATTCGTCAATTTTCTTTTGCATGTCACTAGCCACATATTGTTTCCGTTTTGCACCAACAATCTTGTTAATATGAAATCGACATAGCATATTGATCGACCTTGGAAACAAAATTTCAATGGCTTTCATCAAAGCAAGATCTCTATCTGTCAAAATCACTTGTGGACACAACTCTTTCTTCACAAACAATTGTTTAAGCTTATCTAGCACCCAACAAAAAGTCTCAGTCTGCTCAGACTCAATATAGGCAAGTGCGACAGCAAAAGTCAACTCGGTTGATGTCATGCCAACAATTTCAAACAGAGGTTGCCTATATTTGTTTCTCTTGTAAGTGTTGTCCATAACTAGCACAATAGGAAAAATATTCAACAACTTAACTGAATCTGGATGAGCCCAAAAGGTATCTCTAATTACTTCAGAGTCATCTCTTTTTCTACTCCAATAAACATAACCTACTTCCTCAATAAGCTTAAACAAATGTTGTATCTCACTTCTAGGACCTCTTATATTTTTTTCTATCATACTCTTCGGTTTGTATATTTGCGTGATCCGAGTGACATTATCTGGATCTTGCTCTTGCAATGAAAGCAATATATGTCTAGGTAGAACCTTTCTCTTTGTCAAATCAACAACATGTTGCTTCTGATCCGCTGTCAACCTACCGACAAATGTGCGACCTTCTAATCTATCAGGTAAATCATGGTTATGAACTCCACATTTTACATCAATCTTCCATCCAGATCCATCAGTCGCTGGGATTGATCTGATTCTAAATGGACATCCACATTTTTTCGTCGCACTCTGGGTTCCACTATCAATATCTCTGTGTTTTCCTCCTTTATCACATCTAAATATTAATTTGTTACTTCTTCCTCTCTTGCCTGTTTTAATATCTGAACGAGTGATGATAACCGTAACTTTATTTTAGATTCTGATCTCTTTAATCCATCTTATTACCTCTTCTCGTGTACCAAATCTTTGAGTTGTTGAAAAAACATCAGACGTATCTACGCATATCTGATCTTTATCGCATATTTGTAAAGGAATTTCTGAAACCTCTTCTCGTGTACCGAATCTTTGAGTTGTTGAAAAAACATCAGACGTATCTATGCATATCTGATCTTTATCGCATATTTGTAAAGGAATTTCTGAAATAATAATATATAAAAAATTCAAAAATAATTAAAAAAAAATTGGACAATTCAAACCGGATGAGTTGTAGCAAGTGTTCCGGTAGCCAAAAAAACAAACCGGAAGACTTGTAGCAAGTGTTCCGGTAGCCAAAAAACAAATCGGAAGACTTAAAAAGTCTTCCGATTTGTTTTTTGGCTACCGGAACACTTGCTACAAGTCTTCCGGTGAACACCCACGAAAATTACCAAACCGGAAGTCTTTCCTGATGTCTTCCGGTACAGTATTTTTGTGAACCGGAACTCTTTGTCCAAGTCTTCCGGTTTGAGAAAAAAAGCCTACCAGAAGTCATTTTCAAAGTGTTCCGATAGATCGTGGGATGAATTTCTCGGAAGTCTGAAAAATTTAAAAAGTGAAAAAAATAATAAAATATTAAAATATATAAGGATAAAATGAGTATTTTTTTTAAAATGTAGGGGTATGGGTATAAATGCAGGGGTATAGGGTAAAATTTCCAGCTTTTGGACTGGGCTTTGTTGACTAGGCCCATCGTTCACCTCTCTTTTTTACTTCTATTTTTTTCTCCCATTTTGTTCCTTTTTCAACCCATTAATTAATTATCTGTTTGTTGACTTGGATAATTGTTATGGATTCATGTCTCTAATTGACAATTAACTTATTGTTTCTCATTTGATTAAATACTATTAATAATTGATGATTTTAGTAATTAACAATTTATGATTTTATTTAACAGGTGGTTTGCGATTTAAGTAATCAATAACTTGTATTCTTTTGGATGTATAATTATTGATTTGTGATGTTTTAATAAAATTTTGTTACTTAATCAAAATGGAGGTTTGTATTTGATCTGATTGAAGGATTAATCTCGGGTTAAGATTGGGACTGATCTCTTCGTCTTGATTATGACTTTATTTGAATTAGTTGGGAGGTCCTTAGCGGAACTTTATGAACTCTTTTCCTTCTGAACCTAACTTTGATACATCGTACAACAATAATTTTGAGTTTACTCGCTGCTTATTGACGGTGGCCCATTTGCTTGTTGTTGATTTAAGTTGCGAACCTGCACTGAGTTACCCTTGTTGTTGCTCTTATTTCTTCTTTTTGTTTATGCGCGCGTTCAAGGGAGGAACCTGTCTATGACTTTCTAAGTTATACACAGTGCATTTTCATTTGCATCATTTTCCCCCGTTCGATCCCTAATTTTTCAGGTCGATCAGCTTAGGACATCCTTGATACCTTAATATAAGATCCTCTTAAGTTTGCAACTTTAGACAACTTATAAGTTAAATCCTCTATTCTCCCACAAGAGAATTAGACGTGATTCATCTGTGTAGTCGAGATATCATCCTCCTACCCCATAACATAATCGAGAAAGATGTAGAATCTTTTCCTCTTGAGAGAGGTATATGGCATATTCGTCGATAAAAACCTAAATTGGAGCCCTACTCTCAATGTGATGCAAAAACCATCTTCCATACATTTGTGGTGGTTAAGTCGAGTATTATCCCTAAGATGACGACTCGTCTCTTCTCCTAGAATCAATCAACAAACCTTCTCCCTCCTAGAACTTTGACCATAGTCAATGGTTCCTCAATCCCTTTAGGGGAACTACGGATGCTCTGATTCCACTCCTGTCAGGATACGTAGGCACAAGATGCAACTTCTTGGCGAGCATACTTAGAAATAAACCCCTAGGTCACCCTTAACAAACAAAAATAACACATTAAAAAAAGAGGTTCCTGTAGAGTACTACAGATGCTTAGGATGCTAACATCTTCCTTAAGTTTACTCAACCCCGAACCTTAGACTCTTTAGCTTTGCATTGCATTGCATACTTATGGGTTATTCGATATTTTTCCCTTCCCTTGGACAAATTAAAGACCGGTGGTGAAAAATGATCTGTGATTCAAGTTAATCAATACCTTGTTACCCAATTCTCACCACGGCAGCTGTTGCTACTTCCAGTAATGTAAGAAAGAACCAGGGAGGTTTCCAACGAAGACAAGAAGGCAAGACCAATGCCTTGTCTAATGGTTAGAGAGGAAGTCAACCAAGGAGAAGACCTCTACAGCCTAGTGCTAATGAACAACATTCTGCATCAGTACCATACTTTCAACAAACTTATGTAGCGTCTGTAAAACTATCTTATCCACCGCCACCACCTCCTATCAGTTATCCACTATATCCTCAACCATTCATGCCAGGATATCCACCGCAAATGGCTCCTCCACGTCCACCAGGCCACCCAGTTCAGAATCATCCGCAACAAATACCACTTGCTCCTCCTGCCGCGCCTGCCAATCAAAGTCGTGCCAGAAGAAGTCCAAAAAGTGAGCCTATCCCCATGACGTATAAAGATTTATACCCATCTCTGGTGTGCAAGGGATTAGTGACTATTAGGTCGTTACCTCCTTTCATTGGGAAACCTCTTCATTGGTTCAACCCAAACCTACACTGTGAATACCATCAAGGTGCCACAGGGCACAATCTGGATGGATGTTTTACTTTAAAGGCAAGGGTTCAAGAGCTCATCAATTGCAAGATCCTGTCTTTCAAAGATAAGGGTCCAAATATTGCTAGCAACCCTCTTCCCACTCATAATGGACATGCTGCCAATGCTATCGAAGAAGTGTCTGATGAACAAGTTGTCGAAGATGTCAAAGAATTGAAAACCTCGCTGACAGAACTCCATGCTCGTTTGATGGAATTTGGTTTGGTTTTAAAGAAGCACGATGGTCGTGATGAATGCTCCGTCCTTGTGAAGGGATGTTCTATGGTTAAAAATGATATACAATAATTAATGGATCAATGGATACTTCAAGTCAGTCGCGCCAGAGTTGATAAGGACATAGCGGTGATTGAACCTCATTTTGAAATACCATCGACATGGGAGGTTGAGTATCATAATACACCAAGTGTTTCTCCAAGTAGAGGATGTGTATGTTCGGAAATAGTGTTTCAACCTGCTCCTCTTCCTTACTCTAATAATAACACAGTGCCATGGCATTACAATGTCGTTGTCTTCATAAATGGTCAAGAAGTATCCTTAGGGGATCAATTTGAAAAGATCTCTAGACCTAACATATCAAATATTGTTGAAACAAGTAGAATGACCCATAGCGGCCGTGTCTTTGGGCCTACGTCACCTCCAAAAGCTGTTGCAGAGATAGTAAAAGGAAAGATTACTGAAATCCCGTAATCCCACAAAAGGGTGGAAATTGTTGACGAAACAATATCACCACAAGAAGCTGAGGAACTTTTAAGATTGATCAAAAGAAGTGACTATAAGGTGGTGGATCAGTTCCACCAAACCCCTTTGAGAATTTTTGTGCCCTCATTATTGTTTCATTCAGAAGCTTATAGGAAGGCCTTGTTGAAGGTGCTCATGCAAGCACATGTGTCATAAGGAATCACCGTAGATCAGTTCAATGGAATTGTATCCAATATTATTGCTTTCCATACTTTGAGATTTCATGATGGAGAACTTCCTGAGGAGGGAAGAAACCATAATCAAGCTCTGCATATTCTATGAAATGTTTGGATGATGTTTTAGCCCGAGTGTTAGTGGATATAGGGTCATTATTAAATGTAATGCCAAAGTCTATTTTGGCCAAACTCTCTTATGCAGAGACTGTGATGATACCCAGTATGATGATTGTAAAGGCTTTTGATGGATCTCGTAGGGATGTGATTGGAAAAGTGGATTTGACCATACTAGTAGGCCCACATGTTTTTAAGATAACTTTCCAGATCATGGATACTAACCTAGCATACAGTTGTCTGTTAGGAAGGCCATGGGTCCACACTGCTGGCGTAGTAACATCCACACTTCACCAAAAGATGAAATTTATGATAATGGGAAGCTAATCATAGTGTCTGGCAAAGAGGATTTGTTGATCAGTCACCTTTCGTTGTTCGGATATGTTGAAGCGGATGAAGGAGCATTTGAAACTTCTTTTCAAGCTCTTGAAATTGCTAATGATGTCTTCTTGGAGGTAAAAGAACAAGATATGGCGGTAGATCCATCATTTGCTTCTTTGAAAGGTGCAAAGGCAATGCTCGAGAGAGGTAGTCCTGAAGGTTGGGGTCAAGTAATTCACATTCATGAGAAGACTAACCGTTTTGGGTTGGGATACGAGTCTCAGGTGGAGGAAGGTGTCCAAAGTTCATCCGGAGCAAAAGCAAGGAATTTTCAAGAAGTGTTTCACAGTGCGGGATTCATCCATGACAAAGAGGTGGCCGCTGTAGAAGATGATGCAGTTGATTCAACAACACCATTCTTGGTGTATCACTGCACAACTGACTTGAATAACTGGGAATCGATTGACCTACCTGAAGTTTTTTCGTTATCAAAGTAATTTATTTTCACTTTCTCAAAATCCTTTTGCTCTGCCCAAGGCTTAAGGATCATATTTAGGGCCCCCTTTATTTTAAATGATCATCATCATTAATAAAAAGCATTTTGTTTTTCATTCTTCCCTTTGCTTTTGTTTTTAAAGAAAATGGCAACCTTTTCAAAACCACAAAAAGCATTTTATCTTCTTGCATTTACTTTTCATTTTTCTCTAAAATCAATATTAAAATCATATAGAATATTCAATGAACCTGTTGAACTTGATAATGCTACAATCCCTCCTGACTTTGAGACCCTTGTAAAGCAAGCGGAGGAAGAGTGAGAGGAAGGATGTGATCTCCCTTAGGAACTAGCAAGGTTGCTAGCATACGGGGATAAAGCTATTCAGCCTTATCAGGAGCCTGTAGAGGTCATCAACTTGGGAACAGAAAAGGCAAAGAAAGAGGTGAAGATTGGTACTGTTCTTGAAGATGGCATCAGGGAGGGTTTGGTCAAGCTTTTGCATGAATACATAGACGTGTTTGCCTGGTCATACCAGGATATGCCGGGTTTGGACATAGATATTGTTGAGCATCGACTACCGCTTCAGCCAGAATGCCCACCAGTGAAACAGAAGCTGAGAAGAGTAAGGCCTGATATGTCCATCAAGATCCAAGAAGTCAAGAAGCAGTTTGACGCAGGGTTTCTAGCAGTGTCCAACTACCCTCAATGGGTTGCTAATATCGTGCCCGTCCTTAAAAAGGATGGTAAAGTAAGAATGTGTGTGACTTACATAGATTTAAATAGAGTCAGTCCAAAGGATGATTTTCCTCTTCCACATATTGATACACTAGTGGACAACACTGCTAAATTCTCCATTTTCTCCTTCATGAATGGTTTTTCAGGCTATAATCAAATCAAAATGGCACCTTAAGACATGGAGAAGACTACATTTATTACACCATGGGGAATGTATTGCTACAAAGTAATTCCTTTTGGGTTGAAAATGCTAGGGAAACCTATCAACGAGCAATGATCACCTTCTTCCATGAGGAAATCGAAGTATATGTCGACGATATGATCGCAGAATCACAAAGTGAAGAGAACCATATAGAACACCTGCGGAAACTGTTTGAACGGCTGAGGAAGTTTAGGTTGAGCCTAAATCCTGCTAAGTGTACATTCAGTGTTCGGTCAGCGAAGCTGCTTGGTTTTATTGTTAGCCAACATGGAATTGAAGTAGACCCCGATAAAGTTAGGGCTATTCAAGAAATTCCTGCTACACGAATAGAGAAAGATAGGATTCCTAGGGAGATTAACTTATATCTCTAGGTTTATCTCTCATATGACTATTACATGTAAGCCTATGTTCAAGCTGCTGAGAAAGAATCAAGTTGTCCAATGGGATGCCAATTGTCAAAAGGCTTTTGAAAAGATCAAATGTTATCTACAGGAGCCTTCCATCATGGTTCCACTCGTGCCTGAGAAACCTCTCATCATGTACCTAAATGTGTTAGAAGATTCGATGGGTTGTGTACTGGGGCAACAAGATAAATCTAGTCGAAAAGAACACATGATTTATTACCTAAGAAAGAGGTTTAATGATTGCAAATCGAGATATTTGTATGTGGAAAATACCTGTTGTGCTTTGGCATGGGCTGCCTGTTGTTTGAGACAATACATGATATGTCATACAACTTTATTGATTTCCAAAATGGATCCCATAAATTTCACCTTTAAGAAACATGCTCTAAATGGAAGATTGGCTCGTTGGCAGATGTTGTTGTCTGAGTATGATATGTAGTATGTCATCCAAAAGGTAATTCAAGGAAGCGTATTGGCAGAATATTTGACGCATCAGTTGTTGGAGGACTACCAATCCATAAAGTTTGACTTCCCTGACAAAGATATGATGGCTATAAAGGATTGTGAGATCCCAGACCCTGACGAGGGACCTGAACCTGTGGCAATTTTTCAACTTCCATTTGATGGTGCCTCAAATTCCAATGGACAAGGCATTGGAGCTATTTTGGTCTCTCCTTATAGTAATTTCACCCCTTTTACCGCAAGATTATGCTTTGGTTGTACGAACAACATGGCAGAGTATGAAGCCTATATCCTTGGTCTTGAAGCCGCAATCAATCTTCTCATCAAGAATCTTGAGGTGTATGGAGACTCCACCTTGGTGATCTACCAAATCAAAGGAGATTATGAAACCCGTGACACTAAGTTGGTCCCTTATCATGCTTATGTCAAAGAATTGATAAAGTACTCCGATACCATAATGTTTCATCACATCTCAATAACAAAAAAATGAGTAGCTGATGCTTTGGCTACATTAGCCGCGATGTACCAGGTCAGGTTCCATCTGAAGCCCCACTTATTATTATAAGGTGGTAGACTAAACCAGCTTACTGCCAAACAGTCGAAGCAAAAGCTAATGGCAAGTCGTGATTTCATGACATCAAGTGCTTTTTATAACATTAGGAGTACCCAGAGAATGCTTCAACCATGGATAAAAAGACTCTGAGGAAGTTAGCATCCAATTTCTTCCTAAGAAACGGTGTTTTATACAAAAGAAACCATGATATGGTGCTACTCAGGTGTGTAGATAAAAATGAAGCTGACATGTTGATCAAGGAGATACATGAAGGGTCTTTTGGAACATATGCAAATGGGCACGCCATGGCTAAGAAGATCCTAAGAGCTGGCTATTACTGGTTGACAATGGAAGCTGACTATTTTTGTTATGCCAAAACTTGCCATATATGTCAAATTTACTCTGATAAAGTTCATGCGTCGCCCACTCCTCTGAATGTTTTGACTTCTCCATGGCCATTTTCGATGTGGGGCATTGATATGATTGGCGCTATTGAACCAAAGGCATCTAACTGTCATCGCTTCATCCTAGTCGCCATTGGTTACTTCACAAAATGGGTAGAGGCTGCTTCTTATGCCAACGTAACCAGACAAGTGGTTGCTTGTTTTCTCAAGAAGGATATTATCTATCAATATGGAAATCCAAGAAAAATCATCACAGATAATGGGTCAAATTTGAATAACAAAGTTATGAGGGAGTTGTGTGAAAGCTTTAAGATTGAACACCATAAGTCTTCTCCATATCGCCCAAAGATGAATGGAGTTGTTGAAGCTGCGAATAAAAACATTAAGAAGATCTTGCAAAAGATGGTGGTAACCTATAAAGATTGGCATGAGATGCTACCTTTTGCTTTGCACGGATATCAGATGTATGTCTGCACTTCAACAGGGGAAACCCTTTTTTCCATGGTATACGGAATGGAAGCAGTTCTCCCAATTGAGGTAGAAATCCCCTCGATGAGAGTCTTGATGGAAGTTAAACTTGAAGAGGCTGAATGGATTCAAAACTATTTTAATGAGTTAAATATCATTGAAGACAAGCGCATGGCTGCTTTATGTCATGGACAATAATATCATAAGCGACTCAAGAAGGCATTTGACAAAATGGTCTGTCTTCAAGAGTATAAGGAAGAAGATCTCGTGCTCAAGAAGATTGTCCTTGTTCAAATGGATCTACATGGAAAATGGGCTCCAAATTATGAAGGCCCATTCATTGTTAAGAAAGTATTTTTAGATGGAGCTTTAGTTCTTATGACGATGGATGGCGAGGAGTTTCGTAAGACAGTAAATTCTGATGCAGTTCGATTGTATTATGCCTAAAAAAAGACAGCTGCTAAGTTGAAAACCCGAAAGAGAAACTTAGGCAAAAAAAGATCATCCCGGTGGATTGAAAATCTAAGAGGGAGGTCTAAGTAAAAGTTAGGGATAAATAAAAGGCTAATACAATATTGATCAAATATGATCAACGCAGAAGGAACAGGGGCATGAAGATCAACCTAATTGTTCTCTTCAGAAGCAAAGTTCTAGGGATTTTTTAGCTCTAGGGAAAATAGAATTTTTGAGATTTAATGTAAACCTTTCCATTTTCATTTTCATTTATTTGTTTCCTTTGTAATATCCCATGTGGATCCATGCTTTCATGCACTACCATATTTTAAATGAAATTTGCATTTTCTTTCTCTATTCATTGTGTTATTTATCTTTCTTTTGCAAATGTCATTTATTTTTGATGATATAGTTTTGAAGCTAAGGTATAACGACACATTGAGATATATAAATTCTTTGACAATTGAAATAACTAAAAGGGATGTTGATCTTTTCCCTAGAGATCACAATTTACGAGATGTTTGTGGAACACTTCTAAAATAATCCCTAAGGAGGACTTGGTCCCGTCATTTCCTAATAATATTTGACGAAGTTTGACATACCTGAATAACATGTTAAGAACATCCATTCATTTTTAACTAAGGTTCTTCTCCGAGGGTTGAGGAAAACAGGATGGTCATCTTTATACCAAAAATTATGTGTCTGTCACAATAGTCCAGTCTTTGTCTTGCATGCACGTTGCTCAGGTCATTGTATGCCAAGCGCGTCATGTCATCTCTTATTTGTTTAGTCCAATCTTGTTGGCACTCACCCAAATAGATACTTGTCAAATTTTATCTCTTTTGTCGATCTGAGATTTTTCCAAATCATGTGCCAGATAAGTCATAGTTTCAATTACCTTCTTGTTTGACAGAATTTCCAAATATCCTTCCACATGTTATGTTGTCAAGTTTTACTGTTAATTTTGGTTTTGTGTGAATCCGAAACCCTTTCTTTTAAATTTTGTGCGAATTCAGAGTCTATTATTTTGGTTCTATGCGAATCGGGAACTTTTCTTTTATACTTTATGCGGATCCAGAGTCCTTTGTTTGTTTTGTGTGAATCCAGAACTTCCATTTTTATGGTTATGCGAAAAGCATTAACCTATATCTCTTTTTTACTCTGTGCGAATCTGAAGTCCTTTGTTTGTTCTGTACGAATCTGGAACTCTTTTTATGGTTATGAGAGATTTCATACCTACCATCTGGTTGTTCTAAGTAGAACCATAACCCATTTGATTTTGCATCACTCTGTGCGAATCCAGAGTCTTTGCTTTTTATACTCTGTGCGAATCCAAAGTATTTCCTTTTTATACTCTGTGAATCCGAAGTCTTTTCTTTATTACATTCAATTATCTTTTTGCTCCGTGCGAATCCAGAGTATACTTTTCATTACAAATTGCCAGTAGCTTTTGGTTTGTTCTGTGGGAAGCCAGAACTAACCATTTCTCATCAAGTATCCCCAATGAGTCATTCTACCTTACCTCTATCAGTCCCTAACAAAACTCATTGGTAGTCATCTCAATAATCCCCACATAATTTATCTCACATTTCACCAACAACATAGAGTCTCATGTACATGTATTCATACGTATGCATGGCATCCGAGCATTTTTTACTACCATTCTGATCTTTACTTGTTTCATTCACTTTGGCGTTTATTCCCCAAGTGGTCGGGTTTGTCGTCTCTCTCCAAGTAGGGTCGTCAGTTTTAAGCATAAAGTGCACATCCTTTCTAAATTCCCCATTGAGTTTGATCCTCGTAGATGATGGTTGATTCTGTTATCTTCTCCATGTTTGGATAAGATAAACCCCCATTCGATTTCATTCATCAAACCATTATTTCTAGCTTGTTCCTAGATTGAACTCGGTCCCTGGCAAGTGTTGTTTTGGTTAGGTTGCCAAAGCTAGTTTGAACGTGCATTTATTTTTCACTATATCTCACATGAAGAATCTTTTATAAACCCTCATTGCGGATAAGTGGCAATCTCTTTTGAGAAGCTTATCCTTTTTGTCAACAAGTGGCAATCTCCCTTCGAGAATCTTGTTTTGCTATTATGATAAGTGGAAATCTCTTTTGAGAAGCTTATCCTTTTCTAACGATAAGTGGCAATCTCTTTTGAGAAGCTTATCTTTTTTTTCAACAAGTGGTAATCTCCCTTTCAGAAGCTTGTTTTGCTATTATGATAAGTGGCAATCTCTTTCGAGAAGCTTATCCTTTTCCAACGATAAGTGGCAATATCTTTTGAGAAGCTTATCTTTTTTGTCAACAAGTGGCAATCTCCCTTCGAGAATCTTGTTTTTCTATTATGATAAGTGGCAATATCTTTCGAGAAGCTTATCCTCTTTCAACGATAAGTGGCAATCTTCTTCAAGAAGCTTATCCTTTTTCTTCGAACAAGTGGCAATCTCTTTCGAGAAGCTTGTTTCCTTTTGCTTTTATTATGATAAGTGGATATCTCTTTCGAGAAGCTTATCCTTTTTCAGCGATAAAGTGGCAATCTATTTCGAGAAGCTTATCCTCTTTCAACGATAAGTGGCAATCTCCTTCTAGAAGCTTATCCTTTTTCTTCGAACAAGTATCAATCTCTATTGAGAAGCTTGCTTCCTTTTGTCTTTTGAGAAGCTTATCCAAGGGATGTTTCCCCGTGAAGTCCAATTTTTTTGGCATACATAAGAGTTTAATTACCCTGTATCTTTCTTGATGTTTCTTGAAGATCCCATTTGATCTCTTCGATTAAGGAATTTCCAGAGGCTTGGATGTTCTTTCTTGTTTGAAAACTCCAGCATTTTCTTGCATGATCCTATTAGTATAAAGATCCTGCTTTATCTTTTGTCCTAGAGTGTCAGCCAGTCATGCCTAAACCTGTTGATCAATAAATTTAGATTTCCCCAGTTTTTTCTTTTCCTTAGTGTTTGGTCATCCCTAATGAGTTCATTACTCATTGTGTTGACTTTATCCCCTTGCCTTTTCTTGCTTTGTCTGCATTTTACATGTATTATCCCATCATTTTCATCATGCCAGAATTCATTGCATCATAAGCATAGCATATTGCATCATGGCATGTTATCTGCATTTGGGAGCAAAATTTAGGTCTTCTTATATTTAAATAACTTCTATCAAAATTACATGAGGATTTCAGTCTCTCATGTCATCTGATGAAGCTATTTAAATAGGGGAAACTGTCACACCCTCATTTTCACCCAGTCTTTCATATCATGGATTCATCATCATACCTTGGTTCGTACCAAGCATGTGGGTTTCAAGGGATTAACAAGGGAGAACTTTTGCTTCAAAGCCATTTGGAAGGTAATTGTTGTTTGGAAATCATCAAGTTATTATGGTTGTTGGGCCACTACTAGATTCTTATGAACTAAGCAACCTAATGCTCAAGATTAGTTTATCCCTCAAGAAAGAACCTTAAACACTAAGGCATGGAATATCTTGGTTCATATTTTGATCACTTTTGGTCAATTCAAACGACAAAGCTTCAAGAAGTTTTAAATCACCCATATATGGTTCAGGACATTATTTTAAGATTAGATTGAGTTTTTTATAAATGTGGAGCAATATTCTTTCTTCTAACTTGATTTTAATAAATATTCAAAGGCTATGGAAAGAGGCGTCAAGTATGTGTGTCACTTTGATTTTCACATCCAAACATCAAAACAAAAAAATCATTTCAAATTTCAAGTCATAACCACCTTTCAAGTTCTATTCAAAATTTCAATTCAAATTCCAATTTTCAAATCCATATCTAATGTCAAGATTTCGAATTCAAGTTCAAGTTCATTTCAATATTCCATTCAAAATTCAAATTGAAAATTTTTAATCAAAATTCTAATTTCTTTTTAAAAATCCAAAGTGCAAGTTTATTCAAAATCCAATGTCTTTGCAATCTCCATTCAAGATTCATTCTCAAGTTCATATCAAGCTTCATTTACCATTTCAAATTTCAAATTTCATCAATTCAAAATTTTAAAATTTAAGATTCAAATACACATCCATGTTACAATTCAATTCCAAGTTCATCTTCATTCCAATTTCAATTCAAGATACAAAAGTTCATTCCAAAATTACTAGTTTAGTGACAAGTCTAATTACAAGGGAATGGTAATCACAAAACTTAAAATTGCTACCAAAACCATTACTATCCCCAATCCTGAAATTCTTGAAGCTAAGAAATAAAATTTTGTCCTTTTCTGAAAACCCATTATATAGCCCTTATTTTCTATAAGAAAATCCATCTGTGCTATGGAAAAAATCAAAATTTTGAGTTATTTTGAAGAGTGATGTGCAAATTGAAATTGGTGAGTAAAAATGGTGAATCTTGTTGTTGGAGTGCTTTTGAAGCTTTTACAACACATGAACACAGATGTGAAGTTTGGTGGTGAACACAAATCATCGCTTTTACAAGTTGTTAGCCTTGTTCCACCGAGTTTCCTACACAAGTCACAAAAGAATTATACGACCAAAACTTCAACATGAGGCAAAAGCATTAGGTGCAATTAATCCCAAACAAAAAAGCTACACATCAAGCACGCGAGTTACCGTCAACTTCTAATACAAAACAAAGCTTCAAACTTCAGATTATATTTCAAAGATAGTCATTCATCAAACATATTTACTTCAAACACATCCAAGTATTTCAATTTATTTCAAGTCACAAACATTGCAATTGGAATCAAAACAAGGAGAAGAAAAAGTTACATTCAAGAAGGATCTAATGCACATTCGTCTGTCACATTTATATTCAAGCCAGTGCACATACAAGCTATGTGTATACTCTAAGCATTCATATCATGTTCATAACCATCAAGTTCATCAATTATTACATACATAACATAGTCATAATTCATCACATTACATAAAATCCATGAAAATTTACTTAAATCCATTCAATTCATTCATTCAAGCAATTAACTCAGTGAACCTAGTCATTCACTTCAACCAACTCAAACAAAAATAAAAGGAAGTGAAAGTGATATGTATTTGTGTTACTACAAGCTTCCTAAGATCGAAAGTTTGTGGGACCACAAAGGCAAGAATCAGCAGGGACCCCACATGCTTGGAAAGTTGTAATTTCACTACAGACAAAGAACTCTCATACCTCAAAATCAAATCCGTTTTCGTACATGACACTCTCCACTCAATATTTCGATCGTACCTCACCACCTCTAACGGTTTTCTGCTTACACTACAATCTTTACACGAGCCAAGGATTCACTAAGAATTTCTCACACGTACCTTACAACAAACTTACATCATATGTTGATCCTATAAATACTACATTATTCATCCATCAGGGAGGCCACAATACAACAGAGAAAACCCTAAGTTCTTACTACAAAAAAAAACCTAAAATGGCTATAACATAGAGGATTACAAGAAGAAGAAAAGGAAGGAGAAACGAAGGAGAACTACACCTGAATTTTGAGAGCTTTAAGGGTAAGCTTCTTCTCCTACTTCAAGTCATCTTCGTGTAGACTAGCCTTGATATTTGTTTTCTTTGCTCCATTATTGCACATCTGTGCTTGTTGTCTTTGAGATTTTTCGTTTAGGGTTTAGAAGAGGGAAAGGTTGATTTGGTTTTTCGCTGAGGTTTTTGATGAAATAGAGGTTGGATTTGTACTGAGGGTAAAAAAAATAAGTGGGGTTGGTGTTTGGGGTGAGGCAAAAAGAGGGGTTTTCACTATAGAAGAAGGTAGTTTCCATCGTACTTCTCTTCTCCGACGACTTGTTTTTCCTTTTCCAGCGAGGTATTTAAAGGGAGAGAGGAACGAAATGAAGAGAGGAAGAGAGGGATTCTGCTTTTATTTTGAATCTTATTTTTTAATTATTATTAATTTATTTTGATTCCATCATTTATATTTGCATTTAATGCCAACAAATACGACCCCCCAATGTTGCATTTCCCAAAGTCTAAAAGCAGACTTATCTTTTCACTTCATTGGGACCGTTGGGATCCCACACACTACCTACCATGAGCTAATAAGGCACCCTCTCCATTTCAGCCTTTCAATTTGAGTCTTGTTTGATTCAACGCGCCAAATTCGTGCATAAGGGGTAGCGATTGGATCTGAGGGTCCATCTCCCAACGCCTTGGGCTTTGTTCTGGTGGGCTTTGTTGTTTTTTTAATTCACACCTCTATTCTGCTAGTGTTCAGTCCATTTCACTCATATTTACCTTTTTTATTTATTTATCTATTGTTTTAATCTATTTTTCTCTTCTTTTATTTCCTTTTTATTATTTTTTTAATTCATAAATATATATATATATATATATATATATATATATATATATATATATATATATATATATATATATATATATATATATATATGTGTGTGTGTGTGTGTGTGTGTGTGTGTGTGTGTGTGTGTGTGTGTGTGTGTGTGTGTGTGTGTGTGTGTGTGTGTGTGTGTGTGTGTGTGTGTGTGTGTGTGTTTATAATTAATTATCTTAAATATATTTATTTAATATTAATTAATTAAATTATTATTTTTATTAAATATTCATATTTAATTTAGTTAATAATTTAGTGTGTTGTTTAGTTTGATTTAATTGTATAGTTCCCGATTATTTATTTTGGTTGTGCATTTTTCTCATTTGATATGCCTATACCATGATAATATCTGAATAATATCTCATTTGCACATTCAAACCATATTTTTAAAATAAGTTCTCGATTCAACGTCGAGCCATTTTTCACCATGTAAGTCGATTTCTTTTTAAGCATCGCCATCAACCTTTTGATCACCATACACAAAATACAAAGCTTACTCCTAGGCTTCCTTACAGTGAGACCTATTCGATCAATTATTTTTATTTGGTTGTTTAGAAGACTAGTTCACTTCGCTAGTACACACGATTAAAATCCAATTACTTTCTTTTACTTGATTCTTTATATGTTGTATTTGCGTATTTATTGGTTCCCAAAACCCCAAAACACACATGAGCCACATATCAAGTCTCATTACCTCTTGTAATTCGAGCGTTTTTGCCTCACCATCGACCTTACCAAGTAACCACTAGGACCCCCTTTCCTTTAGTCAAAACCCTTACATTGCTTTGTACGCAAATTTAAACCTCGACCAACATCGAGTATTTTCTCAAAGTCAACTTAATGAACTTAATTATACCTAAAACTATATTTCAATAAAAGATGAAAAGGGAGTTGGAATCGAATCTTCGATTTCTCTCCTCAATTGTTTGGGACCGATGAGCCTTTCTTAAGCTCGAACAATTGTCTTCTCTAAAAGATTTATAACTAGACTTCGTATCAAACTATTTTACGATAAAACAAAATCAAATATATTTTCTTAATCACTTAGATGAAAAAGAGAGAGAGTCAATTCTTTGATTCACTTTCCCGATCACTTGGGCCCGAGGAGCCTTTCTTAAGCTTCAAGTAATCGTCATTCACTTAAAATACTTTAGCCATATCAAAACTCTTCCATAATTAAGGGTGAAAAAGAGAGAGAGTTGGATCTTCGACTCACTTTCCCAATTACTTTATCCCGAGGAGCCTTTCTTAAGCTTCGAGTGATTGTTATCCAATCAAAATACCAATACATTTATATAAATTCTCGCCGTTGTGCGATTAAAACTCATTTCTAAAAGAACAATGTTTAGTCCCCTCTAAATAGTTGTTAAAATCAAACCAACATTCGTAGTCTGAACTATGAACGCTCTTATTTCTCATTTGTCAATGAGAATACGTAGGATAGGATTACGAGATCCTAGCGAGAAGGGCCCTAATCCTTGGCGAGCACCCTAATAAAAAAAATCACCCATTTCCCCTTTAAAAATCTAATCCTTTTACCTTAACTTTTCACTTTATTTCCTTAGAAGAAAACAAACAATATGACCAAACATTTCCCACGTATCGAATCAAGAGGTTCCCGTTGAGTACAACGGACGTGAGGGGTGATAATACCTTCCTCTCATGTAACCGACTCTCGAACCTAGAACTTGGTTGTGATGACCATGTTCTTTCCCTAAAGGTTTTATCGATATTTTCCTTTCCCTCTTTGGGATGAATAAAGTTCGGTGGCGACTCTGTTTTCCACAACCATTCGTGAAGGATCGTGCCTTTTTCGAGGTACGAAAATGGTGACATCAACTGTAACACCCCGCTCCCCAAAATAAAATAAATGCAATTAAAATAAACAAATATCAGAGTCACCACAATCACAACGGGATGTCACAGAAGAAACTCCACGAAACATTTTCATTAAATGATCATCAATGTAATACACAGTGGAAATATACATATACTCACATCATATACATAAACTTCATATTCATCATGTACGGCCAACGCCCAAAATATACAAGATACATCCATCCCAACGTGTCCAACAGAACATGATACGCCACAGGGGCACACAAAATCATCAAATAAATAGTAAACTCCCAAAAAGCCCCGGTGTTACGTATCAGAGCATCCCTACGACTCGACTCGACAAAAACTAAGCTAGCTACACATCTGGGTTATCTGTACTTCCGAAGAAGCGTAGACCACAACAAAAGTAAGGGGTGAGAAATCACGATCAAAATTATAACGGTAATAATGTACATGAATAAAAAGGCAGTAACACACAATCATCAATTCACACACATCAACCCGGACCTACTGTCCCATGCCAACACAACATATACAACAATGCAAACACATGCAACTCAACCCATGATATCCGGTACCGACTCAACAACACCACCGATGGGCACCTGGCCATCACCCTTTTCCCGAAGGAACATGTCATCATCACCGATGGGCACCAAGCCATCACCCTCCACACAAGAGCACGTTATAAACAGGATAGATCACTTACGCTCCCCTGAGACAGGATTTATCCCTCACAATCACCGATGGGCACCTGGACATCACCCTCACACAATAGCACATTATCGCTACCGATGGGCACCAGGCCATCACCCTCCACAAAGGAGCACATTATCACACTATGCTATGCATAACCCCAATGCACAACACACAACATCAGATACACTAAGTGTACACAATTCCACTGATCATATTTCATCACACATCATATGTATATATATATATCACACATCACCATATTCATACATCATACATATATGATACACACTAATTCAAATATTATAATTACACAATTATCATCGAAATCCCATTCCAATATCACACCTACACTCTCCACAGACAAAACTCAAGCTCACTCTCAAGCACGACCAGCAAGGGTCCCATAACACAAGAAAACAGAACATGACAACATAAAAACACAAAATACTATCATGCTCGCTGGCTCCCTCGCCTAGCGAAGCATCAGCGAGTGCTCGCTACACGCTCCCTCGGCGAGCGCCCTAGTGAATACAACTAGAGGCATTCTGGAAGCACTCGCTACCTCGTTCGCTCAGCGAACCCCTGGCGAAGGTTCGCTACCAGCTCGCTCAGCAAAGCAGCTGACGAGCGTGTGCGAATTCTCAACAATTCTGCTGCTCAGAGTCGGTGAAACTCTCCGAACTCGATCGATTCTCCTCAACTCAGTTCCCACAATATCATAACAATCTGCAACAATTTAATTACAGAGTCTCCTCTCGATTTCACCCGATAAACTCTCGGGTATACCAAAATAATCACTTCCGGCTTAACTTCGAACTACCCGGAACCCCCAAATAACCCAAACAATCACACTTCATCACATGCAATAGAATCAACACACTATCAGCAACTCAGAATCAAACATTCATACCACATCATCATCAAAACCTAATGGAGTTAGGGAAATCCCCTTCTACCTAATATTCATGCAACATACCAATTTTAACCGATCCTTCCCCCCTCCCCCCTTACCTCGATAGCTCGTTCGAATGCTGAAAACTCTTGCTCTGATGATGATCTTAGCTTCTTCTTGCTCCAATTCCTCTAGTTCTTCTTCCTCCAATTCCTCTTCTCTTTGATCGGGCTCTTCTTCCTCTTTTCCTTCCAACGTGTTTCTCCTCTTTCCTTCTTTGCAATATTCCAAACATACCCCTCATCCTAACTCTTTTATTCCATTTCCTTTTTATTTATTTAGTAATAATAATAATATTAATAATAATAATAATACTAATAATAATAATAATATTAATAATAATATTACCATTATTAATTAAATTATCATCACTAAATATTATTATTAATACTAAAGTCCAAAATTATTAATAAAGTACAACTTAAGGGCTACACGCTATTGCACTCAACCACACCCTTAACACAGAAGGCACACCACAAATAAAATACACAGGAAAAACGAGATAATTAAAATGGGCGTTACAACTCTCCCCCACTTTAATTATTTTCGTCCTCGAAAATACCTAATGGAAACAATTCCGGATACGCCTCCCGCATCCTGCTTTCCAACTCCCAGGTCACACTGCCTTTTGCAACACCTCCCCAAGCCACTCTCACCAAAGGTATCTCTTTCCCTCTGAGTCACTTCATCTTACGATCCTCGATCCTCAACGACATCGCTTCAACGGTAAGATTCTCCCGTACTTGCACTTCGTCTCTCTGAATCACATGAGACGGATCCGCAACATACTTTCAAAGTTGCGACACATGGAACACGTCATGCAAATTTGAAAGCTCAGGTGGCAATGCCACCCTATAAGCCACAACACCAATTCTCTGCAGAAACTGATACGGCCCAATAAAATTCGGATCCAACTTCTTAGACCTCAACGCACGACCTACACCGGTCAAAGGGTTAACTCTCAAGAACACGTGATCACCTTCACTGAATTCCAAATCTTTCCTCCGGTTATCATGATAACTCTTCTACCTATCCTGAGATGCTTTCATCTTCTCACGAATCATCTGAGCGGTCTCAGTAGTTTGCTGCACAATCGCTGACCCTAAAACCACATTCTCACCCGACTCATACCAACACAAAGGAGTTCTGCACCTTCTACCATAAAGAGCCTCAAACGGTGTCATCCCGATACTGGAATGGTAAATTTTGTTATACGTGAACTCAATCAATGGAAAATGAGTATCCCACGCACCACCTCTTTCTAACACACAAACCCGCAACAAATCCTCCAACGTCTGAATAGTCCTCTCCGACTGACCATCAGTCTGTGGATGATAAGCTGAACTCAACTTCAAATTGGTACCCAAAACTTCCTGCAAACTCTTCCAGAATTCTGAAGTAAACCTCAGATCTCTATCCGACACAATACTCGAAGGTACACCATGAAGCTTCACAATCACCCGAATATAAATCTCTGCCAGCTTCTCCAACGGAAAACTGATATTAACCAACACAAAATGTGCAGACTTCGTAAGCCGATCTACAATCACCCAAATGGCATCAAATCCTCTCGCTGTGCACGGCAAACCCATAACAAAATCCATGGTAATGCAATCCCACTTCCAAACCGAAATCTCTAACGGTTGCATCAATCCACTAGGCTTCTGATGCTCCACCTTCGATTTCTGACACGTCAAACAAGCATAAACAAACTGAGCTATATCCCTCTTCATACCTGACCACCAAAACATCTTTCTTAAATCATGATACATCTTCGTAGCTCCTGGATGAATACTCAGGTTACTACAATGTCCTTCACTCAGAATCGACTTCTTCAACTCATCATTATCCGGCACACAAATCCTACCTCGGAACCTCAACACACCTAAACCATCCAACTTGAAATCACTATTGGAGTCTCTTCCCACTCCCAACATCACATCCACTAGCTTCACATCAAGCTTCTGACCTTCTTAGATCATATCCAAGAAATCATTGTTCACTTGCGACTTGCCCAACATCACGCATTCTGCCGAAGTTTCACAAACCATGCTCAAATCTCTGAACTGCTCAATAAGCTCCATCTCTTTCACCATCATAGCTGACATATGAATCGCCTTTCCCGGATGATAACTTAGGCTAAAATCATAATCCTTCAAGAATTCTAACCATCTCCTCTGCCTCATATTCAGCTCTTTCTGATTAAACAAATACTTCAGGCTTTTATGGTTGCTGAATACCTCAAACCTTGAACCATACAAATAATTCCTCCAGATCTTCAACACGAAAACCACCGCAGCTAACTCAAGATCATGAGTAGGGTAATTTCTCTCATGCACCCTCAGTTGTCGTGAAGCATACGCCACCACTTTACCATTCTGCATAAGAACTCCGCCTAAACCCATCTTAGACGCATCACAATACACCACAAATGGTTCACTCGGAGTCGGTAACACTAACAACGGTTCCGTAGTCAATCTCTTCTTCAATTCCACAAAACTCTCTTCACAAGCGGCATCCCACATAAAAACTTGGTTCTTTCTCGTCAACTGAGTCAATGGCAATGCCAAAGTAGAAAAACCTTCAATAAATCTGCGATAGTACCCTGCCAAACCCAAAAAGCTTCTAACTTCAGTCGCTGTTTTCGGAGGTTCCCACTGCAACACCGCACTCACCTTGGATGGATCTACCGATATGCCATCACCAGAAATAACATGCCCCAAGAAACTCACCGTCTTCAACCAGAACTCACACTTGGACAGTTTCGCAAACAGCTTATTATCCTTCAACACTTGCAAAGCAATCCTCAAATGTCTGGCATGCTCTTCCTCAAACTTAGAATAAATCAGTATATCATCAATGAATACAATAATAAATTGATCCAAATAAGAATGGAAGATCTGGTTCATATACTCCATGAAAACTCCCGACGCATTCGACACTCCAAAAGGCATCACCGCATACTCGTAATGTCCGTATCGAGTTCTAAACGCCATCTTCTGAATATCACCTTCCTTTACTCTGATTTGATGGTAACTCGACCTCAAATCAATCTTACTGAACACACGAGCTCCCACCAATTGATCCATTAAATCATCAATCCTTGGAAGAGGATATTTGTTCTTGATGGCCACTTCATTCAACTGCCGGTAATCGATGCACAAACGCATACTACCGTCCTTCTTCTTAACCAACAACACTGGAGCTCCCCACAGCGACACACTTGGCCTGATAAACTTCCTATCCAACAACTCTCCAATCTGAGACTTCAACTCAGCCAATTCCACTACCGATATCCTGTACGGTGCCATAGAAATAGGCCTCGTACCAGGTACAAGATCAATGCTAAACTCAACTTCTCTCTTCGGAGGCAACTCAGTAATATCATCAGGGAACACTTCCGGAAACTCATTCACCACCACTAACTCTTCCAACAACGCCTTGCTGTCAACCGATAACGATGCAAATAAAGCAAACATCTTAGCTTCGTCCTCCGACAAGGTCCTCAACTCCTTACCAGACAAAGAATCCGCCAATACTTCCTCTTCTGGAGTAGGAAACAACAATACCTTCCGAAATAAATCAATATACACTCGGTTGAACTCCAACCAGTTCATACCCAGAATAACATCCAGCTTACCAAGAGGCAAGCAAATCAGATCCACACCAAAATCTCTACCGAAAATAGTCAGCGGACACTTCAAACACACTAAAGAAGTAATCACTGAACCAATAGAGAGAGTCTCAATAGTCATCCGCCGCTCAAGAGTAGTCGGCACCAAACCTAACCTCTTCACACAATCCACATAAATGAACGAGTGGGTTGCACCCGTATCAATCATAGCAGACAAAGGAACATTATTGATGAAACAAGTACCTTGGATAGAACGATCATCACTAGCAGCTTGAGTTCCCACCACCGCAAACACTTTACCACTGGTCTGAGACACCTGAGCTGGCTTTGGCTTCTCGCAATGCATACTGATGTGGCCCTTCTCACCACAGTTGTAACAGGTAGGCATAGCGACTCGGCAATCAGCCATCACATGGCCCGACTTACCACACTTGAAGCACTTCTTCACTTCATGAAAACAATCATCAGCATGATGACCATTGCTACCGCACCGGAAACACTTCACACCAACAGACACTCTTCTTTCTCTGGGCTTCTTATCAGCAGCACCCTTAAACTTTCCCTTATCAGTAGGAACACTGTAAGGAGTACCACCAAACCTTTGCTTACCCTTACGATCATTTGCATCCTTGTAATGCGCAATCCTCGCCCGGTTATCATTATCATAAATCCTGCTTCTGCTTATCAGCTCAGGATAATCCCTGATCTTCTGATAAGCTATTCCCATCTTCACTTCCGGACGCAGCCCATTCTCAAACTTCAAACACTTGGAGGTCATCGCTCCATCAGTATTGTAATGGGGACAATACTGCACTAGCTCCTCAAACTTAGCCGCATACTCGGCCACCGTCATATTGCCCTGCTTCAGCTCCAGAAATTCTATCTCTTTAGCACTTCTGCTATCCTCTGGAAAATACTTCTCCAGAAAACCAGTGCGAACAACATCCCAAGTAATTGGAGTTCTTGCAGTCTCCCACCTCTGGCGAATGTTGTCCCACAAAGATTTTGCTTCTCCCTCTAACATGTGAGTACCGAACCTCACCTTCTGCTCATCGCTGCAACCCATCGTTCTGAAAATCTTCTCAATTGCCTTCAGCCACTTCTGAGCAGCTTCGAGATCCAAAATTCCTCCTTGAAACGTCGGCGGCTTGTTACTCTGAAACTGCGCCAAATCCCTGAATTGCGCGCCCGCAGCGTGGTTCTGATTAGCAACCACCTGTGCCATCGCTTGCATAGCTGCAGCCAACACAATATCATTCCTTCCCGCCATACTGCTCAACAACAACAACACTATGTTAACAAAAAAAACCAACTATATCCGACAGACAGACTCAACTACTACACTGGCCGGACGGACCGACCTGCTCTGATACTAGATTGTAACACCCCGCTCCCCATAATAAAATAAATGCAATTAAAATAAACAAATATCAGAGTCACCACAATCACAACGGGATGTCACAGAAGAAACTCCACCAAACATTTTCATTAAATGTTCATCAATGTAATACACAGCGGAAATATACATATATTCACATCATATACATAAACGTCATATTCATTAGGTATGGCCAACGCCCAAAATATACAAGATACATCCATCACAATGGGTCCAACAGAACATGATACGCCACAGGGGCACACAAAATCATCAAATAAATAGTAAACTCCCAAAAAGCCCCGGTGTTACGTATCAGAGCATCCCTACGACTCGACTCGCCACAATCCAAGCTAGCTAAACACCTGGGTTATCTGTACTTCCGAAGAAGCACAAACCACAACAAAAGCAAGGGGTGAGAAATCACGATCAAAATTATAACAGTAATAATGTACATGAATACAAAGGCAGTAACACACAATCATCAATTCACACACATCAACCCGGACCTACTGTCCCATGCCAACATAGCATATACAACAATGCAAACACATGCAACTCAACCCATGATATGCGGTACCGACTCAACAACACCACCGATGGGCACCTGACCATCACCTTTTCCCGAAGGAACATATCATCATCACCGATGGGCACCAGACCATCACCCTCCACACAGGAGCACGTTATAAACAGGATAGATCACTTACACTCCCCTGAGACAAGATCTATCCCTCGCAATCACCGATGGGCACCTAGCCATCACCCTCACACAAGAGCACATTATCGCTACCGATGGGCACCAGACCATCACCCTCCACAAAGGAGCACATTATCACACTATGCTATGCATAACCCCAATGCACAACACACAACATCATATACACTAAGTGTACACAATTCCACTGATCATATTTAATCACACATCATATGTATATATATATATATATATATATATATATATATATATATATATATATATATATATATATATATATATATATATATATATATATATATATATATATATATATATATATATATATATATATATATATATATATATATATATATATATATATATATATATATATATATATATATATATATATATATATATATATATATATATATATATATATATATATATGTATCTGTATGTGTGTGTGTGTGTGTGTGTGTATATATATATATATATATATATATATATATATATATATATATATATATATATATATATATATATATATATATATATATGTATGTATCTGTATATATATATATATATATATATATATATATATGTATCTGTATGTGTGTGTGTGTATATATATATATATATATATATATATATATATATATATATATATATATATATATATATATATATATATATATATATATATATATATATATATATATATATATATATATATATATATATATATATATATATATATATATATATATATATATATATATATATATATATATATATATATATATATATATATATATATATAGACACACATATATATCACACATCACCACATTCATACATCATACATATATGATACACACTAATTCAAATATTATAATTACACAATTATCATGGAAATCCCGTTCCAATATCACACCTACACTCTCCACAGACCAAACTCAAGCTCACTCTCAAGCACGACCAGCAAGGGTCCCATAACACAAGAAAACAGAACAGGACAACATAAAAACACAAAATATTGTCATGCTCGCTGGCTCCCTCGCCTAGCGAAGCATCAGCGAAGCCAACTAGAGGCATTATGGAAACACTCGCTACCTCGTTCGCTCAGCGAACCCCTCGCGAAGGTTCGCTACGAGCTCGCTCAAAGAAGCAGCTGGCGAGCGTCTGCGAATTCTCAACAATTCTGCTGCTCAGAGTTGGCGAAACTCTCCGAACTCGCCCGATTCTCCTCAACTCAGTTCCAACAATATCATAATAACATGCAACAATTTAATTACAGAGTCTCCTCTCGATTTCACCTGATAAACTCTCAGCTATACCAAAATAATCACTTTCGGCTTAACTTCGAACTACCCGGAACCCCCAAATCACCCAAATACTCACACTTCATCACATGCAATAGAATCAACACACTATCAGCAACTCAGAATCAAACATTCATACCACATCATCATCAAAACCTAATGGGGTTAGGGAAATCCCCTTCTACCTAATATTCATGCAACATACCAATTTTAACCGATCCTTCCCCCCTCCCCTTACCTCGATAGCTCGTTCGAATGCTGAAAACTCTTGCTCGGATGATGATCTTAGCTTATTCTTACTCCAATTCCTTTAGTTCTTCTTCCTCCAATTCCTCTTCTCTTTGATCGGGCTCTTCTTCCTCTTTTCCTTCCAACGTGTTTCTCCTATTTCCTTTTTTGCAATATTCCAAACATACCCCTCATCCCAATTCTTTTATTCCATTTCCTTTTTATTTATTTAGTAATAATAATAATATTAATAATAATAATAATACTAATTATAATATTAATAATAATATTACCATTATTAATTAAATTATCATCACTAAATATTATTATTAATACTAAAGTCCAACTTAAGGGCTACACGTTATCGCACTCAACCACACTCTTAACACAGAAGGCACACCACAAATAAAATACACAGGAAAAACAAGATAATTAAAATGGGTGTTACATCAACTCCTATCACAATAGATCTTATTTCAACTTCCTCAAACTCTTTTAATCCCAACTCTTTTCTACTCTTCCCTCTCAAAGAACTATCTCCAATAACCTTTTGATTTTATTTAAGAGAAGCAACAAACTCATTATACACCTAACCTCTATCCCATAAGTCCTTGAGCATATTAGGATAGGTTGGTCCATTCAACATATCAAAGAATTAGGCCCATTATTGAACCCTAAAGAAATTCTAGAGCGGGTATCCGTTCAGACTAAAGGATTCAAAATCAATAATCTTCTCCACAATGAGTTTCAGATCCTCCTTGCTAATATTCATAATTCTTGGTTTGATATGAAGACTTTTACCAGATTCTACATCCATGGGTACTTGATAAAAAGACGATGAAGCCATGAAGAAGGATTTTTAGGGTTTCTTTAAAAATGGGTAGATTTTCAAAGAAGGCTTGAGAACAAAAGTGAGGGAACTGAGAGAGAAGTATGTGAGTTTGATTTGATAACGTGTTTTGAGTGAAAAATGTTTTTGATCAAAACAAAATTTAAAGACTTAGGGGGCAGGATGCGCACCTTTAAAGGAAAATCATCAATATCTACATATTTTTATCCAATAGTTACAAACCACGTGTCAGAAGATGTTTCAGATTCTTAACACATAAGAGGAAGGTGCCAGAGGAAATTGAAAAGGTTTTTCACTTGTGTGATTATTAGAGACAATTAGTTTTATTTTGAGTTTTAGAGGCTGAGATGCTTCAGAGGCTACTATTCACTAGAAGCTAGTCCAAAGCTTCTGATCACAATAGCTTATGATAATCATCAGACTCTGATTCTCCATTCAGAAGTAAGCACAAAATATTAAAGGATTTCACAGTGCATGGTTCTAAATTAGAATATGATTTTGTGTTTCTCATATAGAAGTAGTCTTATCACAATGAAGTGAAATTCGACTTACACAGATTTGAAATCCTTCTAACTGATATTTAAATATCAGGTTTAGAAACTATTAAGTAAAAATAAAGAGATTTCCATAGCTTTGCGCAACTTCTAATATGATAATAAATTGTTCTTGAGGAACCACTTTGTTCTAACAATACTCTTTTGATAGCCATCATGTGCCTTTTTAGAGGCCATTTCAACTGAATGAGCTTTAGAGGTTGGTTAAGCATCTGAAGCACTAACTTTTGATCAATCAGCTTCAGTATTCCCAGTGTCAGTGATCTTTCCTAACTGGTTTCTTCTTGATTCCACATTTTCTTCCTATTTCAGATTTAGGATTTGGAACATAGTCTTTTCTTTTGTTATCTGTTGTTAGCTGCCATTATCCTAGAATTGAAATGTTGCTTTGTTATTCCCTTTTTACACATCTGTAGAAAAGATAGTCTTACTTTTTTGTACCCATAATCTTATGGGTCCTTTAAGGTTAGTTTAAATAGGCCTCCTCTTATTTTTTAAGCCTTAAATTTGTAATAAGGATTTAGATCATTAAAAACATTATATTTAAGAGTTTGTGGTCTTGAAAGAGTCCCAACCTTAGGTTTTGGACCTTTCAGAACCTTATAACTTGATCTTAGGTTCTAGCTTCTTTAGATCCTTTTACTTTGAAGTGTCAGGTTCTGATTCTTTTAAAACCTCTAACTTAAGAATCATTGGTTTTGATTTCTTCAAAACTTTTAACTTTGAGATTTCAGGTTCTAATTTCTTCAGAACCTCTGACTCTACGGTTATAGGTTCTGATATGTTAAGAACCTTTTTAACAGCAGGTACAAAATGGGTGTATAACTCTTTTTGAGCAGAGCTTGAAGAATAATGTTCTGTTGATTTATTCAAGGTTTCATAGTAACCAAGACCTTCTTCTTTGCTTCTACTTACAACATAGATCATGGATGCATGTTTTGTTCTATTTAAGCTAGATATGATAAAATCTTGAAGAGACATTTCATACTCATCAACGGGTTTGTCAGCCATATCTTTTACTAAAATAATTTGATCTCTTTTTAATTCTTCAATCTTTTTTAGTGAAATTTCATTAATCTTTCATAAGATCATATTGCTTTTGTATAATTTTCATATGTCTCACTTTTTCCTGGCATCGACCCATAAGGTCTTAACAGAAAGTAACTAAATCAAATCTAGAGAGTTTAGGGAATACCTCATCTTCATCCTCTGAATCTGAGTCAGAATCAGCTTTTGATTCCATGTCTGAGAATGTTAAGGACATCAAAGATAGATTTTCTTCTTCTTCACTCTTGTTAGCTTCTTTTTCATCATCAAGTTCATCCCATGTTTCCATGAGACTTTTCTTGAACTTGCTTATGAAATTTTTCTTCTGGAAGCTTTCCTTTTTGGCTTTGTCCTTTTAAATCTCTATACACTCAACTATAAAGTGATCAGGCTTCTGGAAGTTGAAGCATCCATTCTAATTATATTTTTTTTTGACTCTAGAGCTTATTCCTTTGAAACCAGATCTTCTTCCAGAGAACCTTTTGTTCTTGCTAGCAAGATATTGAAATCTCTTTATGATGAAAGCCATTTCATCATCATCATCTGAATCTTCTTCAGAAGCTTCAACATAAGTGGATTGTTTATGCTCCCAAGTCTGTGAATATTTAACAGACTTCCCAACATATTTTAAAGCTAGAGACTTTGATTTGTTGATTGGTTCTTCATCTCCATTGATTTCTAACTCATAGACTTGGATATTACTAATTAGACTTTCTAGACTGATATTGTTCAGGACTTTAGTTTCCTGAATATCTATTACTTTAGGTCTATATCTTAGAGGAAGACTCCTAAGAATATTATTGACATGATCATAGGTGGTTTAACTTTTCTTCAAGACTTGAGGTCCAGACACAAGAACTTGAAACCTTCAGAACATGGTTTCAATATTTTCATCTTCTTTCATTATGAACAGCTCATATTGTTGAAATAGAATATTATCTTTGGCTTCTTTAACTTGTTATTTTCCTTCATAAGTAGCACATAAAGATTCAAAAATAGTTTTGGCAGTTGACTTATCAATTGTGTACTCAAAGTAAGGCAAAGCATATACCAGAATGTCTCTCACTCTATGATGTTTTCTGTAAATCTTCTTTAGAGCTGGTGTGAGAGTTTTTCTATCAGCTACCATACCTACTCCATTCACAGGAATATCAATGCCATCTTTAAGAATATCCTACAACTCATCATCAACACCTGTGATATATGTATACATCTTGCTTTTCCACCACTCAAATTTAGTATAGTCCCCACTGAATATTGGAGGTCTAACAACATAGTTGTTCCTTTTAGATGTACTATAATCATAATTAATAGCACCAAGAGAATTAGGAACACCATCATCAGAGTGAGATACTTTAGAATCAACCATGCTAAGAAGGTGTTTTACTCAGGTTCTTTTATGCACCACTATTAAGTGTTTAGCATAGACCTTGCTCTGATGCCAACTAAAGGTAAGAAAAACACAAGAAGGGGGGTTGAATTGTGTTTTTTTTCTTAAAACTTTTTCTACTTCTGCTTCTAATTGATCTTAATTAGATTCTATACACTTAGTTCAAAGTCTGAATTAGACTCACTTTAGAGTCAGAACACTTGGATATCCTTATTAGATTTAGAAACAGAATCTCACCCAGAGATATACAAATGGTAGCAGTCGAATATAGTTCAGAAGCAAGTAAAGTAAAGTAGAGACACAATAAGTTATATTGGTTCCTCTCACAACTTGAGAGCAGTCCATCCCCCTTGCACTTCCAGTGGATTTTTCACTATAACTAAACTGATTACAAATGCTGAAGCACCAAGCAAAAGACTTTAAATGCTCAAACCCTCAAGTAAGAGACTTCTACGCTCAAGCACACAAGCAAGAGACTTCTAATGCTCAAACCCTTTAGTAAGAGACTTATATGCTCAAGAACACATGCAAGAAACTTTCAACACTCAAACCCTCAAGTAAACAACTTATATGCTCAAGCACACAGGAAATAGACTTTAAATGCTCAAGCACTAAAACAAGAGCCTTCTGACTCTGTTAAGAGGTTTGGGTAACAGCTACACTCATTATACAATTAGAGGTGTAAATAAAATACAACTTTGAAATACTTTATGACTTAAAAAATTCTAAAATATACAAAGTGTTAAGAGGGTCTAAGTCTAGCGAATTCGACAGAGTGGCTTATCTTTGAAATGTCAAGGTTCAGAGTCTTGTTTTGTAGTGCATTAGTCTTCTTATTCAAACTATATAGCTCCTTATATAGAGAGAAGGAAAATAGACATTGGAAGAATTTCAATAAAAAGATGGGCTAGCTTTGTACTTGATTTGACACATCAAAAAAGCACCTTTCTGCAAGAGGAATTATCTGTTAAAGCTCATACAATAAAGGAGATATTTTTCCTTAAGTCTTCACATGGAAAAAGTCTTTGAGTCTCTCAGAGTTGCCTCGATTAAAAATAATATACTTTAGAGATTGACTTTCTTTAGAGTTCACTCTTTAGAGGTTGATCTCTTGAGAGTCTGCTTCTTGGCTTCTAAAGCTTTAGAGTCTGGATTACCAAAGGATGACTTTCTTCAGATGTTGACTTCTTCAGAGTCTAGATTTTCCATCATAGCTAGAGTCTTCAAAAGTGATCTCCAAAGTAAGAGTCTAAACTTCGTATTCAGAATCCTCAAGCTTCTCTTCATTTGTTTTTGGTATTATAATCATACGTACTTGAACAAATGTTAGAATATCCAATTGTTCTTTAAATAGTTTGTTATCATCACAACCCAAGGGACATAGTGTCGCAACTGTGAAAAACACCCGGCGAAAAAACAGAAGAGTCGCCACCAAACGTTATTTATCCCAAATAGAGGGAAAGGAAACGATCCAAGAAAACCTGAAGAACAAGAAAAGACAAGGTCATCGTAACCAAATCTTGGATTCGGGAGTCGGTTACGCAAGGGGAAGGTATTAGCACCCCTCACGTCCGTTGTACTCAATGGGATCCATGCTTGTTGTCTAATCAAAGAGTGTGTTTATCTATAAGATACTACTACATGGGGGATGGAAAAGAAAAAAAGGAGACTCGATAGGATATCACCGCCCTATGCCTACGTATTCCCTTGTGCAATGGGAAAGTCATAGTCAACGTGGTTTGAAAAACCACTGGTGAAAGGGGGAAAGGTTGCTCGCGAAGGTTTTGTTGGTTAAGTGTTTTTGATCTGGTATGAGAAATCAGAGCAAACGTAGTTTGAGTAAACTAGACCATAGGTTGGTTAAGTGTTTTTTATGAGTGACGTTAAGTTCCCATTCCAGTAGTTAGGGTCGATGCCTGTTTGGGATAGAACGAAAAAGTAACACACTCTTTTCTAAAAATGAGTTTGAAACGCAAATCCCGGAGGATAAAAGGTTTGACTTTTGTTTGTGAGTTTTAGTGAAGTGAATTAGTTTGCTTTGTGATTCACGTTTCACTAAAGACTATGACATAGGAGCGAATGCGTCGCCTATCGCCCCTAGACGGGACGTACACTAAACACTCTAAACAAGTGAGTGTAGACCCCTCACTCATCATTTCCCATGTGCTTAAGGGTCGTAGTGTACAACGGGCATCGTATTTATTAGATAAGTTAGAATGTGTTTTGAGATGAGAAGAGAGACGCATGAAAGGTCTAAGGGAAACTCGGCCCTAACATTGTCATGCAAAGTGGTCCTAAAGTTAGAATGCGAAAGGAGATTCTATCCTAATGTTAGCATGCAAAAGATGGACCTAAGGTTGAGGTTAAAAGGGACTAGCCTACTTATTATCATGCATGGATTAAACTCCTAATGTATATCTTACTCCAAATTTAATCGGAAATTAAATTGGAATAAGAATCCTAAGGGAGAATGTAAAGACAAAGCAAAAAACAAGGAAACAAGGTAGAAACAACAACTACAATAGCGCCTCTTGCACAAGACAGCAATAAAATCCAACATACAAGCAAGACAGCCTATAATAGCACATGTTTCAGCACAAAAGCAGGCGTAAAAAGCAGGCAGCAAGCAAGCAAGGCAAAGATAGCATGCAAGTTCAGAAAAACCACAACTGCGGAAAGTTGGGCAGCAAGCAAGCTTGAATGCAATTAATTGAGAGTAAGCACCAATCATGAACATATATCATGCAACAATGGACATGCTTCAACAATCAACATGTTTTTCAATTGAAATAAATGATCGAATGATTAAATAAGCGTGCAACAAGCGGCATTGGAAGCAAATGCAAACATGCAACAAACATCCAACAAGGTAAGGCAAAAGCCAGTAAACCATGAAACAATGAGGCAAATTTTGGGATGCTATAGCTGACCCTATTCAATCGACTTGAACCTGAAGGGATGATAGCAACGACTTTCAAACATTTAAGGTGCATGGAGATTGAATACTAAAAGAACCCGGAAATTTGCAACCTGCGGGGTTGCAAAACAGCGAATACCAACCAAAAGTTAGGATGTGACACACTAAGGATAACAATCCAAGATGAACAAAACTTCAATCAAACGTTGGAACAAAACAAGGATAACAACCAAAAGTTGGGATGAAACAAAGGATACCAACCAAAAGTTGGGATAAATAATCAAAGGATACCAACCAAGAGTTAGGATAACAATCCAAGGATACCAACCAAGAGTTGGGATAACGATCAAAGGATACCAACCAAGAGTTAGGATAACGATCCTAGGATACCAACCAAGAGTTGGGATAATGACCAAAGGATACCAACCAAGAGTTGGAATAACAACCAAAGGATACCAACCAAGAGTTAGGATAAATGAAAATGCCGACCAAAGGTAACCTTCTGGGGATAAAAATCAAATCAAGAACCTGCAGGACATATAATCAACAGACTTACAATCTGAGGGAAAAGACAACTCCACTGGGGAAAACTAAAGAGAAGCTTAACCAGCCAACTCTGTGGGGAACAAGTGTCTACCAGAAGATAATAACCAAAGGATAAAGGTTACTCCCTGGGGATAAAACCAGACACTACCAACCAAGAGTTAGAATAACAAAGGCTACCAACCAAAAGTTGGAATCACCGCCACGCCGACCGAAGGCAAAATGATGGCGACTTCACTAGGGAGTATACCAACCAAAAGTTGGAATACAACAAAAGGTAATGAATACAGGCTACCCACCAAAAGTAGGAATCACCGTAATACCAAACAAAGCTGAACACAAGCTACCAACCAAAAGTTGAAATCATCGGATGGAACAAAACTGAACAGAAGCTACCAACCAAAAGTTAGAATCACTTCCAATCTGCAAGGGATAACCTCCAGCCCAAAGGATGAAGAATCAAGGCTACTAACCAAAGGTTAGAATCACCAGGACACCGACCGAAGGCGAACTCTAAAGGAGAAAGATATCAACCCCGATGGTTGAACCCAAAGAAAGACTACCAATCATAAATTGGAATCAACAATCCAAAACAAAAAACTACCAACCAAAAGTTAGGATAACATCAACAAGACGACTAAGTTGGGGATTACCAACCAAGAGTTGGAATCAAGCAAAGGCTACCAACCAAAAGTTAGAATCGTCAGAACACCGATAGAGGGCGAACTGACCATAACGAAGACTACCAACCAAAAGTTGGAATAACAGACTCCGCAAGGGAAACCAAGGACTACCAACCAAAAGTTAGGATAATAATTTTGTTGGTGAATAGACCACACGAAGATTACCAACCAAGAGTTAGAATAAAATCAACAAAACTTTACCAACCAAAAGTTGGAATAACATCCCACAAGTCACGGATTACCAACCAAGAGTTGGGATAACGACTCCGCTGGGAAATAGAAGAGGATTACCAACCAAAAGTTGGGATAACATCCAACAAGCCACGGATTATCAACCAAAAGTTGAGATAACATCCAGGAAAAGCATACTACCAACCAAAAGTCGGAATACCGTCAACAAAGTTTTGAACTTAGCTGGGTATTAGAGGAGGACTACTAACCAAAAGTTAGAATAACATCAAACCACCAATGGACTACCAACCAAAAGTTGGAATGAAGAAAAGGTTACCAACCAAAAGTTGGAATAACACTCACGAAATAAAGATTACCAACCAAAAGTTGGAATAACAATCACAGAACTTCGGACTAAACTGGGGATTACCAACCAAGAGTTGGAATGAAACACTCAGAATAGGCAGGCAACAGAATCAACCGACTCAAAACCTGCAAAGAAAGCTCCGACAGGGCAAGAGAAGTTTAAACAAACGATCATGCCGAGGAAAATGACGTTTAAACAAACGACTCAACTGAGGAAAGAAAAGTTAAACAAACAACCCTGTTGAGGGAAAGACGTTTAAACAAACGACTCCGCTAGGAAGAAAACCAATAAAATGAACAACCAAAAGATCCACTCTGACGGGGACAACGCGAAAATCTTCTGAAAAAAACCAACATCTGCCGAAGAGACAACTGACACCAAAGGTATCAAACCTGGCTTATGCTTCGGATGTATATATTTAAAAATGGTGTAATGCTCTATATGAAATGGAAATGCTACGCATTTGGGAGGATACTATGCAAAATGCAAATGCAAAGGAACCCAACCCGGAGGAGTGCTGAAAAGACCAGCAAACCAAACCTGCTGAGGAATATGCCCTGGATGGCCTTCCTGGAAAAACTTCACCCTGCTGGGGAATATGCCATGGACGGCTCTTCGAAAAACTTCACCCTGCTGGGTAAAACACTAAAACTCCACTTAGTAAGGAATTAAGAATAGCGCTAAAATCCCACCTGGTGGGGATAACAAACTCCTGCTGAGAGTTCCACTATGCTTGGAATACAAGAATAATTATCCGCCCTGCTGGGAACATACAAGTAATAATCCTCCCTACTGGGGATATCATAGACTTCTACTGAAGATTCCATCATGTCGAAGAGATGAAGGTAACCTATGTTAATGATTCACATCCACAGGGAATGTAATGAACATCTACAGAGCACTCCACTTTACTGGGGGATAAACAAACTCTGCTTAAACGTCTGCCCTGAGGTAAATGAGAATACCATCTATTGGGAGCTCATCCCGAAAACTAATACTGAAAGAATCCAATGATCATTGGACTTTACTAGCGATATCAATCGGTCATTGATGTACCTATCGAGGGAATCAGCACCAAACTCTGCTCAGGGAAGAAATTTCTGAATACTGATCTTGTAGGGGAGAAACACCAGAGCGTCGACTCCATTGGGGGAAGGACGTCAAGGACGTTTCCTCTGCTGGAGAGTAACATTGAATTGAAATCTACCCTACCACTGAAGGAATATCCTTCAACCTTACTCTGATGAATATGTTGAAAACAAATCCACCCTGCCGGGGATTAGCCTTTGTGGGGAGACATAAACTCTACTCTGCTAGAGATACGCTACACACCCCCGCTGGTGACAACACTTCTGGTTTGATAATAGGATTTTATGGGGAAGAAACAATCTCTGTTGTGGGGAAACGAAAATGCCTGACTGCATTCTATCTGAAGTAGTCACCCTTCGAACACTCGTTAGGGAGTACGAGGCAAACTTCGGCTGGGAAATACAACTCTGACCTCCTGCTAGGGGAGGAATAATTCACCATGCATTGCTGCTAGAACTTCATCATTGGGGATAAAAAGCTCTACTGGGGAAATGATCCTGTCATCCTGCAAGAAACAAGAAACAAAAGGATGCCCCATGTATGAAATGGCTACATTGATTACCATTCATGACACTTATCGTTCAAGAAAATCCATTGCTTTCATTATGCTCTGTAAAGTAAAAATAAGAGAAGAAAAGCTCTTTGACTGGAATGAATACTTTATTGATGAAAAGCCTGTAAATAGGCAATTTAGAATTCGGATGCAATTTCTGAAAATAGGTAATTGCACAAAAAGCAAAAAGAATATATACAAATGTCGGTGTCGCTTCCGCGAAAATAAGGTGCCGGCAAAACAGAAGAGTCGCCACCTTTCGTTATTTATCCCTCGGAACGGGAAAGGAAACGATCGGAAAAACATGACGAATAGGTATAAGACAAGGTCATCGCAACCGTTGTCTGGGTTTGGGAGTCGATTACGCAAGGGGAAGGTATTAGCACCCCTCACGTCCATCGTACTCGATGGGATCCATACTTGTTGTGTTTACTGGACGAGTTGGTTTATCTATCTACCTATCAAGGCTGGCTTAAACAGAAAAGAAAATGACTCGGCAAAGCGTCGCGCTTTATGCCTACGTATTCTCATCAGAAAATGAGAAATCAGAGTCAACGTAGTTCGACCTACTACGGGTTATGGGGAAGGTGGCTCGCCAATACGTCAGTATTGTGCCTACGTACTCTCAACAGGTATGAGAGATCAGAGCTTACGTAGTTCGGGCTACTACGGATTACGGAGGTTCAGATTCATCTGTTTTATCGAGTAGGGTTAAACAGCAGTTCCAGCAGTTAGGGACAAAGCCTGTTTGCGTTGACGCTGAAGTTTAACGACACTCTTTTCTTCAGAAAAACTTCCTTTGAATTATGGGCCAACGGGGCAAAAAGGTTTGAAATTTGTTTTCTGTTTTTTACAAAAGAACTGTTTTTTATTGTGTCTGCAATTTCAATCGCACTAAAGACTACGACCTGAGAGTGAATGCGTCGCATGTCACCCAAAGGGTGCCATACTAAACATCCAGACTATTGAAAAGAAGCTCTCCAACAATCCTTCCTCAGATAGCTTAAGGCTCGTAACGTACGAAAGAAATCATTCATGATTACTGTATCTTAAGCTGTTTTGAGATGAGAAGAGAACAGGCTCAACTAAAGGGAGACTATCAAGTCCTACTGTTGTCATGCCAAGGATTCATCCTATGATTGAAGTTTGCAACAGGGAACTCCTAGAAGTTATCATGCATAGGTTTCAACCTAAAGTTCTATCATCACTTCCTTATCAAAGGATGTGAGATTCCTAAGGGATCATGTCAATGATACACAGAAACAGATAAAGCATCAGCTTAAACGGTAAATAGATAAACAGTAAATGACTGTAAAATGCATGCAATGCAAGTGAGGGAGGAAATGTGTGTGGGGTGTCAGCCTCCACAAGCTCATCTCAACCTCAAGCCAGATATGAATAACTGTAATCATACAGGGAGAGTAAAACATGCTATCAAGCAGGATATAAGAGACTGTAATCATACAGAAGAAAATGAAATGCTATCAAGCAAAATAAACCACATGGGCAAGGGAGTTGGGCTCTACCGAATACCCGCAAGCAAAGCCATACAGTAACAATACAAGCAGAGGGAGCAACTCAACCTCTAGTGCAATCATGCTCCTAATTTAAAGTCAGTCTAGATATGGACTTATTCTAATGCATCAAGCAAGTCAGACAAGGCACATCAATACAACAAAAACAGACAAGAAAGCAGATCAACAACTCTCTCTTTTCTAAGCTTCAGCTCTTCTGACAGCAATCCATTCTTCAGACTTCAATCACCCTTCAAGGATATCAGCTTCACTGGCAAGTATCAACTTGCTTCTCCAGGTTTCAACCCATCAACATAAGTGTCAACTTATTCTCTCTCCAAGCTTCAGCTCCTTATTCAATTCCACCCTCAGGCTTCACTCTTAACTACAAGTATCAACTTGATTCCTTCAGGCTCTCAAAGCATCAATGTAAGTATAACTTTATCCTTTATTCCTCAAGCCTCAGCTCTATACTCAATCTCAATTGAATCCTCTTCATAAGTATCAACTCAGTCTTCAAGCTTCAGCTCTCTTTGCTTTACCAGTATCAACTTGGTCTTCTTCACCTACAAGCTTCAGCTGCTCAGAGTAATCTCCAATCACATGGAAGTGTCAACTTCATCATTCAATTCTTTAAGCCTTAGCTCTTCACTCAATCTCCATTGGGTCTTCAAGTATCAACTTGTTCTTCTTGCTCTTCAAGCTTCAGCTGCAATGGCAATGCTCAAGGAATCATCCTCTTCCATACTCTTCAGTGAAGTCCTCATCTTCAACCTCAAGTCCAACATCTTTCAAGATACTCAAACTAGAAGACAGTTGATTTAACAAAGTGAGAGGAAATGATAAACTGCTTATTGACAACCAAAGGAAGCCTGTAAGGGTTCATCATTATGAGAGACTGGTTCCCTCAAAGTTCTACTTCCCAGATAAAGCCACTCATCCCTCCAAAGGAGGGATGTGAATATCTGAGAAGGACTTTTAGTCATTGGGAGGAATGGAAGAACAATATGCTTTCCATATTTGAGAAAGAAATCATTCTAACTATAAGGCTCTCCCTATGTTTCCTAACTCCTAAATCTTCATCAAACACCTTCAGGCATAGACAAATCCAAAGCTCCAAGAAACTTCAAGCATCCTCACCTTGTCTTCAACTTGTCTTCAATCTCAACCAAAGAAAAACAAAGCACCAACCCTAATCTAAGGGACCTAAAGAAGTTAAACTAGTTGAATTAGTAAATTAGGATCACCTAAAACCTATTACTAAAGTTAGTCCTAACTAAAATACTAAAATCAATTGTAAAATCCTACAAAAATTACTATGGGAACCTATGTCAATCATGACTCTACCATATTAATTCCAGAGATCAAACCATCAAAATAGACCTAGAACTAAATCCTACATTCTAAGGTATCAAACCTAAACCCTAAAAGGAAGCACCTAAATATCAATCTAGAAAGCACACCTATTTCCATCACAAAAATGTTAGAAAAATACTATGGGATCATACATGTCTAACCTAATCACACACAAAACATTAGGCTCAAAATCATCACCAATTAATCACACAAAATTCCACAAAATTATGTATCAAACATAACCATTTTAATATCAATTAAAATGTAAAATTCCCATTAAATCAGAAATTACATGAAATGAAAATATTTTTTCTCTAAAAAATACTAGACTCAATCATGAGTAGAATGCAAAAAGAATGGGATTAATTGGATTAATTTTCAATTTTTTATGAATTTTTCAAGAACCATGAATAAAATGAAAATTAAAAGAAAATCAAATAAAAAGAATAACACGTGCGGTGCAAATAGAAATCAGAATCAGTTAAAATCAAGGGTTGGGCCATCAGGGGTGTGTGGATAGCGCCTAGTTCACTAAGCCCAAAACCATCTAGTAAGTGATACGCAGCGTTTCACTTACTCAGATCCTTCACAACTGAACTTTAAAACGTGGTCATTGGATCATGCTCCCAGTCCAAGTCAAACCCTCATCCAATGGTGCAAACATCATCTTCAACCTTTTGAACATCTGAGCTTCGCACCCAGCTCCGGCCACCACCGGTGGAGCTCCGGTCACCATCCCTAACCCTAGTTCTCTCTAGGAGCCTCTATTGCAAATGGTCAAAACATGAAACTCATCCCAAATCTTGCCACGAATTCAACCATACCCTTAGTTTCCTCTGAAACCTCAAGATTCACCATATCCAAATCTCAACCGAAAATGGTGATTCCCCTATTTTGTCTCTAATTGTCAAATTAACTATCTGGAATCCATCCTACACCATTCTACAATAAATCTAACACCTTAATTCAACTTAATTCTACCTAAATCATGCTAGGGGAAGAAAGTTACCAACCTAAAAATCTTGGATGAACAGATGCCCTAAACCTCCAATTCAAGCTCTACAATCTTGCAGACACGATCAGCGAACCTCCTTCTTGCTTCTGTATGCAAAAGAACCAGTTGAAAGTGCTTGAATCTTGGAACCCGATGGTGAGTTGCAGGTGCTGAAAATCACTTGCTCATACACGATCTAGCCACCAATTCTTCTTGATAATGATCTGGAATCACTCCTTGACATCCATGGAAGAAGTATCAATCAAGAAAATGGAAGGAAAATGGAGAATTTGGTGAAACCGATTGCACTTGCAAGCTATGAAATTTCAATCTCAAACTATGCTCTCTCCTTCAATGATCACCAACCTCTTCAATGGATCAACTCTATTCCTTATATAGATGATGTTTGGATGATCTAGAATCCTCTATATCCTTCTAATGAGATTTTCCACTTCTCATGTCATGAGATTTTCAAACACATCTCATGCTATGCCCAATTCTGTTTGCAGCTTGAAACCAACCTCAATCTCTTTCAAAATCTCCCCTAGTGAGATTTTGGAAGAGTTTAGCTTGCAAAAGCCCTTGGTTATGCCTTGATTTTGAGTTTTGCAAATGTTACTTAATATGCAAGTAAGTGTTTTCCAAAGCAAGTCCACAAATTGAATCTCAACTCAAAAATGTGGCTAAACCAATGTTCTTAGAATGTTTTCTAGAGTCAAAATGATATATTACATGCCATGGTTTGGATGTGTAGGTTGAAAATATCAATTTCCAACTTTGGTTTATTTAACTTATGCCTTTATTTTAGGTCATTTTTGCAACTTTGAGCTACAAGCCTTTCCATAATCTCATGACCTCCTTACTAGCCTTAAAACATCATTTCGAACAAGTTTGATGTTGAAGATTTTTCCATTTGAAGCTTGGAAATAGAAGTTATGGCCTTATGCTTGAAATGACCTGTAATCTCCAAATGACCAAAATGCCCTTGACTTGTCAAAGCCATAACTTGAGTTCTACAAATCCTATCAAGGACTTATAGTACTCTCTAGAAATATAAGAAGATAAGGAACAACATTCATGTTTACAAAAATTTCATAGGAATCATCCTTCTTGAGCAAAAGTTTGGTGCAAGTTGGGTAACTTTCAAGGCCCCAGATTCACATACCTCAGATGACCTGTAACTTGTCAAAGTCATAACTTGAGCTCTATAAATCCTATCAAGGACTTCTAGTACTCAAATTAAAGATAAGAACAAGCTCTACAACATTCATGTTGGGTGCAAGATGAGATGACAATCACATCTTGAGCTAAACTGCCCTGAAGACAGGGGTCAAACTAGGGGATTTTACAATGTCAAGCCTTAGAAACCCTAGCTTGATACTTCTCAAACTCTTCAATAATGATGAGTTGACCTTGGAATCATCCTCATAACATCTCAATGTATCAATCCATGATCACATGGCTCTTGGATTAGGTCTCAACCCTCTCCAAATCATCAGTTGACCTAGGGTTGACCCAGTCAAACCCTAATTACACCACTCATGGCTGGGTCTTCTTAATCTTGCCCAATGACCTCTCTAGGCTTCATGATGGCTTTCAAGACATCTCATGAGCTCTCTCAAGGCTTCAAGTCTAGCTTCATGGCTTCAGAATCATCTGAGGTCTTTCCACAACTCTCAAGTTAGGAGGCACACACTCTTGGTTTCAACCATTCTCTCTGAGGATCTTCTAACTTCTCTGACAAGGATATCAACCCTTGAACACTTGAATAACCTTCTTGGCTAGCTTCATAGTCTTGTGTAGCTCTTGATTGGTACTCATACCTCTTGATCTCCTGCACACATGTCAATGAAATGCAAATGATAATGCTAATGTGAATGCAATGAAACATAAGCTAGGTAAAGAAATGTTGGTCAAATTTTGGGGTGCAACAACTGCCCCTATTCAAACGGCTTGAACCTGACTGGGTGAGAAGCAAACAACTCTCAACCAATCAAGATGCGAGACTGTTGAATACCGACAAACCCGGAAATTTGCCAACTGCACAAGTACACGGTACTCAGATGGGAACAAATCTTCGAAACTGAAATAGTAGCTGCACAGCAACTAGCTAGGGAATTGGTCACCCGGTAACCGGCGATACATGGTCGATCATGCCGTCAGGCATCAACATTCCTCGGGACTCATCAGGTCAACAATCAAGTTAATCATGCCGTCGGGCATTCAAAGAAATTTTTCAGGCATCAGTTGGACTTCATCAGTAAGTCAGGAACGAAATTCTCAGTCAATCATGAACCAATTGGGGTATCCCACTTCTACCATCAGGCACTCTGCTTCAGCTGAGAGAACTGCTTCGTCAAGACGGTCGGACTTCAATCATCAAGTCTTCAGGGGAAGTTTCAACTTTGCTGTTCGGAAACCTGTTGGGGATGTCGCATCTCCGCTGGGGATTCCGGAGAACTATCAAGTAACTCTGCTTCGGGGATCCAGAAATCATTCTGGGAGAATCATCTCTGCTGAGGACATCCAGAATCATCTTGAACAAATAACTTCGCCTGGGGCTTCAAGAATCATCCTGAACCATTAACTCTACTGGAGATTTCAGGAATCATCCTGAGCAAACACTCTGCCGGGGACTCTAAGCATCAACTTGAGCAACCAACTCTTTCGACTTCACTGGGGATTTTAAGAATCATCTTAAGCAAACGACCTTGCTGGGGAATTCAAGAATCATCTTGAGCAAGCGACTCTGCGGAGGAACACCTACAAAACAAGAACGATAACGACCTAGCTCATGTTTATTATGCATATGCTTTGACAATGGCGCAATGCTCTACACAGTGGAAATGCTATGCGTTTATGATAAATTCTATGCAATCATGCAAAATGCTACGGCCCTGTCAGCAAAATAAATGCTGACGAGAGAATCCTCCTGTCAAGGAGAAAGAACCACTTTGGTGGAGGAAGGAATCATCCTGCCACGGAGAAAAGGTCACGCCAATCTCAATCGGACTTCGTACGGGGAAGCAAACTTCAGTCGACTACTGCAGGGGAGAGAAGCTCTACGAGAACCCAGACCTGCTGAGGAAAGCGATATCAATCGCAGAGATAAACTGCACGGCCTTCACGGCTAACCTTCCTGGAGATAACGACTCTGGCGGGGAAATACGACATCAGCTATTCAACACTCTACTGGGGGGAAAACCAATCATGGTCCCAACGGCTTCCAAGGACTCGACTCTCTTGGGGATCTGCAAACTCGGCTAGGGAGGAAGGAATCATCCTGCTTCGGGGGAGAGTACGACTCTGCGGGGAATTTCAATTCTGCTGGAGACTTCAGTCTGGGACTGTCAATTGCTGCACACTTCAGTATGACTTAGCTGGGGAGACGACATTCCTTCAGGATGTACTTGACTGGGGAGAGAATCTTCTCTGCCTGGGGCGACATATCAATGCTTATGATCTCACGTTCAGACTCTGCGGGGAAGGCTGCTGAACTTTGCTGGAGAAGGAGGAATCATCCTGCTTGGGACGCGTACGGTGTACTGTCTGGTACATAATACACCTGTAACAACACAAGCAAACAGACAAGATACCCTTCTCAAAGGGGCCTATCAAGGTTATCATCTTGTGACAATGTTTAAGTAATTCATTGTTTCAACAATCAAGGGCCTAGGCCAGTAAGTTTATGTATGCGTATTTTGTCAAAAACATCGGCGTTCTTTTTCGCAAACAAAACAGACAAATGCTAAATAGACAAACAGAATTGTTGAATAGTATACATTTTATTGATACCGAACCCCTGAATGGGCAAAAATGTTTTACAACAGATGCAAGCTCCTGGAATGAGGAAGCCGCGCAAAAAAGTAAAAACATAAATATACATCAGTATATACAAATGTCGGCAACGAGGCGTAGACGAACACCATGAGTTGATCCCTCTAGGACCCACTCGACTTCGATACTTCTCCGACGCTTCAGCTTCAGAAGAGATTGATTCAGATAAACGACCCTCAGGTCTTCCAAACCACTAAGCAAAGAAAGTCCACACGCAGAATGCAGTCATTTGCCTTTTCAAATCCCTAACTTTTGCGTGAACCGCCCTTTGCGGGTTTTCAGTTCACCGGGATACCCTTTTTTGCCAAAGTCGCCCATCCGGGTTTTCGACTTTGCGGGTGTACATTCTTTTCAATTTATATCCCTAATTTTTGCCCGAACCTTTTTCCTTTTTTATGGTTCGCCGAGATGCCTCATTTTTGCCTGGATATTCTTTTTCTTTCCAGCGGGTCATTTTTTAAGCAAAGTATTTTTTAACTGCGTCCGCGTTCACCGGGGATGCAAAATCTTCACCATCCATCGTGGATAACAACAAAGCTCCTCCCGAGAAGACCTTGCTGACGACGTACAGACCTTCGTAATTGGGAGTCCACTTGCCCCGGTGATCGGAGTGTGGAGGAAGAATCTTCTTCAGGACGAGATCACCCGTCTGAAAGCTTCTAGGACGCACCTTCTTATCATAAGCTTTCTTCATTCGGCTTTGGCACAGACGACCATGTGCAATCGATGCTAACCTCTTCTCGTCCATCAGGCTGAGTTGGTTCAGTCGGTTCTTAATCCATTCTGCCTCGTCGAGTTTCACATCAACCAAAACTCGTAAAGAAGGGATCTCCACTTCTAACGGTAGGACAACTTCCATACCGTACACCAAGGAGAAAGGAGTTGCCCCGGTTGATGTACGTACCGTCGTACGATAACCGTGCAGTGCAAATGGCAACATCTCGTGCCAATCTTTATAGGTCACAACCATCTTCTGAACAATCTTCTTTATGTTCTTGTTGGCCGCTTCAACGGCGCCATTCATCTTTGGCCGGTAAGGATATGAGTTGTGGTGTTCAATCTTGAAACTCTGGCACAGCTCCTTCATCATCTTGTTGTTCATATTCGAACCATTATCAGTAATGATCCGCTCGGAAATTCCGTAACGACAGATGATATCCCTCTTTATGAATTTAGCCACCACCTGCTTGGTCATATTAGTGTACGAGGCTGCCTCCACCCACTTGGTGAAGTAGTCGATAGCTACTAGAATGAAGCGATGACCATTAGATGCAGTGGGCTCGATCTTGCCTATCATGTCGATGCCCCACATGGAGAACGGCCACGGGGAGGACATCACATTTAACGGGCACGGCGGCACATGAACTTTATCAGCATAAATCTGGCATTTATGACATCTCTTCGCGAATTTAAAGCAATCCGATTCCATCGTCAGCCAGTAATATCCTGCTCTCAGGATCTTTCTCGTCATAGCATGCCCGCCGGCGTGCGTACCAAATGTGCCTTCATGGACTTCTTCCATGAACATACTCGCCTCTTTCTCATCTACACATCTGAGTAGCACGAGATCATGGTTTCTCTTATACAAAACTCCATCATGATTGAGATAAAAATTTCCAGACAACCTCCTCAGAGTCTTCTTATCCTGGGTTGACGCTCCCGCAGGATACTCCTTAGTCATAAGGAAGGTCTGGATATCATGGAACCATGGCTTGCCGTCGGCGGCTTCCTTGATCGCAAAGACGAATGCAGGTCTATCAAGACGAGAAAGGACAATTCTTGGAGCTTCATTCCAAAAATTGACTTTATACATCGAAGCCAATGTGGCTAAGGCATCAGCCATCTGATTTTCAGCCCTGGGCACATGATGGAGTTCCACTCGATCAAAGAACGGAAGCAGCCTTCTGGCATAGTTCATGTACCACACCAAATTCGATTGACGAGTCTCCCATTCCCCTTTAATCTGGTTAATCACAAGTGCTGAGTCACCATATACGTCTAGGTTCTTGATTCTCAAATCAATTGCCTCTTCTAGACCTATGATGCATGCTTCGTACTCCGCTTCATTATTGGTGACTGGAAACGTCAGTCTCGCAGTGAACGGGATATGGGATCTGTGTGGGGTCATGATGATCGCCCCAATGCCACTTCCGTAGGAATTAACCGCCCCGTCAAATATCAATTTCCACTAGGATTTCCTATCTGGCCCCTCGTCGGGCAACAGTTCATCGCAATCTTTCGCTTTGAGAAACATGATATCCTCATCAGGGAATTCAAATTTCATCGGCTGATAATCCTTGATCGGCTGTTCGGCAAGGTATTCAAACAATACGCTTCCCTTGATGGCCTTCTGGGAAACGTACTGAATATCATATTCCGTCAACACCATTTGCCATCTGGCAATCCTGCCCGAAAGTGCTTGCTTCTCGAAGACGTACTTGATCGGATCCATCTTCGAAATTAGCATGGTCGTGTGATTGAGCATGTACTGTCATAAATGTTTGGCAGCCCAGGCTAGTGCACAACTTGTTTTCTCCAGCATTGAGTAACGGGATTCACAGTCTGTGAACTTTTTACTCAAGTAGTAAATGACATGCTCCTTTCTGCCCGTCTCGTCGTGCTGACCGAGAACACACCCCATATACTATTCTCAAGAACTGTCAAGTACATGATTAATGGTCGTCCAGCCACTGGGGGTATCAAGATCGGAGGTTCCTGTAGATACTGTTTTATCTTATCAAATGCCTTCTGGCAATCCTCGTTCCAGATAATCGCCTGATCTTTCTTTAGCAGTTTGAACATCGGTTCACACGTGGCCGTGAGTTGAGAAATAAACCTTGCAATGTAGTTTATTCTGCCCAAGAAACCGCAAACTTCTTTTTCTGTTTTTTGGCGTTGGCATTTCTTGTATTGCTTTAATCTTCGCAGGATCAACCTCAATGCCTCTTTCACTCACGATAAACCCCAGTAACTTTCCGGACCGTACTCCGAAAGTACACTTGTTAGGATTCAGCCTCAACCTGAACTTCCTAAGCCTCTCAAAAAGCTTCAGCAAATTGACCAGATGTCCCTCCTCCGTTTAGGACTTCGCAATCATGTCATCAACATAGACTTCAATCTCATGATGAACCATGTCATGAAACAAGGTTACCATTGCTCGTTGGTAAGTGGCCTCTGCGTTCTTCAGACCGAAAGGCATTACCTTGTAGCAGAATGTTCCCCAAGGAGTGATAAACGTAGTTTTCTCCATGTCCTCCGGCGCCATCTTGATCTGATTGTAACCGGAGAAGCCATCCATGAACGAAAACACGGAGAACTGGGTTGTATTGTCGACCAACACATCAATATGAGGCAGCGGGAAATCATCTTTAGGGCTCGCCCTATTCAAATCCCGATAATCGACGCACATGCGTACCTTACCGTCCTTCTTCGGTACAGGCACTATGTTGGCGACCCACGGAGGGTAAGTAGTGACTGCTAAGAAGCCAGCATCAAGCTGCTTTTGCACTTCTTCTTTGATCTTAACGGCCATATCTGGTCGCGTCCTTCTAAGCTTCTGCTTAACGGGAGGACAATCTTCTCGTAGCGGCAAGTGGTGGACCACGATGTCAGTATCAAGTCCGGGCATATCTTCGTATGACCAAGCAAAGACGTCACTATACTCTCTTAGCATCTCGACCAATCTCTGCTTGACATCACTCTGCAATGCAGCCCCTATCCTGACGTTTCTGACGAGTTCTTCAGAACCCAGATTCACAATCTCGATCTCCTCTTCATGAGGCAGAATCACTTTCTCTTCTTGTTTCAGCAAGCGGGCCAACTCTTCAGGAAGGTCTTCGTCTTCATCAATCTCTTCTTCGGCTTGATAGATCGGGCAATCGAAGTCGAAGTGAGTCGTAGAAGGTCCAGAGTCGATGTCGTCTGATATGTGGATCCTGCAATAACAAGGGTTAAGCTTAAAACAAGGATATGCAGGTTAGCACAAACCCCATTGCCATTTTATTGTTTTTCAAAACAAATATAAAGCAGGAATAACAGAGATCACAATATTTGAATACGAAGAAAAACGCCTTTTGTTTATTGATAAAATGCATGTACATAATCAAACAAGGCCCTGACAATAAAACCTCTATGCCCCGGGTAGGACATAGGGTTGTACAATGATTGGAAAAAGTAAATCATTACTCTTCGCTTGTCATCTGGATGATATCCTTGACGGACCAGTTGTTGAGGCTCTCGCCTGGCTTGCTTGGCTGGATCCAAGAGTCTAGGTCACAGTCGCTATCTCCGCTGTCTTCAGACACTGCGTTGACGCTTTCAAATATCACCCCGCCACTGGTAAACTGGATTGGCCCTTTACCTCGCGATGCACCGCTAGAAGAGGAGGCTTCAGCTCCAGGAGAATATCCCAACCCAAACTTGTCTTGCTTGTTAGGTATCTCCAAAATTCGCCCCCAGCCTGGGGTAGATCCGGCTTGCACAACGGCCCGGGCTTCCTTGAAGGAAGAGAGAGTCATCTCTGGCTTTTCAGTGACTACAGGAGCTACGTCCTTGACTTCAACAGCTTCGAACACTTGGCATAGGGTTTCGTGGATTTCCCCATCCATCTCAACATACTTGAAGGATGACAAATGGCTCACCATTATGTCTTCCTCACCACAAACGGTCACGATGCTACCTCCGACAGCATACTTGAGTTTCTGGTGCAACGTGGAGGTCACGGCACCAGCAGAATGGATCCATGGCCGGCCCAAGAGACAGCTGTAGGCAGGCATGACGTCCATAATGTAAAAGACAGCGTCGAATGTTTCCGGCCCGACTTGGATTGGCAGGGTCACCTCCCCGAAAACATGGCATTTGGTTCCATCGAACGCTTTCACAACCAGATCACTGGGTGTGCAAATCACTCCTCGAGTATCTAACTTCATTAATGCCTTCTTCGGAAGAACATTGAGTGACGACCCTGTGTCTACCAACACGTGAGACATAATCGTTCCCCTACACTCTATCGAGATGTGCAGGGCGCTATTGTGGTTCCTCCCCTTCGGCGTCAGCTCTAGGTCAGTGAACCCTAACCCATTTCCAGCATTCACGTGGGCTACGACCTCTTCTAGCTGGTTTACCGATATTTCCTGCGGTACATATGCGGCGTTCAACACCTTCAGCAGTGCGTTGCGGTATGCCTCAGAACACAGCAACAAATTCAGGATGGAAATCTTCGAGGGTGTTTGATAGAGATGATCCACGATCTTGTAGTCACTCTTTTTAATCAACCTCATAAATTCCTCAGCGTCTTTAACAAGTAAGTCTTTTTCTGCCCCACGCGGGATCTCTTCAACAACTTTACTTTTACCTTTATCAGTTGCATCAGCTCTGTCCACTTTGTCCGCCACGACCTCAGGTGGTGCAAACACTCTCCCGCTGCGAGTGATTCCGCTAATTCCTGCAAGGTTCTCCACAGACGACCCAAACGGTTCTAGCTCAAACTTCTGTCCGTTGCAGTAGACTTCAGCCCCATAATGCCATGGGACAGCATTAGTGCTTTCGAAGGGTATCGGCCCAGCTTTGGTGATAGTAATTGTGGGCGGTCTGGGTGCAGAAATAGTTATCGTCTGGCGAGGGATGGTGATGGTGGCAACCTCATCACCTTGCTTCAGCATTACCTCTCCTGATCCACTTTCGGCCCTCCAGCTAAACTGTAAAATCCCTTCAGTCATCAGACTTTGAATCCCCTCTATCAACTGTTCACATCCATCAGGACTAGTCGCACAGCCCATGCACAGCTCTCCGCATCCTGGAAAGAAACCTCTTTTCATCAGCTTAGCCTTAACAAAGCTAAGCGGTGTCTTCAGATCTCTGACGTTAGTCAACAAATCCAAACTCTCGTCTTTGATAACGACGTTTACTCCACCTCCCCTATGATTCGGCATAGGGTTCTTCATGACATTTGGCACATTATCTGAGAAGTTGATGATCTTAGCATCCATCATGTCCTGCACCTTATGCTTGAAGGCTTTGCAATTTTCTATGGTGTGGCCTGGTGCCCCTGAGTGAAACTCACAAGTAGCGTTCGCGTCATAACCCGACGGAGGTGCCCCTGTCAAGGGAGCCAAGGTTCTCTTCTGGATCAACTGTAGCTGAAGCAAAGTCTGCAATAGTTGCGCGTACGACATGGGCGGTGTCTCGAGGTGACGGCTCGACAGAGGTGCCCGATTCTGATACTTTCTGTACCCTTGTTGATTCGGTTGCTGCTGCTGCTGCTGTGGCTGTTGAACTGCCGAGATAGTTATGCTGGCCACCTGTTGGTGAGGACCTTTACCCTTCCTTCGAGCGTTGGTCACAGCGCTCGCTTCTCCTTCCCGTCTTTTACCAGCATAAGGTTTCTTTCCGCCTCCTCCAGCTGAGGATGACTCACCTTGAATTTTCCCGAGTTTGATCCCATTTTCAATGTGCTTGCCCGTGATAATGAGATCTTAGAAGGTTCCGGACATACCGCTGACCAATTTCTCATAGTAAACCCCTGGGAGGGTGGCTACGAACATCTGCACAAGCTCACGTTCAACCATCGGCGGCTGAACCCTGGCTGCCAACTCACGCCACCGCTGGGCGTATTCCTTAAACCCTTCATTGTTCCTTTGTGACAGATTCTGCAGCTGGACTCGGTTCGGGGCCAAGTCGCTGTTGTATTGGTAGTGGTGCACAAATGCTTCAGCAAGGTCCTTCCACGTGCGCACACTGGTAGGCTTCAGACTCATGTACCATTCGAGGGATGGTCCGGACAGACTGTCTTGAAAGAAGTGCATCAGCAACTTCTCGTCCTTAGAATGAGCTGACATTTTCCTGTAATACGATCTCAGGTGGACGCGAGGGCAAGTGGTGCCCTTATACTTTTCAAAGTCAGGTACCTTGAGCTTGGAGGCACCTTGAAATCAGCAATCAGTCCCAACTTGGACATATCAACACCCAGGGTATTCTGGTTCTCGATGTTTCTCATCTTATCCTCGAGTGCCTTGAACCTTAGACGTGCTTCAGCAGTCAGCTCCCCTTCAGCACCTCTCTGAGAGAACACATCGTCCTGACGATCTTCTAACCACGGTTGAGGCCCGTACAGATTCCCAACACCTGCATTGCCGTTGCCCAGTCCAACATTGACGTTAGCTTCAAGACTCCCATTACCGACGCCCGTCGTATTACCATTGAGTCCCATGTTAGCTATCACATTGCCGTTGGCACTGCCATTCCCCCCGGTCACGGGGACGCCATTCTGCGGAGTTTCAACTGGTGGAGGGGTAGGCACAGTTCCACCATGGAGTACGCCATTGCTATCAACCCTTGAAATCAGAGGCTGAACCAAGGTCCTGAGCTGATCCTGGCCATTGGTGACCGCTTGCATGAGCTCCATGAAGCGATCCATTCTTTCGCGGAGTTCCTGAACATCAGTTTGCACTTGCTCCATGATTCTGGTTTGATTTGCTATGGTCGGATAGCGGTGAATAGGTCTCTGATCAATCCTGGAACAACCTGAAACAACCTGAAAACACAAAAGGGTTAGGAAAAAACGACAAAGTGCTCGTTATGCGAATGCTTCATGCAAATGCAAACGTGTGTCTGTGCGTTAGGGAGATCTCCCCCGATCCTAGTGCCTGAGTGCCAGTGCTGATAATAAGAAGTCCGAGTCCAGTCATGGAAATAACAATCTCATACATAAAGAAAGCCCATCAAGGCAGTACACGACATCAGTGAGTACAAGCAGAATCAATAGCATGACCTCGACCAACAGGCCTGGTGATGGTCAGCATACAACAATGATCAAAACAAAAGGAATACAAATAGTCAAGCACGGCCACGGGCGCGAAACTCTTCTAACAAATTCCTCGTTTCTGGATGATCAGGCCGAGTGAGTAACCCTTCGACGAGTAACTCCCTCTGCATAATGGTGTATTGAAGACCTTCGACCGAATCTTCCCATGCTCCTTCGCCGAAACAATCTTCTAGCTTCCGCTTCTTGGATTCAAACGTCAGTTTGCACTCCTTCAGGTTAGCGAGAGCTCTGTTGAGCTGGCCTTCGGCGGCGTATCTGCGAGCGGTTTCTTCATCAAACCTTTTCTCACTAGCCCTCACCTGGGCTTTCAGCTTGGAGATCTGTTGCATCAGCTTATCCTCTCGTTCTTTCCTGGTGGCTAGGGAGGCCTTCCAGTGCTGGTTAAACTTGTATATCCTCCGATACGCTTCATCCAAGTGCTGCTTCTTCGTGGCCAGTACATCGTTGATAGCTTTGAAGTCTCGACCCATGCGCTCACGCTCAGCTATCTGCTTAGTCAAATCTGTCCCCAACTGGTTCACCAGCTCAGTTTGCCTCTTGAGGGAATGAACGGCTTCGTTTCTCTCGCTTCGGAGCTGAGCCAATTCTTTCTCCAATTCTTCATTTGCCCTCTTCAATTCATCTCGCTCAGCTAATGTAACACCCCACTTCCCAAAACAAATAAAATATGAATAACATAATAAAAATCAGAGTTTCCTTCCCAAGTGGGATATCACATAAAAATCACGTTTCCTTATAAAAAAGGTTTTTCTCCAAATACAGCGGAATATTTAAATAATACAATTAAATAAAAATTTTGATACGTTCGCAGGAAAAAAATAGGAGTTCAACATGAAACAATAAAAATGCCCAAGTCCCGTGCTACGTATCAGAGCATCCTAGACTCGACAGTCACACCAATATCCAAGCTAGCTAAGCACCTGGATTATCTGTACTTCCGAAGAAGCACAGACCACAACAACAACAAGGGGTGAGAAATCATGATCAAAAATATAATGGTAATGTAATACATGTAATAAGGCAGTAAAACACACCAACACATCAATTATTCACCCCAACAACACCATATAACGAACCTACTGTTCAAATTACAATATAACATATTATAATGCAATTATGCAACTCAACACCATGCATGCGGTACCGACTCATTGGTTCATTCAATCGAACCTGGATAGATCACTTACGCTCCTCCTGAGACATGATCTATCCCCCACCATTCTCCACAAAGGAGTACGGATGAATCACTTACGCTCCTCCTGAGACATGATTCATCCCACCAAAACACCATGATATGCAAGACACCAATGCATAATTATTATATTCTGGCACGCTAAGTGCACACGATCCTCCTGATCATATCATCATACAACAATGCATATGTATAGATATATTACACCAAAATCAATAATTCATCAACATCAATCCACAATCACAAACATGCCAATAGATATTATACTTACCAATTATCCTATAATTTCTACTCTAGAACCGACATTACGGTACATTACCGACACTTCAGAGTCACTCTGAATCTCACCAAGGTCCTAACCATAGTCATTAACGACACTATAGGGAAACAACACATAACTTTTCCCAAAGCTATAATCACTGTCATTGCCAACACTACGGTAACAACACATAATCTCATCAGCTTTATATTCCTAGTTACTATCAACACTACAGTAACATCAACAATCCAACAAAATGGATCAATACTACAGTAACATCATCACCATATATATATATATACCCCAAAATGCATCATCAGCATTCATCAATCCCCCAACATCAACAATAATCATAGCATGCCAATATAAAACTTTATATAACGATAAATTCCTACGGGGTTAAAGAATCCCCTCTACCCTATACATGTATAAACCATTCCCAATCAAATTTCTCCCCCCTTACCTTGACAATTGGTCGATCGATAGAATTCCTCCTAGAATTGGTATCTTGGCCTTCTCCTTCCTCTTCCGTTCTTCGTTCCCTTTTTCCTTCGTTCTTTTTCACTTTCCTCGTTCTTTCCTCTTCTCTCTTTCTATCGCTCTTTTTTCTCAATTTTCTAAAATGTATCGTAACTCTCCTAACCCCTCATATTCTATTTCCCTTTTTAATTATTCTAATCCCAATAATAATAACTAATAAAATAATATAATATTAATAATCTTAATAATAATAATAATACTAATATAATCTTACTAATATTAATAATACCACATATTAATAATAATAATAATAATAATAATAATAATAATAATAATAATAATAATAATTCTAATAATAATAATAATGATAATAATAATAATAATCTTAATAATAATAATACTATTAATAATAACAATAATAATAATATTATTATCTCTCCAATAATCATAATAATACTTTTAATAATAATAATAATAATAATAACACTAATAATAATAATAGTAATAATAATAATAATAATAATAATATTATTATTATCACACCAATATCCCACGCCTATGGTAATCCCTTTCCTCTCCATTCCAACTTTTCTAATATCTCCTTGCTACCCCTTCATATTTCCTTCCTCACAGTTTCTATCGTGACTTTTCATATTTCCATTCTAACTTCCCAATAACCCTTTCACCTCTTATTTTACTTATTCCAACCACTAATATTCCCAATAATAATTCTAATAATAATAATTATAATAATCATTATAATAATAATAATAATATAATATAATATAATATAATACTATTATAATATTATAGTAATATTCAACATAATAATAATAATAGTGATACACCCAACAATAATTATAATTATAATAATAATAATATTATCACACCAATAATAATAATAATATTAATAAAAATAATATAATAATAATATAATAATACTAATATTATTATTTCACCAAAATAATAATAATATTAATAATAGTAACAAATATAATAAATATAATAATAATAATAACACCCCCACCAATGTTACTATTATTTTTATATTACTATATTTCACACCAAAATATCACCAATAGTCCTCCCACATTAGGGACACCCACCAAACATCATCAAATACACCCCCACCAAAGGGCGCACCAACATATAATTTTTAAAATAATAATAAAGTGACTAAATAATTAAAATGGGTGTTACAACTCTCCCCCACTTTAATTATTTTCGTCCTCGAAAATTACCTGATGGAAATAGCTCCGGATACGCTTCTCGCATCCTGCTTTCCAACTCCCAGGTCACACTGCCTCCTGCAGCACCTCCCCAAGCTACCTTCACCAAAGGTATCTCTTTCCCTCGGAGCTGTTTCATCTTACGGTCCTCGATCCTCAACGGCATCGTCTCAATAGTAAGATTCTCCCGAACCTGAACATCATCTCTCTGAATCACATGAGATGGATCAGAAACATATTTTCGCAATTGCGACACATGAAACACATCATGTAGATTCGACAACTCCGGCGGCAACGCCACCCTATAGGCCACAGCACCAACTCTTTGCAAAATTTCATAAGGTCCAATAAACTTAGGATCCAGCTTCTTGGACTTCAACGCCCGACCCACACCAGTCATCGGGTTAACTCTTAGGAATACGTGATCACCTACACAGAATTCCAACTCTTTCCTCCGATTATCATGATAACTCTTCTGCCTACTCTGAGACACTTTCATTTTCTCACGAATCATCTGAATCGTCTCAGTAGTCTGCTGAACAATTTCTGGTCCAAGCACCACACTCTCACCGGTCTCATACCAACACAGAGGAGTCCTACACCTCCTCCCATACAAAGCTTCAAAGGGTGCCATTCCAATACTCGAATGGTAACTATTATTGTACGTGAATTCAATCAATGATAAATGAGTGTCCCACGCACCACCCTTTTCCAATACACAAGCTCTTAATAAATCCTCAAGCGACTGAATAGTCCTTTCCGATTGACCATCAGTTTGTGGATGATAAGCTGAACTTAATTTCAACTTAGTACCCAAAGCTTCTTGCAAGCTCTTCCAAAATTCTGAAGTAAACCTCGGATCTCTATCCGACACAATACTGGACGGAACACCATGTAACTTCACAATTACCCGAATATAAATCTCCGCCAGCTTCGTCAACGGAAAACTAATATTAATTGGCACAAAGTGTGCAGACTTCGTTAACCGATCCACAATCACCCATATAGCATCAAAACCTCTCGCCGTATTTGGCAATCCTGTAACAAAGTCCATAGAAATGCAATCCCATTTCCAAACCGGAATTTCCAACGGTTGCATAAATCCAGAAGGTCTCTGGTGTTCTACCTTCGATTTCTGACACGTCAAACAGGCATAAACAAATTGAGCAATGTCTCTTTTCATACCAGACCACCAAAATAATTTCTTTAAATCATGATACATCTTCGTAGCTCCGGGATGAATACTCAGATTACTACGGTGTCCTTCACTCAAAATCAGCTTTTTCAGTTCCTCATCATCTGGTACACAAATCCTGCCTCTAAATCTCAACACACCTGTACTATCCAATTTAAAGTCACTATCGGAGTCACTTCCTACTCCAGGCATCAAATCTACCAATTTCACATCCAACTTCTGATTCTCTCTAATCATATCCAAGAAGTCATTATTTACCTGCAACATACCCAACATTACACTCTCTGCAGTAGTTTCACAAACCATGCTCAAATCTCTGAATTGTTCAATTAACTCAATTTCTTTCACCATCAGAGCTGCCATCTGAATTGTCTTTCTACTCAAAGCGTCTGCCACTACATTGGCCTTTCCCGGATGATAACTCAAACTGAAGTCATAATCCTTCAAAAATTCTAACCATCTTCTCTGCCTCATATTCAGCTCTTTCTGATCAAACAGGTATCTCAGACTCTTATGATCACTAAACACTTCAAATCTTGAACCATACAGGTAATGCCTCCAAATTTTCAACACAAAAACAACCGCAGCTAACTCAAGATCATGAGTAGGATAATTTCGCTCATGCACTCTCAGTTGCCGCGAAGCATATGCTACTACCTTACCATTCTGCATAAGAACTCCTCCTAATCCCATCTTAGACGCATCACAGTACACTACAAACGGTTCACTCGGAGTCGGTAACACTAACACCGGTGCCGTAGTCAATCTCTTTTTCAACTCTTCAAAACTTTCTTCACAAGCAGCGTCCCATACGAAAACTTGGTTCTTTCTCGTCAACTGAGTTAATGGCAACGCCAAATTAGAGAACCCTTCAATAAACCTGCGGTAATAACCAGCTAAACCCAGAAAGCTCCTAATTTCTGTCGCTGTCTTCGGCGGTTCCCACTGCAATACTGCACTTACTTTTGACGGATCCACCGCTATTCCATCTTCAGATATTACATGCCCCAAGAAACTCACTCTCTTCAACCAGAAGTCACACTTTGACAGTTTAGCAAATAATTTATTTTCCTTCAACACTTGCAAGGCAATTCTCAAATGTCCTGCATGTTCTTCATCAGATTTAGAATAAATTAATATATCATCAATAAACACTACAATGAATTGATCCAAATAAGAATGGAAAATTCTGTTCATATACTCCATAAATACTCCCGGCGCATTAGTCACTCCAAACGGCATTACAGCATATTCATAATGTCCATATCGAGTTCTAAAAGCAGTCTTCTGAATATCACCTTCTTTTACTCTTATTTGATGATAACCCGACCTTAAGTCAATCTTACTAAACACACGAGCTCCCACCAGCTGGTCCATCAAATCATCAATCCTCGGGAGAGGATACTTATTCTTAATCGTCACTTTATTCAACTGACGGTAATCGATGCACAAACGCATACTACCATCCTTCTTCTTCACCAACAACACTGGAGCTCCCCACGGCGATACACTTGGCCTAATAAACTTTCTATCCAACAATTCTCCAATCTGAGACTTCAACTCAGCCAATTCCACTGCAGACATCCTGTACGGCGCCATAGAAATAGGCCTCGTACCAGGAACAAGATCAATACCAAATTCCACTTCTCGCGTCGGAGGCAATTCCGTAATGTCGTCAGGAAACACTTCCGGAAATTCATTCACCACTGCCAATTCCTCCATTGACACTTTGCTATCTACCGATAAAGTTGCAAATAAAGCAAACACTCTAGTTTCATCTTCCAACAAGGCCCTCAATTCTTTATTAGACAAGGAACTTGCTAAAGCTTCCTCTTCAGGGGTCAAGAACAACAATTCCTTCCGAAAACAGTCGATGTAGACTCGGTTGAACTCTAACCAGTTCATACCCAGAATAACATCCAATTTACCAAGTGGTAGACAAATCAAATCCACTTCAAATTCTCTACCGAAAATAGTCAGCGGACACTTCAGGCATACCAAAGAAGTAGTCACTGAACCTATAGAGGGTGTCTCAATATTCATTCGTCTCTCCAGAGTAGACGGCACCAATCCTATCCTCTCCACACAATCCACAGAAATAAACGAGTGTGTTGCACCCGTATCAATAATAGCAGTTAAAGGAATATTATTGATAATACAAGTACCTTTGATAACACGCTCATCACTGGCAGCTTGAGTTCCTGCCAAAGCAAACACTTTTCCACCAGCCGGAGACGTCTGAGGCTTCTTCGGCTTCTCACAATGGGTACTGATGTGACCCTTCTCACCACAGTTATAACAGGTCGGCATAGTTGCTCTGCAGTCAGCTATCACATGACCTGGTTTTCCACACTTAAAACACTTTTTGGCTTCATTAGGACAATCATTAGCACGGTGTCCCATACCACCGCACCGAAAACATTTCCCTTCAGCAGATGCTCTCCCATCTCTAGGCTTCTTATCAACAACAGCTTTACGTTTTCCCTTATCAGCAGCAACACCATAAGGAGTACCACTAAACCTCTGCTTACCCTTACGGTCATTAACAGCTTTGTAGTGTGCAATCCTTGCCCGGTTATCGTTATCATAGATCCTGCTCCTGCTTACCAGCTCAGGATAGCTCCTGATCTTCTGACAAGCAATCCCCAGCTTAATCTCTGGACGCAGTCCATTCTCAAACTTTAAGCACTTAGAAGTCATTGCCCCTTCCACATTATAGTGAGGACAATACTGCACCAGCTCCTCAAACTTAGCAGCATACTCTGCTACAGTCATACTACCCTGCTTCAGCTCTAAGAATTCAATTTCCTTAGCACTCCGAATATCTTCCGGAAAATGCTTCTCCAGAAAACCCTTCCGAACTACCTCCCAAGTAATGGCAGTTCCAGCAGCTTCCAATCTTTGGCGACTATTGTCCCACCAAGCTTCAGCCTCACCCTCCAGCATGTGAGTACCAAACCTCACCTTCTGCTCATCAGTACAATCCATAGTTCTGAAGATTTTCTCAATTGCCTTCAGCCACTTCTGAGCAGCTTCTGGGTCCAGAATTCCTCCTTCAAACGTTGGCGGCTTGTTGCTCCGAAACTGCGCCAAACTCCTGAATTGGGCATCTGCAGTTTGATTCTGATTAGCAACAGCTTGCGCCATTGCTTGCATAGCAGCAGCTAATGCAGCATCGTTCCTTCCTGCCATACTGCTCAAAACATAACAACACCAGGTTAAAAGATATTCAACTACATCATAACGGACAGACTCAACTCGACTCAACAACACTGGCCGGACGGACCGACCTGCTCTGATACCAATTGTAACACCCCACTTCCCAAAACAAATAAAATATGAATAACATAATAAAAATCAGAGTTTCCTTCCCAAGTGGGATATCACATAAAAATCACGTTTCCTTATAAAAAAGGTTTTTCTCCAAATACAGCGGAATATTTAAATAATACAATTAAATAAAAATTTTGATACGTTCGCAGGAAAAAAATAGGAGTTCAACATGAAACAATAAAAATGCCCAAGTCCCGTGCTACGTATCAGAGCATCCTAGACTCGACAGTCACACCAATATCCAAGCTAGCTAAGCACCTGGATTATCTGTACTTCCGAAGAAGCACAGACCACAACAACAACAAGGGGTGAGAAATCATGATCAAAAATATAATGGTAATGTAATACATGTAATAAGGCAGTAAAACACACCAACACATCAATTATTCACCCCAACAACACCATATAACGAACCTACTGTTCAAATTACAATATAACATATTATAATGCAATTATGCAACTCAACACCATGCATGCGGTACCGACTCATTGGTTCATTCAATCGAACCTGGATAGATCACTTACGCTCCTCCTGAGACATGATCTATCCCCCACCATTCTCCACAAAGGAGTACGGATGAATCACTTACGCTCCTCCTGAGACATGATTCATCCCACCAAAACACCATGATATGCAAGACACCAATGCATAATTATTATATTCTGGCACGCTAAGTGCACACGATCCTCCTGATCATATCATCATACAACAATGCATATGTATAGATATATTACACCAAAATCAATAATTCATCAACATCAATCCACAATCACAAACATGCCAATAGATATTATACTTACCAATTATCCTATAATTTCTACTCTAGAACCGACATTACGGTACATTACCGACACTTCAGAGTCACTCTGAATCTCACCAAGGTCCTAACCATAGTCATTAACGACACTATAGGGAAACAACACATAACTTTTCCCAAAGCTATAATCACTGTCATTGCCAACACTACGGTAACAACACATAATCTCATCAGCTTTATATTCCTAGTTACTATCAACACTACAGTAACATCAACAATCCAACAAAATGGATCAATACTACAGTAACATCATCACCATATATATATATATATACCCCAAAATGCATCATCAGCATTCATCAATCCCCCAACATCAACAATAATCATAGCATGCCAATATAAAACTTTATATAACGATAAATTCCTACGGGGTTAAAGAATCCCCTCTACCCTATACATGTATAAACCATTCCCAATCAAATTTCTCCCCCCTTACCTTGACAATTGGTCGATCGATAGAATTCCTCCTAGAATTGGTCTCTTGGCCTTCTCCTTCCTCTTCCGTTCTTCGTTCCCTTTTTCCTTCGTTCTTTTTCACTTTCCTCGTTCTTTCCTCTTCTCTCTTTCTATCGCTCTTTTTTCTCAATTTTCTAAAATGTATCGTAACTCTCCTAACCCCTCATATTCTATTTCCCTTTTTAATTATTCTAATCCCAATAATAATAACTAATAAAATAATATAATATTAATAATCTTAATAATAATAATAATACTAATATAATCTTACTAATATTAATAATACCACATATTAATAATAATAATAATAATAATAATAATAATAATAATAATAATAATAATTCTAATAATAATAATAATGATAATAATAATAATAATCTTAATAATAATAATACTATTAATAATAACAATAATAATAATATTATTATCTCTCCAATAATCATAATAATACTTTTAATAATAATAATAATAATAATAACACTAATAATAATAATAGTAATAATAATAATAATAATAATAATATTATTATTATCACACCAATATCCCACGCCTATGGTAATCCCTTTCCTCTCCATTCCAACTTTTCTAATATCTCCTTGCTACCCCTTCATATTTCCTTCCTCACAGTTTCTATCGTGACTTTTCATATTTCCATTCTAACTTCCCAATAACCCTTTCACCTCTTATTTTACTTATTCCAACCACTAATATTCCCAATAATAATTCTAATAATAATAATTATAATAATCATTATAATAATAATAATAATATAATATAATATAATATAATACTATTATAATATTATAGTAATATTCAACATAATAATAATAATAGTGATACACCCAACAATAATTATAATTATAATAATAATAATATTATCACACCAATAATAATAATAATATTAATAAAAATAATATAATAATAATATAATAATACTAATATTATTATTTCACCAAAATAATAATAATATTAATAATAGTAACAAATATAATAAATATAATAATAATAATAACACCCCCACCAATGTTACTATTATTTTTATATTACTATATTTCACACCAAAATATCACCAATAGTCCTCCCACATTAGGGACACCCACCAAACATCATCAAATACACCCCCACCAAAGGGCGCACCAACATATAATTTTTAAAATAATAATAAAGTGACTAAATAATTAAAATGGGTGTTACAGCTAACACTTGATTATGCTGCTGAATGGGCACGGTAGTAGGCTCTTCAATCATTGGAAGGCTTTCTGGCTTGGCAGGAAGAAACGGCATCCCTATAGCATCTGCTCTGGCTCTGATCCACGTCACATACAGAGGGTAGGCTTGACTATTGCTTCTCCCCAGCAATGATTTTCCCCTCTTACTGATGCCATTCCAAGTGCTCTGAAGCTTAGATAACAGATCCCCCTCTAGAAGACTAGTGAGGTACAGAGATTCCTGCACCTCTTCATCCTTCGGCGGAGCTCTCAAAGCATACGCAAACTGTCGGACCAGCAAAGACGGATTATAGTTTATACAGCCCTTCCTGCCTATCAAAGGCACGTTCGGAAATCCGCTGCAACTGAAGATAATCTCGGTACCCAACCTATCTCTGTCAAACCAGTGAATATCCTCCGCTGATAGACTCATCAAACGCTCGGACCACTCAGATGTGGCTGCAGACGACATAAAGGGACCCCTCTTGGGTAGATGACTATCAAGCCATTTATAAAGCAGGGGTACACAGCACGAGACATTCTTGCCCCTTCTGTTCTCGTTTTTGTAGTGGATAGAATGGTAGACATCTCCTATCAAGGTAGGGACTGGATTCCCTGAAGCAAAGATGCGAAAAGCGTCAAAGTCTACAAAATCGGGCATATTGGGGAACAGAATGATGCCATATATGCACAGAGCGAGAATGGCATTGAACACGACCCAACATCCGTCTTTGGCGCACTGCTGAGCCTTTCCCACTAAGAACTGCAAGGAGAAACCAGGAACCTTGTTCCAACTAGACAATACCAACTCGGCGACATCCAGATGAAGTGAAGGAGCTAGACCAACCAGATCAGGCTCAGCATCCATATGAACAAAGGGCATCTGCCTCTTGATAGGCACACCTAACAAATCAGCATACTCCTCCAGCGTGGGCGCGAGAACAAAATTCTGGAAAGTGAAGCATCTTAACGGAGGATCATAGAACTGCAGCAGAGCGTGCAACCCATTCAACTCGAGCGCAGAAGGTTTACGAACCAAACTGAGCAATTTGCCGTAAGATTTTCTGAACTCATCTCTCACAGAATCATCTGCTAAAGCAATCAAACCATTCAGCTGAACCACATCAGGGGCAGGGAGCTTGTAAGCCACGGTCTTCCTCAGAGAACCCATAACAATATAATAGAAGGCCAGAAATCCTGAATCGGGGGAAACGGTACCTGCAACACAGGCACACGTTAATGAAATGCAAATGATTATGCAAAGCAATGTAAAATGCAATCATGCAGCAGGAGATCAAGGCAACTGTGCTATGGAGATTCTGCATCAACAAAACCACGATACTGCTCTGTCAAGAACAACCACTATATTTGATAAGAAGAAAGTCCTGGTATCGAACCACAAATCTGCTCTGTCAAGAACACACACATATAGGACTATAAATCTGCTCTGTCAAGAACAAACATCTGATAATAAGGACCTCTGATACAGGACCAAAACTCTGCTCTGTCAAGAACAACCATCTGATAATAAGGACCTCTGATACAGGACCAAAACTCTGCTCTGTCAAGAACAACCATCTGATAATAAGGACCTTTGATCCCAATCAAAACCTGCTCTATCAAGAACAATCATACATCTGCTGATGAGATCTTCTGATCCTAATCATAAACCTGCTCTGTCAAGAACAAATACACATCTCTGAATATAAGGTCCTCTGATACAGGACCAAAGCTCTGCTCTGTCAAGAACAATCACATATCTGATTATGAGAACCTCCGGTACCAACAAAACCGATTCACTATCAAGAAAACCAGGTAGTTTGAATGTCAAAGTTTCCTGCAATAAACCCAACCCTGCTCACAGGTATGGACCTAAACTGACTCAAGTTTGGGATCCTATGCGGTCATCAGCGTCACAGACATTCAAGAGGGGTGATACGATACCTAGCAGGTGTGGCATCACCAGCTCATGAAGCGGCCTCACTCGGCTGAATCACAAATGATCGGTCCCCAGAGTCGACAATCCTCCAAACCAACAACCCCCTCAACCCAAAGGGTTGAAAAAGAAGCCAACCGGGAGAACCTCTTCTGAGCGTGGATTTCATGAGACACTAGTGCCTGCAAAGCAAGCACGCGCCCACTAATTTCCACAACTAATGCTATGTTCACTCAAGCCTGGGTCTGGCTTCTTACTCATCAGAACGCCCCTCCCACAACAGCACAGATAATCATATCATACTGAAAATAAAGTGCGGGAAATAAAAAAATGCGATAAATAAACACAACCTAACAAGTAATCATACAAGCGCTTGGATTGACTCTCTCAGGGGACGTCGGATCCCCAAACTGACTCGCATTCGGGACGTTGGATCCCAGGAAACTATCAAGTCCCCAGCAGAGTTGCCAGCTGTCGCTTCCGCGAAAATAAGGTGCCGGCAAAACAAAAGAGTTTCATTCCAGAACTATCAAGACGCATGATGGTGATGGTTGGAGCTTCATTCCAGAAATCCACTTTGTACATCGATGATAACATGGCCAAGGCATCTGCCATCTGATTTTAAGCCCTAGCCACATGATGGAACTCAACTCTATAGCAACAGTCTCCTTGCATAATTCTTGTAAGGCACCAGGTTAGCCTGACGAGTTTCCCACTCTCCTTTGATTTGATTGACGACCAAGGTTGAATCACCATATACATCAAGATTCTTGATCCTCAAATCAATGGCATCTTCTAAGCCTATAATGCACGCTTTATACTCGGCTTCGTTATTGGTGCAAGCGAATGTCAACTGGGCAGTGAACGGTATGTGAGAACCGTGAGGAGTTGTAATGATTGCACCAATTCCATTACCACATGAATTAACAACTCCGTCGAAAACCAACTTCCACTGAGATTCAAACTCAGGACCCTCGTCAGGTAAAGGCTCATCATAATCTTTCATCTTCAAAAACATGACGTCTTCATCTGGAAAATCAAACTTCATCGGCTGATAATCCTTAATCGGCTGTTCTGCAAGATATTTTGACATAACGCTTCCCTTAATAACTCTCTGGGAAACATACTGAATATCATACTCTGTTAAAACCATTTACCATTAGGAAATCCTTCTGGAGAGGGCTTGTTTCTCAAAGACGTACTTGATCGAATCCATCTTTGAAATCAAAAGGGTTGTGTGGTTTAACATTTACTGCCTCAAACGCTTAGCAGCCCAAGCGAGTGCACAACATGTTTTCTCTAGCATTGAGTATCTCGACTCATAATCAGTGAACTTCTTACTCAGGTAATAGATGGCATGCTCTTTTCTACCTGAATCGTCTTGTTGACCGAGCATACATCCCATTGAATTCTCAAAAACCGTGAGATACATGATCAGAGGTCTCCCTGCAAATGGAGGCATGAGTATTGGAGGTTCCTGCAGATACTCTTGTATTCTTTCAAATGCCTTATGGAAATTTTCATTCCACCTGACCATTTGATCTTTTCTTAGAAATTTGAATATTGGTTCACAGATGACTGTTAGATGAGAAATGAACCTTGCAATGTAGTTCAATCTCCCCAGGAAACCACAAACCTCTTTTTCCGTTCTCGGCTCAGGCATTTCTTGTATAGCTTTTATTTTGGTAGGGTCTACCTCAATACCCCTTTCACTGACAATGAAACCCAATAGCTTTCCAGATCTCACCCCGAAGGTGCACTTGTTAGGATTCAGCCTCAGCTTGAACTTCCTTAGCCTTTCAAACAATTTCAGAAGATTGACCAGATGTCATTCCTCCGTTTGTAACTTTGAAATCATGTCATCAACATATACCTCAATCTCATGATGAATCATATCATGAAAGAGAGTCACCATTGGCCGCTGATAAGTTGCCCCGACATTTTTCTCGGAGAGGCAACCGGTGTACCACAATATCTATATCCAACCCAGGTCTGTCTTGGTAAGACCAAGCGAAGATATCTTTATACTCACGAAGCATTTTAACCAATCTTCTCTTGATATTGTCTTCCAATGTAGCCCTAACTCTAACCTCTTTCTTGTCGTCTTCGGTGCCCAGATTGATGACTTCAATATCCTCCTGATGAGGCACAATGACCCTTTCCTCCTGCTTGAGAAGTCTGGCTAACTCTTCGAATAGTTCACAATCTTCATAAGTCTCTTCTTCAGCTTGATAAATGGGATTATCAAAGTCATACGAAGCCATAGCTGGATTTGAATCGATGGTATCTAATAGAAAAGACCTGCATGATGATGTTTATATTTATTATATGATGCAACAAACAAAACACATTGCCATTTTTCTGTTTAATAACAAATGCAAAAACAAGAACAAGAAAAATAGGGATCACAATATTTGAATGCCAAAAACGTCCTTTATTTATGATAAAGTGCAAATAACAAGAGGGCCCTATAAATTGGGTCACTACACCTTGGGCAGAACGTAGGACTAAATATAACCAAAATAATGAATATTACTCTGCAGTAGTAACATGAATGGCTTATTCAGTAGTCCAGCTGCATAGCTTTTGGCCAGGGGTACATGGACGAATCCAGGAATCCATATCGCAATCACTGTCACCTTCGTCATCTTCAATGGCATTAATCATGTCAAATATCACACCAACGCTGGTGAATTGAACAGGTCCCCTATATCTCAGCATGTCTTGAGAAGAACTGGAGGGTTTGTATCCAAGGCTGAACTTGTCCTGCTTGACGGGAACATTAAGAACTTGGCCCCACTTCTATGATGAACCGGATTCTACGACAGCACGGGCTTCCTTGTACGATGACATGGAAACCTCTGGGATTTTGGCTTCTACAGGAGACTTCTTCTGAATCTGAACTATTTCAAACGCCTGGCAGAGTGTTTCGTGGATCTCCCATTCCACTTCCACATACTTGAAGGATGATAAGTGGCTAACCCTAATCTCCTCTTCACCGCATACTATAACAACTTTCCCTTCCATCATATATTTCAGCTTCTGATGCAACGTTGAAGTAACTGCTCCTGCAGCGTGTATCCAAGGTCGGCCAAGCAAACCGTTGTATGTCGGATGGATATTCATAATGTAAAAAGTTGCATCAAAGATCTCTGGCTCAACCTGAATAGGCATCGCAATCTCCCCAAACATTGATCTCTAAGATCCATCGAAAGCCCTCACCACCAAATCACTTGGCGTGCATATCAAACCTTGAGTATCTAATTTCATAAATGCCTTCTTTGGTAGCACATTGAGGGATGATCTTGTATCAACCAAGACATGCGACAGCAGGGACCCTCTACACTCTATTGATATGTGTAAAGCATGGTTATGGTTCCTCCGGGCTGGAGTCAAATCCAAATCAGTAAAACCCAAGCCATTGCCAGTGTTTACATGAGCCACTACCCCCTCCAGCTGATTAACAGAAATCTCCTGGGGTACATATGCTGAATTCAAGATTTTTAATAAAGCGTTGCGGTGTGCCTCCTAACACAACAGTAATGACAGAATGGAAATCTTCGAAGTAGTCTGATTTAAGTGATCCACAATATTGTAGTCACTTTTTCGAATGAGTTTCATGAATTCATCCGCGTCTTTTGAAAAAAAATATTTACCAACCTGTTGTTTATTGTTCTCCTCAATCAATGCCTTACCCTTTCCTTTGTCATTCCTATCAGTATTAACCTCCGGTGGGGAAAAGATCCTGCCACTTCTAGTGATACCGCCGACACCAACTATATTCTCAACCGATGAACTTCCGCATGAAGATCCTGTCAATTCTTGTCTCTTCCCATTACAGAACACCTCTTCCCCATAGTTCCATGGGATGGTTTTAGTGCTCTCGTACGGAACAGGTCCAGGAACAGTAATGATAACGGGCGCTAGCCTAGCAAGCGCTGAAATATTGATTGTTCGGTATGGAATAGAGATTGTAGCAACTTCGCTTTCATCATTACTCACCTTATCCTTAACATCTTCTTTTACAACCTTGTCAAATTATAAACATCCCTCATCAATCATTCTCTGAATACCCTTCTTCAAAAGATCATAGCCCTCATGTTGCGCTTCACATTCTGAGCAGTCAGTAGAACACCCCGAAAACACTCCCTTCTTAAACAAATATACCTTTACGAAACTCAACGGAGTCTTCAAATCCCCAACATCAGTTATCAAATTCAACTTTTCTCCCTCAATAACGGCATTAGCTCTCGCCACCCCATGATTCGGCATCGAGTTTTGATTCACATTAGGCCCTTCGTTGGTGAAATTGATAGCCTTTGAGTCAAGCAAGTCCTGAACTTTGTGATTGAAGGTCTTACAATTGTCAATATTATGGCTCGGGGCTCCTGAATGAAAATCGCATATGGCATTTGCATCATAACCAGGAGGCGGTATACCAGTGAGAGGTGCCAAAGTCCTCTTTTGAAAAAGTTGCAACTACAAAAAATGTTGTAACAACAGAGAATACGACATCAGAGGAGTCTCAAACTTCCTATCAGCCATTCTTGGTCTAGCAGCATAAGGTAGCAGAGCGTTAACTCGTTGCTGAGGTGCAGCTGGAATAGCTATAATAGCAACTTATTGATGATAACGAGATTGTGCTCTACCTCTACCCTTATGAGAAATAGCATTTGCATCCCCTTCCCTCCTCTTAGGGTTTGTTGAATATGGTTTCTTTGCTCCTCCTGAAGAGGATCCACCATTATTTGGAATCTTCCCAAACTTAATCCCACTTTCGACTCTTTCACCAGCCATTACCAGATCAGAAAATCTTGCAGACATACAGCCTATCAACTTCTCAAAATACACACCAGGCAATGATGCCATGAACATGTCGATCAATTCTCTTTCCACCATAGAAGGTTGCACCCTCGCTGCTAAATCCCGTCATCTCTGGGCGTACTCTTTGAAGATCTTCATATTCTTCTACGACAAACTCTGCAATTGTACCCTGTTCGGTGCTAGATCACTATTATACTAATAGTGACGAACGAAGGCCTCAGCCAATTCTTTCCAGCTGCGGATATGAGTTCTCCCAAGCCCCATATACCATTCCAAAGATGCTCTTGCCAGATTGTCTTAGGAAAAATGCATTAACAACTTTTCATCATCGAAGTATGCAGACATTTTTCTGAAATACGCTCGGATGTGTACTCTAGGACAGGTCGTCCCTTTGTACTTGTCAAAATCTGGTACCTTAAACTTAGGGGGAATCTTGACCCCGGGAACTAGACCAAGATCTAACATATCAAGACCCAGAGAGTTATGATTCTCATAAGACTTCATTTTCTCCTCGATCAATTTAAACCTTCTGTCATCTTCAGTTGGCAAACCACCCTCCTTATCTTTCACGGAAAAGACGTCATCCTGGTGATCTTCCTAATGAGGGCCAATAGCCCTGTGCACAACACACACACTCCCACCAGCAACATTACCATTTTCATTCACATCACCTCTGCCTGGAGGTAAGACGACAGTAGGAATACCCTGGGGAATAGACTCACCAACTAGTGGAGGAATAACACCAGATCCTTCATGAAAAACACCCTCTTTATCGACCCGTGCTATCAACGGTTGGACCATCGTTCTTAATTGTTCATGCCCACTGGCAACATTATGCATCAGCTCCATAAACTGGGCAATGCAAGCTCTGACTTCCTGCAGTTCAGCCTAAACCTGATCCATTACCTTTTGCTGATTCCCTCGAGTTGGATATCTGTGGAAACTGAACTCCTCAATCATGTTACTGAAGAAAACCAAGCAGAGATAAGAATACAAGGCCACTGAGAACACCTGTGATGCAAATGACAATGCAGGATGCAAAATGCAAACATATCTATGTATTTACAAGGAGATCTCCCCCTTGATTCTAGTTTCAATAAACAAGAACAACAGAGATGGATAAGAATACCACCAAAATCTTCTCATATCAAGTAAAGCTGAGACAATACATTACAATAAATGAGAAAGATCTGAATACAAAAGGGTAAGGATCTCATCCAACAAACCTAGCGATGATCAAGATACAGGAAAAAAAAAAGAAACTACGGTGACATATTAGAAGATAATCCTCCCCAACAATCATGCTCTTTGCTCCAGGCCTGAGCCTCCTTAAGCATCGTCTTTGTATCTGGATGGTCTGGTCTGACAACCAACTCTCTAATGAGGATGTCCCTTATGCCTATCATATCCTGGAGACAATAGCAATAATCTTCCCAAGCATCTTCGCCGAAGGCATCTTCAAGCCTGGGTTTCTTCACACCTACTTGGATCTTGAGCTCTTCAAGCGCTGATACAGTCTCATGGTGTTTCTACTCAATCGTGTATCTGCAGGATGATTCTGCCATTACTTCTTTTTCCTTGACCTTTAGTTACGCCTTCAGCTTATCAATCTGAGTACGATCCTGGTCTTCCCTGTTCTTGTTGGCGGTCAAAGTAGCATTCCATTGCTCATTGAATTTGGATATCTCCAGACACGCTCTCGTACCCTGATCTGCTCGGCTAGCTCTTTATCCATCTTAGTCAATGATTCTGACTTCATCTTGGCCAAGTAGGTAGCCTCACCTTTATCATGCTTCAGCTGACTAATCTCTTGTTTCAACTCTTCATTCTCTTTGCACAACTCTTGCTTCTCTTCCCAAAGCTTCTTATGTCTCAGGATGTCGATCGTTGTAAGCTGCTCAACCATCAGGGGATACAATGGTTCTTCAATAGGGAATGGCAATAGTACCCTTTCAACTCTCTTCTGAACCCAATCCAAGTAGGGGTCATAAGCTCTGCAATCACCTTTTCCCAAAGAAAGCTTTCCCTTCTTGTGGACTCTTCTCCATGCTTCTTCTATTCTGGCTAGAATATCATAATTAGCTACACCTGTGAAGTACAGAGATTCCTGCACTTCCTCCTCTTTCAGGGGTCCCCTCAAAGCATAACCAAACTGTCTGACAGCAAGAGAAGGATTGTAGTTTATACCACCTTTCCTCCCCATCAAAGGCACATTAGGGAAACTACCACAGTTAAAGATGAGCTCACGACCAAGCAGATCTCGGTTGAACCAGGCGATATCCTTTTCTGTTAAACCCATAAGCCTCTTTGACCATTCAGACGAATTTCTTGAATCCACAAAAGCTCCAGAGTAAGGAAGATGGTCGACAAACCATTTGTGAAAAAGAGGTGCACAACAAGAAACCATTTTTCCTCTTATTTTCTCATTCTTGTAGGGTACTGAATGATACAAACCTCCTAGGAGAGTAGGTACGGGGTTCCTGGAAGCGAAGATATGAAAGGCATCAAAATCAACAAAGTCCGGTATGTTAGGAAACAACACAATGCCATAGACGCACAAAGCCAAGATAGAACTGAAAATCACCCAACAACCCTCTTCAGCATACTTCCGGGCTTTATCCATCAAGAAAGATAAAGTAAAGCCGAAAACTACATTCCTGCTGACAACATGATCAACCAACTCAAAGGCGCTCAAATAAAGAGCGGCGACCAACTTCTTGAGATCGGGTTCTTCCTCTGAAGAAAAGAATGGCACTTCATCTTGAACCGGAATGCCTAAGATGAAAGCTAACTCCTCCAAAGTCGGAACCAACACATAGTCCCGGAAAGTGAAACATCATAGCGGTGGATCATAAAAATGTAACAGAGTATGAATAGCTCCATAATCATAACTCGTGATCTTACAGACAAGATTTAAAATTCTCCCATAATCTTTCCTGAAGGTTTCAAGGATGTCAGGCTCAGCCATGGAAATCAGACCAAATAAAGGTCCTAACTCAAGTTTCGGAAACCTGGATACAACAATCCTCTTTCTTTCTACTTCCATCTCTACAGAAGATCAGTACCGAAATCAAAGGAGAGACGAGAACCTGTAAAACCCACAGACATGCAATGTTAAATGCAGGATGATTATGCAGATACAAACTTGGGATCAAGGTATCCAATGCTTAAACTTGTTGTTGTGCTGTTGACTGAATTAGAATTCGGCTCTAATAAGAAATCCAGAAAACCAGGACACTGAGACAGTATAAAACCGGAGTACTCCGGATCAAAAGTCCGCTCGAACGAGAAAAGCATAAAACTGAGTTGGTTGAAATTCAAGGTTTTCTGCAAAACCCTTCCCTCTCACATCTGAGTTCTAATCTTGAGCGGTACAACAACTTATGCAAGTCATCAATATCACGAACTCTTAGGTCGAGAGACGATGATATGTTCACCATTTCTGGTTTGGCATCATGGTCAATCAAGGAGGTCTCAACTGACTTCCTAATGAACGGTCTCCAGAGTCATTAGTTTTTCTAAGTCAATACTCCCACAACTGCACCAGACGCGCGGGGTAGAGTATCTCCAAAGAAAAACCTCATCCGGACGTGAATTTCGCACTCGCTATTGCATGGTCAGGCGCCACACAAGCTCCCGCTACTCTCCTCATTAATCCTGTGTGTATACTCAAGCCTGTGTATGGGGCTTATCTCTCATGGAACAACCCACCCAACAGCGCAACAACAACAGCATAATTTGATAACAATAAGATGCAAATGCAATAATATACAACAGATAATGCACATAAAAGAAAATAGCTGCACAAAAGTAAACATTCAAAGACCCAAAACAGACAAGCGCTAGGATTGACTCGCATAGGGAACTTGTTGTCCCCAGCAGAGTCGCCAGCTGTCGCAACTGCGAAAATCACCTGACAGAAAAACAAAAGAGTCGCCACCAAACTTTATTTATCCCAAAGAGAGGGAAAGGAAATGATCAAAGAAAACCTGAAGAATGGGAAAAGAAAAGATCATCACAACCAAATATTAGGTTCGGGAGTTGGTTACGCAAGGGGAAGGTATTAGCACGACTCACGTCCTTTGTACTCAACGGGATCCATGCTTGTTGTCTAATCAAAGGGTGTGTTTATCTATAAGCTACTGCTAAACGGGGGATGGAAAAGAAAAAAAGGAGACTCAATAGGACATCTCCACCCTATGCCTACGTATTCCATCGTGCAATGGGAAATTCAGAGTCAACATAGTTCAGAAAACTATGGGTGAAAGGGGGAAAGGTTGCTCTCCAAGACATCGTCGACTTGTGCCTACGTATCCTTATCTGGTATGAGAAATCAGAGCAAACATAGTTCAGGTAAACTAGACCACAGGTTGGTTAAGTCTTTTTTTTATGAGTGACGTTAAGTTCCCTTTCCAGAAGTTAGGGTCGATGCATGTTTGCGATAGAACAGAAAAGTAACGCACTCTTTTCTGAAAATGAGTTTGAAACGCAAATCTCGAAGGATACAAGTTTTGGCTTTTGTTTGTGAGTTTTAGTGAAGTGAATTAGTTTGCTTTGTGATTCACGTTGCACTAAAGACTATGACAAAGGAGTGAATGCGTCACCTATCGCCCCCAGACGGGACGTACATTAAACACTCTAAACAAGTGAGAGGAGACCCCTCACTCATCATTTCCCATGTGCTTAAGGCTCGTAGCGTACAATGGTCATCATATTTATTAGATGAGTTAGAATGTGTTTTGAGATGAGAAGAGAGACGCACGAAAGGTCTAAGGAAAACTCGGCCCTAACATTGTCATGCAAAGTGGTCCTAAAGTTGGGATGTGAAAGGAGATTCTATCCTAATGTTAGCATGCAAAAGATGGACCTAAGGTTGAGGTTAAAAGGGACTAGCATACTTGTTATCATGCATGGATTAAACTCATAATATCTATCTTACTCCAAATTTAATCAGAAATTAAATTGGAATAAGAATCCTAAGGGAGCATGCAAAGACAAAGCAAAAAACAAGGAAACAAGGTAGAAACAGCAACTATAACAACGCCTCCTACACAAGACAGTAGTAAAATCCAGCATACAAGCAAGACAGCCTATAACATCACATGTTTCAGCATAAAAGCTGACATAAAAAGCAGGCAGCAAGCAAGCAAGGCAAAGATAGCATGAAAGTTCAGAAAATCCACAGTTGCGGAAAGTTGAGCAACAAGCTAGCTTGAATGCAATTAATCGAGAGTAAGCACCAATCATCAACAGATATCATGCAACAATGGACATGCTTTAACAATCAAATATGATTGATTAACAATAATGCATCAACAAGAATCATCAAGATCAACATGTTTTTCAATTAAAATGAAGGATCAAACGATCAAATTAGCATGCAACAAGTGGCATCGGAAGCAAATGCAAACATGAAACAAATATCCAACAAGATAATCAACAATGATAATCAATTATCATGATCTAAGAAAACAAGTCAAGTGATCATGATCTAAGAAAACAAGTCAAGTGATCATGGAATCAAACAAGTCAAGTGATCATGGCATCATCGAGATCAAAAATTCAAGAATGGTGAAATATGTCAAAAACAATCCACATAAATGCATCATATCAATCCATGAAGTTTACATGTGAAAAGGAGCCCAAACAACCAAAAAAAATGCAAAAACACAGCATTCTGCCTAGTGGTAACTGGTTACTCTATATCAGGTAACTGGTTACCCTATTGAAAAAAACATCATGGACATGAAATTTGTACAGAGTAACCGGTTACCACTGAACCAGAAACAGAAAAACAGCTTTAAAAATCAGTTTTCAGCATCCAACAGCTTTTCCAATCCCTCATATGAACATGCTATCAATTAAGAACGAATCTATCATCAAGAATCAGTGGCCAAACATCATGTATGCACAACCAAGCAATGAAATCACAAATCACCAAGATCCAAATCATAAAAATGGATCAAAAAGCAGCAAAAACCATGGATCTACATTGTGACTATTCAAATAAGCTTAAAACAGAATTAGATCTAGAATTGCCAACCTTCAAAGCTGAGATTTGCTTTGGTGAGTGTCGATTCACTTAAAATTAGCATATCCAAGCAAGAAACCCAAAGATTCTTCAAGATCCAAGAGCTTCCTTATGGTAGAAATGAAGAACAAGCAAGATCAAGCAAAAATGATCCAATAAAAGCACTTCCAATCTAGCTTCCAAAATCAGATCTTAATTCAAACGAATATTTAATGGTGAATTGAAGATAATGGAGATGGATGATGAAGGTTTAGCTCTAGAATTCAAGGATTCCAATGAAGAATCAAAGAACTCAAGTGAAAAGACCTTTAATGGAGGTTTTGGGAGTGAAAAAATGGAGAGAAAGTTGAGACGCAATTCTCAAGAATGAGTGTGAAATCTGAAAATGAAGGTAATTGTGTGAGGTTTAGAGCAAGTTTACTTAAATAAGTTCTAGGTTTGGAATTAAAATGTGGTTTGGAATGTGGATTATGTAACACCCTTTTCTACCCCACAAATATAATGGCAAATCAATCATATTTATCAGAGTAAAATATTGAACGCAATAAAGTCGTCTCAAAAGGGCGTATATTTCTCAATAATTCAAATATAGTCAATGCTCCGTGAACAACCGGTTTTCCAAAAATTACTCAAAAGGAAGCGGAACTCGAAAAGGCAAAAATCCAAAGTTTTCCTTGCGTAGTAACTTAATCAAAATAACAATAATCAATAAAAACATGGTTCAACTCAAAAGACCCCAACCCGATGTTACACTATCAGAGCAAGACCCTCTAAGTCAACCACAATGGCCAACGACCCAAAAACTTCAAAAAGTACTCGACGGCATCCACGGCTAAACCTGGTCATCTGCACGTTACTCATAGGAATCATCCTAAAATCATGTATTAATCTCAGAAGAATCATAATCATACTCATGGTAATTCATCAAAACATCAAAACATCAAGACATCACTGCACAAGATCCGAATTTGCAAAACTTTGCTACATTCGCTAGCAAGTTCGTTGTACGAGTCTGGGCGAATGTTCTCCGTGCGAAGGTTTCTTCGTTGTGCAAACTCGCAATTACAGCAAATCGATGTTACGCACCAGTAGCAAAACCAGCCCAAAAGTCCATACGATTTCCTTCCCCAATGCCCCAAAAACATCCCAAAATCATTCCTAAGGTATTATGGCGATAAAGGCACAAAATCTACGACTTATTAGGCCAATCCAGTATCATATTTACGCCTCTAATTCCCATAAATCCCCACAATTACCATACATTCACTATAGTTCTCATAATCATTTACCCTATATGGTTAAAACCTCAACAACAGATTTTGGCCACGAAGGCCTAATTTCCCTTACTCCCAAATCATCCTCAAACCTATCAAACCATCAGTTCAAATCCCTCAAACTCGTTAAACTCACCAGAAAGGCAACAACAATTCAATACTCAAAATCCCTAAACCCTTAAATCGGCTTTAAACACATTGAATCACATTGAAAACAATGAAGACAATACTCCTGATACCTTAATTGCCGACTCTAAGTCTTTCTCCTTGATTCTTGGAAACCTCGCGAAGCCTTGCCTCAATCCTCTTCCTCAGAGCTCTGGCCTCTATTTCTTCTCTTTTCACGGTCTAACAAGAATGAATCCTAATTCCCTCAAAATTCCTTTTTGTTAAACCTAACTTTGGGCCTTAAAATTGGGTTTTCCAACTTCACCCTTACTAACTCCTCCTCAAATGTCCACTTTGCCCTTAATTAACTTATATTTATTTAAATTAATAATAATACCAATATATTCATATTATATACTATTATTTAAATAAATAACTCAAAGTCCATAATTCTCAATGTTCACACCAACCACCGAAAATCACCAAATATAAGAATATTCATATTTAAATAAATTAAATAAATATTCCAGGAATTTAGGGTGTTACAACTCTCCTCCACTTAAAAAAAAATTCACCCTCGAAAATTACCTCAAGGAAATAGAGTCGGATACGACTCCCTCATTTGATCCTCACGCTCCCAAATCATACTCCCTTAAGCTGGTCCTCCCCAAACTACCTTTACCAAGGAAATCTCTTTACCTCGTAGTTGCTTCACTTCTTGTTCATCAATCTGAACTGGCAATGTCTCAATAGTAAAATTATCTCTCACTTGCACATCATCCATCTGAATCACATGTGATGGATCTGGAATGTACTTCCTCAATTTAGACACATGAAACACATCATGCAAATTCATAAGCGACGGCGGTAAAGCAATCTGATATGCTACATCTCCCACCCTTTGCAAAATCTGATACAGACCAACAAAACACGGTGTGAGCTTTCTGAACTTCAAAGCTCGGCCAACACCAGTTACCGACGTAACTTTCAAAACACGTGATATCCTTCATGGAACTTAAGTGCTTTCCTTCTCTTATCATGGTAACTCTTCTGACGACTCTGTGACGCTTTCATCTTTTCTTGGATCATCTTGATCTTTTCAGTCATCTCTTACACAATCTCAGGTCCGAGTATAACACTCTCGCCTGATCCATACCAACACAAAGGAGTCATACATCTCCTACCATACAATGCCTCATACGGTGTCAATCCGATGCTAGAATGGTAACTGTTGTTGTAGGTAAACTCAATCAACGGCAAATGACTATCCCATGATCCACCTTGATCAAACACACAAGCTCTCACTAAATCCTCTAAACACTGGATAGTTCTCTCTGTCTGTCCATCCGTCTGCGGATGATAAGAAAAACTCAACCTCAGCTTAGTACCCAAAGCTGTCTGCAAGCTCTCCCAGAACCTCGATGTAAATATCGGATCTCTATCAGACACAATGCTTGAAGGAATACCATGCAGTTTCACAATCTCATCAATATACAATTCGGCCAACTTTTGTAACGAATAATTGATCCTCATCGGTATAAAATGAGCTGATTTGGTCAATCTATCGACAATCACCCAAATTGAATCATATCCCTTCAAAGTCTTTGGTAGACCTGTCACAAAATCCATAGAAATGATATCCTATTTCCACTCTGGAATATTCAACAGTTGCATCAGACGCAACAGTCTTTGATGTTCAATCTTCGACTTCTGACTAGTCAGACAAGCGTACACAAACTCAGTCACTTCCTTCTTCATCCCTGGCCATCAAAATAATTTCTTCAAGTCTTGATACATCTTTGTGGCACCCGGATGAATACTTAATCCACTTCTGTGACCTTCCTCAAGAATACTCTTCTTAATTTCTGGCACATCTGGAACACACACTCTATCTCTGAGCCTCAACAACCATTCTCATCGACCCGAAAATCACCCCCGTTACCTTGGTTGATTAACGTCAGACGATCCACTAAACTCAAATCAGATTTTTGACCTTCTCTAATTTCTTGGAGAATACCATTAGTCAGCTTCAGCATACCCAACTTCACACTGTTAGGAGTCTCTTTACACACTAGACTCATATCTCTGAATTGTTCAATCAGTCCTAACTCTCGAACCATAAGTAGTGACATATGTAAGGACTTCCTACTTAACGCATCAGCCACAACATTAGCCTTACTAGGGTGGTAACTCAATTTAAAATGATAATCCTTCAAAAGTTCAAGCCATCTCATCTACCTCATATTCAACTCTTTCTGATCAAACAAATACTTCAGGCTCTTGTGATCACTGAACACTTCGAACCTGGACCCAAAAAGATAATGTCTCCAAACTTTCAACAAATACACCACCGCGGCCAACTCTAAGTCACGCGTAGGATAATTCCTTTCATGAACCTTCAGTTGTCTGGAAGCATAAGCGACGACCTAACCATTTTGCATCAGTATGCCACCAAGACTCATCTTTGATGCATCATAGTAAACTACAAAAGACTCACTCGGATTTGGAAAGATCAACACTGGAACACTTGTCAACTTTTTCTTGAGTTCTACAAAACTCTTCTCATATGCAACATCCCACACATAAGCTTGACCCTTCCGAGCCTACTGAGTCAATGGTAGTGCCAAATTTGAAAAACCTTCTATAAACCTACAATAATAACCAGCCAACCCAAGGAAACTTCGAATCTCAGAAGCAGACTTCGGAGTGTCCTACTGCAACACAGCATCAACTTTTGACGGATCAACAGAAATTCCACCACTATAAATCACATGGACAAGGAAACTCACTTCCTTAAACAAAAACTCACACTTGGACAACTTGGCATAAAGCTTCTTGTCCCTAAAAACCTGCAATACAACTCTTAGATGTTGCGCATGTTCTTCCTCAAACTTCGAATATATCAAGATATTTTTGATGAATACTACCATAAATTGATCCAAGTAAGGATGAAAAATCCTATTCATATGCTCCATGAATACACCAAGTGCATTAGATACACCAAACGACATCACCATATATTCATAATGACCATATCTTGTCCTAAATGTTATCTTTGGAATATCATCAGGCTTCACACGGATCTGATGATAACTTGACCTCAAATCTATCTTGCTGAACACAAAAGCACCCACCAATTGATCCATCAGATCGTTAATCCTCGGAAGTTGATACTTATTCTTGATCGTCACTTTATTCAACTGTCGATAATCCACACACAATCTCATGCTACCGTCTTTCTTCCTCACCAACAACACAGGAGCACCCCACGGAGAAACACTCGTTGAATAAACTTCTTCTCAAGCAGCTCTTCCAACTGTTTCTTCAATTCTCCTAACTCAGATACAGACATTCGATAAGGAGCCATTAACACAGGACTAGTGCCTGGTATCACATCAACAGTAAACTCTACCTCACGCTCAGGAGGTAAGTCACTCATGCCGCTTGGAAACTGAAATTTTGGCAAGCACACGATGGATGTTATTGCCAAAGTTATAACATCCACTGTGACATTAACTACTGCACTAACTAATTAAACTGTAGGTAAAAGCAGTAAATAGCACAACAATTGTTCACCCAGTTCAGTGTCAACAACACCTACATCTGGGGGCTACCAAGCCAGGGAGGAAATTCACTATTAGCAGAATAAATTCAAAGTCAAACAACCATTTTTCACTTCTCACTTAATCTCTACCCAATGACACTTCAACCTAGAGACACTCTAGACTTGAGTATTCCCACTCACTCCCTCTCAATCACACCACAGTGATATCCAATTACAGTTACAGAATAACGATGAAGAAACACTTCATACACACCTTGATCTTTCTTCAAAGTTTTGATCAAGGGACACACACACTCTTGCTTAAAAGCTTTGAGTGAGACACAACTTAGAAACTACCTAACCAATGCAGCTGACAGTTGCTTGGTAAACAAGTATTCCTAAGACTCAATTCACACGTGAAGAACACACTTTCTTCACTCACAATACTCATGTGAAGAACAACCTTCTTCACTCACAAGGACTCTGTAATTTGCACTCTATGATCTTCTGTCAAGAGCTTAATTTCTAGGATTGCTCCTTCTGATATTTATAGTGCAGTCAGTCCTTTGGGCCTTGGTGCACATAGTTAGGTTTAATCATAACAAACCCTACTCTTCAATTCTCTGCACGCTTGCCCTTTAATTTAGGAACATTTGTTTTGCTTTAGTACTTCTCAAATGTTTCCTGTCTTTCAGCTTGAGCTCCTGATGTAATTCCTGATTTCTAGATACCAGAAAAACTAACTTGCCCGCTGGATGTCATACGGTCAGTGTCATGACATTCTGTATGACATTCAGCTTAACTTATAGTTAACTTACCCTGCACACACATCATTAAGTATGTCCTAACATTCAGTATGACATACATGTAAACTCTAAAGTTTTGCCACAAAATGTAGCCAATCAAGAGCACTTACAAACTCCCCCTTTGGCAAATTTTTGGCTAAAACACACTGTTTAACATATCAGAGTTTACACACAACGGAAGACTTATCATGTGCCCTGTCATGCAGGAAAGTTACTACCTCAAACCACTCTCAGAGTCCTCACAGTTAGCTCTCACCTTGTTAACCATCTGTTAGTTACCACTACAGATGTCACACTCTGTTGAGTAACCCACTGAGTTACTCCCCTTCAACTGATGTACCATACCAGCTGAGCACTTAACCTGCACACTCTGCAGTCACATATACTCATCCTGTCTGCTCTAGATGTTATGATCTTCAAGATAACATCCTGAAGTACACACACTTGTGCTGCTCCCCCTGAAGAGTTGCACAACACTCTCTGCTACACACATAACTCCTAAACACCTTCTAGGATCACACATGGTTAGCAACACGCACAATCAACCAATCAGTTCTAACAAACATTCCTATACACCATAGGAATTCACACAAATCAGAGTTTACTAATAGCACTAGATAGTTGTTAACACACAAATCCTCAGCAACACCTGCAAGCATGATTATACCATGTGCACACAATAGCACATATGCTAGCCCACCTGCTGTCATAGAGAGCATCACAAATACAGATTGTTAATCAATTCCTACAGAAGGCTAACTAATCAACACAAAACAACAATAACACCTCTTCCTGCACTCACTCAGTGGCCACAGCACACATCAATCATCTTCCTCAGAAGAGTTAGAATCACTGTGATCTAAATCTGACAGTGAAATGTCCTTATTGATGTCATCAGGATTGTCCTCTGGCATCTTAGAATTGTGAGGTGGATCCCTGCGAGCCAGGGGAATGGTGATACCTCGAATTGGCAGCCCTTTTTTGAGTATATCATCGACAATTTTCTTATTTGATTTCTCCATATAAGTCGTGCCTTCCCTGTTGGTGATGGGCCTAAGTTATTTAGCAGTGGGAGGTGGATACTTGCGCTTGGGTGCTTCAGCAGTAGGAGGGGCATCTTTTGAGGATTGGGGAGGGGTCTTGGAAGAGGAGGCATTATGATAGGACGACATCTTGGTGCGGATTGAGAATTCTGTAGAGAGAAGGAGGCAAAAAAACAAGTATACGCAGAGATGTAGCACGTTTGTGTGGGGAGGAGAGCTTTTATGGTCAAGGCCGTGGGCTGCATTGAATTTTTAAAACTCTCACGTGCCCTTAATTGCTATGAGTCTTCATTTATGCAGATACCTAATTTTCCTCTTAAATTCTCAAATTGAGCAGCATCAAGGGCCTTTATAAAAATGTCTGCCAGCTGTACTTCTGTGGGCACATGTTCCAAGGAGACCACTTTATCTTCCACTAGGTCTCTTATGTAGTGATGTCTTATATCAATGTGCTTAGTTCTGCTATGCTGAATTGGGTTCTTGGAGATATTGATAGCACTAAGATTGTCACAATATAGTGTCATGACATCCTGCGTGACATTGTATTCTGTCAGCATTTGCTTCATCCAGACCAGCTGAGAGCAGCTACTGCCAGCTGCTATGTATTCAACTTTTGCAGTGGACAAGGAGACACAGTTTTGCTTTTTGCTAAACCATGATATGAGATTATTCCCCAAGAAGAAGCATCCACCAGAGGTGCTTTTTCTATCATCATCACTTCCAGCCCAGTCAGCATCACAGTATCCAGATAATTTAGGATCACACCCATGTGTGTACAGTATACCATAATCACTGGTTCCATTCACATACTTGAGAATCCTTTTGACTTGATTTATGTGACTTACCTTAGGGGTTGCTTGATACCTGGAACATACACCAACTGCAAATGCAATATCAGGTTTGCTGGCTGTTAGATACAATAAGCTTCCAATCATGCTTCCGTACAAGCTTTGATCCACACCTGTACCACTTTCATCTTTTGACAACTTTAGATGAGTAGGTGCAGGTGTTCTTTTGTGACCAGCCTTATCCAATCCAAATTTTTTCAATATGCTTTTGGTATACTTACTTTGGGAGAGAAATATAGATTCCTCCATTTGCTTGAGTTGCAGTCCAAGAAAGTAAGTTAGTTCTCCACATAGACTCATCTAAAACTCAGATTGCATCTGATAGACAAATTGTTTAACTAATTTCTCAGACATTCCACCAAAGACTATGTCATCCACATATATTTGTGCAATCATGAGTTTTCCATTCTTATTTTTCACAAAGAGAGTCTTGTCTATTCCTCATTTCCTGTATCCATGGGAAATAAGAAATTCAGTCAATCTTTCATACCAAGCCCTAGGTGCCTGCTTCAATCCATAGAGTGCCTTTCTTAACTTGTATACATGGTCTATCAATTTGGGATCCTCAAATCCCTTGGATTGTGCCACATATACTTCGTCATTTAGATATCCATTCAGAAATGCACTTTTCACATCCATTTGGAACAGTTTGAATTTTATGATGCAGGCAATTCCTAACAGTAGCCTGATGGACTCAAGTCTTGCAACTGGTGCAAAGGTTTCATCAAAATCAATTCCTTCTACTTGAGTGTACCCCTGTGCCACTAGTCTAGCCTTGTTTCTGACTACAATACCTTGTTCATCTGATTTGTTCTTGTAAATCCATTTGGTGCCAATGATGTTTGTTCCATCAGGTCTTGGCACCAGTTCCCATACCTCATGTCTTTTAAACTGTTCCAATTCATCTTGCATGGCCTTGATCCAGTATTCACCAGTTAAGGCTTCCTTTACATTTTTGGGTTCAATCTTAGACACAAAACATGAATTTGAGACTACTTCTCTAGCTCTGGTCCTTACCCCACTGTTGAGGTCTCCAATGATAAGATCTTTGGGATGATCTTTCAGGATTCTGATAGAAGGTTCTCTGATAGTGGTTTCTGGTTCAGAACCTGGAGTTACAGCTTGTGTATCTTCAATAATCACTATACCATATGTTGATGTCTCAAGCAGTGTTCCAACATCCTCTATAACATTGATTTCTTCATACTGATCATCAATGATAGCATTTATGGATTCCATCAAGACTTTTGTTCTGGAGTTGTACACTCTATAAGCTCTACTGTTGGTAGAGTATCCTAGAAAGATGCCTTCATCACTTTTGGGACCATTTTCCTCCTTTGTTCCCGATCTGTCAAGATGTAACACTTGCTCCCAAACACATGAAAGTACTTCATAGTTGGTTTCCTTTCTTTCCATATCTCATACAAGGTAGTTGATGTTCCTTTTCTCAAGGTCACTCTGTTGTGAACATAGCAAGTTGTGTTCATAGCCTCTGCCCAAAAATGCATAGGTAACTTCTTTGCATGTAGCATGGCTCTGGCAGACTCTTGAATAGTCTTGTTTTTCCTTTCCACTACTCCATTTTACTAGGGAGTAATAGGAGAGGAAAACTCATGACTGATCCCTTCAGATGAGCAGAACTCAGCAAACTTGGAGTTTTCAAACTCCTTGCCATGATCACTTATGGTCCTAACTACACCACATTCCTTTTCTCTTTGAAGTCTGATGCACAGCTCCTTAAAGACTTCAAAAACATCTAATTTTTCCCTGATGAAGCTTATCCAAGTGAATATGGAGTACTTATCCACAACTACATAGGCATACTTTTTACCACCAAGACTTTCTACTTGCATTGGTCCCATCAAGTCCATGTGCAGTAGTTCCAGAACTCTGGAGGTAATCAGGTGACCGACCCTTGGATGAGATGTCTTGGTTTGCTTGCCTACTTGACAATCACCACATATCTTCCCTTCCTCAATAGTCAGGTTTGGAATTCCTCTTACAGGCTCCTTGGAGATGATCTTCTTCATTCCTCTTAGATGAAGGTGCCCAAGTTTTTGATGCCACAACTTTACCACCTTTACTTCTCTGGCCATAGAGCATATGGTGGATTTGCTTGAGTCTTTAGGCTCCCATAAGTAACAATTGTCTTTAGATCTAGACCCCTTCATTACTTCTTCATTATCACCATTTGTGACCACACATTCTTCTTCAGTGAATTTCACACTAAGTCCTTGATCGCAGAGCTGACTAATGCTTATCAAGTCGGCAGTCAGTCCTTTCACTAGCAGTACATTGCCCAGGTTAGGTACTCCAGGGCAGTCCAGTTTCCCAACCCCTTTGATCTCTCCTTTTGCTCCATCACCAAAAGTCACATAACTAGTGGAATGAGGTTTGATGTCCACCAGCAGATTCTTTATGCCAGTCATGTGTTTAGAACAGCCACTATCAAAGTACCAATCTTCTTTAGCTGACACTCTTAGAGATGTGTGAGCTATCAGACTAGTCTCCTTTGCCACCCATTGTTGCTTCTTGGCAGGAGTCCTTTGATGAGTGTGACTAGGATATCCATGCAATTTGAAGCAAAAACGTTTTAGGTGACCAAATTTTCCACAGTAATGACACCTCCACCTTTGGAATTTTCCTCTTGTCTGCTTCATGTTCTTGTTCCTCTGATGTTGTGACATTGGTCGTGACTTCCGGTTTGACCTCTGATTTTCAGATTTTGGTCTCTTGACCCCCAAGATGGGTTTTTGTTCACCAATAAACCCCAGTCCACACATGTCTCCTGCTATTTGCCCACTCTGTAGGATTTTTTCAAGAGTGTCAGTCCCATGATTTAGCATCCTAATTGATCTTGTCATCTACTCAAGTTTGCAGTTCAACAAGCTGACCTCACTGTTGAGTGAGTCTATTGTTGCAAGATGTACCTTCTTTTCAGCCTCCAGCTTCTTAATGATCCCTTTCTGCACACCTCAGCACTTCTGAAACACAGCTGTTTGTATGAAGCTGCAAGCTCATCAAAAGTCAGTTCATCCTCACTTGAGTCATCTTCAGATGAGCTTACACTATTTAGAATAGTGACATGCCTGGCATACTCCTTTTCTGATCCACTTTCAGAATCTTCATCAGACCAGGTGACAGTTAGGCCTTTTCCTTTCCTTTTTAGGTATGTGGGACATTCCTTTCTAATGTGTTCATATCCCTCACACTCATGGAATTGAACTCCTTTGCCTTGGTTAGAGTTCTCATCAGACTTACTCTTTCTGTTGTTGTCAGAAGAGGTGTTCTTGGCATGGGGTTTTGACTTATGATCTATCCTTTTGTCTTCCAAGCAAGGCTATTGCTTCTAACAAATTCTCCTCTTTTTCACCACCCTCTACTTCTGAATCCTCAGCAGTGTTTGAGGGAAGAGTTATGCTTTTGCTCTTTTTCTCTACTGGTTGATCATACATGCCCATCTCAAATGTTTGGAAAGAACCTATGAGTTCATCAACTTTCATGTTGCATATGTCTTGAGCTTCTTCAATGGTTGTGACCTTCATGGGAAACCTCTTAGGTAAGGATCTGAGAATCTTCTTTACAAGCTTCTATTCAGCCATCTTTTCTCCTAAGGCTTCTGAGGTGTTTGCAAGTTCAAGAACATTCATGTAAAACTCATGAATGGTTTCATCTTCCTTCATTCTCAGACCTTCAAATTTGGTGGTCAGCATTTGAAGTCTTGACATTTTGACCTTGGAAGTTCCCTCATGAGTAGTTCTGAGAGTGTCCCAAACATCCTTTGTTAGTTCACAGTGGTGTACCAGTCTAAAGATGTTTTTGTCTATACCATTGAAGAGTATATTCAATGCTTTAGAGTTCCCAAGAGCTAAGGCCTCTTGCTCTTTGTTCCATTCCTCTTCAGGAATTAACACATTTACTCCATCCTTGTCAGTCTTCACATGATGTTTCCAGCCAGAGTTTGCAGCTCTCCAAGCCTTGTTGTCTAATGATTTTAAGAATTCAATCATCCTAGGTTTCCAATAATCATAATTAGAACCATTCAGAATTGGAGGTCTATTAGTGAATCCTATATCTTTATCCATAGTACCAGAATTTATTTCCCTAGATCTCACCCAGAATAAACAGGCAGGTTGCCTGCTCTGATACCAATTGAAATTCTAGCAAGCACACGATGGATGTTATTGCCAAAGTTATAACATCCACTGTGACATTGACTACTGTACTAACTAATTAAACTGTAGGTAAAAGTAGTAAATAGCACATCAATTGTTCATCCAGTTCAGTGTCAACAACACCTACATCTGGGGGCTACCAAGCCAGGGAGGAAATTCACTATTAGCAGAATCAATTCAAAGTCAAACAACCAGTTTGCACTTCTCACTTAATCTCTACCCAATGACACTTCAACCTAGAGACACTCTAGACCTGAGTATTCCCACTCACTACCCCTCAATCACACCACAGTGATATCCAATTACAGTTACAGAATAAAGATGAAGAAACACTTCATACACACCTTGATCTTGCTTTAAAGCTTTGATCAAGGGATACACACACTCTTGCTTAAAAACTTTGAGTGAGACACAACTTAGAACCTACCTAACCAATGCAGCTGATAGTTGCTTGGTAAACAAGTATTCCTAAGACTCAATTCACACGTGAAGAACACACTTTCTTCACTCACAATACTCACGTGAAGAACAACCTTCTTCACTCACAAAGACTCTGTAATTTGCACTCTCTAATCTTCTGTTAAGAGCTTGATTTCTAGGATTTCTCCTTCTGATATTTATAGTGCAGTCAGTCCTTTGGGCCTTGGTGCACATAGTTAGGTTTAATCATAACAATCCTTACTCTTCAATTCTCTGCACGCTTGTGTCGCTTCCGCGAAAATAAGGTGCCGACAAAACAGAAGAGTCGCCACCTTTCGTTATTTATCCCTCAGAGCGGGAAAGGAAACGATCGGAAAAACCTGACGAAAAAGGTATAAGACAAGGTCATCGCAACCGTTGTCTGGGTTCGGGAGTCGGTTACGCAAGGGGAAGGTATTAGCACCTCTCACGTCCGTCGTACTCGACGGGATCCACGCTTGTTGTGTTTACTGGACGGGTTGTTTTATCTATCTACCTATCAAGGCTGGCTTAAAAAGAAAAGAAAATGACTCGTCAAAGCGTCGCACTTTATGCCTACGTATTCTCATCAGAGAATGAGAAATCAGAGTCAACGTAGTTCGACCTACGACGGGTTACGAGGAAGGTGGCTCGCCAATACGTCAGTATTGTGCCTACGTACTCTCAACAGGTATGAGAGATCAGAGCTTACGTAGTTCGGGATAATACGGATGACGGGAATTCAGATTCATCTGTTTTATCGAGTAGGGTTGAACAGCAGTTCTAGCAATTAGGGACAAAGCCTGTTTGCGGTGGCGCTGAAGTTTAACGACAGTCTTTTCTTCGGAAAAGCTTCCTTTGAATTATGGGCCCACGGGGCAAAAAGGTTTGAAGTTTGTTTTCTGTCTTTTATGAAAGAACTGTTTTTTATTGTGTTTGCAATTTCAATCGCACTAAAGACTATGACCTGAGAGTGAATGCGTCGCATGTTACCCAAAGGGTGCCATACTAAACATCCGGACTGTTGAAAAGAAGCTCTCCAACAATCCTTTCTTAGATAGCTTAAGGCTCGTAACGTACGAAAGAAATCATTCATGATTACTGTATCTTAAGCTGTTTTGAGATGAGAAGAGAAGGGGCTCAACTAAAGGGAGACTATCAAGTCCTACTGTTGTCATGCCAAGGGTTCATCCTATAGTTGAGGTTTGAAATAGGGAACTCATAGAAGTTATCATGCATAGGTTTCAACCTAAAGTTCTATCATCACTTCCTTATCAAAGGAAATGAGATTCCTAAGGGATCATGTCAATGATAAACAAAAACAAATAAAGCATCAGCTTAAACAGTAAACAGATATACAGTAAAATGCATGCAATGCAAGTGAGGGAGGAAATGTGTGTGGGGCATCAGCCTCCACAAGCTCGTATCGACCTCAAGCCAGATATGAATAACAATAATCATACAGAAGAAATAACATGCTATCAAGCAAGATACAGTAAACTGCAATCATACAGAAGAAATAACATGCTATCAAGCAAGATACAGTAAACTGCAATCATACAGAAGAAATAAAATGCTATCAAGCAAGATACCACATGGGCAAGGGAGCAGGGCTCTACCGAATACCCGCAAGCAAAGCCATACAGTAAAATACAAGCAGAGGGACCAACTCAACCTCTAGCGCAACCATGCTCCTAGCTTAAAGTCAGTCTAGATATGAACTTATTCTAATGCGTCAAGCAAGTCAAACAAGGCACATCAACACAGAAAAGCAAACAGACAAGAGAGAAAGCAGATCAACAGCTCCCCCTTCCAATTCCAAGCTTCAGCTCTTCAGTCAATTCCACCTTCAGGCTTCACTCTTAACTACAAGTATCAACTTGATTCCTTCAGACTCTCCAAACCTCAGTGCAAGTGTCAACTTATCCTTTATTCCTCAAGCCTCAGCTCTACACTCAATCTCAATTGAATCCTCTTCATAAGTATCAACTTAGTCTTCAAGCTTCAACTCTCTTTGCTTTACCAGTATCAACTTGGTCTTCTTCTCCTACAAGCTTCAGCTTCTCAGAGTAGTCTTCAATCACCTGGAAGTGTCAACTTCATCCTTCAATTCTTTTTCAAGCCTCAGCTCTTCACTCAATCTCCATTGGATCTTTTTCACAAGTATCAACTTGTTCTTCTTGCTCTTCAAGCTTTAGCTGCAATGGCAATGCTCAAGGAATCATCCTCTTCCACACTCTTCAATGAAGTCCTCATCTTCAAACTCAAGTCCAACATTTTTCAAGATACTCAAACCAGAAGACAATTGATTGAACAAAATGAGTGGAAATGATAAACAACTTATTGACAACCAAAGGAAGCCTGTAAGGGTTCATCATTATGAGAGACTGGTTCCCTCAAAGTTCTACTTCCCAGATAAATCCACTCATCCCTCCAAAGGAGGGATGTGAATATCTTAGAAGGACTTTTAGTCATTGGGAGGAATGGAAGCACAAGATGCTTTCCATATTTGTGAAAGAAGTCATTCTAATTCTAAGGCTCTCCCTATGTCTCCTACCTCCTAAATCTTCCTCAGACACCTTCAGGCACAAGCAACTTCAAGCATCCTTACCTTGTCTTCAACTTGTCTTCAATCTCAACCAAAGGCAAACAAAGCAAAACCCTAATCTAAGGGGACTAAAGAAGTTAATCTAGTTGAGTTAGCAAGTTAGGATCACCTAAAACCTAGTACTAAAGTTAATCCTAACTAAAATACTAAAACCAATTGTAAAATCCTACAAAAATAACTATGGGAACCTAGGTCAATCATGACTCTACCATATTAATTCCAGAGATCAAATCATCAAATAAGACCTAGAAATAAATTCTACACTATAAGGTACTAAACCTAAACCCTAAAAGGAAGCACCTAAAGCTCAATCTAGAAAACACACCTATTTTCATCACAAAAATGTGATAAAAATTCTATGGGAGCATACATGTCTAAACTAATCACAAACAAACAATTAGGATCAAAATCATCACCACATGATCACACAAAATTCCACAAAATTAAGGATCAAACATAACTATTTTAATATCAATTAAAAATGTATAATTCCCATAAAATCAGAAAATGCATGAAATGAAAATATTTTTTATCTAAAACATAGTAGACTCAATCATGAATATAATGCAAAAATAATGGGATTAATTGGATCATTTTTCAATTTTATATGATTTTCTCAAGAACCATGAATAAAATGAAAAATTAAAAGAAAATAATGGAAATTAATAGGCGTGTGTGGCAAATAGCAAGAAAACCCAGTTCATTTCAATGTTGGGCCCCAAAGAGGGGTGCAGGTATCAACCAGTCCAAAGCCCACGCTCCAATTCTCACTTTAGTTCACAAACAAAAGGACCAGGTGGGGTGTGCTAAGTATAGATTTTACGTTACAACTCTCATTAGGCTTGAAAGAGGGGTGCTGATAGCAACTGATCCATAGGCCCATGCGCTCACTCTTCTCAATTCACAAAATCAGAAACATCACACACCAAGGTTCGAACTCGCTCGTTCTTGGTCCATGCAGCGAAATGAACAAGGCTGGGGTATTTCACTAATCAAAACGCAGTGTTTTGAAGGGGGGGACGTGGCACAACGCTGAGCCTTGGATTGCTTGACTCAGTCTACATTTCCACACGCTTGGACGCTCCAGATTACATCTTCAACCTTTCAAATGTGCAAGAGGAGGGAAATATGCAGCATCCGGCAAGGGCGGCCGGAGTTCCACCTGGAAATCTCATGATACCCTAACTATCTCTACACTCAACCTTTGCGCGCAATTTCTTGATGAAAGTTGACCAGAATTTTCTCAGGAATCTAACCATGTCACTAGTTTATACTGAAAACGCATGATTCGCCAAAACCAGATCTCAACCGAAAATGGAAGGAACCCTAACTTGTCTCTAACCATCAAATTAACCACCCAGAATTCATCTACATGCTAAGGGGAACCTAACCACATGCTTCTAATGGATTAAAAGTGCGTAATTAAAGAGATATCTCAAGAACTTAAAACCAACCTTGAAGCTTGGATTGTGGTGGCTGTGCGCCTCAATTCTCTCTCAAACTATGCAGAATCCTTCAAGGAGTAATGGTGGACAATTCTTGATGCTTAATTCTTGCTGAAACCTCTTGATTCTCCAAAACGCATTTCCAATTTTCAAGCTTTTTCTTCACTTCACATCAATGGATTCTCAACAGAATTCTGCTCCAGAACCTTCCAAATTCGTTCTAATTCATACTTATAGTGTGTTCAGATGGATATCCAGCCCAAACTAGGCCCAATTATGGATTTTGGATGTTCACCTTTCCTTCCAAATTTCAACATGGAAGTGTGCCTTCAAGCCTTACTCATGCTCTAAACTCAATCTAAACCATCCACTTAATCATTAAGGAGTGTGATGTAATGGTTTTTTTCCTTTGGTTTTAACATATGGAGTGTATATGATATGTTTCTTAATTGTGAAGTAACCATCCAAATGACCATTTTATGGACCTCAAATCAAAAATGTGGCAATGCCAATCTTTCTAAAACATCAATTCCATTCAAATTTACTACAAATTTGACTTGGAAACATGTTAATCTCATTTATTTTGAATTTTCTCATTTTAATTCATTAAAATGGCTTTCATGTGAAGTTTCTTCAACCAATGCTTGATATAACCCATATCAATGGACACTTGATGTTTAGACAAGCTAAAAACATCATTTTGAACAACTTTGATGTTGAACATTTTCCCATTTGAAGCTTGGAAATAGGAGTTATGGCCTTATGCTTGAAATGACCTTTAATCTCCAAATGACCAAAATGCCCTTGACTTGTCAAAGCCATAAGTTGAGTTCTACACATCCAATCATGGACTTCTAGTACTCTATAGAAAGCTAAGAGAATAAGGAACAACATTCATGTTGGCCAAAAGTTCATAGGAATCATCCTTCTTGGGCAAACGTTTGATGCAAGTTAGGTAACTTTCAAGTTCCCAAATCCACAGACCTCAAATGACCTGTAACTTGTCAAAGTCATAACTTGAGTTCTACAAATCCTATCAAGGACTTATAGCACTAAAATTAAAGCTAAGATCAAGCTCTACAACATTCATGTTGGGGGAAAGATGAGATGACAATCACATCTTGAGCTAAACTGCCTTGAAGATAGGGGTCAAACTAGGGGATTTTACACTGTCAAGCCTTAGAAACCCTAGCTTGAAACTTCTCAAACTCTTCAATCATGATGAGTTGACCTTGGAATCATCCTTATAACATCTCAATGTATCAATCCATGATCACATGGCCTTTGAATTAGGTCTCAACCTTGTTCAAATGATCAGTTGACCTAGGGTTGACCCAATCAAACCCTAATTACACCACTCATGGCTGAGTCTTCTTATTCTTGCACAATGACCTATCTATGCTTCAAAGTGATCTTCAACATTTCTCATGATCTCTCTCAAGACCTCAAGTCCAACTTCATGGCTTCAGAATCATCTGAGGACTTCCCACAACTCTAAAGTTAGGAGGCACACACTCTTGGTTTCAACCATTCTCTCTGAGGATCTTTTAACTTCTCTGACAAGGATATCAACCCTTGAACACTTGAATAACCTTCTTAGCTAGCTTCATAGTCTTGTATAGCTCTTGATTGGTAATCATACCTCTTGATCTCCTGCACACATGTCAATGAAATGCAAATGATAATGCTAATGTGAATGAAATGAAACATAAGCCAGGTAAAGAAAAGTTGGGCAAATTTTGGGGTGCAACAGTTGCCCCTATTCAAACGGCTTGAACCTGACTGGGTGAGAAGCGAATGGCTCTCAACCAATCAAGGTGTGAGACGGTTGAATACCAACAAACCCGGAAATTTGCCAACTGCACAAGTACACGGTACTCTGACGGGAACAAATCTTCGAAAACTGAAATAATAGCTGCACGACAACTAGCTGAGGAATTGGTGACACGGTAACCGGTAATACATGGTCGATCATGCCGTCAGGCATCAAGATTCCTCGGGACTCATCAGGTCAACAATCAAGTTAATAATGCCATCGGGCTTTCAAATAAATTTTCTGGCATCAACCGGACTTCATCAGTAAGTCGGGAATGAAATTCTTAGTCAATCATGCACCAATTGGGGATATCCAAACTCTTGCCATCGGGCACTCCGCATCAGCTGGGGGAACTGCTTCGTCAATACGGTTGGACTTCGATCATCAAGTCTTCAGGGGAAGTTTCAACTTCGATGTTCGGAAACCTGGTGGGGATGACGCATCTCCGCTGGGGATTCTGGAGAACTATCAAGTAACTCTGCTTCGGAGATCCAGAAATCATTCTGGGTGAATCAACTCTGCTGAGGACTTCAAGAATCATCCTGAACCGATAACTCTACTGGAGATTTCAGGAATCATCCCGAGCAATCACTCTGCCGGGGACTTCAAGAATCAACTTGAGCAAACCTCTCTGGCGACTTCACAGGGGATTTTAAGAATCATCTTAAACGAACGCCTTTGCGGGAGAATTCAAGAATCATCTTGGGCAAACGACTTTTTCTAGGGGAATTCAAGAATCATCTTGAGCAAGCGGCTCTGCAGGGAACACCTGCAAAACAAGAACGGTAACGACCTAGCTCATGTTTCATATGCATATGCTTTGACAACGATGCAATGTTCCACACGGTGGAAATGCTACGCACTTTTTGGGTAAATGCTATGCAATCATGCAAAATGCTATGACCCCATCAACAAAATAAATGCCGAAGGGAGGATCCTCCTGTCAAGGAGAAAGAACCACTCTGGTGGAGAGAAGGAATCATCCTACCAAGGAGAAGAAGTCACGCCAATCTCAATCGGACTCCGCATGGGGAAGAAAACTTCAGTCGACTGCTGCAGGGGAATGAAGCTCTACGAGAACCCGGACCTGCTGAGGAAAGCGATGTCAATCACAGAAATAAACTGCATGGCATTCGCGGCTAACCCTTCTTGGAGATAACGACTCCGGTGGGGAGATACAGCATCAGCTATTCAACACTCTACTGGGGAACACCAATCATGGCCCGAACTGCTTTCCAAGGACTCGGCTCTCTTGGGGAACTGCGAACTCGGCTGGGCAAGGGAGGAATCATCCTGCCTACAGGGGAGAGTACGACTCTGTGGGGAATTTCAATTCTGCCGGAGACTTCAGTCTGGAACTTCCAATTGCTGCACACTTCAATATACGACTCAGCTGGGGATAGGACGTTCCTTCAGGATACATCCGATTGGGGAGAGAATCTTCTCTGCCTGGGGAGACATATCAATGCTTTACGATCTCACGTTCAGACTCTGCGGGGAGAGGCTGCTGAACTTGCTGGAGAAGAAGGAATCATCCTGCTTGGGGACGCATGCGGCGTACTACCTGGTATATGCTACACCTGCAACAATACAAACAAACAGACGGGATACCCTTCTCAAAAGGGACCTATCAAGGTTATCATCTTGTGACAATGTTCAAGTAATTCATTGTTTCAACAATCAGTGGCCTAGGCCAGTAACTTTATGTATGCGCATTTTATCAAAAACATCGGCGTTCTTTTTCGCAAACAAAACAGATAAATGCTAAACAGACAAACAACATTGCTGAATAGTATACACTTTATTGATAACGAACCCCTGAATGGGTAAAAATGTTTTATAACAGAGGCAACTCCTGGAATGAGGAAGCTGCGCAAAAATAAAACATAAATATACATCAGTATATACAAATGTCGGCAATGAGGCGTAGACGAACACCATGAGTTGATCCCTCTATGACCCACTCGACTTCGATACTTCTCCGAGGCTTCAGCTTCAGAAGAGATTGATTCAGATGAACGGCCCTCAGGTCTTCCAAACCACTAAACAAATACAATCCACACGCGGAACGCAGTCATTTGCTTTTTCAAATCCCTAACTTTTTCCTGAATCGCCCTTCCGGGTTTTCGATTCACCGGGATACCCTTTTTTGCCAAAGTCGCCCATCCGGGTTTTCGACTTTGCGGGTGTACATTTTTTTTTTCAATTTATATCCCTAATTTTTGCCCGAACCTTATTCCTTTTTTATGGTTCGCTGGGATGCCCCATTTTTTGCCTGGATACTCTTTTTCTTTCCAGCGGGTCATTCTTTAAGCAAAGTATTTTTTAATTGCGTCCGCGTTCACCGGGGATGCAACATCTTCGCCATCTATCGTGGATAACAACAAAGCTCCTCCTGAGAAGACCTTGCTGACGATGTACGGACCTTCATAATTAGGAGTCCACTTGCCCCGGTGATCGGAGTGTGGAGGAAGAATCTTCTTCAGGACGAGATCACCCGTCTGAAAGCTCCTAGGACGCACCTTCTTATCATAGGCTTCTTCATTCGGCTTTGGTATAAACGACCATACGCAATCGATGCTAATCTCTTCTCATCCCTCAGGCTGAGTTGGTTTAGTCGGTTCTTAATCCATTCTGCCTCGTCGAGTTTCACATCAACCAAAACTCGTAAAGAAGGGATCTCCACTTCTAACGGTAAGACAGCTTCCATACCGTACACTAAGGAGAAAGGAGTTGCCCCGGTTGACGTACGTACCGTGGTACGATAACCGTGCAGTGCAAATGGCAGCATCTCGTGCCAATCGTTGTAGGTCACGACCATCTTCTGTACAATCTTCTTGATGTTTTTATTGGCCGCTTCAACAGCGCCATTCATCTTCGGCCGGTAAGGAGATGAGTTGTGGTGTTCAATCTTGAAACTCTGGCACAACTCCTTCATCATCTTGTTATTCAGGTTCGAACCATTATCAGTAATGATCCGTTCGGGAACTCCGTAACGACAGATGATGTCCCTCTTTATGAATTTAGCCACCACCTGCTTGGTCACATTAGCATATGAGGCTGCCTCCACCCACTTGGTGAAGTAGTCGATAGCTACTAGAATCAAGCGATGACCGTTAGACGCAGTGGGCTCGATCTTGCCTATCATGTCGATGCCCCACATGGAGAACGGCCACGGGGAGGACATGACATTTAACGGGCACGGCGACACGTGAATCTTATCAGCATAAATCTGGCATTTATGAAATCTCTTCGCGAATTTAAAGCAATCTGATTCCATCGTCAGCCAGTAGTATCCTGCTCTCAGGATCTTTCTCGTCATAGCATGCCCGCCAGCATGCGTACAAATGTGCCTTCATGGACTTCTTCCATGAGCATACTCGCCTCTTTCTCATCTACACATCTGAGTAGCACGAGATCGTGGTTTCTTTTATACAAAACTCCATCAGGGTTGAGATAAAAATTTCCAGACAGCCTCCTCAGAGTCTTCTTATCCTGGGTTGACGCTCCCGCAGGATACTCCTTAGTCATAAGGAAAGTCTGGATGTCATGGAACCATGGCTTGCCGTCGGAGGCTTCCTCAATTGCAAAAACGAACGCAGGTCTATCAAGACGAGAAAGGACAATTCTTGGAGCTTCATTCCAAAAATTGACTTTATACATTGAAGCCAACGTGGCTAAGGCATCAGCCATCTGATTTTCAGCTCTGGGCACATGATGGAGTTCCACTCGATCAAAGAACGGAAGCAGCCTTCTAGCATAGTTCATGTACGACACCAAATTCGATTGGCGAGTTTCCCACTCCCCTTTAATCTGGTTAATCACAAGCGCCGAGTCACGATATACGTCTAGGTTCTTAATTCTCAAATCAATTGCTTCTTCTAGACTCATGATGCATGCTTCGTACTCCGCTTCATTATTGGTGACCGGAAACGTCAGTCTCGCAGTGAACGTGATATGGGATCCGTGGGGAGTCGTGATGATCGCCCCAATGCCACTTCCATAAAAATTAACCGCCCCGTCAAATATCAATTTCCATTGGGATTTCCTATCTGGACCCTCGTCGGGCAACGGCTCATCGCAATCCTTTGCTTTAAGAAACATGATATCCTCATCAGGGAATTCAAATTTCATAGGCTGGTAATCTTCGATCGGCTGTTCGGCAAGGTACTCAGACAATACGCTTCCCTTGATGGCCTTCTGGGAAACGTACTGAATGTCATATTCCGTCAACACCATTTGCCATCTGGCAATCCTGCTCGAAAGCGCTTGCTTCTCGAAGACGTACTTGATCGGATCCATCTTCGAAATTAGCATGGTGGTGTGATTGAGCATGTACTGTCGTAAACGTTTGGCAGCCCAGGCTAGTGCACAACACGTCTTTTCCAGCATCGAGTAACGAGATTCACAGTCTGTGAACTTTTTACTCAAGTAGTAAATGGCATGCTCCTTTCTGCCCGTCTCGTCGTGTTGACCGAGAACACACCCCATACTATTCTCAAGAACTGTCAAGTACATGATTAAGGGCCGTCCAGCCACTGGGGGTATCAAGATCGGAGGTTCCTGCAAATACTGTTTTATCTTATCGAATGCCTTCTGGAAATCCTCGTTCTAGATAATCGCCTGATCTTTCTTTAACAGTTTGAACATCGACTCACACGTGGCCATGAGCTGAGAGATAAACCTCGCAATGTAGTTTATTCTGCCCAAGAAACCACGAACTTCTTTTTCTGTTTTTGGCACCGGCATTTCTTGTATCGCTTTTATCTTCCCAGGATCAACCTCGATGCCTCTTTCACTCACGATAAACCCCAGTAACTTTCCGGACCGTACTCCGAAAGTACACTTGTTAGGATTCAGCCTCAACCTGAACTTCCTAAGCCTCTCAAAAAGCTTCAGCAAATTGACTAGATGTCCTTCCTCCGTTTGGGACTTCGCAATCATGTCATCAACATAGACTTCAATCTCATGATGAATCAAATCATGAAACAAAGTAACCATTGCTCGTTGGTAAGTGGCCCCTGCGTTCTTCAGACCGAAAGGCATTACCTTGTAGCAAAATGTTCCCCAAGGTGTGATAAACGTAGTTTTCTCCATGTCCTCCGGCGCCATCTTGATCTGATTGTAGCCGGAGAAGCCATCCATGAACGAAAACACGGAGAACTGAGCTGTATTGTCGACCAACACATCAATATGAGGCAGCGGGAAATCATCTTTAGGGCTCGCCCTATTCAAATCCCGATAATCGACGCACATTCGCACCTTACCGTCCTTCTTCGGTACAGGCACTATGTTGGCGACCCACGGAGGGTAAGTAGTGACCGCTAAGAAGCCAGCATCAAGCTGCTTTTGCACTTCTTCTTTGATCTTAACGGCCATATCTGGTCGTGTCCTCCTAAGCTTCTGCTTAACGGGAGGACAATCTTCTCGCAGCGGCAAGTGGTGGACCACGATGTCAGTATCAAGTCCGGGCATATCCTCGTATGACCAAGCAAAGACGTCATTGTACTCTCTTAGCATCTCGACCAATCTCTGCTTGACATCGCTCTGCAATGCAGCCCCTATCCTGACATTCCTGACAAGTTCTTCAGAACCCAGATTCACAATCTCGATCTCCTCTTCATGAGGCAGAATAACTTTCTCTTCTTGTTTCAACAAGCGGGCCAACTCTTCGGGAAGGTCTTCGTCTTCATCAATCTCTTCTTCGGCTTGATAGATCGGGCAATCGAAGTCGAAGTGAGCCGTAGAAGGTCCAGAGTCGATGTCATCTGCTATGTGGATCCTGCAATAACAAGGGTTAAGCTTAAAACAAGGATATGAAGGTTAGCACAAACCTCATTGCCATTTTATTGTTTTTCAAAACAAATATAAAACAGGAATAACAGAGATCACAACATTTGAATACGAAGAAAACGACTTTTGATTTATTGATAAAATGCATGTACATAATCAAACGAGGCCCTGACAATAAAACCACTATGCCCCGGGTAGGACATAGGGTTGTACAATGATTGGAAAAAGTAAATCATTACTCTTCGCTTGTCATCTGGATGATATCCTTGACGGACCAGTTGTTGAGGCTCTCGCCTGGCTTGCTTGGCTGGATCCAAGAGTCTAGATCATAGTCGCTATCTCCGCTGTCTTCAGACACCGCGTTGACGCTTTCAAATATCACCCCGCCACTGGTAAACTGGATCGGCCCTTTACCTCGCGACGCACTGCTAGAAGAAGAGGAGGCTTCAGCCGCAGAAGAATATCCTAACCCAAACTTTTCTTGCTTGTTAGGTATTTCCAAAATTCGCCCCCAGCCTGGGGTAGATCCGGCTTGGACAACGGCTCGGGCTTCCTTGAAGGAAGAGAGAGTCATCTCTGACTTTTCAGTCATTACAGGAGCCACGTTCTTGACTTTAACAGCTTCGAACGCCTGACATGGGGTTTCGTAGATTTCCCCATCCATCTCAACGTATTTTAAGGACGATAAATGGCTCACCATTATATCTTCCTCGCCACAAACGGTCACGATGCTACCTCCGACAGCGTACTTGAGTTTCTGGTGCAACGTGGAGGTCACGACACCAGCAGAATGGATCCATGGCCGGCCCAAGAGACAGCTGTAGGCAGGCATGATGTCCATAATGTAAAAGATCACGTCGAATGTTTCCGGCCCGACTTGGATTGGCAACGTCACCTCCCCGAAAACATGGCATTTGGTTCCATCGAAGGCTTTCACAACCAGATCACTGGGTGTGCAAATCACTCCGCGGGTATCTAACTTCATTAATGCCTTCTTCGGAAGAACGTTGAGTGACGACCCCGTGTCCACCAACACGTGAGACATAATCGTTCTCCTACACTCTATCGAGATGTGCAGGGCGCTATTGTGGTTCCTCCCCTTCGGCGTCAACTCTAGATCAGTGAACCCTAACCCATTTCCAGCATTTACGTGGGCTACGACCTCTTCCAGCTGGTTTACCGATATTTCCTGTGGTACATATGCGGCGTTCAACACCTTTAGCAGTGCGTTGCGGTGTGCTTCAGAACACAACAACAAATTCAGGATGGAAATTTTCGAGGGCGTTTGATGGAGATGATCCACGATCTTGTAGTCACTCTTTTTAATCAACCTCATAAATTCCTCGGCGTCTTTAACAAGTAAGTCTTTTTCTACCCCACGCGGGATCTCTTCAACGACTTTACTTTTCCCTTTATCAGTTGCATCAGCTCTGTCCGCCTTGTTCGCCACGACCTCAGGTGGTGCAAATACTCTCCCGCTGCGAGTAATTCCGCTAACGCCCGCTAGGTTCTCCACAGACGACCCAAACGGTTCTAGCTCCAACTTCTGTCCGTTGCAGTAGACCTCTGCCATGTAATGCCATGGGACAGCATTGGTGCTTTTGAATGGTATCGGCCCAGCTTTGGTGATGGTAATCGTGGGCGGCCTGGGTGCAGAAATAGTTATCGTCTGGCGAGGGATGGTGATGGTGGCAACCTCATCATCTTGGCTCAGCATTACCTCTCCTGATCCGCTTTCGGCCCTCCGGCTAAACTGCAAAATCCCTTCAGTCATCAGACTTTGAATCCCCTCTATCAGCTGTTCACATCCATCAGGACTTGTCGCACAACCCATACATAACTCTCCACAACCTGGAAAGAAACCTCTTTTCATCAGCTTAGCTTTAACGAAGCTAAGAGGCGTCTTCAGATCTCTGACGTCAGTCAACAAATCCAAACTCTCGTCTTCAATAATTGCATTTACTCCACCTCCCCTATGATTCGGCATAGGGTTCTTCGTGACATTTGGCACATTATCGGAGAAGTTGATGATCTTGGCATCCACCATGTCCTGCACCTTATGCTTGAAGGCTTTGCGATTCTCTATTGTGTGGCCCGATGCCCCTGAGTGAAACTCACAAGTTGCGTTCGCGTCATAACCTGGCGGAGGTGCCCCTGTCAAGGGAGCCAGGGTTCTCTTCTGGATCAACTGTAGCTGAAGCAAAGTCCGCAATAGTTGAGCGTAGGACATGGGCGGTGTCTCGAGGTGACGGCTCGACAGAGGCGCCCTGTTCTGATACTTTCTGTACCCTTGTTGATTCGGTTGCTGCTGCTGCTGTGGCTGTTGAACTGCTGGGATAGTTATGCTGGCCACCTGTTGGTGAGGGCCTTTACCCTTCCTTCGAGCGTTGGTCACGGCGCTCGTTTCTCCTTCCCATCTTTTGCCACCATAAGGTTTCTTTCCGCCTCCTCCCGCTGAGGATGAATCACCTTGAATTTTCCCCAGTTTGATCCCATTTTCAATGTACTCACCCGTGATAATGAGATCTGAGAAGGTTCTGGACATACCGCTGACCAATTTCTCATAATAAACCCCCGGGAGGGTGGCTACGAACATCTGCACAAGCTCACGTTCAACCATCGGCGGCTGAAACCTGGATGCCAATTCACGCCACCGCTGGGCGTATTCCTTGAACCCTTCGTTGTTCCTTTGCGACAGATTCTGCAGTTGGACTCGGTTCGGGGCCAAGTCACTATTGTATTGGTAGTGGTGCACGAAGGCTTCGGCAAGTTCCTTCCACGTGCGCACACTGGTAGGTTCCAGACTCATGTACCATTCGAGGGAGGACCCGGACAGACTGTCCTGAAAGAAGTGCATCAGCAACTTCTCGTCCTCAGAATGAGCGGACATTTTCCTGTAATATGATCTCAAATGGACGCGAGGGCAAGTGGTGCCCTTGTACTTTTCAAAGTCAGGTACCTTGAACTTGGGGGGCACCTTGAAATCAGCAATCAGTCCCAACTTGGACATATCAACGCCCAGGGTGTTCTGGTTCTCGATATTTCTCATCTTATCCTAAGCCGTGCTTCAGCAGTCAACTCCCCTTCAGCACCTCTCTGTGAGAACACATCGTCTTGACGGTCTTCTAACCACGGCTGAGGCCCGAGCAGATTTCCAACACCCACAGTGCCGTTGCCCAGCCCAACATTGACGTTAGCTTCGAAATTCCCATTACCGACGCCCGTCGTATTGCCGTTGAGTCCCATGTTAGCTATCACATTGCCGTTGGCACTGCCGTTCCCCCCGGTCACGGGGATGCCATTCTGAGGAGTTTCAACAGGTGGAGGGGTTGGCACAGTCCCACCATGGAGTACGCCATTACTATCAACCCTTGAAATCAGAGGCTGAACCAAGGTTCTGAGCTGATCCTGGCCACTGGCGACCACTTGCATGAGCTCCATGAAGCGGTCCATTCTTTCGTGGAGTTCTTGAACATCAGTTTGCACTTGCTCCATGATTCTGGTTTGATTTGCTCTGGTTGGATAGCGGTGGATGGGTCTCTGATCAATCCTGGAATAACCTGAAACAACCTGAAAACACAAAAGGGTTAGGAAAAATGACAAAGTGCTCGCCATGCAAATGCAAACGTGTGTCTGTGTGTTAGGGAGTTATCCCCCGATCCTAGTGCCTGAGTGCCAGTGCTGATAATAAGAAGTCCGAGCCCAATCATGGAAATAACATCTCATATATGAAGAAAGCCCATCAAGGCAGTACACAACATCAGTGAGTACACGATGAATCAATAGCATAACCACAACCAACAAGCTTGGTGATGGTCAGCATACAACAATGATCACAACAAAAGGAATACAAATAATTAAGCACGGCCACGGGCACGAAACTCTTCTAATAACCCTTTCGTTTCTGGATGATCAGGCCGAGTGAGAAACCCTTCAACGAGTAACTCTCTCTGCATAATGGTGTATTGAAGACCTTCAACCGAATCTTCCCATGCTCCTTCGCCGAAACAATCTTCTAGCTTCCACTTCTTGGACTCAAACGTCAGTTTGCGCTCCTTCAGGCTAGCAAGAGCCCTGTTAAGCTGGCCTTCAACGACATATCTGCGAGCAGTTTCTTCATCAAACCTCTTCTCACTAGCCTTCACCTGGGCTTTCAGCTTGGAGATCTGTTGCATCAGCTTATCCTCCCGCTCTTTCCTGTTGGCTAGGGTGGCCTTCCAATGCTGGTTAAACTTGGATATCCTCCGATACGCTTTGTCCAAGTGTTGCTTCTTCGTGGCCAGCACATCATTGACAGCTTTGAAGTCTCGACCCATGCGCTCGCGCTCAGCTATCTGCTTAGACAAGTCTGTCCCCAACTGGTTCACCAGCTCGATCTGCCTCTTGAAGGAATGAACGGCTTCGCTTCTCTCGCTTCGGAGCTGAGCCAATTCTTTCTCCAATTCTTCATTTGCCCTCTTAAAATCATTTCGCTCAGCTAGCACCTGATTATGCTGCTGAATAGGAACGGTGGTAGGCTCTTCAATCACTGGAGGGCTTTCTGGCTTGGCAGGAGGAAACGGCATCCCTATAGCATCTGCTCTGGCTCTGATCCACGTCACGTATGGAGCGTAGGCTTGACTATTGCTTTTCCCCAGTGTTGCACCCCAAAATTTGACCAACATTTATTTACCCATCAAGAGCTATATGAGACTTTGAAGCTAGCCAAGAAGGTTGTTCAAGTGTTCAAAGGTTGATACCTTTGTCAGAGAACTCAAGAGACCCTCATAGAAATTGGTTGAAACCAAGGCTGTGTGTCTCATAACTTGAGAGTTGTGGGAGCTCCTCAGATGATTCTGAGACTATGAGGATAGACTTGAAGCTTTGGGAAAGCTTATGAGATGTCTTGAAAGCCATCATGAAGCCTAAAGAGGTCATTGTACAAGAATTCAGAAGATTCAGCCATGAGTGGTGGAATTAGGGTTTGACTGGGTCAACCTTAGGTCAACTGAAGATTTGGAGAGGGCTGAGACCTAATCCAAGAGCCATGTGATCATGGAATGATGTATTGAGATTCTATAAGGATGATTCCTAGACCAACTCATCATTATTGAGGAGTGTGAGAAGTTTCAAGCTAGGGTTTCTGAGGATTGACAGAGTAAAATCCCCTAGTTTGATCCCTATCTTCAAGGCAGTTTAGCTCAAGATGTGATTGTCATCTCATCTTCCCCACAACATGAATGTTGTAGATCCTGTCCTTAGCTTTAATTTGAGTAGTAGAAGTCCTTGATAGGATTTGTAGAGCTCAAGTTATGGTTTTGACAAATTACAGGTCATCTGAGGTATGTGAATCTGGGTCCTTGAAAGTCACCCAGCTTGCAGACAACTTTTTCCCTAGTAGGATGATTCCTATGAACTCTTGGTCAACATGAATGTTGAAGAGAATCTTCTTAGCTTTATAGAGAGTACTATAAGTCCTTGATAGGATTTGTAGAACTCAAGTTATGGCTTTGACAAGTCAAGGGCATTTTGGTCATTTGGAGGTTATAGATCATTTCAAGCATAAGGCCATATCTCCTACTTCCAAGCTTCAAATGGAAAAATCTTCAACATAAAACTTGCTTAGAATGATGTTTTAAGGCTAGTAGGGGGGTCATGAGATGTTGAAAAGGCTCATATCAAAAAGTGATAAAAATGGCCTAAAAATGAGGCATAAGTTAATTAAAATGAAATTGAAAAATGGAAATCCCAAGTTATAAGTCCAAACCATGTCATGTAATAGGTCATTTTGACTCCAAATGACATTCTAAGAACAATGGTTCAGCCACAATTTTGATTTGAGGCTTGGATCATAGGGCTGCTTTGGAATTGGATTACTTGCATATTAAGGTACCAAACCAAAACTCAAAAGAATTCAACAAGCAAGGTGGTTATGCATTGTAACTAACCCTAAATCTCATGTGGGGATAAATTCAAGTCAGAAACCAAGGTTACAAAGGCTATGGCATGATATAGCATGTAAGGAGAATGAGAAATCAAAATACCATGACATGAAAAGATCAATTTCTCATTGGATTGTTCTAGGGGGTTCTAGATGATTCTAAACCACTCTATAAGATGAGTCTAACTTGCTCAGATGCAAGGTTGGTGAGAATTGCTGCATAGAAGGCAGAGTGAAATCCAATTTCTTCCATTACAAGTCAAATCCAATTTCTTCATTCTCCTTCATTTCCTTTCATTTTTTTCACACAAACACCTTCCATACATCACATTGAAGCTGTGCAGATTGAATCAAGAGCATTTCCATGGAGAATTGAGGAGTTGGTGATCCAAGTTTCAAGGTTGCATTTCAAAATCGAATTTCAAGAATCAAGCAATTTCAGCCATTCTTTTTGCATACAGAAGCTAGAAGATTGATCAGTGAAGGAATTTGGAAAGATTCAAGGCTTGAATTGGTGGATTACTACCTCTGTTCATTCAATTTAACCAGGTTTGCAATTTCTCTCCTACACCTTAATTTAGGCATGGTTAGGTTGAATTATTAGTGTAGAATGGTTAGAGACCAATAGGTGGTGGATTTTGGAAAGTTTGAAGGCAATTGATGAAGTTTCAGTTAGGGACCTCATTTCTTTGATGACCAAGAACTCTTGTTATATTGAGATATAGAGTGAGTTAGATATCAATAAATGCTCAGGGAAGAATGAGAATGAGATTAGGACCATTAGTTTCAAGAATTGTTAAGATTGATTTCTGAGTATGTTTTGGATCTTGGATCGGGTTCCTTGATTTAGGAGGTTTCAGTCAATTTTAAGGTTGTAATCATGTTCAACATGGAATTCTAAGTGGATTAGGGTCTTGAATTTTAATAATTGGTGAAGTTTCGATGGAATTCGAGTTGAGAAAGATGAAGCTTCATGGCTGAGTTTCCATGGTGTTTCTGCAAACCCTAGCCTAAGGAAGAAGATGACTCACGGCCGTTGGATGAGGAGATTGACTTTTGACTTTGGCTGGATCCAACGCGCGGCATTCAATCTTATTTTGGAGAGAAGCCATAAACCAATGAAACGATGCGTTTCATTAAAAGGGTCTTCTGGGCTTAAGTGAACTTTTCTATCCCCACCCCCCTTTGAGGCCCACTTCATTTTATAACTGGAATTCTTTGATATTTGCACCGCGCCCTTTTCTTTTTTCTTTGTTTTTCCATTTAATTTCTGATTTGGATATTGGGCTTAAGCGCTTTGTTATTGCCACCCCCCAGTCTGGGCCCATCAATAAAATGAACTGTGTATTGTTGCTTGTTACACCCCATCCTCATATTTTCATTTTAATTCTCTCCATTTCATTTCATACTTTGAAAATTCATAATAAATGGAAAAATAATGTTTTTTTCATGGGAGTTTTTTCTCCCTTTTCACATTTTTGTCTAGAAAAATATAAAATAAAAACATTTTTCATCTCATGCATTTTAGTATTTTTTGCATATTTTCTTCTTTTATTGCTTTTTAATTCTTTTAAGTTGATATATGATTTTGTAGAATTTAGTTTAGGTAGTTCCCTTAATATGTTTAGGTCAATCTTTTTAGGATAGTTAGATGTATGTTTTAGCTTTCCCCTGGATTTATTCCATATTTTTGTGATGATTTTTAGGATAGTTTTGATTAGATGCTATTAGGTTGTATAAAATTAGGTTAAACTTCAACATAGGTCCATAATAACTTTAGGATTTTGGATTTTTAGGACAAATTAGACTATGGGACATTTATGGGTATTAAGAGTAGGTATGTAGGATCCCTTAGAAATTATATTAGGATTTAATATAATAGTATGCTATTTTTAGTTGATTTTTGTATTGGTTGATTGTTTGTGTTGCCTTTAGGGCATTTTTGCTTTAGTTGCTTTGTTTTGGAGTTTTCCTTTGGCTTGGAGAGTTTGATCTTGTTCTAAGGAGCATTGAGGAGCATAGTAGAAGATTTGAAGATGCATTGAGGAGCTTGAGAGCTTGATCTTATTTTCTTTTTTGTTGTTTTAGGGTTAAGGATTAGGAAGAGTTTAGACTTAGACAACTTCTTTCTCAAACATGGATGGTATCTTTCACCTCCATTCCTCCCTATGATTCAAAGTCCTTCCATGGTATACACCTCTCTCCTTTGGAGGGATAAGTGATGTACCTAGGAAGTAGAACTTTTGAGGGAACCATTCCTTTGATGTTGAACCCTTATAGGTCACCTTTGGTGGTCAATAAGCAGTTCAATATCCCTCAGCTTATCCAGTAAGTGATTTCATCTGGTTTGATTGTCTTGAGAGATGTTGAGCTTGAGCTTGAAGATGAAGACTTCAATGAAGAGTGTAGAAGAGGATGAATCCTTGAGCATTGCCATTCCAGCTTAAGCTTGAAGAGCAGCAAGAGCAAGTTGAGACTTGAAGATCCCTGAAGATGAAGTAAAGACTGAAGGATGAAGTTGACACTTCTAAGTGATTGAGAGTGATTCTGAGGAGCTGAAGCTTGAAGAAAAAAGGAAGTTGATACTTGCTTTGATGCCTGGAGATCCTGAAGGAGCCAAGTTGATATTCATGATTGATGGTGAAGCCTGAAGGTTGAGCTGATCAAGAAGCTGAAGCTTAAAAGGAGAAGATAAGCTGAAACTTATGTTGTAGGGTTGAAACCTGGAAAAGCAAATTGATATTTGTCAAGAGTAATTTGAAGTCTGAAGACTGAGTTGCTGTTGGAGAAGTTGAAGCTTGGAGTTGAGAGAGGAGTTGATCTGTTCTTTTTCTTTTCTGTATTGATGTGTTTTGTTTGACTTGTTTGATGTATTAGAATAAGTTCATATCTAGAATAGGTAGAATCTAGGAGCATGATTGCACTAGAGGTTGAGTTGCTCCCTCTGCTTGCATTGTTACTGTGTGGCTTTGCTTGCGGGTATTCGGTAGAGCCTAGCTCCCTTGCACATGTGGTTTGTTTGCCTGATGGCATTGCATTTCATTTTATCTGTATGATTGCAGTTTACTGTTATTGCTTGATAACATGTTGTTTATATTTCAGTATGATTACTATTACCCATTCTGGCTTGAGGTTGAGATGAGCTTGTGGAGGCTGAAGCCCCACACACATTTCCTCCCTCACTTGCATTGCATGCATTTTACTGTTAAGCTGATGCTTTGTCTGTTTTGGTGTATCATTGACATGATCCCTTAGGACTCTCATTTCCTTTGATAAGGATTTGATGATAGAATTTTAGGTTGAAACCTATGCATGACAACTTCTAGGAGTTCTCTGTTCAAACCTCAACCATAGGATGAATCCATGGCATGACAACAGTAGGACTTGATAGTCTCCCTCCTAGTTGGGCCTGTTCTCTTCTCATCTCAAAACAGTTTAAGATACAGTAATCATGAATGATTTCTTTCGTACGTTACGAGCCTTAAGCTATCTGAGAAAGGATTGTCGGAGAGTTTCTTTTCCATAGTCTGGATGTTTAGTATGGTACCCTTTAGGTGACATGCGACGCATTCACTCTCAAGTCATAGTCTCTAGTGCGATTGAAATTGCAAACACAATAAAAAACACTTCTTTCGTAAAAGACAGGAAATAAACCGTAGTTTCCCGAACTACGTGAGCTCTGATCTCTCATACCTGTTGAGAGTACGTAGGCACAAGATGGCGATGTCTTGGCGAGCTACCTTCCCCCATAACCCTTCGTAGGCCGAACTACGTTGACTCTGATTTCTCATTCTCTGATGAGAATACGTAGGCATAAAGTGCGACGCTTTGCCGAGTCATTTTTCTTTTCCTTTTTAAGCCAGCCTTGATAGGTAGATAGAATAAAACCAACCCGTCCAAGTAAACACAAAAAGCAAGGATCCCGTCGAGTACGACGGACGTGAGGGGTGCTAATACCTTCCCCTTGCGTAACCGACTCCCGAATCCAGACAACGGTTGCGATGACCTTGTCTTACCCTTTTTCGTCAGGTTTTTCCGATCGTTTCCTTTCCCGCTCTGAGGGATAAATAACGAAAGGTGGCGACTCTTCTGTCATGTCGACACCTTATTTTCGCGCAAGCGACAACTGGCGACTTTGCTGGGGAGATACAATGGTTCCCTGCGAGAGTCAATCCTAACGCTTGTATGTTTACCTGCTGGGTTGCGTTTATTTATCGCATTTTACTTCTCGCACTTTATTTCCCGCTTTTTATTTTCAGTATAATATGATTATTTGTGCTGTTGTGGGATGGGAGTTCTGATGAGTGAGAAGCCAGACCCAGGCTTGAGTGCACTATAGACTTAGAGTGGAAATTAGTGGGCGCGTGCTTGCTTTGTAGGCACTAGTGTCTCATGAAATCCACGCTCAGACGAGGTTCATCCGGTTGGCTTCACTTTCAACCCTTTGGGTTGAGACGGTTGCTGGTTTGGTGGATTGTCGACTCTGGGGACCGATCATTTGTGATTCAGCTAAGTGAGGCCGCTTCATGAGCTGGTGATGCCATACCTTCTGGGTATCGTATCACCCCTCTTGAAAGTCTGTGACGCTGATGAACGCATAGGATGCCGTACCTTGAGTCAGTTTAGGTCCATACCTGTGAGTGGGATTGGGTTTATTGCAGGAAACCTTGACTTTCAGACTACCTGGTTTTCTTGACAGTGAATTAGTTTTGTTGGTACCAGGGTTTCTCAGTTGCAGATTTGTCTGTTCTTGATAGAGCAGGTTTTGATCAGAGGATCTTATCATCAGGTGTTCGTCTGTTCTTGATAGAGCAGGTTTTGATCAGAGGATCTTATCATCAGGTGTATGTCTGTTCTTGATAGAGCAGAGTTTTGTCATCAGTTGTTTGTTCTTGATAGAGCAGATTTTTGGGGTCTGAAGATCTCATCAGCAGATGTTGTTTGTTCTTGATAGAGAAGATTTTGGGGGTCTGAAGATCTCATCAGCAGATGTTGTTTGTTCTTAATAGAGCAGATTTTGAGTGGGGTCTGAAGATCTCATCAGCAGCTGTATGTTTGTTCTTGATGGGGCAGATTTTTGACTGGGGTCTGAAGACCTCATCAGCAGATATTTCTTGATCATACATCCGAGGTCCTTATTATCAGACATTTGTTCTTGACAGAGCAGAATTATCATCTTATGTATATGGTCCTATCAGATGGTTATTCTGGGCAGATCAAATTTGTGGTCCTACACCGGGGTTTTCTTCTCATCAGTGATCGTGGTTTTGTTGATACAGAATCTCCACAGCACCAGTTGCCTGGATATCTTATTGCATGACTGCATTTTGCATTAGTTTGCATGTTCATTTGCATTTCATTAACGTGTGTCTGTGTTGCAGGTACCGTTTTCCCCGATCTAGGATTTCTTGCCTCCTATTGTATTGTTATGGCCTCTCTGAGGAAGACCGTGGCTTACAAGTTTCCTACCCCTGATGTGGTTAAGTTGACTGGTTTGATAGCTCTAGCAGGTGATTCCGTGAAGGATGAGTTCAGAAAATCTTATGGCAGGTTGCTCAGTTTGGTTTGTAAGCCTTCTGCGTTCGAGTTGAATGGGTTGCATGCTCTGCTGCAGTTCTACGACCCTCCACTGAGATGTTTCACCTTTCAGGACTTTGTTCTCGCGCCGACGCTGGAAGAGTATGCTGATTTGCTAGGTGTGCCTATCAAAAGGCAGATGTCTTTTGTCCATATGGATGTTGAGCCTGATCTGGCTGGTTTAGCTCTTTCACTCCATTTGGACGCCTCCGAGTTAGTATTGACTAGTTGGAACAAGGTTCCTGGGTTCTCCTTGCAGTTTTTGGTGGTTAAGGCTCAGCAGTGTGCCAAGGACGGATGTTGGGACGCGTTCAATGCCATCCTCGCTCTATGCATATATGGCATCATCCTGTTCCCCAACATGCTCGATTTTGTAGACTTTGATGCGTTTCACATCTTCGCTTCAGGGAATCCAGTCCCTACTTTGATAGGAGATGTCTATCACTCAGTTCACTACAAGAATGAGAACAGGAGGGGGAAGAATGTCTTATGCTGCGTACCCTTGCTGTACAAATGGCTTGATAGTCATCTGCCTAAGAGGGGTCCTTTTGTCTTGTCTGCAGCCACAGCTGAGTGGCCTGAGCGTCTGATGAGTTTATCTGCAGAGGATATTGATTGGTTCGACAGAGACAGGTTAGGTACTGAGGTGATCTTCAGTTGCAGTGGGTTTCCAAATGTGCCTATGATAGGCAGGAAGGGCTGTATAAATTACAATCCGTCGTTGCTGGTTCGATAGTTCGCGTATGCTTTGAGAACTCCGCCGAAGGAGGAGGAGGTACGGGAATCTCTGTACCTCACGGGTATTCTAGAAGGGGATCTGCTGTCCAAGCTGCAGCGCGCCTGGAATGGTATCAGTAAGCGAGGAAAGCCTTTGCTGGGAAAAAGCAACAATCAAGCCTACCCTCCGTACGTGACTTGGGTCAGAGGCAGAGCCAATGCTATAGGGATGCCGTTTCCTCAGGCCAAGCCAGAAAGTCCTCCAACAATCGAAGAGCCTACTACTGTGCCCATTCATCAGCATAACCAGGTATTAGCTGAGCGGGATGAATTGAAGCGGGCGAACGAAGAACTGGAGAAGGAATTAGCTCAGCTCCGAAGCGAGAGGAACGAAGTCATTCATTCTTTCAAAAGGCAAACAGAGTTGGTGAACCAGCTAGGTACAGACCTGACTAAGCAGATGGCCGAGCGAGAACGCATGGGTCGAGACTTCAAGGATGTCAACGACGTACTAGCTACGAAGAAGCAACATTTGGACGAGGCATATCGGAGGATATCCAAGTTCAACCAGCACTGGAAGGCTTCCCTGGCCACCAGGAAAGAGCGGGAAGATAAGCTGATGCTGCAGATTTCCAAGCTGGAAGCCGAGGTGAAGGACAGTGAAAAGAGGTTTGATGAAGAAACCACCCGCAGATACGCCGCCGAAGGCCAACTCAACAAAGCTCTCGCTAACCTAAAAGAGTGCAAGCTGACGTTTGAGTCCAAGAGGCGGAAATTAGAAGATTGCTTCGGCGAAGGAGCATGGGAAAGTTCAGTTCAGGGACTTCAGTATACCGTTGTGCAGAGAGAACTACTCGTCGAGGGGTTGCTCACTTTGCCAGATCATCCAGAGACGAAGGAGTTATTAGCAGAGTATCGCGCCCGTGGCCGTACTTGACTAGTTATATTCCTTTTGTTTTGATCTTTGTTGTATGCTGACCATCACCAGGCTTGTTGGATGAGGTCACGCTGTTGATTCGTCTTGTACTTGCTGATGCTATGTACCGCCTTGATAGGCTTTCTTTATATATGAGATTGTTGTTTCCATGATTGGATTCTGACTTCTTCTTATTATTATTATTATCAGCACTGGCACTAAGGCACTAGGATCGGGGGAAATCTCCCAAAGACACAGACACATGCATGCATCTGCATGAAGCATTTGCATGGCGTACATTTTGTTGTTTTTCCTAACCTTTAGTGTTTACAGGTTTTTTCAGGTTTTTTCAGGTTCACAGGTCCCAGGCTGTTCCCGGTGACTCTAGGATTGATCAGAGACTAATTCACTGTTATCCAACTCGAGCTAATCAGACCATGATCATGGATCAAGTGCAGACAGATGTCCAGGAGCTCCGCGAGAGGATGGATCGCTTTATGGAGCTGATGCAGGTGGTCTCCAATGGTCAGGACCAGCTCAGGACTTTGGTTCAACCTTTGATCTCCAGGGTTGATAGCAACGACATACTTCATGGCGGGGCTGTGCCTACTCCTCCACCAGTTGATACTCCGCAGAATGGTGTCCCCATGGCCGGTGGCAACGGCAGTGCTAATGGCAACGTGATGGCCAACATCGGACTCAATACGACGGGCGTCGGCAATGGGAGTCTGGGAGCTAATGTCAACATCGGGTCGGTCAACTACAATGCTGGCGTCGGGAATCTGTTGGTGCCTCAACCGTGGCTTGAGGATCATCAGGATGATGTTTTCTCTCAAAGAGGTGCAGAAGGGGAGCTGAATGCTGAAGCGCGGCTCAGGTTCAAAGCACTTGAAGATAAAATGAGAGATATTGAGAATCAGAATACTTTGGGCGTTGATATGTCCAAGCTGGGGTTAATTGCTGATTTCAAGGTACCTCCTAAGTTCAGGGTGCCTGACTTTGAGAAATATAAGGGCACCACTTGCCCTCGTGTCCACCTGCGATCGTACTATAGGAAGATGTCTGCCTATTCCGAAGACGAGAAGTTGCTGATGCACTTCTTCCAAGATAGTCTTTCTGGGCCATCCCTCGAGTGGTACATGGGCTTGGAGCCCACTAGCGTGCGCACATGGAAGGATCTCGCTGAAGCGTCTGTCCATCACTATCAGTACAATAGCGACTTGGCCCCGAACCGAGTCCAGCTCCAGAACCTTTCGCAGAGGAATAATGAAGGATTTAAGGAGTACGCCCAGCGGTGGCATGAGTTGGCTGCTCGGGTTCAACCGCCGATGGTTGAGCGCGAGCTCGTGCAGATGTTTGTCGCCACCCTCCCAGGGGTTTACTATGAAAAGTTAGTCAGCGGTATGTCTGGGACATTCTCGGCTCTCATTACCATGGGCGAGCACGTCAAGAATGGTATCAAGATCGGGAAAATTCAAGGTGAGTCATCCTCAGCTGGAGGAGGTGGAAAGAAACCTTATGCTGGTAAACGACGAGAAGGAGAAGCGAGCGCTATGACCAACGCTCGAAGAAAGGGCAAGGGCCCTCAGCAGCAAGTAGCCAGTATAAATATCCCAGCAGCTCCGCAACCGCAGCAGCAGCAGCAACAGCAACCGAATCAACAGGGATATAGAAAGTACCAGAATCGGGCATCTTTGACAAACCGTCACTTCGAGGCACCGCCCATGTCGTACGCGCAACTCTTGCAGACTTTGCTTCAGCTTCAGTTGGTTCAGAAGAGGACGATGGCAAATGCCACCTCCACCGGGGTACGACGCAAATGCCACTTGCGATTTCCATATAGGGGCACCAGGCCACACGATCGAGAACTGCAAAGCCTTTAAGCACAAGGTGCAGGACCTGGTAGATGCCAAGATTATCAACTTCTCCGATAATGTGCCCAATGTTACGAAGAATCCTATGCCAAATCATAGGGGGGGCGGAGTGAACGCCATTATTGAAGAAGAGAGCACAGATTTGTTGACTGATGTCAAAGACCTAAAGACGCCGCTTAGTTTCGTCAAGGCTAAGTTGCTGAAGAGAGGGTTCTTTCCACGATGCGGAGAGTTATGCATGGCCTATGCTACCCATTCTGATGGGTGTGAGCAGTTGGTAGAAGGAATCCAAAGTCTGATGACTGAGGGGATTTTGCAGTTCAGCTGGAGGGCTGAAAGTGTATCAGGAGAGGTAGGGTTGAAGCAGGCCGATGAAGTCGCCACCATCACCATCCCTCGCCAACCAATAACCATTTCTGCACCCAGACCGCCTACAATCACTATTACCAAAGTTGGGCCGATACCATTCGAGAGCACTAACGCCGTGCCGTGGCATTATGGGGCTGAAGTCTATTGCAACGGTCAAAGGTTAGAACTGGAGCCGTATGGGTCGACTGTGGAGAATCTCGCAGGAATCAGTGGTATTACCCATAGCGGAAGAGTGTTTGCGCCGCCGGAGGTCGTGGCAGAGAAAGCGGTCAGAGCTGATGCAGTCGATAAGGGTAAAAGCAAAGTCGTCGAAGAGGTCCCGTGTGGGGTAGAGAAAGATTTGCTGGTCAAAGATGCCGAGGAGTTTATGCGGTTAATCAAAAAGAGCGACTACAAGATTGTAGACCATCTCCATCAGACGCCTTCGAAGATTTCTATTCTCAACTTGTTGTTGTGTTCTGAAGCGCACCGTAACGCGTTACTGAAGGTATTGAATGCTGCCTACGTACCGCAAGAGATATCGGTGAATTAGCTAGAAGAGGTGGTAGCCCACGTTAACGCTGGTAACGGGCTAGGTTTCACGGATTTAGAGCTGATGCCTAAAGGAAGAGATCACAACAGCGCCCTGCACATCTCGATAGAGTGTAGGGGCACAATCATGTCGCATGTCCTGGTGGACACGGGTTCGTCACTTAATGTGCTTCCGAAGAAGGCATTAATGAAGTTGGACACTCGTGTATTGCTTTGCACGCCCAGTGATCTGGTGGTGAAAGCGTTTGACGGAACTAAGCGCCACGTTTTCAGAGAGTTGACCCTGCCGATCCAAGTCGGTCCGGAAACGTTCGACACGGTCTTTTATATCATGGACATCATGCCTGCCTACAGTTGCCTCTTGGGCCGGCCACGGATCCATGCTGCTGGTGCCGTGACCTCCACGTTGCACCAAAAGCTCAAATATGCTGTCGGGGGAAGCATAGTAACCGTGTATGGTGAGGAGGACATAATGGTGAGCCATTTGTCATCCTTTAAGTATGTTGAAATGGATGGCGAAATCCATGAAACTCTCTACCAGGCATTTGAAGTCGTCAAGGTGAAGGAAGTAGCTCCTGTAGTCGCAGGAAGGCCAGAGATGAATCTCTCCTCATTCAAAGAAGCTCGGGCCGTCGTCGAAGCCGGATCCACCCCAGGCTGGGGGCATATTTTGAAGATACCAAACAAGCAGGATAAGTTTGGATTGGGGTATTCTCCTGAAGCTGAAGCTTCTTCTTCTTCATCTAGCAGCGCGTCCCGGGGTAAGGGGCCGATCCTATTTACCAGTGGCGGAGTGATCTTCGAAAGCATCAACGCGGCGTCTGTAGACAGCGGGGACAGCGATTGTGATCTCGACTCTTGGATTCAGCCAAGCAAGTCGGGCGAGGGCCTCAACAATTGGACCATCAAGGATATCATCCAGCTGACAAGTGAAGAGTAATGATTTACTTTTCTCAATCATTGTACAACGCTATGTCCTACCCGGGGCATAGCGGTTTTATTGTCAGGGCCTTGTTGGATTATGTACATGCATTTTGTTAATAAATCGAAGGCGTTTTCTTCGTATTCCAATATTGTGTTCTCTGTTATTCCTGTTTTTATATTTGTTTTGAAAAACAGCAAAATGGCAATGGGGTTTGTGCTAACCTGCATATTCTTGTTTTAAACTTAACCCTTGTTATTGCAGGATCCACATAACATATGACATCGACTCTGGACCTTCTACGGCTCACTTCGACTTCGATTGCCCGATCTATCAAGCCGAAGGAGAGATTGATGAAGACGAAGACCTTCCTGAAGAGTTGGCCCGCTTGTTGAAACAAGAGGAAAAGGTTATTCTGCCTCATGAAGAGGAAATTGAGACCGTAAATCTGGGTTCTGAAGAGCTCGTCAGAAATGTCAGGATAGGGGCTGCGTTGCAGAGTGATGTCAAGTAGAGATTGGTCGAGATGCTTCGAGAGTATAGTGACGTCTTTGCTTGGTCATACGAAGATATGCCCGGACTTGACACGGACATCGTGGTCCACCACTTGCCGCTACGAGAAGATTGCCCTCCAGTCAAGCAGAAGCTTAGGAGGACGAGACCAGATATGGCCGTTAAGATCAAAGAAGAAGTGCAGAAACAGCTTGATGCTGGCTTCTTAGCGGTCACCACTTACCCTCCGTGGGTCACCAACATAGTGCCTGTACCGAAGAAGGACGGTAAGGTACGCATGTGCGTCGATTATCGGGATTTGAATAGGGCGACCCCTAAAGATGATTTCCCGTTGCCTCATATCGATGTGTTGGTCGACAACACAGCCCAGTTCTCTGTGTTTTCGTTCATGGATGGCTTCTCCGGTTACAATCAGATCAAGATGGCACCGGAGGACATGGAGAAAATGACGTTTATCACCCCCTGGGGAACATTTTGCTATAAGGTAATGCCCTTCGGTCTGAAGAACGTAGGGGCCACTTACCAACGAGCAATGGTAACTTTGTTTCATGATATGATTCATCATGAGATCGAGGTCTATGTTGATGACATGATTGCGAAGTCCCAAACGGAGGAAGAGCATCTGGTCAACTTATTGAAGCTTTTTGAGAGGCTTAGGAAGTTTAGGTTGAGGCTGAACCCTAACAAATGCACTTTCGGAGTGCGGTCCGGAAAGTTGCTGGGGTTTATCGTTAGTGAACAAGGTATCGAGGTTGATCCTGCGAAAATAAAAGCCATTCAAGAAATGCCAGCGCCGAAAACAGAAAAAGAAGTTTGTGGTTTCTTGGGCAGAATAAACTACATTGCGAGGTTTATCTCTCAGCTCACGGCCACTTGTGAACCGATGTTCAAGCTTTTAAAGAAAGATCAGGCGATTACTTGGAATGAGGATTTCCAGAAGGAATTCGACAAGATAAAGCAGTATCTTCAAGAACCTCCAATCTTGATACCCCCAGTGGCTAGACGGCCATTAATCATGTACTTGACAGTTCTGGAGAATAGTATAGGGTGTGTTCTCGGTCAGCACGACGGGACGGGCAGAAAGGAGCATGCCATTTACTACTTGAGTAAAAAGTTCACTGACTGTGAATCTCGATACTCAATGCTGGAGAAGACGTGTTGTGCACTAGCTTGGGCTGCCAAACATCTACGACAGTACATGCTCAATCACACCATTATGCTAATTTCGAAGATGGATCCGATCAAGTACGTCTTCGAGAAGCAGGCTCTTTCGGGCAGGATTGCCAGATGGAAAATGGTGTTAACGGAATATGATATTCAGTACGTGTCCCAGAAGGCCATCAAGGGAAGCGTATTGTCTGATTACCTTGCCGAACAGCCGATCGAGGACTACCAGCCGATGAAGTTTGAATTCCCTGACGAGGATATTATGTTTCTCAAAGCGAAGGATTGCGATGAGCCGCTGCCCGGCGAGGGGCCAGATAGGAAATCCCAGTGGAAATTGATATTCGATGGGGCGGTTAATTCCTATGGAAGTGGCATTGGGGCTATCATCACGACTCCCCACGGATCCCACATCCCGTTTACTGCGAGACTGACGTTTCCAGTTACCAATAATGAGGCGGAGTACGAAGCATGCATCATGGGTCTAGAAGAGGCAATTGATTTGAGAATCAAGAACCTAGACGTATATGGTGACTCAGCGCTTATGATCAACCAAATTAAAGGGGAGTGGGAGACCCGTCAATCGAATTTGGTGCCGTACATGAATTATGCCAGAAGGCTACTTCCGTTCTTCGATCGAGTGGAACTCCATCATGTGCCCAGGGCGGAAAATCAAATCGCTGATGCCTTAGCCACGTTGGCCTCAATGTATAAAGTCAATTTTTGGAATGAGGCTCCAAGAATTGTCCTTTCGCGTCTTGATAGACCGACATTTGTCTTTGCAATCAAGGATGCCGCTGACGGCAAGCCATGGTTCCATGACATCCAGACTTTCCTTATGACTAAGGAATATCCTGCGGGTGCGTCAACCCAGGATAAGAAGACTCTGAGGAGGCTGTCTGGCAATTTTTATCTCAATCCTGATGGAGTTCTGTATAAGAGAAACCACGATCTCGTGCTACTCAGATGTGTAGATGAGAAAGAGGCGAGTATGCTCATGGAAGAAGTCCATGAAGGCACATTTGGTACGCACGCCGGCGGGCATGCCATGACGAGAAAGATCCTGAGAGCAAGGTACTACTGGCTAACGATGGAGTCGGATTGCTTCAGATTCGCGAAGAGATGTCATAAATGCCAGATTTATGCTGATAAAGTTCATGTGCCGCCGTGCCCGTTGAATGTCATGTCCTCCCCGTGGTCGTTCTCCATGTGGGGCATCGACATGATAGGCAAGATCGAGCCCACTGCATCTAACGGTCATCGTTTCATTCTGGTAGCTATCGACTACTTCACCAAGTGGGTGGAGGCAGCCTCGTACGCTAATGTGACCAAGCAGGTGGTGGCTAAATTCATAAAGAGGGACATCATCTGTCGTTACGGAATTCCCGAGCGGATCATTACTGATAATGGTTCGAATCTGAATAACAAGATGATGAAGGAGCTGTGCCAGAGTTTCAAGATTGAACACCACAACTCATCTCCTTACCGGCCGAAGATGAATGGCGCTGTCGAAGCCGCCAACAAGAACATAAAGAAGATTGTTCAGAAGATAGTTGTGACATACAAAGATTGGCACGAGATGCTGCCATTTGCACTGCACGGTTATCGTACGACGGTCCGTACGTCAATCGGGGCAACTCCTTTCTCCTTGGTGTACGGTATGGAAGTTGTCCTACCGTTAGAAGTGGAGATCCCTTCTTTGCGAGTTTTGGTTGATGTGAAACTCGACGAGGCAGAATGGATTACGAATCGACTGAACCAACTCAGCCTGATGGACGAGAAGAGGTTAGCATCGATTGCATTTGGTCGTCTGTACCAAAGCCGAATGAAGAAAGCATATGATAAGAAGGTGCGTCCTAGAAGCTTTCAGACGGGTGATCTCGTCCTGAAGAAGATTCTTCCTCCACACTCCGATCACCGGGGCAAGTGGACTCCGAATTACGAAGGTCCGTATGTCGTCAGCAAGGTCTTCTCGGGAGGAGCTTTGTTGTTATCCACGATGGATGGTGAAGATTTTGCATCCCCAGTGAACGCGGACGCAGTTAAAAAATACTTTGCTTGAAAGCGACCCGCTGGACAAAAAAGGAGAGTCCAGGCAAAAAAGGGGCATCCCGGCGAACCAAAAACAGAATAAAAGGTTCGGGCAAAAATTAGGGATATATTGAAAAAATGTACACCCGCGAAGTCGAAAACCTACACTGGGCGGCTTCGGCAAAAAAGAGTATCCCAGTGAACTGAAAACCCGCAAAGGGCGGTTCACGCAAAAGTTAGGGATTTGAAAAAGCAAATGACTGCGTTCCGCGTGTGGACTTTCATTGTTTAGTGGTTTGGAGGACCTGAGGGCCGTTCATCTGAATCAATCTCTTCCGAAGATGAAGCGTCGAAGAAGTATCGAAGTCGAGTGGGTCATAGAGGGATCAACTCATGGTGTTCGTCTACGCCTCGTTGCCGACATTTGTATATACTGATGTATATTTATGTTTTATTTTTTGCGCGGCTTCCTCATTCCAGGAGCTTGCATCTGTTGTAAAACATATTTACCCATTCAGGGGTTCGTTATCAATAAAATGCATACTATTCAGCAATTCTGTTTTCCTGTTTAGCGTTTATCTGTTTTGTTTGCGAAAAAGAACACCGATGTTTTTGATAAAATGCGCATACATAAACTTACTGGCCTAGGCCACTGATTGTTGAAACAATTAAATACTTGAACATTGTCACGAGATAATAACCTTGATAGGTCCCTTTGAAGGGTATCTTGTCTGTTTGTTTGTGTTGTTACAGGTGTAGCATATTCCAGACATTGCGCCGTGCGCATCCCGAAGCAGGATGATTCCTCTTTCTCCAACAGAGTTCAGTAGCCTCTCCCTGCAGAGTTTGAACGCAAGATCGTGAGCATTGATATATCTCCCCAGGCAGAGATGATTCTCTTTCCCCAAGCAGATGCGTCCTGAAGGACCGTCACCTCCTCAACTGAGTCAGGCGCTGAAGCGCGTGTTCATCCCCCAGCATCGGGTCACAAGTGCAGGTTTCGTAGGAAACTATCCGTACGCCGAAGTATGCAGCAACGGATGGTGCCAGACTGAAGTCTCCAGCGGAATTGAAATTCCTCACCAGAGTTGTACTCTCCCCCGAAGTCGGATGATTCCTTCTTCCCCAGCGGAATTGAAATTCCTCATCAGAGTCGTACTCTCTCCAATGAAGCAGAATGATTTCTTCTTCCCCAGCCAAGTGTGCAATCCCCCCAAGAGAGCCGAGTCCTTGGGAAGCATTTGGGACCATGATGGGTTTTCCTAGCAGAGTGTTGAACAGCTGATGTTGTATTTCCCCCGGAGTTGTACTCTCTCCAGCGAAGCAGAATGATTTCTTCTTCCCCAACCGAGTTTGCAGATACCCAAGAGAGCCGAATCCTTGGAAGTTGCCCAGACCATGATCGGTTTTCCCCAGTGGAGTGTTGATCAACTGAAGTTGTTTCCCCGCAGGGTCGTCATCCCCAGAAGAGTAGCCGAGACGGCCACGCAGTATTCCCGCGATTGACATCGCTTTCCCTCAGCAGGTCCAGGTTCTCGTAGAGCTTCGTTCCCCTGCAGCAATCAACTGAAGTTGTTTCCCCCGCAGCAGTCAACTGAAGTTGCGTCCCCTGCGGAATCCAATTGAGATTGGCGTGACCATGTTCTCCTCAGCAGGATGATTCCTCTATCTGAGTAGTTCTTTCTCCTTGACAGGAGGATTCCCCTTCGGCATTTATTTTGCAGACAGGATCGCATCATTATGCATGATTGCATAACATTTATCATAAACACATAGCATTTCCACCGTGTGGAGCATGGCACCGAAGCATAGGCATGATAAGCATGATCTAGGTTGCTACCGTTCTTGTTTTGCAGGTGTTCCGCCGAAGGATCATTTGCTCAGGATGATTCCTGACATTCTCCCCAACGAAGTCGCTTGCTCAAGATGATTCTTGAGATCCCCAGTGAAGTCTTCAGTTCAGGATGATTCTTGAATTCCTCAGCAGGGCCGTTTGCTTAAGATGATTCTTAAGACCCCAGTAGAGCCCCCAGTGAAGGTTGCCCAGGATTATTCCTGAAGCCCCAAGAGAGCCGAATCCTTGGAAGCTGCTCAAGCCATGATTGGTTTGTCCCCGACAAGAGTTGCCCAGGATGATTCCTGGAAACCCCAACAGAGTGTTCGCTCAGGATGATTCCTGAAAGCTCCAGCATGGTTATCAGTTCAAGATGACTCTTGAAGGTCCCCGGCGGAGTTATTTGTTCAAGATGATTCTTGAAGTCCTCAGCAGAGTTGATTCCTCCAGAATGATTTCTGGACCCCCGGAGTGGAGTGGCTTGATAGTTCTCCAGATTCCCCAGCGGCGAAGCGTCATCCCCAGCAGGTTTTCTAGCGGCAAAGTTGAAACCTCCCTCGAAGACTCCATGATTGAAGTCTGCCCGTGTTAACGAAGCAGTTATCTCAGTAATGCGGAATGCCTGACGGCATGATCAACCTGATGGTTGAAGTCCGGCTGATGCCCGACAGATGTCTCTTTGAATGCCTGATGGCATGATCAACCTGATGGTTGAAGTCCGGCTGATGCCCGACAATTTCTTTGAATGCCTGATGGCATGATCAACCTGATGGTTGAAGTCCGGCTGATGCCCGACCAGTCTTTGAATGCCTGACGGCATGATCGACTATGTATTACCGGTCACCGTGTGACCAATCCCCCAATGGATCTTCTTCACTTTGACGGCGAGGCCAGATTATGTTTGATCCTCCAGCGGCGATGTTGGATGTTTGTTTTTGACGGCGAGGTCAAACTATGTCAGATTCTTTGATTCTCCAGAGGCGATGTTGGATGGTTGGATGTTTGTGTTTGACGGCGAGGTCAGATTATGTTTGTTTCCCAGAGTTATGTTTGGTTGACGGTGATGTCAAGAGTTCCTTTAGTTTTCCAGCGGCGATGTTGGATGTCTGTTTCTGACGGTGATGTTAGATCCTTTGTTGCAGCCAGCGGCGATGTTGGATATATGTTTGTTTTGACGGCGAGGTCAGCTTATGGTTATTTCCAGCGGCGATGTTGGATGTTTGTTTTGACGGCGAGGTCAGATTATGTTTGTTTCCGGCGGCGATGTTGGATGTGTGTTTTGACGGCGAGTTCAGATTATGTTTGATCCTCCAGCGACGATGTTGGATGTTTGTTTTTGACGGCGAGGTCAAATTATTTCAGATTCTTTGATTCTCCAGCGGCGATGTTGGATGGTTGGATGTTTGTGTTTGACGGCGAGGTCAGATTATGTTTATTTCCCAGAGTTATGTTTGGTTGACGGCGATGTCAAGAGTTCCTTTAGTTTTCCAGCAGCGATGTTGGATGTCTGTTTCTGACGGTGATGTTAGATCCTTTGTTGCAGCCAGCGGCGATGTTGGATATATGTTTGTTTTGACGGCGAGGTCTGCTTATGGTTATTTCCAGCGACGATGTTGGATGTTTGTTTTGACGGCGATGTCAGATTATGTTTGTTTCCGGCGGCGATATTGGATGTGTGTTTTGACGGCGAGGTCAGGTTATGTTTGTTCCCCAGCAGTGATGTTGGATGTTTGTTTCTGGAGGTGATGTCAGATAGTTCAGTTCTCCAGCGGCGATGTTGGATGCTTTGTTTTTGGCGGCGATGTCAGACCCTTCAGTTCTCCAGCAGTGATGTTGGATGTTTGTTTCTGGCGGCGATGTCAGGTGATTTAGTGCTCCAGCGGCGATGTTGGGTATTTTGATTTTCCGACGGGTATGTCAGATTCTTTAGTTCTCCAGCGGCGATGTGGGGTATCTTGGTTGTTCGACGGCGATGTCAGATTCTTTAGTTCTCCAGCGGCGATGTTGGGTGTTTTGGTTGTCCGACGGCGATGTCAGACGCTTTATTTTCATGAATGCCTGACGGCGAGGTCCGGTGTTTGATGGCGATGTCAGAAGAATTTATGTGAGTAACTGACGACAAGGTTCAGATCAGTATGTCTCCAGCTAGTTGCCGTGCAGCTAGTATTTCAGTGTTCAAAGATTTGTTCCCACCAGAGTACCGTGTGCTCATGCAGTTGGCAAATTTCCAAGTTTATCGGTATTCAACCGTCTCGCACCTTGATTGGATGAGAGTCGTTCGCTCCTCACCCAGTCAGGTTCAAGCCGTTTGAATAGGGGCAGCTGTTGCACCCCAAAATTTGACCAACATTTATTTACCCATCAAGAGCTATATGAGACTTTGAAGCTAGCCAAGAAGGTTGTTCAAGTGTCCAAAGGTTTATACCTTTGTCAGAGAACTCAAGAGACCCACAGAGAAATTGGTTGAAACCAAGGCTGTGTGTCTCATAACTTGAGAGTTGTGGGAGCTCCTCAGATGATTCTGAGACTATGAGGATAGACTTGAAGCTTTGGGAAAGCTTATGAGATGTCTTGAAAGTCATCATGAAGCCTAAAGAGGTCATTGTACAAGAATTCAGAAGATTCAGCCATGAGTGGTGGAATTAGGGTTTGACTGGGTCAACCTTAGGTCAACTGAAGATTTGGAGAGGGCTGAGACCTAATCCAAGATCCATGTGATCATGGAATGATGTATTGAGATGCTATAAGGATGATTCCTAGACCAACTCATCATGATTGAGGAGTGTGAGAAGTTTCAAGCTAGGGTTTCTGAGGATTGACAGAGTAAAATCCCCTAGTTTGATCCCTATCTTCAAGGCAGTTTAGCTCAAGATGTGATTGTCATATCATCTTCCCCAAAACATGAATGTTGTAGAGCCTGTCCTTAGCTTTAATTTGAGTAGTATAAGTCCTTGATAGGATTTGTAGAGCTCAAGTTATGGTTTTGACAAATTACAGGTCATCTGAGGTATGTGAATCTGGGTCCTTGAAAGTCACCCAGCTTGCAGACAACTTTTGCCCTAGTAGGATAATTCCCATGAACTCTTGGTAAACATGAATGTTGAAGATCATCTTCTTAGATTTCTAGAGAGTACTATAAGTCCTTGATAGGATTTGTAGAACTCAAGTTATGGCTTTGACAAGTCCAGGGCATTTTGGTCATTTGGAGGTTATAGATCATTTCAAGCATAAGGCCATATCTCCTACTTCCAAGATTCAAATGGAAAAATATTCAACATCAAACTTTCTTAGAATGATGTTTTAAGGCTAGTAGGGGGGTCATGAGATGTTGAAAAGGCTCATATCAAAAAGTGATAAAAATGGCCTAAAAATGAGGCATAAGTTAATTAAAGTGAAATTGAAAAATGGAAATCCCAAGTTATAAGTCCAAACCATGTCATGTAATAGGTCATTTTGACTCCAAATGACATTCTAAGAACAATGGTTCAGCCACAATTTTGATTTGAGGCTTGGATCATAGGGCTGCTTTGGAATTGGATTACTTGCATATTAAGGTACCAAACCAAAACTCAAAAGAATTCAACAAGCAAGGTGGTTATGCATTGTAACTAACCCTAAATCTCATGTGGGGATAAATTCAAGTCAGAAACCAAGGTTACAAAGGCTATGGCATGATATAGCATGTAAGGAGAATGAGAAATCAAAATACCATGACATGAAAAGATCAATTTCTCATTGGATTGTTCTAGGGGGTTCTAGATGATTCTAAACCACTCTATAAGATGAGTCTAACTTGCTCAGATGCAAGGTTGGTGAGAATTGCTGCATAGAAGAGAGAGTGAAATCCAATTTCTTCCATTACAAGTCAAATCCAATTTCTTCATTCTCCTTCATTTCCTTTCATTTTTTTCACACAAACACCTTCCATACATCACATTGAAGCTGTGCAGATTGAATCAAGAGCATTTCCATGGAGAATTGAGGAGTTGGTGATCCAAGTTTCAAGGTTGCATTTCAAAATCGAATTTCAAGAATCAAGCAATTTCAGCCATTCTTTTTGCATACAGAAGCTAGAAGATTGATCAGTGAAGGAATTTGGAAAGATTCAAGGCTTGAATTGGTGGATTACTACCTCTGTTCATTCAATTTAACCAGGTTTGCAATTTCTCTCCTAACCTTAATTTAGGCATGGTTAGGTTGAATTATTAGTGTAGAATGGTTAGAGACCAATAGGTGGTGGATTTTGGAAAGTTTGAAGGCAATTGATGAAGTTTCAGTTAGGGACCTCATTTCTTTGATGACCAAGAACTCTTGTTATATTGAGATATAGAGTGAGTTAGATATCAAGAAATGCTCAGGGAAGAATGAGGATGAGATTAGGACCATTAGTTTCAAGAATTGTTAAGATTGATTTCTGAGTATGTTTTGGATCTTGGATCGGGTTCCTTGATTTAGGAGGTTTCAGTCAATTTTAAGGTTGTAATCATGTTCAGCATGGAATTCTAAGTGGATTAGGGTCTTGAATTTTAAGAATTGGTGAAGTTTCGATGGAATTCGAGTTGAGGAAGATGAAGCTTCATGGCTGAGTTTCCATGGTGTTTCTGCAAACCCTAGCCCAAGGAAGAAGATGACTCACGGTCGTTGGATGAGGAGATTGACTTTTGACTTTGGATGGATCCAACGCGCGGCATTCAATCTTATTTTGGAGGGAAGCCAAAAACCAATGAAACGATGCGTTTCATTAAAAGGGTCTTATGGGCTTAAGTGAACTTTTCTATCCCCACCCCCCTTTGAGGCCCACTTCATTTTATAACTGGAATTCTTTGATATTTGCACCGCGCCCTTTTCTTTTTCTTTGTTTTTCCATTTAATTTCTGATTTGGATATTGGGCTTAAGTGCTTTGTTATTGCCACCCCCCAGTCTGGGCCCATCAATAAAATGAACTGTGTATTGTTGCTTGTTACACCCCATCCTCATATTTTCATTTTAATTCTCTCCATTTCATTTCATACTTTGAAAATTCATAATAAATGGAAAAATAATGTTTTTTTCATGGGAGTTTTTTCTCCCTTTTCACATTTTTGTCTAGAAAAATATAAAATAAAAACATTTTTCATCTCATGCATTTTAGTATTTTTTGCATATTTTCTTCTTTTATTGCTTTTTAATTCTTTTAAGTTGATATATGATTTTGTAGAATTTAGTTTAGGTAGTTCCCTTAATATTTTTAGGTCAATCTTTTTAGGATAGTTAGATGTATGTTTTAGCTTCCCCCTGGATTTATTCCATATTTTTGTGATGATTTTTAGGATAGTTTTGATTAGATGCTATTAGGTTGTATAGGATTAGGTTAAACTTCAAAATAGGTCCATAATAACTTTAGGATTTTGGGTTTTTAGGACAAATTAGACTATGGTACATATATGGATATTAAGGGTAGGTATGTAGGATCCCTTAGAAATTATATTAGGATTTAATATAATAGTATGCTATTTTTAGTTGATTTTTGTATTGGTTGATTGTTTGTGTTGCCTTTAGGGCATTTTTGCTTTAGTTGCTTTGCTTTGGAGTTTTCCTTTGGCTTGGAGAGTTTGATCTTGTTCTAAGGAGCATTGAGGAGCATAGTAGAAGATTTGAAGATGCATTGAGGAGCTTGAGAGCTTGATCTTATTTTCTTTTTTGTTGTTTTAGGGTTAAAGATTAGGAAGAGTTTAGACTTAGACAACTTCTTTCTCAAACATGGATGGTATCTTTCACCTCCATTCCTCCCTATGATTCAAAGTCTTTCCATGGTATACACCTCTCTCCTTTGGAGGGATAAGTGATGTACCTAGGAAGTAGAACTTTTGAGGGAACCATTCCTTTGATGTTAAACCCTTATAGGTCACCTTTGGTGGTCAATAAGCAGTTCAATATCCCCCAGCTTATCCAGTAAGTGATTTCATCTGGTTTGATTGTCTTGAGAGATGTTGAGCTTGAGCTTGAAGATGAATACTTCAATGAAGAGTGTAGAAGAGGATGAATCCTTGAGCATTTCCATTCCAGCTGAAGCTTGAAGAGCAGCAAGAGCAAGTTGAGACTTGAAGATCCCTGAAGATGAAGTAAAGACTGAAGGATGAAGTTGACACTTCTAAGTGATTGAGAGTGATTCTGAGGAGCTGAAGCTTGAAGAACAAAGGAAGTTGATACTTGCTTTGATGCCTGGAGATCCTGAAGGAGCCAAGTTGATATTCATGATTGATGGTGAAGCCTGAAGGTGGAGCTGATCAAGAAGCTGAAGCTTAAAAGGAGAAGATAAGCTGAAACTTATGTTGTAGGGTTGAAACCTGGAAAAGCAAATTGATATTTGTCAAGAGTAATTTGAAGTCTGAAGACTGAGTTGCTGTTGGAGAAGCTGAAGATTGGAGTTGAGAGAGGAGTTAATCTGTTCTTCTTTTTCTTTTCTGTATTGATGTGTTTTGTTTGACTTGTTTGATGCATTAGAATAAGTTCATATCTAGAATAGGTAGAATCTAGGAGCATGATTGCACTAGAGGTTGAGTTGCTCCCTCTGCTTGCATTGTTACTGTGTGGCTTTGCTTGCGGGTATTCGGTAGAGCCTAGCTCCCTTGCACATGTGGTTTGTTTGCCTGATGGCATTGCATTTCATTTTATCTGTATGATTGCAGTTTACTGTTATTGCTTGATAGCATGTTGTTTATATTTCAGTATGATTATTGTTACCCATTCTGGCTTGAGGTTGAGATGAGCTTGTGGAGGCTGAAGCCCCACACACATTTCCTCCCTCACTTGCATTGTATGCATTTTACTGTTAAGCTGATGCTTTGTCTGTTTTGGTGTATCATTGACATGATCCCTTAGGACTCTCATTTCCTTTGATAAGGATTTGATGATAGAATTTTAGGTTGAAACCTATGCATGACAACTTCTAGGAGTTCCCTGTTCAAACCTCAACCATAGGATGAATCCATGGCATGACAACAGTAGGACTTGATAGTCTCCCTCCTAGTTGGGCCTGTTCTCTTCTCATCTCAAAACAGTTTAAGATACAGTAATCATGAATGATTTCTTTCGTACGTTACGAGCCTTAAGCTATCTGAGAAAGGATTGTGGGAGAGTTTCTTTTCCACAGTCTGGATGTTTAGTATGGTACCCTTTGGGTGACATGCGACGCATTCACTCTCAGGTCATAGTCTCTAGTGCGATTGAAATCGCAAACACAATAAAAAACACTTCTTTCGTAAAAGACAGGAAATAAACCGTAGTTTCCCGAACTACGTGAGCTCTAATCTCTCATACCTGTTGAGAGTTCGTAGGCACAAGATGGCGATGTCTTGGCGAGCTACCTTCCCCCATAACCCTTCGTAGGCCGAACTACGTTGACTCTGATTTCTCATTCTCTGATGAGAATACGTAGGCATAAAGTGCGACGCTTTGCCGAGTCATTTTTCTTTTCCTTTTTAAGCCAGCCTTGATAGGTAGATAGAATAAAACCAACCCGTCCAAGTAAACACAACAAGCGAGGATCCCGTCGAGTACAACGAACGTGAGGGGTGCTAATACCTTCCCCTTGCGTAACCGACTCCCGAATCCAGACAACGGTTGCGATGACCTTGTCTTACCCTTTTTCATCAGGTTTTTCCGATCGTTTCCTTTCCCGCTCTGAGGGATAAATAACGAAAGGTGGCGACTCTTCTGTCATGCCGACACCTTATTTTCGCGCAAGTGACACCCAGCAATGGTTTTCCCCTCTTACTGATACCATTCCAAGCAAGCTGAAGCTTGGATAACATATCCCATTCTAGAAGACCAGTGAGGTACAGAGATTCCTGCACCTCTTCATCCTTCGGCGGAGCTCTCAAAGCATAAGCAAACAGCCAGACCAGCAAAGACGGATTATAGTTTATACAACCCTTCCTGCCTATCAAAGGCACGTTCGAAAACCCGCTGCAGCTGAAGATAATCTCGGTACCCAACCTATCTCTGTCAAACCAGTCAATATCCTCCGCTGATAGACTCATCAAACGCTCGGACCACTCAGCTGTGGCTGCAGACGCAGCAAAGGGACCCCTCTTGGGTAGATGACTATCAAGCCATTTATAAAGTAGGGGCACACAATATGAGACATTCTTACCCCTTCTGTTCTCGTTTTTGTAGTGGATGGAATGGTAGACATCTCCTATCAAGGTAGGGACTGGATTCCCTGATGCAAAGATGTGAAAGGCGTCGAAGTCCACAAAGTCGGGCATATTCGGGAACAAAATGATGCCATGTATGCACAGAGCGAGGATGGCGTTGAACACGACCCAACATCCATCCTTGGCGCACTGCTGAGCCTTTCCCACTAAGAACTGTAAGGAGAAACCGGGAACCTTGTTCCAACTAGACAAGACCAACTCGGAGGCATCTAGATGAAGTGAAGGAGCTAGACTAGCCAAATTAGGCTCAGCATCCAGATGAACAAAGGGCATCTGACTCTTGATAGACACACCTAACAAATCAACATACTCCTCTAGCGTGGGTGCGAGAACAAAATCCTGGAAAGTAAAGCATCTCAACGGAGGATCGTAGAACTGCAGCAAGGCGTGTAACCCATTCAACTCAAACGCAGAAGGTTTACGAACCAAACTGAGCAATTTGCCGTAAGACTTTCTGAACTCATCTCTCACAAAATCATCTGCTAAAGCAATCAAACCAGTCAGCTGAACCACATCAGGGGCAGGGAGCTTGTAAGCCACGATCTTCTTCAGAGAACCCATAACAATACAATAGAAAGCAAGAAAACCTGGATCGGGGAAAACGGTACCTGCAACACAGACACACGTTAATGAAATGCAAATGAGTATGCAAAGCAATGTAAAATGCAATCATGCAGCAAGAGATCAAGACAACTGTGCTGTGGAGATTCTGTGTCAACGAAACCATAATCCTGCTCTATCAAGAACAAACACTATATCTGATAATAAGAAAACCCCGGTATCGGACCATAAATCTGCTCTGTCAAGAACACACATCTGATAATAAGGACCTCTGATACAGGACCATAAATCTGCTCTGTCAAGAACACACATCTGATAATAAGGACCTCTGATACAGGACCAAAAACTCTGCTCTGTCAAGAACAAATATCTGATAATAAGGACCTCTGATATAGGACCAAAACTCTGCTCTGTCAAGAACAAACATATCTGAAGATCAGGACCTCTGATACAGGACCAACACTCTGCTCTGTCAAGAACAAACATACATCTACTGATGAGACCCTCTGATCCCAATCAAAAACCTGCTCTGTCAAGAACAAATACATCTGATGATGAGAACCTCCGGTACCAACAAAACTGATTCACTATCAAGAAAACCAGGTAGTCTGAAGGTTAAAGTTTCCTGCAACAAACCCAACCCTGCTCACAGGTATGGACCTAAACTTACTCAAGTTCGGCATCCTATGCGGTCATCAGCGTCACAGACATTCAAGAGGGGTGATACGATACCCAGAAGGTGTGGCATCACCAGCTCATGAAGCGGCCTCACTCGGCTGAATCCAAAATGATCGGTCCCCAGAGTCGATAATCCTCCAAACCAACAACCCCCTCAACCCAAAGGGTTGAAAAAGAAGTCAACCTGGAGAACCTCGTCTGAGCGTGGATTTCATGAGACACTAGTGCCTTCCAAGCAAGCACGCGCCCACTAATTTCCACAACTAATGCTAGGTACACTCAAGCCTGGGTCTGGCTTCTCACTCATCAGAATGCCCCTCCCACAACAGTACAAATAATCATATCATACTGAAAATAAAATGTGGGAAATAAAAATGCGATAAATAAACACAACCCAACAATTAATCATACAAGCGCTAGAATTGACTCTCGCAGGGGACGTTGGATCCCCAAACTGACTCGCATAAGGGACGTTGGATCCCAGCAGAGTCGCCAGCTGTCGCTTCCGCGAAAATAAGGTGTCGGCAAAACAGAAGAGTCGCCACCTTTCGTTATTTATCCCTCAGAGCGAGAAAGGAAACGATCGGAAAAACCTGACGAAAAAGGTATAGGACAAGGTCATCGCAACTGTTGTCTGGGTTCGGGAGTCGGTTACGCAAGGGGAAGGTATTAGCACCCCTCACGTCCGTCGTACTCGACGGGATCCATGCTTGTTGTGTTTACTGGACGGGTTGTTTTATCTATCTACCTATCAAGGCTGGCTTAAAAAGAAAAGAAAATGACTCGGCAAAGCGTCGCACTTTATGCCTACGTATTCTCATCAGAGAATGAGAAATCAGAGTCGACGTAGTTCGACCTACGATGGGTTACGGGGAAGGTGGCTCGCCAATACGTCAGTATTGTGCCTACGTACTCTCAACAGGTATGAGAGATCAGAGCTTACGTAGTTCGGGATAATACGGATTACGGGAATTCAGATTCATCTGTTTTATCGAGTAGGGTTAAACAGCAGTTCCAGCAGTTAGGGACAAAGCCTGTTTGCGGTGGCGCTGAAGTTTAACGACTCTCTTTTCTTCGGAAAAGCTTCCTTTGAATTATGGGCCCACGGGGCAAAAAGGTTTGAAGTTTGTTTTCTGTCTTTTACGAAAGAACTGTTTTTTATTGTGTTTGCAATTTCAATTGCACTAAAGACTATGACCTGAGAGTGAATGCGCCGCATCGAACCCAAAGGGTGCCATACTAAACATCCGGACTGTTGAAAAGAAGCTCTCCAACAATCCTTTCTCAGATAGCTTAAGGCTCATAACGTACGAAAGAAATCATTCATGATTACTGTATCTTAAGCTGTTTTGAGATGAGAAGAGAAGGGGCTCAACTAAAGGGAGACTATCAAGTCCTACTGTTGTCATGCCAAGGATTCATCCTATAGTTGAGGTTTGAAACAGGGAACTCCTAGAAGTTATCATGCATAGGTTTCAACCTAAAGTTCTATCATCACTTCCTTATCAAAGGAACTGAGATTCCTAAGGGATCATGTCAATGATAAATAGAAACAGATAAAGCATCAGCTTAAACAATAAACATATATACAGTAAAATGCATGCAATGCAAGTGATGGAGGAAATGTGTGTGGGGCATCAGCCTCCACAAGCTCATCTCGACCTCAAGCCAGATATGAATAACAGTAATCATACAGAAGAAATAACATGCTATCAAGCAAGATACAGTAAACTGCAATCATACAGAAGAAATAACATGCTATCAAGAAAGATATAGTAAACTGCAATCATACAGAAGAAATAAAATGCTATCAAGCAAGATACCACATGGGCAAGGGAGCAGGGCTCTACCGAATACCTGCAAGCAAAGCCATACAGTAAAATACAAGCAGAGGGAACAACTCAACCTCTAGTGCAATCATGCTCCTAGCTTAAAGTCAGTCTAGATATGAACTTATTCTAATGCGTCAAGCAAGTCAAACAAGGCACATCAACACAGAAAAGCAAACAGACAAGAGAGAAAGCAGATCAACAGCTCCCCCTTCCAATTCCAAGCTTCAGCTCTTCAGTCAATTCCACCTTTAGGCTTCACTCTTAACTACAAGTATCAACTTGATTCCTTCAGACTCTCCAAGCCTCAGTGCAAGTGTCAACTTATCCTTTATTCCTCAAGCCTCAGCTCTACACTCAATCTCAATTGAATCCTCTTCATAAGTATCAACTTAGTCTTCAAGCTTCAGCTCTCTTTGCTTTACCAGTATCAACTTGGTCTTCTTCTCCTACAAGCTTCAGCTTCTCAGAGTAGTCTTCAATCACCTGGAAGTGTCAACTTCATCCTTCAATTCTTTTTCAAGCCTCAGCTCTTCACTCAATCTCCATTGGATCTTCTTCACAAGTATCAACTTGTTCTTCTTGCTCTTCAAGCTTCAACTGCAATGGCAATGCTCAAGGAATCATCCTCTTCCACACTCTTCAATGAAGTCCTCATCTTCAAACTCAAGTCCAACATCTTTCAAGATACTCAAACCAGAAGACAATTGATTGAACAGAATGAGTGGAAATGATAAACAACTTATTGACAACCAAAGGAAGCCTGTAAGGGTTCATCATTATGAGATACTGGTTCCCTCAAAGTTCTACTTCCCAGATAAAGCCACTCATCCCTCCAAAGGAGGGATGTGAATATCTTAGAAGTACTTTTAGTCATTGGGAGGAATGGAAGCACAAGATGCTTTCCATATTTGTGAAAGAAGTCATTATAATTCTAAGGCTCTCCCTATGTCTCCTACCTCCTAAATCTTCATCAGACACCTTCAGGCACAAGCAACTCCAAGCTCCAAGCAACTTCAAGCATCCTTACCTTGTCTTCAACTTGTCTTCAATCTCAACCAAAGGCAAACAAAGCAAAACCCTAATCTAAGGGGACTAAAGAAGTTAATCTAGTTGAGTTAGCAAGTTAGGATCACCTAAAACCTAGTACTAAAGTTAATCCTAACTAAAATACTAAAACCAATTGTAAAATCCTACAAAAATAACTATGGGAACCTAGGTCAATCATGACTCTACCATATTAATTCCAGAGATCAAATCATCAAATAAGACCTAGAAATAAATTCTACACTATAAGGTACTAAACCTAAACCCTAAAAGGAAGCACCTAAAGCTCAATCTAGAAAACACACCTATTTTCATCACAAAAATGTGATAAAAATGTTATGGGAGCATACATGTCTAAACTAATCACACACAAAAAATTAGGATCAAAATCATAACCACATGATCACACAAAATTCCACAAAATTAAGGATCAAACATAACTATTTTAATATCAATTAAAAATGTATAATTCCCATAAAATCAGAAAATGCATGAAATGAAAATATTTTTTATCTAAAACATACTAGACTCAATCATGAATATAATGCAAAAAGAATGGGATTAATTGGATCATTTTTCAATTTTATATGATTTTCTCAAGAACCATGAATAAAATGAAAAATTAAAAGAAAATAATGGAAATTAATAGGCGTGTGTGGCAAATAGCAAGAAAACCCAGTTCATTTCAATGTTGGGCCCCAAAGGGGGGGTGCAGGTATCAACCAGTCCAAAGCCCACACTCCAATTCTCACTTTAGTTCACAAACAAAAGGACCAGGTAGGGTGTGCTAAGTATAGATTTCACGTTACAACTCTCATTGGGCTTGAAAGAGGGGTGCTGATAGCAACTGATCCATAGGCCCATGCGCTCACTCTTCTCAATTCACAAAATCAGAAACATCACACACCAAGGTTCGAACTCGCTCGTTCTTGGTCCATGCAGCGAAATGAACAAGGCTGGGGTATTTCACTAATCAAAACGCAGTGTTTTGAAGGGGGGACGTGGCACAACGCTGAGCCTTGGATTGCTTGACTCAGTCTTCATTTCCACACGCTTGGACGCTCCAGATTACATCTTCAACCTTTCAAATGTGCAAGAGGAGGGAAAGATGCAGAATCCGGCGAGGGCGGCCGGAGTTCCACCGGGAAATGTCATGATACCCTAACTATCTCTACGCTCAACCTTTGCGCGCGATTTCTTGATGAAAGTTGACCAGAATTTTCTCAGGAATCTAACCATGTCACTAGTTTATACTGAAAACGCATGATTCGCCAAAACCAGATCTCAACCGAAAATGGAAGGAACCCTAACTTGTCTCTAACCATCAAATTAACCACCCAGAATTCATCTACATGCTAAGGGGAACCTAACCACATGCTTCTAATGGATTAAAAGCGCGTAATTAAAGAGATATCTCAAGAAATTAGAACCTCCCTTGAAGCTTGGATTGTGGTGGTTGTGCGCCTCAATTCTCTCTCAAACTATGCAGAATCCTTCAAGGAGTAATGGTGGACAATTCTTGATGCTTAGTTCTTGCTGAAACCTCTTGATTCTCCAAAACGCATTTCCAATTTTCAAGCTTTTTCTTCACTCCACATTAATGGATTCTCAACAGAATTCTGCTCCAGAACCTTCCAAATTCGTTCTAATTCATACTTATAGTGTGTTCAGATGGATATCCAGCCCAAACTAGGCCCAATTATGGATTTTGGATGTTCACCTTTCCTTCCAAATTTCAAGCTTGGAAATTCGTTCTAAGTGGATGGTTTGGATTGAGTTTAGAGCATAGTGGTGTTGAACATTTTCCCATTTGAAGCTTGGAAATAGGAGTTATGGCCTTATGCTTGAAATGACCTGTAATCTCCAAATGACCAAAATGCCCTTGACTTGTCAAAGCCATAAGTTGAGTTCTACACATCCAATCATGGACTTCTAGTACTCTATAGAAATATAAGAGAATAAGGAACAACATTCATGTTGGCCAAAAGTTCATAGGAATCATCCTTCTTGGGAAAAAGTTTGATGCAAGTTAGGTAACTTTCAAGTTCCCAAATCCACAGACCTCAGATGACCTGTAACTTGTCAAAGTCATAACTTGAGTTCTACAAATCCTATCAAGGACTTCTAGCACTCAAATTAAAGCTAAGATCAAGCTCTACAACATTCATGTTGGGGGAAAGATGATATGACAATCACATCTTGAGCTAAACTGCCTTGAAGATAGGGGTCAAACTAGGGGATTTTACACTGTCAAGCCTTAGAAACCCTAGCTTGAAACTTCTCAAACTCTTCAATCATGATGAGTTGAACTTGGGATCATCCTTATAACATCTCAACATATCAATCCATGATCACATGGCCTTTGAATTAGGTCTCAACCTTGTTCAAATCATCAGTTGACCTAGGGTTGACCCAGTCAAACCCTAATTACACCACTCATGGCTGAGTCTTCTTATTCTTGCACAATGACCTATCTATGCTTCAAAGTGATCTTCAACATTTCTCATGAGCTCTCTCAAGACCTCAAGTCCAACTTCATGGCTTCAGAATCATCTGAGGACTTCCCACAACTCTCAAGTTAGGAGGCACACACTCTTGGTTTCAACCATTCTCTCTGAGGATCTTTTAACTTCTCTGACAAGGATATCAACCCTTGAACACTTGAATAACCTTCTTAGATAGCTTCATAGTCTTGTATAGCTCTTGATTGGTAATCATACCTCTTGATCTCCTGCACACATGTCAATGAAATGAAAATGATAATGCTAATGTGAATGAAATGAAACATAAGCCAGGTAAAGAAAAGTTGGGCAAATTTTGGGGTGCAACAACTTGCCCTTTAATTTAGGAACATTTGTTTTGCTTTAGTGCTTCTCAAGTGTCTCTTGTCTTTCAGCTTGAGCTCCTGATTTGATTCTTGATTTCTAGATACCAAAAAAATTAACTTGCCCGCTGGATGTCATACGGTCAGTGTCATGACATTCTGTATGACATTCAGCTTAACTTATAGTTAACTTACCCTGCACACACATCATTAACTATGTCCTAACATTCAGTATGACATACATGCAAACTATAAAGTTTTCCCACAAAATGCAGCCAATCAAGAGCACTTACAAAAACACTTCTGGAAATTCCTGAACAACTGATAGCTATACGCTCACTGCTTCATAATCAACTTGAAGTGATGCAAACAATGCAAACATTTGAGCCTCATCTTCTAAGAGTTCTTCTACTTGCTTAGCAGATACAAATATCATCTCTCCATAATCACCAAACTCTGGGAACCTCATAGTCTTGCTGTAGCAATCGATATGAACATAGTTGAACTTCAACCAGTTCATTCCAAGAATAACATCAATTCAATGCAAAGGTAGACAGACTAATTCCATCACAAAATTCTTATCATAAATAGTCAAAGGGAAGCTCAAATAGACTAATGCAGTAGTCACAAAACCATTAGTCAGGGTATCGATAACCATACTCCCAACCATAGAAGATAATTTCAAATTCAATCTCGCAGCATATTCAAGCGAAATAAACGAATGGGTAGCATCAGTATCAACCATAGCAATCAATTAAATATCATTAATAAAGCAAGTACCTCTGATCAAGTTATCAGTCTTGGGTTCTTCTGCACCGCTCAAAGAAAACACTCTGTCGTTCGTTTGAGCAGCCATAGCAATCTTCTTCGGCTTCTGGCAATGGGTATTGATATGACCCTTCTCTGCACAGTTGAAGCAAGTTGGTGCTTCATCTTTGGAGTCAGTAACTCTATAACCTCTCTTGCCACAACGATGACATCTCAGCACCTTACAAACCTCAGCACAGTGACCTTGCTCGCCACACTTATGACACTTGCTTGGAGCAGTAGTCGCTCCCCCACTTGACTTTTTCCCATCTAAAGTATTCTGCTTTCCTTTATCACCAGAAGTCATATATGGTTTCCCTCTATACTGTCCTTTCTCTTTCTTCTAACTCAGCTACTTGTAGTGAGTAGATTGAGCTCGGCTATCCTCATCATAAATTCTACTCTTGTCTAACAGTTCCGCAAACTGACGAATCTGCTGGTACCCAATTCCCTGTTTAATCTCTGGTCTCAATCCATTCTCGAACTTGAGACACTTCGACGTCTCTGCGTCAGCACGATTGTAATGCGGACAAAACTTCACTAAAGCCTCAAACTTTTCCGCATACTCAGCCACAGTCATATTCGCTTGCTTCAGCTCAAGGAATTCCACCTCTTTCTTGCCCCAAACATCTTCAAGAAAATACTTCCTCAAAAATTATTCCTTAAACAAAGTCCAAGTTATTGCAATGCCAAAGTCCGGAATGTATATGAATGCATGATGCACATGTATAATTCTCATAATAAACTCATTAGGTGCATCATCATTCATCAAAATCATCATAATAATCATGTCATCATAGAATCATCAAAACTCATGAAATCAACATCATAACTCATCATCATTACTCATAGGAGTCATCATACAATCATGTATTAATCTTAGAAGAATCATAGTCATACTCATGGTAATTCATCAAAGAAATCAAAACATCAAGACATCACTGTACAAGATCATAGTTTGCGAAACTCTGCTACATTCACTAGGAAGTTCGTTGTGCGAGTCTAGGACGAATGTTCTCTATGCAAAGGATTCTTCACTGTGTAAACTTGCGATTACAGCAAATTGCTGTTATGCACCAGTAGCAAAATCAGCCCAAAAGTCCCTACGATTTCCTTCCCCAATTCCCCAAGAACATCCCTAAATCATTCCTAAATTATTACGGTAATAAAGGTACAAAATCTACGACTTATTAGGTAAATCCTGTATCATATTTACGCCTCTAATTCCCATAAATCTCTATAACTACCACACATTCACTAGAGTTCTCATAATCATTTACCCTATACGGTTAAAACCTCAACAACATATTTTGGCCACGAAGGCCTAATTTCCCTTACTCCCAAATCAGCCTCAAAACTATCAGACCATTAGTTCAAATCCCTCAAACTCATTAAACTCACCATAAAGGAAACAACAATTCAATACCCAAAATCCCTAAACCCTTAAATCGGCTTTAAACACATTGAATCACATATTAAAAACAATGAAGGCAATACTCCCCATACCTTAATTGCCGACTCTAAGCCTTTCTCCTTGATTCTTGGAAACCTCGTGAAGCCTTGCCTCAATCCTCTTCCTCAGAGCTCTGGCCTCTATTTCTTCTCTTTTCACGATCTAACAAGAATGAATTCTAATTCCCTCAAAATTCCTTTTTGTTAAACCTAACTTTGGGCTTAAAATTAGGCTTTCCAACTTCACCCTCACTAACTCCTCCTCAAATGTCCACTTTTCCCTTGATTCACTTATATTTATTTAAATTAATAATAATACTAATATATTCATATTATATACTATTATCTAAATAAATAACTCAAAATCCATAATTCCTAATGTTCACACCAACCACCGAAAATCACCAAAAATGTGAATATTCATATTTAAATAAATTAAATAAATATTCCAAGAATTTGGGGTGTTATAGAATAGCATTTAGAATGGTAATTAGGAGTGGAATTAAGAATGGAGTGTTTAAAATTTGGAGGGAAGTGGTGAAAATTGAAACAATTTTAGATCCTTCCAATGATGATCATGTGAAATCAATGGTTGAAAATGATTGAGAAATTGCACATGCTGAAAATTCAAATATTCTGGCCAATTTCGCTTGAATTAACCGGTTACCCAATATGTGGTAACTGGTTACCATATTCAAAAATGCCTAAGTTTGGCGCCAAATGGAGGGAAACCTGTATAATCACCCGTTGCCACCTGTTATAAGCTCTATTAAGCCTCTGAAACTTGCCTTTGGATATTATGATTGTGAGAATGCTTGAGATAGCCTGTACACCATCTCCTGAGCTGAAAATAACCTGCTGAATACAATAAAATTGACCGCTCGATGGTTGGACAAAGTAAATGTCGAAGCCTCTGATGCTCGTTGTTTAAACTCTTGCAACAAAAGGGAATCCTGAGCTACAGAAATACCTTGATCTCATGTCTCGAGAACCAATGTTATGATACGCAGAAATGCAAAAATGTAGAGAAACAAAAGCCAGTAAACCAAGAAACAATGAGGCAAATGTTGGGGGTGCTACACATGGTATTAACCAATTTTGTTCCAACATGTAAAATGATAACGTGAAAATGTATTGTGTTTTTAGGCTCATAGCACATGTTATTTGCCGTTATTTTTCTTGGTTTTTATTGCTTTTATGTGGTATCTTGTTTGTTTTTCAGATTTCAATAAGTGCTAGTACAACTTCGCGAGAAAATGAAGCATTCTGGTGCATGGCGTTCGCTATTCCCTAATAGCGTCCTCCATGTACCAAAAGCCACATCATTTAATGAAGTAGGCAAGGCATTCTTCATTATCATGCAGAAGCAAATTTTCATGGAGTCAGTTTTAACACCCTTTTCCCACTTCCTTTTTCTTCTCCAACTTCTCTTCATGTCCAAGGCAGTTACCAGACTCTTCAAATCCCTAAATATAGCAGTCTTCTGGTCATTCCAAGGCATCCAAGTTATGCGGAAGCACAGTCAAAATAGATTTTTAGTCTTAGGCAGGAATTCACTTGTAAAAAATGACAATAACTCACATCGAGGGATTGTCACGCAAATTATGTTTTCTTTGTATTTTCTTTGTACTCTTGGATCAAGAAACAAGTCTGTCGGCATTTTAATCAAGCCATACTTCTTCAAGTCTCGTTTTTACTTTACAGGTTTCTATTCTTTTAGATTTATTATTGTTATTGCAAATTATATTACTATATGTCATGTTGTCTTTGAATTCATATGTTTTGTTTATGTTCTTTTTAATTGAAAAAATTTCTTGCTAAATTTTTCTGTGTCCGACGTATGAAGACCGTTGTTACCGACAGGACTCAGTAGAAAATAATAGGTGCAAAATTATGATTAAAATTCTGTTTTGGTTTTAGTTTCCAATTGTATGCCTTATTGTTTAGTCACGAGAGTGAGTAGCAAACTAAGGTTTGAGCCGATAGCGCGAGAGTGTGAGGATTGAACCGGATAGTGGAAACTAGGCATCGATCCTCAAAATAGCGAGATCACTTTAGGTATCGATTAGGATTTAATTGATTTTCAAAAAATGCTTTCTAATTAAAATGGGCAAACGAGAGCAAAATCTCAGGGTTAGGGAGTGTGGCTCAGCCAATAGCGCGAGAGTGTGAGACGGTGTCTTTAAACCATTACTTTCTATGGAACACCGTTTAATTATAATTAGTACCTAAGATCTACAAAGTCCCGTAGGAACCTGGAATCCATATTCCGGCCTCTTTATATAAAAATTTCCAAACCTTTAGTTAATTATGTTTGTATTCCTGTTCTAATTTTTTAAACCATAGCCTTAGCTTTACATAGCATCAATAGATAACGGTAGATTGAATATTAGTTTCTGTGGATTCGATATATTTTAAAACTACGTGATAAACTATATATTTGCAGTTAGGTTCTGTTAGACTCGTAAAGTCACGATCAAGTTTTTGGCGCCATTGTCGGGGACTAATTTAGTCAATATTGTGATTCCGTTGTTGTGCAGTATAGACTAAGGGAACATATTTTTTTTCTTTTTCCTATTTCATTGATTGTATGCCAAACACTCGCTCTCAAGGTGACAAGTAAGAGCAGCTGATTGAAGATATCGATCATTTTATTAATTTAAGATGTCAAATCAACGATTTCTGAATTAAATATAACCTTCCGAACCTGAAATTCCTTATCCAAAATCAAAAATTCCCTTGGCTGAGAAACCACCAAACTATGCTCTCAAGGACTGCGTTGTACCATTGCAAGATGAACCTCATAATAACATTGATGCCCCTGCCATCGAATGAAACGATTTTGAACTAAAACCATCATTGTTACAAGTCGTTCAACATAACCAGTTTTATGGGAGTCTTACAAACAACCTGAACCTTCATTTATCTATGTTTGTGTAATACACTGACACCGTAAAAGAAAATGGTGTTAGTAATGAAGCCATAAGATTACGTATTTTTTTCTTTTTCTTTAAGAGATAGAGCTAGAGCTTGGCTCCAATCTCTACCATCCAACTCTATCACTACGTGGGATGAGTTGAAGAAAGTCTTCTTAGCCCGATACTTTACACCTAGAAAAACTACTATGTTATAAGCCAAAATTAACGGATTTAGGAAGAAATACAATGAATCTCTTTTTGATGCTTGGGAAATATACAAGGACACATTGAGGCTCTTCTGCACCATGGACTTGAACAATGGTTGATAATTCATACTTTCTATAATCGTCTTCTGTACAACACCAAGTTGAACTTGAACACTGCAACTGACGGTGCTCTAATAAATAAACCTTATGAAGACGCCTATCAACTCATTAAAAACATGGCTCAAAACCACTTCCAGGAAGGTGAGAGAACTCCTAAAGAAAAAATGCTACGAAGAGCGTAATATGCAAAGTTAATAGCCTAGATCGTATCAGTGCTAAAGTGGATGCGCTTACTCAAAAGATTAAGAGTTTGACTGTAACTCTAGCAGTCACCATGGTCGTTGTGACACCCAATTACGAATTATGTGGAACCCCAGTGTCGCTACTGCGAAAATCGGCGCCGGCTGAACAGAAGAGTCGCCACCGTGCGTTATTTATCCCAAAGGAGGGAAAGGGAACGCTCGAAGTAAACCTACCGCAAAGACGAGAAAGGAATGGTCATCGCAACCAAATCTTGGATTCGGGAGTCGGTTACGCAAGGGGAAGGTATTAACACCCCTCACGTCCGTCGTACTCGACGGGATCCACGCTTGTTTTCTGGTACGGATTGTTATTCTATCTATTCTACAGGTCTGGGGTTAAAAGAAAATAAAATGACTCGGCAAAGTATCGCACTTTATGCCTACGTATTCCCGTCTGGAACGAGAAATCAGAGTCAACGTAGTTCGCCTACCTACGGGAAAGGAGGGGAAGGTTGCTCGCTAGGATATCGCATCCTATGCCTACGTACTTTCATACATCATGAAAGATCAGAGCAAACGTAGTTCGGGCCACGTACGACACAAGTCTGTCTTGATTGTTTTTATCCTTCTGAAAAAGGTTTTCTCCTGATTATGGGTCCAAGCGGACAAAATTGACACTTTTGATTGGTTTATAGTATTTTACGCAAGAAGTATATTTTTTATGTGTTTGCAATCTCTGACGCACTAGAGACTATGATTTGAGAGTGACTGCGTCGTATGTCACCCTAAGGGTAACACACTAAGCAATCAGATTACTGAAGAGTGACCCTCCAGCAACCTTTTCTCAAATAGCTTATGGCTCGTAACGTAAGACATCGATTAACCTTATTACTGTGTTTTTTGAATTATTCTGAGATGAGAAAAGAAAGAAGCTCTAAAAAGCCTATGGTTGAAAAGGGAATAAAAATCTATCCCAATGTTGTCATGCATGGATGAAAGCCTAATGTCTGTCATATTTCTCTCTTGCACAGAGATAAACATAGATCCTAGGGGATAAACGGAAAAGCAACAGCATATATACAGTAAAGCGATAAAATGCATGAATGCAGCAGTACAAGCGAGGTAAGGGAGTCCCGCTCAACCTCGAATCTAGAAAACAACAGGAAAAAGTGAACAAGATTCACTTTAAACCTAACAAGGTAATTATCAAACAAAACAGTCAAGAAACTCAAACAATACATCAACAGCTTTAAACAGCACCCACAGCTCTAAGCAGCAAAATCTGATATAAACAGCAACAAGTCACCAACACTTTCAAGCAAGGTCTTCATCCATCTACAAGCTTCAAACAAGCATCCATCTTAAAGAAAAACAGCAACAAGAAACTCTAACAGTTGACAACATCAAATAGCTAAGTAGCAGTAAGTCCTACTTCAAACAGTTGCACAGCTCTGACAGCACCAGCTCCTTCTTCTAACAGTCTTCAAGGCAATGAACTTCATCCTCAATCTCCAAGGGATCCTTCAAAGTAAGCTCTCCAACAGAGAAATGATGTTATCAGAAGAAATTGAATGTCAAACCGTTCATTGACGACCCAAGGAAGCCTATGAACAATTGACATTATAGGAGACTGTTTCCCTCAAAGTTCTACCTCTAAGGGATGGCCATTGATCCCTCCTAAGGAGAGAGGTGAATACCATAGAGGGACTTTATGTCATAGGGAAGAATGGAAGCAAAGGAAGCTATCCATGTTTATGAAAGAAGTTGTTCTATTCTAAGGTTCTACCTATACCCTATGCCATATGGTCTTCAAGCAACTCCAAGCAAGCCAAGCAATCTTCATCAAGCTTTGGTTTTGATCTTCAACTTTGTATTCATTAGGCTCCACCATCATGCTCTTCAAACCAAGCCAACACCCCAAGCAAATGCTCCAAAAAACCCTCACAACAAAGTAAACCCCAACAATGGGCAAACCAAACAAGCACACAATTGTAAAATACACTAAAAATATTAATATAGTGGGGAAAATTCTAATATTGTTTCTAAGGGATCCACTATACCTACCCTTAATACCCTATATGCCCCAGATCCTAATTCAATCTAAAAACCCAAAAGAAATTGTTTTAATGCACCTAAGTTGTGTATAAACCCTAATCTAACCATCTTGATATTCACTAATCAAAACTAATTAAAAACCAATTATAAAATCATGGAATAAGAAGTCCAGGGGGGAGCTCAAGTTTATATCTAATTACTCTAAGAAGAAAAGCACCAAAATGTAAAAGAAGCTAGTTAAACAAAAATCTACAAAATTATGCACAAACTATATTCAATAAAAAACAACTAAATGCAAAATATTCATAAAAAAATATAAAAATACCTAAACTAGTATTTTATTTATTCACAATTTTCTTGAAACCATTATTAAAGTGTTGCAAAAATTCCCATATTAAAATGACCATTTTTCAATTTTATATGAATTTTCAAAGTTGAAATAAAATGAATAAAAGAAAAATAAAAAAGACACTCAGGGGGTGTAGAAAATAACTGCGCTCAGTTCAAATGTCTTATGGGCCAAAACTCAGGGGTGCGCATATCAATTGTTATTGAGCCCATAACCACATAAAAATCAATTCAGAAATCATTAAAAAAAATTAAAAACGTGAGGTGCCAATAGTCATTAAATGCAGTGTAAATCCAATGTGGGCCATGAAACAGGGGTGTGAGTAGCATTTCCAACTTAAGCCCACCTCATCCTAGTAAGTGAAACGCTGCGTTTCACTTACTCAGGCTCTCCTCTCACAAACTCGAATTAAATCATGGCCCTCAGATTAGCTTTCTAGTCAATGGTCCTCATGTAATCCAACGGCACTAACGTTGTCTTCCCCATTCAAATTCATTTTGGAGCCAAAGCAGCCATGGAAGCTCCTCCAAGAACACTCAACATCAGCAAATCGTGTTCACTCAAAAATGAACCAAAATCAACAAAACAAAGCCCATACCTACTCCATTTTTCCTCCTGAATTTAACCATGGCTTCAGAATCTATTGATATGGCCTACAACTCCAAACACGATTCTCATCCCAAAATTAGGTCCAACATTAATTGTCATCATTAATCAAATTATCATGTTTAATCTCTTCCTTGTTCAACACTGATCACAACTAACTATAGAACTAAGATTATAACTCCATATCCACTTAGTTCTTGATCTAAACAGAATTCATGTCACCATAGCAAACATCACCAAATTGCTTCAAACTCTCCAGAAAGAACCACCTAACCATATACTAATCGATTATCCTAAAGATTCATGCCAATTATCCCTAAATCGAGCCATATTTTGAAAGTTACTAACCTATAAAGATGAGTGAAACAGATGATGGAAAGCTTCAAATCAAGGCTTGCAAATCTCCAGATTCCTTCAGGATGATCTTTGCTTGCTTCTGTATGCACTAGATCTTCCTCAACCAGCTTGGATCCTTGAAACAAAATTTCAATTGCAAGGGTGAATGTTCAACTTCAAGAACTCGATTCAACCATGGATTCAACCTGCTTCTGATCCCTACACACTCAGTAATGAATATTGAATTGAATTGGATCAAGAATTTGGTTTGATTGTAAAGAAAATGAAGAACTCGATGGTGAATTGCAATGGAGGGAAATGAAACTCAATATTGCTTCTCTGCACCAAATGACACCTAAAAACTGATTTGGATCAACTCAAATTCATATATAGGCAGTGTAGGAAGGATCTAGAAAGTGCTGGAAGGATCCTATGAGAAATTGAGTATCTCATGCCATGAGATGTCCTTTAATGAGTTTCAAAAAACCAGTTGGGGTTTGGCCTATTACAGCACATGAACAAGGCTTGAATTTCTCTCTAAATGAGATTTAGAATGTGCTTGGATGGTTCCTTGCCTTGTAATCCACTTCTAGCTTGGTTTGGCAAGTGTAGCTTCTCATATAAGTAACTAATGATAAGTCCAAGTTCTTGACCTCAAATGCAAAATCCAATGGTGTCAATGATCTTAAAACATGTTTTCCCTTCAATTTGGTATATCACATGGTGTATTTTAGCTTTGGATCCAAAAATCCCAAATTTGGTCACTTGAAAATGGACTTTTACCTTCCTTATTTGGTCAATTTTATCATCTTGAGTTCCATGCATTTCCAAGCCATCATGATCTCTTTTATAGACTCAAAACATCATTTTGAGAAAGTTTTATGTTGAACATTTTTCCATTTGAAGCTTGCAAGTATGAGTTTTAGGCATATGCTTGAAATGACCTATAATCTTACTTTCCCAAAATACCCCCGGCTTGTCAAGATCATAAGTAGAGCTCCACAAATCAGATTGAGGCATACCATACCTTTCTAGAAATATAAAATCATGAGGAACAACTTTCATGTTGGACAAAAATCCATTTGAAAACTCCTTATGGGGTAAAAGTTGCTTGGAAGTCAAGCAACTTTCACAGATAAATTTCAGTGTCCTCAGATGACCTGTAACTTGCAAGAACCATAACTTGAGTTCTATAAATCTCCTTGATGCCTTCCACCACTCAAATTAAAGGTCTTGAGATGCTCTACAAGTTTCATGTTGTCCAAGGATCCATTTGAGACTTGCATTTTGACTTATTTTTCTTGGAAGTTTGACCTAAATCAGGGAATTTTACTCAGAAACCCTAATTTAGAAACTTCTCTTCTTCTTGATTTCTTTTGATTTCTCCTTGGCACAACACCACATCCATATCCACATATCAAATGATGAATCCCAAATCCTTTAAATGAGCCTTGATGCCCTTCAATCAAGCATCAAACCTAGGGTTGACCTAGGTGAAACCCTAGTTGACTGTCTTCAACTGTAGCTCTTGCAACCACACCAATAACTTGTATCATCTCCAAAATGACCCTATAGGTCTTCCATGATGTCTCTACACATTCCATGCCCTCAATTCATAACTCACAACTTCTCTGATGATCTTCAAATACCCTCAAGATAGGAGAGAAACCCACTGCTTGGCCTTTTAACTTCTCAAAGCTTCAATTTCTTTCTTGGTGACTTGAATAGGCTTGAATCTTGATAAGAACCTCTTGAATACACTCCTTGAGATGAAAAATAGAACTTGATCCCTTGTTATGCTATGCTATGCAAATGAATGAAATATGTGCATGATCTACTATGCAAATGATAAAGCTATGAAAACACAAATCAGGTAAAACAAGTTGGTCAAATTTTAGGGTGCAACAGCTGCCCCTATTCAAACGGCTTGGACCCGACTGGGTGAAACGCCCGGAGCCTTCAGACAATCGAGGTACGAGACGGTTGAATACCAATAAACCCGGAAATTTACCAACTGCCAGAAATAAACTACACCACTACTTGGGGAACACTATCTACAAATCTGATTTCAACACTATCTTGTCAATACTGGAATAAACTTATTGACTTCACTGGGAGAAGTACTTCTGTCGAATATAAGAACGCAATTCTATCTTGTCATACAGGAAAATCTTCTTCTGCCCATCCATAACTCCGCCCTTGCTACGGGAAAATAACTCCGCCCTTGCTACGGGACACACACTGTCCATCCATACAGGAAAATAACTCTGCCTTTGCTACGGGACGTACCCTGTCCATCACACAGGAAAATAACTCCGCCTTTACTACGGGACGTACCCTGTCCATCACACAAGAAAATAACTCCGCCTTTGCTACAGGAATACACTTCTGCCTACATCACAGGAAAAATCTTTATCCGCCTATCAAATACGGGAATACATCTATCTAAAATCACAGGAAAACTCTTCTCGGACATAGCTTTTTTTGCCTATTCGCTGCAGTAACTAACTCCGCTGGGGATATTCCGAAAACCACTGTCAAACACTCGTCTTGATAACAAGTGGCTACTTCTGAACTTTGATTCCATTAAAACCTGAAACGCTGCCGCAACAACAAACTTGAAGAAACATTCCGCTGGCCGGATACAATAGCGCCTCAATTGGCAACTCTGTGGGAGAAAATAATAAACTGAACTATGTCGTCACACGTCTCTTGGCGAGACCTCGATTGTCTGGTAATATCTGAGCTTTAGAACTCCATACTCCTATTGAGAAACACACCTATAAGTAAAAGGTCAACCAACCTGATCTATGTTTCATAATGCGTATGTTTGATAATGGCGTAATGCTCCACACAACATGGAAATGCTACGCATTTTTTTTTGGGTAGATGCAAATATGACACTATATGCCGATGCAAATGCAGGCTCGAACTGCTGGGATAGCTCTAACAAGCTTGCTTCATCAATCTTGGTCGTCGAGGACAAATATCACCCTGTTGGGGAGTGAACGGGTATCACACGGTATTCCGGCAAAATAAATGCCAGGACACACGACCAACTCTGTCGGGGAGAGCTTTAACCTTTGATTTCCACTGGGAGGAAAGAGAACACTTGCTGAAAAGAGAGAACTCCGCTGAGGACGAAACGACTCTCTTGGGGAAAATCAACTAACTCCGTTGGGAAGAATAAATGACCCTACTGGGAAGGGAATCTCTATTGGGAAGAGTAGACTGTTTGGGTACAGCTCACAAGTTTGGAAATATTAATCTTCTGAGGCTAAACCACTCTGCTCGGGATGGGGGATCCTTTTGGGGGACACCGCACTGTCTGAATACAGCCTACGATCTTGGAATCATCAATTCTGCTGAGGGTAAACGACCCTGCTGGAGAATGTCCTTCGGATAAACTGCGACTAGCTGGGGAATTTCATCCTTCTTCAGCAAGGAACATTGTTATCTTATCTTCAGGAAATGAAGCGCGACCTGCATGGAGATTCACTTCACATAACGATCAAGTCTTTTCGTTACGAGCTTCTGGTTAGGACTGCAATCTTCTGATCGTCCACTTCGTATGGTCAAGAACCCTGCAACACCACAAACGTGACAAGACAAGTCTATACAACCAAATCTATTCAGGTTAGCGTTAGTGACATCATTTTCAGTCAATTCAAAGTTTTAGCAATTATTGGCAAGGGCCAGCAATGTTATGCACTTGCTAGTTTTATTAAACATTGGCGTTTTTCACATACAAAACGGTAAAGAACAAGCATCAAATACTGAATAACATGTTTTATTGATTGGGCCCCTGAATGGGCAGAGTTTTGTACACTGGATGTAACTCCTGAAAAGAGGAAGTTACGCACAACAAATATACAAATATGCACAGGAAGCATATATACAATGACAAATCCAATTTACACATATGTCGGCAATGTGATGCAGACGAACATCATGAGCTGATCCCCCTATGACTCGCCTGACTCTGGCGCTTTCCCGGTATTCAAACTTCTGAAGAGATTGTATCTGATAATCGAACTCTCAGGTATATTCTCCCGCACCAACGTGCACCATAATATCAAATTCGGACCGCAGTCATTTGCTTTTCAAATCCCTAACTTTTGCGTGAACCGCCCTTTACGGGTTTTCAGTTCACCGGGATACCCTTTTTTGCCGAAGCCGCCCAGTGTAGGTTTTCAACTTCGCGGGCGTACATTTTTCAATTTTATCCCTAATTTTTGCCCGAACCTTTCATTCTGTTTTTGGTTCGCCAGGATGCCCCATTTTTGCCTAGACTCTCTTTTTTCTGTCCAGCGGGTCAATTTTAAGAAAAGTATTTTTTAACTGCGTCCGAATTCACAGGCGACGTAAAGTCTTCACCGTCCATGGTGGACAACAACAAAGCTCCTCCTGAAAAGACTTTTCTGACAACGTATGGCCCTTCGTAGATGGGGGTCCACTTGCCCCTGTGATCTGCCTGCGGCGGGAGAATCCTTTTCAACACAAGGTCGCCTGTCTGAAAGCTCCGAGGATGTATCTTCTTATCATACGCTTTCTTCATTCGGCTTTGGTACAAACGACCGTATGCTAGAGAAGATAACCTCTTCTCATCCATTAAACTCAGCTGGTTCAACCTGTCTTTTACCCACTCTGCCTCGTCGAGTTGGACATCTTGTAATACCCTTAGGGAAGGAATCTCAACTTCCAGTGGTAACACTGCTTCCATTCCGTATACCAACGAGAACGGGGTTACCCCGGTTGATGTGCGTACCGTCGTACGGTAACCGTGCAAAGCAAAAGGTAGCATATCATACCAGTCCTTATAGGTCACCACCATCTTCTGAACAATCTTCTTTATGTTCTTATTGGCCGCTTCTACAGCGCCATTCATCTTGGGTCGATAAGGAGAAGAGTTGTGATGTTCGATATTGAAACTCTGACACAGCTCCTTCATTATCTTGTTATTCAAGTTCGAACCGTTGTCGGTAATAATCCACTCGGGGATTCCATATCTGCAAATGATATCTCGCTTGATAAACCTGGCTACCACCTGCTTGGTCACATTTGCGTATGATGCCGCTTCCACCCACTTGGTAAAATAATCAATTTCTACCAAAATGAAACAGTGTCCGTTAGATGTCGTCGGCTCAATCTTTCCAATCATATCAATTCCCCACATCGAGAATGGCCACGGTGACGACATCACGTTTAGAGGACTCGGAGGCACATGGATCTTATCCGCATAAATCTGGCACTTATGACACTTCTTCGCAAACTTGAAACAGTCAGTTTCCATAGTTAGCCAGTAATAACCTGCCTGCAGCAGCTTCCTCGTCATAGCATGCCCACCAGCATGTGTACCGAATGTACCCTCGTGTATTTCCTCCATGAGCAACTTTGCCTCTTTCTCGTCTACATAACGTAGCAGTACCAAGTTGTGGTTTCTTTTGTATAGGACACCATCCGGGTTCAGATAGAAATTACCCGCCAATCTCCTGAGAGTCTTCTGATCGTGACTGGATGCCCCAGCCGGATACTCTTTGTTCTTCAGGAAATTATGGATATATAATACCAGGGTTTATCATCAGATGCTTCGTCAATGGCAAATATGAAGGCAGGCCTATCAAGCCGAGAGATAATAATTCTGGGAGCCTCATTCCAAAAATTGACTTTATACATGGAAGACAATGTCGCCAGGGCGTCAGCCATTTGATTCTCCGCTCTCGGCACATGATGCAATTCAACCTTTTCAAAGAAAGGCAACAATCTCCTTGCATAATTCATGTACGGTATCAAATTGGGCTGACGTGTCTCCCATTCTTCTTTTATTTGATTCACCACCAGAGCCGAGTCTCCATATACATCCATTTTTTTGATTCGCAAATCAATGGCTTCTTCAAGCCCCATGATGCAAGCTTCGTATTCGGCTTCATTATTGGTAACCAGAAAGGTCAATCGAGCAGTAAATGGGATGTGCGACCCATGTGGTGTAGTGATGATTGCCCATATTCCGCTACCATATGAGTTTACAGCTCCGTCAAAGATCAACTGCCATTTGGAACCCAATTCTGGTCCTTCGTCCGGCAACGGTTCTTCACAATCTTTCATCTTTAGGTACATGATATCCTCGTCAGGAAAATCAAACCTCATCGATTGGTAGTCCTCAATAGGTTGCTCAGCCAGATACTCTGATAACACGCTCCCTTTTATAGCCTTCTGTGAGACATACTGGATGTCGTATTCGGTCAAAACCATCTGCCAACGGGCAATTCTCCCCGATAGTGCCTGCTTTTCAAATACGTATTTGATAGGATCCATCTTCAAGATGAACATGGTTGTATGATTCAGCATGTACTGCCTCAAACGCTTGGCGGCCCAGGCTAGCACGCAACAAGTTTTTTCGACCATTGAGTATCGAGATTCACATTCAGTAAACTTCTTACTCAGGTAGTATATAGCATGCTCTTTGCGCCCTGTCTCGTCATGTTGACCGAGAACACAACCCATACTCCCCTCAAGAACCGTCAAATACATAATCAAGGGTCTCCCCGCCACTGGAGGTATCAAAACAGGAGGCTCCTGCAAATACTGTTTTATTTTATCAAACGCCTTTTGACAATTTTCATTCCACGTTACAGCCTGGTCTTTTTTCAATAGCTTGAATAATGGCTCACACGTAGCTGTTAGGTGAGATATGAACCGAGCGATGTAGTTCAACCTCCCTAAAAACCCGCGCACCTCTTTTTCTGTTTTAGGCGTCGGCATCTCTTGTATGGCTTTTATTTTGGCAGGGTCAACCTCTATTCCTTTTTCACTCACGATAAACCCCAGAAGTTTACCCGATCTCACCCCGAAGGTGCATTTGTTAGGGTTCAGTCTCAACCTGAACTTCCTAAGCCTTTTGAATAATTTCAGCAGATTCACCAAATGTTCTTCCTCCGTCTGGGATTTGGCAATCATATCATCGACATAAGCCTCGATCTCTTTATGCATCATGTCATGAAAGAGAGTCGTCATTGCACGCTGATACGTTGCCCCAGCATTCTTTAACCCGAAGGGCATCACTCTGTAGCAAAATGTTCCCCAAGGCGTAATGAAGGTAGTCTTCTCCATGTCTTCTGGCGCCATTTTAATCTGATTGTAGCCCGAGAAGCCATCCATGAAGGAGAATACGGAGAATTGAGTTGTATTGTCAACCAGCACATCGATGTGAGGAAGTGGAAAATCATGTTTCGGGCTTGCTTTGTTCAAATCACGGTAATCTACGCACATTCTCACTTTACCGTCTTTCTTTGGCACTGGCACAATATTAGCGACCCATGAGGGATATTTTGTAACAGCTAGGAAACCAGCATCCCACTGCTTTTGAACCTCCTCCTTAATTTTCACTGCCATATCAGGTCTAGTTCTGCGAAGCTTATGCTTAACCGGCGGGCATTCTTCTTTTAGCGGCAGACGGTGCACAACCATATCCGTATCCAGCCCAGGCATGTCTTCGTACGACCAAGCGAATACATCACTATACTCTTTGAGCATTTCAACCAGTCTTCCCTTGACGTCGCTCTGCAGCGCAGCTCCTATACGGATATTCCTTTCGACCCCTTCCGACCCTAGGTTAATGATTTCAATAACCTCCTCATGAGGCAGAATGATTCGTTCTTCTTGCTTTACCAACCAAGACAACTCTTTTGGAACGTCACCATCTTCAACAATTTCTTCTTCGGCCTGAAATACCGGGTGCTCAAAGTCGAAGTGAGTCATAGGCGGTTCAATGATGTCATCTGAAAATGTTATCCTGCAAAAGGAATGGTTAAATGCTTCAAAATGTGTATAAAGCGAATAACCACGTTGCCATTTTATTGTAAAACATAAAAACAGGAAAAACAGAGATCACAATATTTGTACATGAAAAACGCCTTTTTATTTAACGATTAAACAATGCCATGTACATAACAGAACGACCCTAAGCAAAATCACGATGCTCCGGGTAAGACACCAGATTATTCAACAATTAAGAAAACAAAGTATTACTGTTTGGTAGTCACAGGAACAGTCTCCTGAATAGACCAATTGCATAATCCTTGTCCTGGCACGCTCGACTGAATCCAGGCGTCCATGTCGCAGTCGCTGTCTCCTTCTTCGGAATCTGAAACAGCGTTGATGGCCTCGTGATACGCTCCATTAGCCGTGATTGTTATTGGTCCTTTGAAACGGGGTACCCCAGCGGCAGGCGTTGATGATGACGGTTGATATCCCAGCCTAAATCTGTCCATCTTTACGGGAATATCCAGCACCTTGCCCTAGCCTTTTGCCTCACCAGTCTTCACTAGAGCCTGAGCCTCCTTGTATGATGAGACTGCCACCTCTGATGCTTTACTCGGCCCTGGAACCTTGTCTTTAATGCGCAACCCTTCAAAGGCTTGACAGGGTGTCTCATGAATCTCGCCGTCGACTTCCACGTACTTGAATGATGACAGATCGCTGACCAATATATCCTCCTCTCCACAAACTGTGACCACACTGTCCCCTACCATGTATTTCAGCTTTTGGTGCAAGGTAGACGTGACTGCCCCAGCACCATGGATCCATGGTCGTCCGAGAAGACAGCTGTATGCTGGTTGGATGTCCATAATGTAAAATTCAGTTTCGAAAATCTCCGACCCCACCTGCAGAGGTAACGTTATAGATCCAAAGACTGACCTTCGTGTACCATCAAATGCCCTGACCACCAAGTCACTAGGCGTACAAATGATCCCCCTGATGTCCAATTTCATCATTGCTTTCTTTGGCAGCACGTTCAAGGAAGACCCGGTATCTACCAGCACGTGGGACATGACTGAGCCTCTGCATTCAACTGAGACGTGCAGCGCCATGTTATGCTCTTTCCCCCTCGGGGTCAAATCAAAATCCGTAAATCCCAAGCTATGGCCTGCGTTCACGTGCGCCAACACCCCCTCCAACTGATTCACAGAAACGTCTTGGGGTACAAACGACGTATCCAGAATTTTCAATAATGCATTCCTATGGGCTTCGGAACACAATAACAGTGACAATATGGATATCTTCGACGGCGTCTGTTGAAGGTGTTCAACAATCTTATAGTCACTCTTACGTATAAGGCGCATAAACTCTTCTACATCTTTCAGTGATGTTTCTTTTTCGTTCCTCGGCATAGGGACATCCTCATTCATTTTTCCTTTACCTTTTGCCACCCGTTCAGCCTCTACCTCAGGCGATATAAAAATTCTCCCATTTCTTGTCATCCCTCCGATCCCGACGACATTGTCTACAACCTCAGCTGGCTGTCTACTGATATCGATTTTCACCCCATCACAGTATGCTTCCAACCCATAAGTCCAGGGTACCGCCTTAGTGCTCTCATAAGGGGTTGGCCCTGCCTTGGTGATAGTGATCGGCGGTCGCCTGGCGGGCGCCGTTATAGTTATCGTTTTTCGGGGGATTGTCACTATAGCTACATCACTTTGCTCATCCGCTAATACCTCTGCAGGTTTCTCAACTGCCGTTCTGTCGAATTGCAACGTGCCTTCATCTATCAAGGTCTGAATACCCTTCTTCAATTCAGCACAACCCCCAGCTTGGGTCCAACACTCTAGACAAAACTCATCGCAGCCCGGATACACACCGCTTTTCAATAACCTGCTCTTTATCTCACACAACGGCGTCTTTAGTTCATCAATATTCATGATCAAGTTCAAACCCTCCTCAGTCAAAATAGCATTTTCCCCATGGTTGGGCCTGGGCTGTTGTATTATGTTCGGACCTGCTTGTCCAAAATTTATGGCCTTGCTATCCAACAGATCTTGCACCACATGCTTGAACGTGTGGCAAGTCTCTATGTCATGGCCCGGGGCCCCGGAGTGGAACTTGCAGTGTTTGTTCGTATCAAAACCGAACGGAGGAGTGCCCGTCATTGGCGCCATAGTCCTCTTTTCCACCAAGTTCAAACCCAGTAATGTCTGTAGCAACTCGGCATACGTTGAAGGAGGCGTTTCAAACACCCTCCTTGGTTTGCCCCCCTGAATTCTGCGTTGGGCAGGATGTAACCTTTGTTGTGGATGCTGTTGCTGTGGTGGTATCTGCTGTAGTGGTATTGGTTGTTGATGAAATGGAATTGTGACACTTGCCACCTGTTGCAGATGATTGTACTGATTCCGCCCTCTGCCCCGGCCTCGGCCCCCGAATACTGCACTTGTGTCACCTTGACGACGACCACCGAAAGCTCTTCTATTACTGCCAGCTGAAGTAGATTCCTCAGCTTGGAATCTCCCCATTTTAATATTACTTTCAACCTTCTCTCCCATCAAGATTAGATCCGAGAAACTGCCCAAAGAAGCGGGAAACAGCTTATCATAAAACATACCGGCGAACGTCCCTATGAACATATCATTCATCTCCTTCTCAACCAACGGAGGATGAACTCTTGCAGCCATGTCGCGCCACCTTTGCGCATATTCTTTGAAGCTCTCATCTTTCTTTTGTGACAGCCCCTGTAACTGGACCCTGTTTGGTGCTAGGTCACTATTGTACTTATAATGAGCCACAAACGCTTCAGCCAGCTGCTTCCAAGTTTTTACCTGAGTAGGCTCCGATCCCATGTACCACTCAAGGGAACGACCAGACAAGCTGTCTTGAAAGAAATGCATCAGCATCCTCTCATCGTTCGAATAAGCCGACATCCTTCTATAGTATGACCGCACATGCACCTTTGGACAGGTATCTCCCTTATATTTGTCAAATGTGGGTGTCGCTACTGCGAAAATCGGCGCCGGCTGAACAGAAGAGTCGCCACCGTGCGTTATTTATCCCAACGGAGGGAAAGGAAACGCTCAAAGTAAACCTACCGCAAAGACGGGAAAGGAATGGTCATCGCAACCAAATCCTAGATTCGGGAGTCGGTTACGCAAGGGGAAGGTATTAGCACCCCTCACGTCCGTCGTACTCGACGGGATCCACGCTTGTTTTCTGGTACGGATTGTTATTCTATCTACTCTACAGGTCTGTGGTTAAAAGAAAAGAAAATGACTCGGCAAAGTATCGCACTTTATGCCTACGTATTCCCGTCTGGAACGAGAAATCAGAGTCAACGTAGTTCGCCTACCTACGGGAAAGGAGGGGAAGGTTGCTCGCTAGGATATCGCATCCTATGCCTACGTACTTTCATACAGCATGAAAGATCAGAGCAAACGTAGTTCGGGCCACGCACGACACAAGTCTGTTTTGATTGCTTTTATCTCCTTCTGAAAAAGGGTTTTTCCGATTACTGGTCCAAGCGGACAAAAATTGACGTTTTGATGAGTTCACATTCTTTTACGGAAGAAGTGTTTTTTATTGTGTTTGGAATACTTATTGTGTTTTTTTGTTTGTTTTGAGAAAGAAGAGACAGAACTCTAACCTATGGTTGCAAAGGGAATTAGACTAACCTAATGTTATCATGCATGGGTTAAGACCTAATGTCTATCATGTTCCTCTCTTGCGCAGAGAGAAACAGAGATCCTAAGGGATAAACGGAAACAGAAACAAAAGCATATATACAATAAAGCAGTAAAATGCATGGATGCAACAATACAAGCGGGGCAAGGGAGTCCCACTCAAACTCGAACCTAGAAAACAACAGGCAAAAGCGAACAAAATTCGCTTTCAACCTAACAGATTAAATGGCAAACAATACAGTCAGGGAAATTCACACAATACATCAAAAGTTATAAACAGCAAAAATAAACAGCAAACAGCAGTCTTCATCAACATCTGTCTTCAAGTCATCTTCAACCATCTACAGGCTCCGAGCAAGCATCAGTCTTCATCTCTACAGCCTTCAAGCAAGGTCTCTATCTTCAATCTTTCAGGGCTTTTCTTCAAGTCTCACTCTCCAAGATGAGGAACAGTTAAGAGGATGAACTGGAATGTTAAACAGTTAGTTAACCACCAAAGGTGGCAAACAGACCATTAACAACATGTAGAATGTTTCTCTCAAGAGTTCTATCTCTTAGACACTATCACCAAGCCTTCCAAAGGAAGGGGGTGAGTGTCCTAGAGAGACTCTGCATCATAGAGAGGGATGGATGCAAACAAGACCTTCCATGTTTGTGAATCAAGTTGCTATTCTAGAGCTCTACCTAACTCCTAGATCCTATAACCTTCAACAGCTGCCAGCAAGATACACTCTTCCTCAACTCTGGAAATTGGTCTTCCTTCCCTTTGTCTTCAATGGCTTCATCAGCAAAGTCTTCAGCTCAAACCCAAACCCCAGGCAGGCCCAATACCCCACACAGTCAAACAAATAACCCTAGAGAGGGCACACCACACAGTTAATCAATTACAGAAAATATACTAATAGTATTAACATAATAGGGGAACTTCCAGCATTTTCTGAGGGATCTATCACTTACCCATAATATCCCTATAGTCCCATCTCCTAATTTGTCCTAAAGAAAACCCAAAAAGAAACTTGTTTTTTTACACCTATGTTATATTCAAAACCCTAATTCACTAGCCTAATAGTTTCTGACTAAACTAACTAAAATAACTCCTAAAAAATTGGTACAAAAATCAGGGGAGCACCTAATATATGTATCCAATCATACCAAAAAGAATGACCTAAAAAGATCATGGGAAGTACCTAAAATAAATTCTACAAAAACTATATACAAACTATATCTAAATAAAAACAATTAAAATGTAAAATATAAGCAAAAATAGAAAGAAAAAAAAGCTAAACTATTATTTTTTAATCATTTTAATTTTCTTCAAGTCCATATTAAACTATTGCAAAAACTCTCATGTCAAAATTCCTATTTTTCTATTTAATATGGATTTTAAAAAATGCAAAACAAAATGAATTAAAACAAAAATTAAATGGAAGCCAGGGGGTGCAAGCAACAAAGATGTCACGTGTAATTGCTGGTGGGCTTGTACTGGAGGTGCGCGTAGCATTGTTGCTTAGGCCCAGACCAATTCAGAAATCAATTAGTAAAATTAAACGAAAATAATAAAACTGGCGGTGTATAAAGCAAGTTATTCCAGTTCAATTCATTGGGCCTTGGGGGAGTAGGGTGTGAAAAGCAGATTGATCATTAAGCCCATCAGAGAACTTAAGTGAAACGGCGCGTTTCACGTTTACTAGTTTCCCTCCCAACTCAGCTTTGAATCTCAGCCCCACGATTAGAGTCTCAGTCAACACAGTCATTTTGATCCAACGCTTGTCACTCATCTTCTCCAATGGACCTAGGGTTTCTACCATGAACACCATGAACGAGCTTTGTTGCACCAGACTTCAACACACTCATACAACTTCATTTCTTCACCAAATTCAAACTTGTAAAAAACAAAACAACTCCAAATTCGTCCAGGAATTCATCTATAGCAATGGTTTCTATTGATACAACCTACATCATGAAACATGATCTGGATCTCAAAACTGATCAGAAACTTCATCATCACCAAAGCACGATTTAAGCACACTAATCTCTTCATGTCATTACACTGATCAAGAATCACCGTCTACTTAAGATTCTAGTGGCCTAATCTCTAAGTTCTATGTCCAAATAGGAATTGTGTTCATGGATCAACCTTCACCAGATCCTATCAAAATCTCCAGAAATGTTCATCTAACCACCTAGGTCATGCTTATCCTAAACGATCTACATCATGCTACCTAAATCAGCTAATTCGAAGGGATCACTAACCTGGTAGAAATCTGAAAACAGATGGATGAAATCCCCACTTCAAAGCCTACGATGCTCCAGGATCAATCACCACGTGTAGTTCTTGGTTCTGTTTGCAACAATCTTTGCTCAAATGCCTTGGATTCTTGTAACCAACTCTTCTTGCAATTTGATGTGAAAATTCGCAGCACACAATTATGAATTCAATACACTCAGATCTTGCTGGCAATGTGATCTATCATGAATATGGAGTATGATAGAATCAAGAACTTTGAAGAATGATGAAGAATTGAGAGAGTTTTAGTATGATTTGCAAAAGAGAGAATGAAATTAAATTCTGAGTTTTCTAGCCAAATGAAGTTCAACCCTGCATTGGATTAGCTTTAGGGTTTATATAGATGCCCATGGAATCCTCTAGAAGTTGCTGGAAGTTTCTTGCACACCAATCCCTTGTGAATTTTGGATATGTTACTTTAATCACAAGCAAGCCATGATAACTTTCAAATTTTGAACTAAGCTCAAAAATATAATATTGCCATTGTTCTCAAAACATTATTTCCCATCAAAATGACCTATAATTTCATCCCATTTGGACATGTAATGAAAAATTCTCAAAAATGGCTCTTTAATGAACTTAAATCATGCCTTAATTAGGTCATTTTTGCAAATATGAGCTACACCCATTTTCAAACTTCCATGACCACTTTTCTAGACTCAAAACATCATTTGAAACAACTTTGATGTTGAACATTTTTCCATTTGAGACTTGCAAGTATGAGTTTTAGGCATATGCTTGAAATGACCCATAATTTCCAAATGACCAAAATACCCTTTGCTTGCCAAAGTCATAAGTAGAGTTCCACAAATCAGATGAAGGCATACCATACCTTTCTAGAAATCTAAGATCATGAGGAACAACTTTCATGTTGGCCATAAATCCATTTGAAAGCTCTTTGAGGGGTAAAAGTTGCTTGGAAGCCAAGTGACTTTCATAGACAGATTTCAGTGTCCTCAGATGACCTGTAACTTGCAAGAACCATAACTTGAGTTCTATAAATCTCCTTGATGGCTTTCACCACTAAAATTTAAGGTCTTGAGATCCTCTACAAGTTTCATGTTGGCCAAGGATCCATTTGAAGCTTGCATTTTGAATTATCTTGCTTGGAAGTTTACCCTAAATCAGGGGATTTTATACAGAAACCCTAATTTAGAAACCTCTCTTCTTCTTGATTTCTTTTGCTTTCTCCTTGGCACAACACCACATCCATATCTACATGTAAAATGAGGCATCCCACATCTTTCAAACAGGCCTTGATGCCCTTCAATCAAGCATTTGACCTAGGGTTGACCCAGGGTTGACCCAGATGGCACCCTAGTTGACTGCCTTCAATTGTATCTATTGTAACCATGCAAATGACTTGTCTCACTTTCAACATGACTCTCTAGGTCTTCCATGATGTCTGTATACCCTCCATGGCCTCAATTCATGACTCACAACTTCTTTGATGATCTTCAAATACCCTCAAGATAGGAGATAGATCCACTGCTTGATTCACTGACTTCTCAGATGATGATTTCTTTCTGATGACTTGGATAAGATTGAATTTGAATAATAACCTCCTGATATGCTCATAGAGATAAGAATTGCATTTGGTCCCTTGTTGGATGGCTTGCCCATGCTATGCTATGCAGATGAATTAATTATGTACATGACCTAATATGCAAATGCTAATGCAATTGAAACATAAACCAAGTGAAGTAGGTTGAGCAAATTTTAGGGTGCAACAGCTGCCCCTATTCAAGCGACTTGGACCCGACTGGGTGAAGCGCGAACGACCTTCAAACATTCGAGGTACGAGACGCTTGAATACTAAGAACCCGGAAATTTGCCAACCGCAGAAATAAACTGCCCCACTGCTTGGGGAACAAATCAACATTATCTTGTCAATACTGGAATGAACTTATTGACTTCACTGGGAGAAGTGCTTCTGTCAACAAACCTGACCCTGCCACTGATACAGGAGAATCACACCGTCATCACTACGGGAAATCACTCCGCCACCACTGCGGGAAACTAACTCCGCCACCATTGCGGGAAAATTTTGTCATTATTACGGGAAAATGACTCCGCCACCACTGCGGGTACATACTCTGCCAAATACAGGAAAATAACTCCGTCTTTGCTACGGGTGAACACTCTGCCAAATACAGGAAAATAACTCCGCCTCTGCTACGGGTAGATACTCTGTCAAATACAGGAAAATAACTCCGCCTTTGCTACGGGTACATACTCTGTCAAATACAGGAGAATAACTCCACCTCTGCTACGGGTAGATACTCTGTCGAATACAGGAACATAACTCCGCCTTTGCTACGGGTAATACTCTGCCGAATACAGGAAAACAACTCCGCCTTTGCTACGGGAAATACTCTGTCGAATACAGGAAAATAACTCTGCCTTTGCTACGGGTAATACTCTGTCAAATACAGGAAAATAACTCCGCCTTTGCTACGGGAAATACTCTGTCAAATACAGGAAAATAACTCCGCCTTTGCTACGGGAAATACTCTGTCAAATACAGGAAAACAACTCCGCCTTTGCTACGGGAAATACTCTGTCAAATACAGGAAAATAACTCCGCCTTTGCTACGGGAAATACTCTGTCAAATATAGGAAAACAACTCTGCCTTTGCTACGGGAAATACTCTGTCGAATACAGGTCCTCTGCCTATCTTTGCAGCAGCTAGCTCCATCAATCACATGGGTAACACAATATGAGTCTAGTCTTCCAATTTCCAGTGCTGACATGGCAGCAAATCTGAGAAGGACTATACTGGGATTTTCTGAATCCACACTGCCAGACACCTATTTTAACATCGATTCACGAAATCTTTTGATGCTGTCACAACAACAACCTTGAAGAAATACTCCGCTGGAGGGGTAAGAGAAACTTAAACAAGCAACTCTGTGGGGAATAATGCCACAATTGACATTATCATTACATGTCCCAAACCGAGATCCTGAATGTTTGGTAATTAATTTGAGCAAGAGCTCTCTCCACCTGCAAGGGAAACAACACTAGAAACAATCGGTTAACCAACCTGGCTTATGTTTCAGAATGCATATGTTTGAGAATGACGCAATGCTCCATTCGACATGGAAATGCTACGCGTTTTTATTTGGTAGATGCAAATATGACACTATATGCCAATGCAGATGCAAGCTCGAGCTGCTGGGATACAGAAAACTGCTTCGGCAAAATAAATGCTGAAGACAATGCCAACTCTGCTGGGGGTAACCGGGCGTTACAGAATTATTCCAGCAAAATAAATGTTGGAAGAATGAAGCCCGCTTCGCTGATAGGAATAACTGAATGTGCCAATCATGCTGGAGAGTGAACGGGTATCACACGGTATTCCAACAAAATAAATGCCAGGACACACAGCCAACTCTGCCGGGGAGAGCCTTAATCTTCGAGTTCCACTGGGAGGAAAGAAAACACTTGCTGGAAAGAGAATTCTGCTGAGGACGAAACGACTCTCTTGGGAAAATCAACGGACTCCGCTGGGGGAGAGTAAATGACCCTACTGGGAAGGGTAAACTGTCTAAGTACAGCTCACAAGTTGAAAATATTAATCTTCCGAGGCTAAACCACTCTGCTCGAGATAGGGGAGTCCTCTTCGGGGGACACCACACTGTCTGAATACAGCCTTTGATCTTGGAATCATTAATTCTGCTGAGAGTCAACGACCCTGCTGGAGAATGTCCTTCGGCTAAGCTGCGACTAGCTGGGGAATTTGATCCTTCTTTAGTAAGGAACATCGTTACCTCAGAAGCGCGACCTGCGTGGGGATCGAGTCTTTCCGTTACGAGCCTCTGGTTAGTACTGCAATCTTTTGATCGTCCACTTCATAGGGTCAAGAACCCTGCAACCACAGACGAGACAAAACAAGTCTATGCAACCAAATCTATTCAGGTTAGTGTTAGTGACATTATTTTCAGTTAATTCAAAGTTTTAGCAATTGTTGGCAAGGGCCAGCGACGTTATACACTTGCTAGTTTTATTAAACCTTGGCGTTTATCATGTACAAAACAGTAAAGGACCAGCATCAAATACTGAATAACATGTTTTATTGATTGGGCCCCTAAATGGGTTGAGTTTTGTACACGGGATGTAACTCGTGAAAAAAGGAAGCTACACATAACAAATATACAAGTATGCACAAGAATGATAACTACAATGACAGATCAAATTTGTACACATGTCGGCAACGGGATGCAGACGAACATCATGAGCTGATCCTCCTATGACTCGCCCGACTCTAATGCTTTCCCGGTATTCACACTTCCGAAGAGATTGTATCTGATAATCGACCCCTCAGGTATATTCTCCCGCACCAATGCGCACCACAGTATCAAATTCAGACCGCAGTCATTTGCTTTTCAAATCCCTAACTTTTGCGTGAACCGCCCTTTACGGGTTTTCAGTTCACCGGGATACCTTTTTTTGCCGAAGCCGCCCAGTGTAGGTTTTCAACTTCGCGGGTGTACATTTTTTCAATTTTATCCCTAATTTTTGCCCGAACCTTTCATTCTGTTTTTGGTTCGCCAGGATGCCCCATTTTTGCCTGGACTCTCTTTTTTTTTTGTCCAGCAGGTCAATTTCAAGCAAAGTATTTTTTAACTGCGTCGGAATTCACAGGCGACGTAAAGTCTTCACCGTCCATGGTGGACAACAACAAAGCTCCTCCTGAAAAGACTTTTCTGACAACGTATGGCCCTTCGTAGTTGGGGGTCCACTTGCCCCTGTGATCTGCCTGTGGCGGGAGAATCCTTTTCAGCACAAGGTCGCCCATCTGAAAGCTCCGAGGATGCATCTTCTTATCGTATGCTTTCTTCATTCGGCTCTGGTACAAACGACCGTATGCTAGAGAAGCTAACCTCTTCTCGTCCATTAAACTCAGCTGGTTCAACCTGTCTTTTACCCATTCTGCCTCGTCTAGTTGGACATCTCGCAATACTCTCAGGGAAGGAATCTCAACTTCCAGTGGTAACACTGCTTCCATTCCATATACCAACGAGAACGGGGTTGCCCCGGTTGATGTGCGTACCGTCGTACGATAACCGTGCAAAGCGAAAGGTAGCATCTCATGCCAATCCTTATAGGTCACCACCATCTTCTGAACAATCTTCTTTATATTCTTATTGGCCGCTTCAATAGCGCCATTCATCTTGGGTCGATAAGGGGAGGAGTTGTGATGCTCGATCTTAAAATTCTGACACAGCTCCTTCATCATTTTGTTATTCAGGTTTGAACCGTTGTCGGTAATTATCCGCTTGGGGATTCCATATCTGCAAATGATATCTCTCTTGATGAACCTGGCTACCACTTGCTTGGTCACATTCGCATAGGATGCCGCTTCCACCCATTTGGTAAAATAATCGATTGCTACCAGAATGAACCGGTGTCCGTTAGAAGCCGTCGGCTCGATCTTTCCAATCATATCGATTCCCCACATTGAGAAGGGCCACGGTGACGACATCACGTTCAGAGGACTTGGAGGCACATGGATCTTATCTGCATAGACCTGGCACTTATGACACCTCTTCGCAAACTTGAAACAGTCAGTTTCTATAGTCAGCCAATAGTAACCTGCCCGCAGCAGCTTCCTTGTCATAGCATGCCCACCAGCATGCGTACCAAATGTACCCTCATGTATTTCCTCTATGAGCAGCTTCGCCTCTTTCTCGTCTACACAACGTAGTAGCACCAAGTCGTGATTTCTCTTGTATAAGACACCGTCCGGATTCAGATATAAATTACCCGCCAATCTCCTGAGAGTCTTCTGATCGTGACTGGATGCCCCAGCCGGATACTCTTTGCTTTTCAAGAAATTAAGGATATCAAAGTGTTGCACCCTAAAATTTGCTCAACCTTTTTCACTTGGTTTATGTTTCAATTGCATTGTCATTTGCATAGTAGATCATATACATAATTCATCTGCATAGCATAGCATAGCAGATCATCCAACAAGGGACCAAGTACTATTCTTATCTCTATGGGCCTATCAAGAGGTTGTTATTCAAATTCAAGCATATCCAAGTCATCAGAAAGAAATTGAAGTCTAAGAAGTCAGTGGATCAAGCAGTGGATCTATCTCCTATCTTGAGGGGGTTTGAAGGTCATCAGAGAAGTTGTGAGCAAGGAATTGAGGCCATGGAGGGTACATAGACATCATGGAGGACCTAGAGGGTCATTTTGAAAGTGAGACAAGTCATTGATGTGATTACAAGAGCTACAGTTGAAGACAGTCAACTAGGGTTTCATCGGGGTCAACCCTAGGTCAAATGCTTGATTGAGAGGCATCAAGGTCTATTTGAAAGATGTGGGGTTCATCATTTGACATGTAAATATGGATGTGGTGTTGTACCAAGGAGGAATCAAGAGAAATCAAGAAGAGGAGTTTCTAAATTAGGGTTTCTGTGTAAAATCCCCTGATTTAGGTCAAACTTCCAAGCAAGATAATTCAAAATGCAAGCTTCAAATGGATCATTGGCCAACATGAAACTTGTAGAGGATCTCAAAACCTTTAATTTTAGTGGTGGAAGACATCAAGGAGATTTATAGAACTCAAGTTATGGTTCTTGCAAGTTACAGGTCATCTGAGGCATCTGAAATTTTGTCTATGAAAGTTACTTGTCTTCCAAGCAACCTTTACCCCTCAAAGAGTTTTCAAATGGATTTCTGGTCAACATGAAAGTTGTTCCTCATGATCTTAGCTTTCTATAAAGGTATGGTATGCCTTCATATGATTTGTGGAACTCTACTTATGACCTTGGCAAGCAAAGGGTATTTTGGTCATTTGAGAATTATGGGTCATTTCAAGTATATGCCTAAAAATCATACAAGGAAGCTTCAAATGAAAAACTTCACAACATAAAAGTTGTTCCAAATGACATTTTGAGTCTAGAAAAGTGGTCATGGGAGTTGGAAAATGCTCATAGCTCAAGATTGCAAATTTGGTCAATTAAAAGGTGAATTTAATGAATAAAAGTGACTTAAAAATGAGATTTTTCATAATATGTCCAAGTGGGATGAAATTATAGGTCATTTTGATTGGAAATATTGTTTTGAGACCATTGGCAATAGTGGATTTTTTAGTTTAGTTCAAAGTTTGAGAGATATCATGGCTTGCTTATGATTAAAGGAACACATGCCAAAACACAAGGGATTTGTGTACAAGAAGTTTCTAGCAATTTCTAGATGTTTCCATGGGCATCTATATAAACCCTAGAGCTGATCCATGAAGGGGTTGCACTTCATTTTGATCCAAAACACCAAGTTTCACTCCATTTTGCATTTTTGCAAATTCACTCAAACCCTCCCAATTCTTCATCATTCTGCAAGATTATTGATCCTACCATACTCCATGATCATCATTGATCACATCCCAAGCAAGTTTTGAGTGTATTGAAGCCATAATCGTGTGCTACAAGTTCATCCTCAAAATTGCAAGAAGAATTGGTTATGGCAATCCAAGGTGTTTAAGCAAGAACAAGTGCATACAGAATCAAGATCTTGGTCTATTGATTGCTATTGGAGCATTGCTGAACTTGAAGTGGAGATTTCATCCATCTGTTTTCAACTTTACACCAGGTTAGTAATCTCTTCGAATTAGCTTGTTTTAGTTAGCATGATGTAGATTGGTTAGGATAAGAATGACCTAGGTAGTTAGATGAATAATTCTGGTGAGTTTGAGAGCATTTCATGGAGGTTGATATTTGGGCACACCAACTGTTTGGATATAGAACTAGAAGGATAGGAGGTTTTAATTCATGTGGTTTAGCTTAGGTTAATCAGTGATGCAACGTGAGTATTTTGATGGCAAGATATTGAAGAAAGAAGAAGTTGGAAATTGGAGCATCCATGGAAGTAGAGCTATCGGGTTTGGCATTTTAGGGCGTTTTAGTGAAAAATAATGTTGTAGTTCTATTCAGCTTGAGAATTGGAGCAACTTTGCTCTTTACAGAAATGGATTTAGTTGAGAGATGAAGGAGAACAAGGCTATAGAAGATAGCTTTGAAGAGCTTCGTGCATGGAGGTTGTTTCACAAACCCTAGGACACCCAAGGTTGAAGACGATGTATGGTGCGTTGGATCATGCATTGACTGTTGACTGGGCAACGAATCTCACGGCCAGGATTTGAAGTTGAAATTGAGAGGGAAGAGTAGAACGTGAAACGCTCCGTTTCACTTAAGTTCCCAGCATTGGGCTTCGTGGATCCGTTTGATATTCGCACCCCATTCTTGCCAGGCCCATGCATTTTTAACTGAGTTTATTACTTTATGCATCGTTTTCGTTTTATTTTCTTTTATATTTTCTGAATATGCACTGGGCCCAGGCGCGCTTTGCTACGCGCACCCCCAGTCTGGGCCCATCATCCATTTTCCAAAGCATTCTCTTACTTCTAACACCCCCTCTCCCTTTTCTTCTATTTTTATTTTCTTTTAATTTCTTCAAATTTAGAAATTGCATATTAAATTGAATTTTATTGATTTTTAAGTGGTTGTTTTTGCATTTTTTTTTCTATTTCTGTTAAGAAAATTGTCATGTAATAAAATTAGCATTTCATTTTATTTTTGCATTTTTAGTATATTTTTCTTTTAAATGGGTTTTAAGTGATGTTTAGTTTAATACTTGATCTTGTTGATTTTAGTTTAGCTAGATCCTTTTATATTTTGGACCCATTCTTTTTAGGGTACTTCACTTAGGACTTTAAGTTTCATATGAGATTTAATTCATGATTTTAGGATTAAGTTTTAGATGTTTTGTTTAGGTGTGATTAGGAGAAGCAAAATTAGGGTTTAGGTGTGACATAGGTGTGATAAACCATTTCTTTTAGGAGTTGTAGTTTGAATTTTGGGTATGGGACTATAGGGGTATTATGGGTAAGTAATAGATCCCTTAGAAAATATTAGACTTCTCCTATTCTATTAATACTACTAGTATATTTCCTGTATTTGATTGATTGTGTGGTGTGCCCTCTCTAGGGTTATTATTTGACTGTGTGGGGTATTGGGCCTGCTTGGGGTTTGGGTTTGAGTTGAAGACTTTGCTGATGAAGCCCATTGAAGATTAAGAGAATGAAGACCCATTTCCAGAATTGATGAGGAGTATATCTTGCTGGCAGCTGTTGAAGGTTATAGGATCTAGGAGCTAGGTAGAGCTCTAGAATAGAAACTTGATTCACAAACATGGAAGGTCTTGTTTGCCTCCATTCTTCCTCTATGATTCAAAGTCTCTTTTAAATATCCACCTCCTTCCTTTGGAAGGATTAGTGAATGTATTTAAAAGATAGAACTTTTGAGAGAAAAATGTCTGTATCATGTTAACAGTCAGTAGGCCACCCTTGGTAGGCAACTGACTGCTTAACATCTTGTTCATCCTCTTAACTGTTCCTCATCTTGGAGAGTGAGACTTGAAGAAAAGCACTGAAGGATTGAAGATAGAGACCTTGCTTGAAGGCTGTGAAGATGAAGACTGATGCTTGCTTGAAGCCTGTAGATAGTTGAAGATGACTTGAAGACAGATGTGGATGAAGACTGCTGTTGGCTGTTTATTTTTGCTGTTTATAATTTTTGATGTATTGTTTGAATTTCTCTGACTGTATTGTTTGCCATTTAATCTGTTAGGTTGAAAGCAAATTTTGTTCGCTTTTGCCTTTTGTTTTCTAGGTTCGAGGTCGAGTGAGACTCCCTTGCCTCGCTTGTATTGCTGCATTCATGCATTTTACCGCTTTATTGTATATATGCTATTGTTTCTGTTTCCGTTTATCCCTTAGGATCTCTGTTTCTCTCTGCGCAAGAGAGGAACATGATAGACATTAGGTCTTAACCCATGCATGATAACATTAGGTTAGTTTGATTCCCTTTTCAACCGTAGGTTAGAGTTCTGTCTCTTCTTTCTCAAAACAAACAGAAAAACACAATAAATATTTCAAACACAATAAAAGACACTTCTTCCGTAAAAGAATGTGAACTCATCAAAACGTCATTTTTGTCCGCTTGGACTGGTAATCAGAAAAACCCTTTTTAGAAGGAGATAAAAGCAATCAAAACAGACTTGTGTCGTACGTGGACCGAACTACGTTTGCCCTGATCTTTCATGCTGTATGAAAGTACGTAGGCATAGGATGCGATATTCTAGCGAGCAACCTTCCCCCCCTTTCCCGTAGGTAGACGAACTACGTTGACTCTGATTTCTCGTTCCAGACGGGAATACGTAGGCATTGTTGTACCCCAAATTTTGACCCCTTAGATTCTCATTATCATTTTTAGAAGCATGATCATGCGTTATCTAACCCTAAATCAAGTGCAAGTTTATTATTGTCAAGTTACAGATGAATCAGGGTTCTCGCACCGACAAATTCAAAACAATCAAGGAATGATCAACCAATGATTTGGGCCAATTTAATCATTGAATTAAATCAAAGATAATATCAAAGTCAAAAGAGAAGTCAATTTGAAGAAATCATTTCAGAATCAAGAACAGTGCAGTCAGGAGGGCCCGATTAGGGTTTTTAACCAGTGGAAAGTCAACTGTGGTTTGACTTTGATGTTGGAAGAGGTTTTAATGGTGGGAGTGAGGTCCATGAAGTTAATATAGGCTATTAAAGACTATTCAAGAAGTGTCAAAGTCCCAGGATGTCCAGAATATCAACAGGCGACTCGATCGACACCGATCGATCGTACGGTTGACCGAAAAGTCAACTCCTCGAATTTTGAGAATTGGAATCCAAGTTGTGAATCAAAGTTGTTCCTTATGTCATAATGGACTTGAATATCAATTTTCATGATCATTGGAACAAAGATGAGAGAGTAATCGAGAAATCGGGAAATTAGGGTTTTGAAAAGGGCTAAACCGTATCTCCTTAACCACACATCCAATTGAGTTGGTTCTAGTCTCATTTGAAAGCTCTTGACAAGTCCTATACTAGTCCACAACCAGAAAATGCATACTTTTTGAGATATAAGCAAAAACATTCCTAGAAGGGAAAATAACTTAGAAAATTTCTAAGTTATTTTCACTTTAAAAGCTAAAATCAGCCAACTTCAAGGGGGTTTTTCACCTAGTTTCAAATGGAATCAAGATTTCTGGCCAACATGAAAGTTTTAGTACTATGTGAGGGCTTTCTAAATTGTACAAGAACATCTCAAGGTGAGTTATGAGCTGAGAGATACAGGTGTTCAAAGTTGGTATTTTGTCATACTAGTCCCACATTGACCAATTTTGCAAAAGCACCTCTATCACTCAAGTGGGCCAATTCTAACTTGTCAAACTCATACTATCTGATATATTGAACATCTCAAGCAAGTTGAAGCAAAGAAATTGCATGGAGATAGCATAGAATTAAAGATTGGAAGTTCATTGCCTAAGTTGTCATTTTTGACTTTTCCAAGCATGAGGTGGAAAGTGATTCTGCTCCAGCCACTCTACCAAGCACCTAGGCTGCAATTTATCAGTAGAAACATCATTTAAACTTGCCCATTGGGTTAAGGAGACAGCCAAAGATCAGAAAAAGCAAGGCAAGTTGGCGAGTGGTTGAAAATATCAAGTTTGCTTCATGGTTAAGCAAGACTTCATAGCAAGCACCTCAATCATTTTCTCTATAAAAGGAGGGCTCCCTCACCTCATTTTAAAGACATCTTTTCTGATAGAAACCACAAATAACCCCTGTCATCGCAATTCCATCATCTTGTTTCAATTTCTCAAAAATCACAAAGTTCACCAAAACACTCAAAAATGGCCTTGAAGTGAAATCTCTACCACATCAAGTTCTACATGTTCCAGCACCCAAACTATCATCCATACACTTTATAAATAACATATATAAGGTGTACAAACCATTAGACCACCAAAAATCACAAGGAATCAAAAAGTCAACATGTCACTTGGCTCACTTTGACCAAAATCCATCAAAAACACCAAACTGATCTCCAAACATCTTCTTGAGCTCTTGATCATTTGAACACCTCAAATACCATATACCTCAACTGTCGAAACCTTCATCCATCATCAGAAACTCATAAATCTCATTTTAGCATCACAAGTGGCTTGTTTCTTAAGTTTCAAGCAAAGCACAAAGCAAAAACTTGGATTCAATCACCTCTGGTTTTCTCACCTATTTAAACTTGTTCAAAAGGATCTTCAAGAGGTATGTGTCTGTTCCTAGTTGGCTTTATCACCATGTTTCATAATTTTGTCATTAAAAGCATATCGGTGCATCTTTGAATGCTTGATCTTTTTATATGATATGTGGTATGTGATAAAAATTGGATCTGGTGTGAATGTATTCAAGCAATTATTCATGATGTATGAGTTCATACTATGTTATATTTTACTGTCATCAAAAGCACTTTGAACATTGGCTTTCATTATCAATGAATGTTGCTGCCCCCTTTTGCTGTCATAAAGCATATGGTAAGAAAATGAGTAGTTTCTCTCCAACTGTGAGACCCTGTCATGGCAGTGTTGTTTGTGAAATTTTCAGCACCAATTAAGTATGGTTTGGTAGAACATCTTACATTAGGTTCAAAGCATGACATCCATTTCCATTGTGTTCATATCACCATGCTTGCAAACATAACAGACTTTCTTGTCACAAGTTTTTGATTGATACCTGAACCTTCATGCTGCTTTGTTTCATTAAATGCTGTCTTAACATGAGAAATCCAAAAAGCTCAATGCTGCTGTTTTTAATTTAGCTCTAATAGAACACTGCTGTCTGCTGTTAGTATAGCAGTTTGTGCTTAAACATGAACATGACTAATTGGCTCTGCATTCTGCTTGTAACATCATTGTTAATAAACTGTGTTTTAATGAAGTAACAGCATTATGCCAATGATCTTCATTTTCATATGCATCAAAATCTGGTTGAATAATCATCTGCATCAAAATCAGGGTTTGTACATTCATGATATGGCATTGAAACTTCATCTTGGCATAGGTAGTTTAAGCATCAATTGTGTTTTGCTTTAATGTTAAGATTAAGAACTTGGTGTTACTTTTTACACTTTGCTTCATATGCCAAAATCACACTACCATTTTCTGCATAAACTGTTCTTTTCACTAATATATCATTTTTGACACATCACAATGAACAGCCCAAACCATGTTTGCAAAACTCACCATGGTAGACCTTATGTATTCTGCTAAGAAAGATCACTTGACACCTTGTGTTCCAATTAATATGAGAAAACTGTTTTGGACCTAAATGCATATTTGAGGGGCTGGGAATTATAGGGTTCATAACTATTCTGGCTTGTTGATGTTGTTGTGTTTGTATTGATATTGCCCTGTCAAACTTAGGGATAGCCTCATGGGTTTGTAACAATACCAAACCAGAATTGTGCAGCATTCTAAGTATGCTGTCAAAACAGATAGCACAACCAATTCATATCAGTGGAAGTTCATTTTTTGCATAGGACCTTATAAGCTTAATTCTAGCATCTAGACATGTTTGCATATACATTTTGAGTATGTTTGTATGCCTACTTTGCTTAATTGTGCATGAGAGCCTATCTTTACATTTTGGCATAAGTTTGAAAATCACAAAAGCAACTCACACACCAAATTTTGAATCAATGATCATCCTTGAAATCTTTGTGTTATAACAGATCAATATGACCATATGTGACATGTTTGAATGCACCAAAACACTGGATTTGGACTGAACACAAAAAGCACACCATCACACACACATGACATGTACCAAATGCAACTTACACACTAAAATCTCACACACTTGTTCCAGAACTGGTATCTTCACTTGCACACACTTGAAATCACATGTTGAAGGTGTTTCAATGATTGGTTGGACTCATGACTGCCTTGAACTCAAAAGCCACACTGTCTTGCATTGTTACCTTCATGTGTATTTGCAATTTGAATATAACATTCCAATATCTACATGTCCTGGTCTTAAACTTGTTTCCTTCTGTATATATATCATATATTGGATGTGTATGTGAATTTACTTGGCATTAAACATGTTGGAATCAAGCTGTGCATAGCATTTTGCAAATCATGAACCATAACACATACCAGCTATCGTTTTTTTTACTAGACAAACAATTTGAGAAAACTAACACCACCATCCTCTTCCTCTCATTTTTCTACCCAAGATCCATATAAAATTTGCCTCGATCCGATGAGCGGTTAGTGAGATACGGTATAAAACGTATTTGGTTTCGATTATGTATCCATGTCATTATGCATTCAAAAGCACACAAACACACCAGCTATCGTTTTTTTCACTAGGTAAACAATTTGGAAAAACCAACACCACCATCCTCTTCCTCTCATTTTTCTACCCAAGATCCATATAAAATTTGCCTCGATCCGATAAGCGGTTAGTGAGATACGGTATGAATCGTATTTGTGTTGATTATGTATTTTTGCCCAGCCATGAAAACAATCAAGCCTTGTATATTTATTGTTGCGCTTTTATTAATGGATGTAATAGCCGCCCCAGCGGTAGAGAGTCGCGCGTGTATCAGTCTTGGCATGGGTTCGATCCCTTGTGATAACCCTTGCTGCCACTTTTTCTCATTTTTTGTACATAAACTTCAAAAATTCGTAACTCTCTCATTTTTTATCGTTTTTCACCCGTTCTTTTTTCATTGTGTTTATTTTAATGTGTACTTTCATGTCATAATTTTATTTTCCATTTTTGATTATTTTTTCACCACGTTTGATTGTGCGCGATCCGCGCGTCAACGGTACTAACCCTATTTGGTTGCAGATGAAATTTAAAAGGTTTCCTCTTGTGTTTTCTCAGGAAAATTGATTGTTATCATGTCTATATATGTTTGTCAACATGTTAGAATTTTTACCTCGAATTATTTTTATGTTTATCTCATCTGTCTGTTAACGGTATTCCAGGTGCGAACTGTCGTCACGGTTCTCGTACCAAAACAATTGCTCTGATTGTCATCATTGCTTTCCATCTTTAATCTTTGTATTGGTTGTCACCATGAATGTTTGAATAATGTTTGTATTTTATTTTATCCCCAAGCGACGAAGCTCGTTAGCTTTCGTCCAGTTGCCGACAATACTGTTCCTCCAAAGGAAGGTCTGTCCACTTGACTGTCAATGTCTTGGACCAAAACCTCTGTTTTCCCTTTGACTTTGTTAAGTCACTCTAACCCTAATAAGAAACCTCTAGACTTTGCTTGAAGTCCAAGAAACCTACCCATACTAGGAGTGTTCTTCAACTAGAACCCTAGGAAAGAGTTCGTCAACTCTGTGTAAGAATCATCGTCATGATTTCTTACTTCCCCTTTTAATTTAGACTAGGGAGTTTCGTCAAACTCCACACAAGCATCGTCATGTTTGTTCCCCCTTTGAACCTTGATCATCATCAAGAGCTCTTTCCCCTTGTGAGGTGAACTACGATTGCTCTGATTCTATCCTAGTCAGGATACGTAGGCAGAAGGTGCGATGCCTTTGCGAGCAAACTTAGAAAACCACTTAGGCCTTTTATTTATCTCAATTCCCAATACTTAAACCATAGTGCACAATTCACAAACTTAGCAAGTAATTAAACAAAAGGTTCCTGTAGAGTACTACAAATATTTAGGGTGCTAATACATTCCCTAGATATAACCAACCCCCGAATCCCCGAATCTCTTAAAGCGTTGTTGTCACATCGCGCAAAAGGTTCTTTCTTTCTTTAGACCTATCCTTTGGATAAATTAAAGACCGGTTGTAAAAAGAAATACGGTTCAAGTTAATTAATAGCTTGATATCAAATTTTCACCACAACAGAAATGGCGACTTCACTGGGGAATACTTTGCTTTTGCTTTTATTTTGAGGGTTCAACCTATTTTGTTTAACTAATTGCTATCTGTGAATACTTGTATATATTTTTGCTCTGATGGTTTGGGAAACTTGAAATGGTGAGACAGCACTACACCCGTGCTCAAGTGTACTTATGATAGGAAGGTGATATATTCAAGAAGGCTTATAGGGAGTAGATTCCCGACCAAGCTGACTTGAGAAAATCACCGCTCAGTGGAGGCCCTTTAGAGAGCTAGTATTGTTGATCGAGTATTCGTGAAAACAATGCTACTTTCTACATGGGTGCCCATGACACTGAGGACCTTTAGATACCTTTTTCCCCACTATGGCTTTCTTAGGATGTAGTGCGATGACTATAAGGAAGTAATTCCAAAGTAGTTGATACGCGATACTACACTTGGACGAGACTCTCTTGAGAATATTATCGACCACCAAGTATTTGGGAAATTGATAATATCCGAAAGATGGGTCGAGGACTCCAGGAACTCTTTTAGAACCTTGTTCTGCAGTTGTGGGAACCTTAGTACATACCTTTGGGGAGGGTAGACCTTGACTCCTTGCTCATATTTTCCAAACCCGAAACCTTGTCTGTTTACTTGTGTAAATCTGTGAATATGTGATTACCTGTGTTTGTGCATTCATGCATCCATAAACATCATGTCATAAAAGTTTTATGGAACTCAGAGTCGTTTATTTATAAAATATCAGGAAAATCATGGACAACAGAAAAAAGAAAACTATAAAGTACACTTACAAAAACCCTAATATAGATGAGATTGAAAGGTTGAACACTCTGATCACAGATGTAGAAGGATTCAAGAGCAGGTACGGGAATTTGTTGTCTCTACTGAAAACAAGGAAGAAAATGGATTCGGGACTCCTTTCCACATTACTCCAGTTCTATGATCCACTTTATCACTGCTTCACATTTCCGGATTATCAGTTAGTGCCAACACTTGAAGAATATTCCTGTCTGATTGGGTTACCCATCCTTGATGCATCTCCTTTTCCCGTCATGGAGAAGGACCCTAAAAAGGAAGAAATTGCTAAAGCCACACGTATCGGGTTGGTAGACATTCAGAAGAACATGGTTACTAAAGGAGGAATCTTTGGGCTGACTGCAAAATTCTTGATTGGGAAGGCTCATTATTATGCCGATCACTTGAGTATGGATGCTTTTGAGGCTATTCTAGCCTTACTTATTTATGGGATCTTTCTTTTTCCGAGCTTTGACAACTTTGTGGATCTCAATGCCATCAAAATATTCTTGAAGAAGAATCCAGTACCTACTCTACTAGCTGATGCTTACCACTCTGTTCATCAAAGAAATCTTCACAAAGGAGGAATGATCGCCTGTTGTGTTCCGTTGTTGTATAAATGGTTCGTTTCTCATCTACCCAAAGCCCATACTTTTTGGAGCAAAGGATGGTGGTCTGAAAAGATTATGGCTCTTACTCACTCCGATATTGACTGGTACAGCCGTAGTTATGATGGGATCAAAATCATTGATAGTTGTGGAAGCTTCGGGAATGTACCTCTCCTTGGTACAAATGGGGGAATCAGCTATAACCCTGTGCTTGCTCGTCGACAATTTGGTTATCCGCTGAAAGACAAACCCTGCAGCGCTCACGTAGAAGGGATTTTCTTCACAGGAGTTTCAGAATTAAAAGATGAAATTCTCAAGGCATGGGGGCATATACACCGAAAAGGAAAAGAAGACTTGGGAAGACCTAACTGCATCTCTTTTGAACCTTATCTCCAATGGGTACGAAAGAGGGCCATTCAGTTAAAAATGCCTTATCCTCCACAAAAGCCTATGGTATTAATAGAAGAACAACCATTGATTTTCATGTCTGAGGAAGAGAAGCTGAAGATCGCTCTGAGAAAGTCACAGCAGACTGAGGTATCCTGGAAGTACAAATATCAGGTGGCTATGGAAGAAAACGAGGAACTCTGCAAACAACTTCAGTCAAAAGAAGAGGAAGCAGTTGCAAGCAAGAAGAGGAAGGCACAGGAAGATGCATTTTATTCCAACCATCAATCAACTCCTTGGAAGGCTATGGTAGACAAACTCATCCTTGAGAAAGCACAGGTAGAAGAAGAGCTCAGAAGAATCAAGGAGAGAGAGGATTTTCTTTGAGAGCATATTGAGTTGTAATATTAGGGCTTTTTGTAAGATGTACTGAAATCTTTTTGTAATACCCTTTTTGAAAAATCAATGAAATGAAAGGATATTTTGGTAAAATTAAGTTCCATAAAAATTTTACATTTAGGATTGCATTCTTGTTATTTTAAACATTCAAGGAACTAAAAGATTATTTTGCAGATATTATAGGATGGATTCTGGAAAGAGGGAAGAGGTTGTGTTCCGAAGACCGAGACTAGAGAACCTGAAGAAACTGGTAAGTTTGGTAGAAGACCCCGAGGCGTTCAGAGGAAGACATGGGAATATGCTGTCATTACTGGAAGTTCAAGTGTACGAAGAAATGTTATCCGCACTCGTGAAATTCTATGATTCAACCTATCATTGCTTCACGTTTCCAGATTATCAGTTGCTACCAACTTTGGAGGAGTATTCCGCCCTAATGGGGGTAGACGTTACCCCCAGTCCCTTTTCTGGAAAGGAGGGGACTCCTAATGAAAGAGCAGTTGCAGAGGCCGCGTATTTGGAATTGGACGAAGTGCGATCTCATATGGGTGCTAAGGGAGGTTTGTACGGAATTTCAGCTATGTTCCTATATGAAAAAGCTCAGAGCTATGCCTTGTCACAAAATACTGAAGCATTTGAAGCCATCCTGGTGTTGCTTATTTACGGACTATTCCTGTTCCCAACTGCTAGTGATTTTGTGGACGCAGATGCGATCAATCTTTTCTTGATCAAAAATCCTGTACCCACCTTGCTGGCCGACACTTATTTTACCCTCCACCGAAGGAACCGCTATGGGGTTGGACGAATTGAATGTTGCACCGTTCTCCTGCACAAATGGTTTATTTCACACTTGTCAGAAATTCCAGCCATTTGGGATAAGCAAAATGGACTCTCATGGACAGAAAAGCTGCTGTTGCTCAAACACTCAAACATTAAATGGTTTGATCCTATGTATGGAGGAATTTCCATGATACAAAGCTGTGGAGATTTCCCGAATGTACCGCTCATCAGCGTCAATGGGTGCATTAGCTATAATCCTATTCTGGCCCGTCGACAGTTGGGGCACCCCATGGAAGATGAACCAGATCCGGACTATTTGAGGAAATTTTACTTGGAGGAAAGGAAGAATCCTGCTTATAGGGCTCGAATTGCATACGCTTGGCGTTATGTCCACACAAGAGGAGTAACTGCCCTATGCCCCCACAATGCTACTGTTTCAGAATCTTACCTATCATGGGTAAGAGAAGCGGCAATGAAGATGTTCTATACCCGCTTTGAGCCTGACTCGCCCAAGCCTACCCTCGTAGAAGAGTTGAAGGCCGCCTTGGCAAAAGCTGAGAAAGAAGGGAAAATGTGGAGAGATAAGTATTTCAAGGCTATGCAAGAGAAAGAAGAACTTCAAGAATTGGTACGTCAAGGTGGAAGAAAGAATCAGTCTGAAGATGAAGGACCATCCAGCAGAAGAATCTAGAATCTATTATTGTTGTTGTTTTTCGTATTTTGTAGAAGCTTGTATTTTCATTTTCCGTTTGATGTTGTAAACTCTCCAGATATTATCAATGAAGATTTGGCTGTTTTTCCTCTTTATTGTTATAATATTCGCAAATAAAGCTTTTATTCCCTTGAATGTTTAAAATCTGCATTTTGCATGTCCGCATTTCATAAACATTGCATATACATGTTCCTGAGTCAAGTCTCATCCCTCTGTCTTGTCAACAGAATCACACTGAAACCTCGCCATCAGTACAACACACGAGCCCAAGCTCGCTTAAGGATGGAAGAGCAGAACTTGGATGTAAACAGAATCGACAATGAACTCGGAGAGCTCCGAGGAGGCATGGGACAGATCAAAGAAGCCTTGCAAGTCATCCGGGCAATGTTGGACACTCAAGCCACCGTTGTCTCTGAAATCACTGCAGAACAAATCCCGACAGCTGTTACTATTGCCAATGTGCCAACCTATGGGTTACCTCCAGGCTTTGTGCCACCGCCGAGAGTCACTCAACAGACAATTCCCTTGGGAGGTGAGATTCCACAAGTTATTCCCACCTACACTCCAGCTACAGTTCAGGTTCAAGCACGCCCCATCTTTCATAATCCACCACCGGTATACGAAGGACCTGAAGGGTATGAAGAGGAAAATGAATCACATGAGAGGTTGAGGGAGAGTGTTGAAACGATAGGGAGAAAGATCTGAGCAATGGAAGGAAATGATACCTTTGGCACTGACGCCAGAGAAATGTGTTTGGTATCTGGACTAGTAATACCACCAAAATTCAAAATCCCAAATTTCGATCAGTACTCAGGAGCTACTTGCCCACGAACTCACTTAATCATGTATTATAGAAGAATGGCAGCACACGTCGAAGACGACAAGTTAATGATCCATTGCTTCCAAGACAGTCTGAAAGGAGCTCCAACAAAATGGTATCTAAGTCTAGATCAGTCCAGAATCCACAGTTTTCAAGATTTGGCTGATGCATTCATGAAACATTACAAATATAATATGGATATGGTACCTGACCGAAGGCAGTTGTTGAACATGTCCCAGAAAAGCACAGAGTCATTCAAAGAATACGCTCAGCGGTGGAGAGAAACAGCATCCCAGGTAGAGCCACCCCTAAGTGAGAAGGAACTGACAGACTGGTTTGTTGACACAGTGAGACTAGAATTCTATGAGAAAATGATCAGCAGTGTGTCTGCAAGTTTTTCAGACATTGTAGCCGTGGGAGTAAGGGTAGAATTGGGGATGAAAAGTGGAAAGGTAGCCAGCAGCTCCGGCAGTTCTAACAACAGCAGTATTAAGAAGGTCAGCAGTGGGTTTCACAAGAAGAAAGAAGGTGAGACAAATGCCATAATGGGGAGAAGAATCCATACCATGAGACCTCCATATCAGCAATATCAACCGCCTCAACAAAGTTTCTTCCAGCCAATCCAGCCTAACTATGTTCAACAGTTTCATCAACAAAGACCCATGTACCCGGTACAGTATGCCCCTCAGCAATATGTGGCAGCTGTGACCCCAGCATTCAACCATTCCACTTCAAACTATCAACCAGGGCGACCAGCGCCCATGTATCAGCAAAACCAGCAAGAGCATCAACGAGCGCCCAACGCTCCGCCCTTTCAACAAAATCAGCAGCAGAGGGTACCACAATACCAGAACCGGAGGCCAACAACAAAACCTCCACTTCCACAAATACCAATGACGTACACTGAGTTATATCCATCTTTGGTCCAACAGGGGTTGATCACGACAAGACCACTTAATCCAGATACCACATCTCCACATTATAACCCAAATGCTCATTGTGCTTTCCATGAAGGTGTTGCCGGCCATGACTTAGAAGGTTGCTTTGCCTTAAAACATCTGGTAAGAGAGTTGATGGAGAAGAAAATCTTGTCCTTTGATGATGTACCACCTAACGTCAAAAGTAACCCACTGCCAAACCATGGAGGGGTCAATGCCATTGAAAAGTCAGATGAAGAGATAATTAATGATGTGTCAAAAATCAGAACTCCATTGAAGACATTGCATGATAAGCTGACAGAAGCAGGGTTGTTGGGAGATGTTCATAACCAATGTGAAAAACGTACCGTTAGTTCCAGTGGATGTAATGGGATACGGGAAGATATACAAAGATTGATAAATGAGGGGATGTTACAAGTATGTGGTAAGGAAAGGAAAGAAGAGGTTTCTGTAATAGAGCCAGTTTTCGACCTATCCAGGAAAAGAGAGAAAGTTCCAGTGTTTAACAGGGGTGCAAGGCCAGTTTTCAACAGAGCTGCTATAGGTCAACCACGACCAATCGTAGTTCAGAAACCAAGACCGTTCCATTATGACAATACAAAAGTTGTTCCGTGGAAATACGATGTGACCGTGGTAGACCAAGAAACGGGAAAGATTGTTCAGACAGATAATCAGAAAGAGGTGACCAATATTGCCGGCACTAGCAAGATGACCCGCAGCGGTCGGATCTATCAGCCAAAAGAATCAATAGCTATTCCAAAGGAAGTCATTCCTACTGTGGTAATCAAAGAAAAAGAAGCTCCGAGCACAGAAGAAGAAAATGATGAATTTTTGAGGATTATCCGAAGAAGTAATTACAAGGTAATAGATCAGCTTCATCAGACGCCATCAAAAATATCAATCTTGTCACTCTTGATAAATTCTCCAGCTCACAGGGAAGCATTACAGAAAGTATTGAGACAAGCACACGTAACTAAGGACATTTCACTTGGGCAGTTTGATTCAGTAATGGCTAACATCACGGCATGCAATACTTTGAGTTTCAGCGATGCCGAGTTACCAAAGGAAAAACGTGATCACAATCGTGCACTACACATATCCATCAAATGCCAGGAAGATAATTTGGCACGAGTACTGGTCGACACAGGATCCTCGTTAAATGTGTTACCCGCAAGATCACTGGTCAGACTAGCCTATGCCGGGGCAGAGATGAAACCAACCTCGTTAATTGTAAAAGCTTTTGATGGTTCGAGGAGGACGGTCATCGGAGAAGTAGAATTACCAATTTTGGTGGGACCCCATGAGTTTAACATTGTATTTCAGGTGATGGACATAAATCCAGCTTATAGCTGCTTACTGGGACGTCCCTGGATCCATGAAGCAGGGGCAGTAACTTCTACCCTACACCAAAGAATGAAGTTTGTGGTAAATGATAAGCTGGTGATTGTTCATGGTGAAGAAGAATTAATGGTCAGTAATCTTTCATCATTCTGGTACATTGAAGCAGAAGAGAATGCACTAGAGACATCATTCCAAGCACTAGAAATAGCAAACGCAGTGATGATAAAGGAGACGGTGGCAAAAAGTAGTCCAACTTTCGCATCTGCTCAAGGCGCCAAAGCTACGCTGGAAGAAGGCACTCCCGCAGGATGGGGAGAGGTCATTAAGGTAAAGCCGAAGACGAACCGCCAGGGGTTGGGTTACAAACCAACTCAAAGTGAAGAACCGAGGCATGACAACAGCCGGCCAAAGGCTATTCAAGAAATATTTATCAGTGGCGGTTTTCAAATTAACGCCGTGGAAGGAAATCTTGAAAGTGAAGACATAGAAGCACTAGTGTATCATGACGAAGCTACTCTGAACAACTGGGAGGCTATCGAAGTTCCTGTAGTTTTTCCCGAGTTAAAGTAATTTGTTGTTTTTCGTTGTTATTTTTAAAATCTCCATAGTCGTGCCCAAGGCTATAGGAATGTTTTGTAAGGGCCCCATGCTTTCAAAGAAATATCAATGAGAATGGACTATTTTGTTAAAAATCCTCGTGTTGTTTCTTTACCGTCTTTTGCTTTTACTTTGAAAGAAAAATGGCAATACAAAAAACCAAAACAAAAAAATTTTTCTCTTTATGTGTTGCATTTTGTTGATTGTGTGTTTTGATAAAGTAAACCCTTCAAACATGCAGTGATGACCATAACCCCATTGAATCCTGTGACCATGCATCTCCTCCTGACCCTGATTCACCAATTTACCAAGCTAAAGACGAGGATAAAGACTGTGAAATTCCCGATGAACTGGTAAGACTGGCCCAAAAAGAGGATGCAGAGCTTCAACCCCATAAGGAACAGGTAGAAGTTATCAACCTTGGTACCGAAGAAGATAAAAAAGAAGTCAAAATTGGGACAGCCCTAGGGGCAGAGGTAAAACAACAGTTAAAGGAACTCTTAAGAGACTATGTAGATGTGTTTGCTTGGTCTTATCAGGATATGCCTGGTTTGGATACAGACATAGTGGTTCACAAGTTACCGCTCCGACCTGAATGCCCGCCGGTTAAACAGAAACTCAGAAGAACCAGACCCGACATGGCTCTCAAAATCAGAGATGAGGTAAAAAAGAAGATTGATGCAGGCTTCCTTGCAGTGGCCAAGTATCCAGAATGGGTAGCCAATATTGTTCCTGTACCAAAGAAAGATGGAAAGGTAAGGATGTGTGTGGATTATCGAGATTTAAACAAAGCCAGTCCAAAGGACGACTTCCCTCTACCACATATTGATACTTTGGTAGATAATACAGCTCGGTTTGCAGTATTTTCCTTTATGGACGGTTTCTCTGGTTACAATCAAATCAAAATGGATCCTGACGACATGGAAAAGACAACCTTCATCACTCCATGGGGCACCTATTGTTATAAGGTTATGCCATTCGGTTTGAGAAATGCAGGCGCAACTTATCAAAGAGCTATGGTGGCTTTGTTCCACGACATGATGCACAAAGAAATAGAAGTATATGTGGATGACATGATCGCCAAGTCTCAAAATGAAGAAGACCATCTAGAACATTTGGTGAAGTTATTCAAAAGACTCCGGAAATATCAATTGAGGTTGAATCCCGCAAAATGCACTTTCGGGGTCAGATCAGGAAAATTACTCAGTTTTATTGTCAGCCACAAGGGGATTGAGGTGGATCTAGACAAAGTCCGTGCCATCCAAGACATGCCAGCTCCGCGGACCGAAAATCAGGTTAGAAGCTTCCTTGGAAGGTTGAATTACATATCCAGGTTCATTTCCAATATGACCCCCACCTGTGAACCGATCTTCAAGTTGTTACGAAAGGATCAAACGGTCGTATGGAATTCTGATTGTCAAACAGCGTTCGATAAAATCAAAGGTTATCTCCAAGAACCTCCAATTTTGATACCACCCGTTCCGGGAAAGCCTCTCTTTATGTATTTGACAGTGCTTGAAAACTCAATGGGTTGCGTTCTGGGTCAACAAGACAAATCTGGACGGAAAGAGCATGCCATTTATTATCTGAGCAAGAAATTTACCGATTGTGAAAGCAGATACTCACTCCTAGAAAAGACTTGTTGTGCTTTAGCATGGGCCGCTAAGCGTTTGAGGCAGTATATGATTTGTCACACCACTTTATTGATCTCGAAAATGGATCCAATAAAGTACATCTTTGAGAAGCCTGCACAAACCGGAAGACTCGCCCGGTGGCATATGCTACTATCAGAATATGATATTCAATATGTGGCTCAGAAATCTATCAAAGGCAGTGTGTTATCAGAATATCTCGCAGATCAACCTGTCGAAGATTATGAACCTCTGAAGTTTGATTTTCCGGATGAAGATATCATGTTAGTAAAAGATTGTGAAGAAACAAGTTCTGACAAAGGTCAACAGACAGAGAATTGGTGGAAAATGATGTTCGACGGTTCCTCCAATTATAGCGGACATGGCGTAGGTGCAGTTTTAATGAATCCTGAAGGTGGTTACACCCCGTTTACAGCCAGATTAGACTTTGATTGTACAAACAACATTGTTGAATACGAAGCATGTATCCTGGGTCTCGAAGCAGCCATTGATCTCCAAATCAAAAATCTCGAAGTCAGCGGAGACTCAGCATTGGTTATCTACCAAGTCACGGGTGAATGAGAGACAAGACATGAAAACCTGATCCCCTACAGGGCTTATATCGTTGAAACAATCACGTATTTTGATGAAATCACCTTTAAACATGTTCCAAGAGCAGAGAATCACATCGCCGACGCCTTAGCCATGCTGGCCTCAATGTGGAAAACTAGAGATGTCAAGGATGGCACACTTATCAAAATTGAACGCAAGACAGAGCCTGCTTACTGTCAAATGATTAAAGAAGAGGCCGATGGCAAGCCCTGGTATCATGATATAAAGAATTATCTGTTGAAGCAAGAATATCCCACAGATGCTACGGCACTTGACAGGAAAACACTGAGACGATTAGCATCCAAATTCTTCCTCAGCAATGGTGTACTTTACAAAAGAAATCATGATATGGTCCTACTCAGATGTGTTGACAAAAGAGAAGCGGACTTGTTAATGAAAGATGTTCATGAAGGAATGTTTGGTACTCACGCCAACGGATACGCCATGTCCAGAAAGATCTTGAGAGCTGGTTATTACTGGTTGACCTTGGAAACTGACTGTATCCAATACGCCAGAAAGTGTCACAAATGTCAAATCTACGCAGACAAAATGCATGTGCCTCCAACACTGTTGAATGTACTGTCGTCGCCATGGCCTTTCTCTATGTGGGGGATTGACATGATTGGGGCAATTGAGCCAAAAGCTTCAAATGGACACTGTTTCATTCTGGTTGCCATCGACTATTTCACAAAATGGGTTGAAGCTGCATCCTACACCAATGTTACACGTCAAGTGGTGGCTCGTTTCATTAAAAAGGAGATCATCTGTCGCTACGGGATCCCAAGCAGAATTATAACAGACAACGGAACCAATCTGAACAACAAAGTTATGAAAGAATTATGTGATGACTTCAAAATCGAACACCACAACTCTTCCCCTTACCGTCCAAAGATGAATGGAGCTGTGGAAGCTGCAAATAAAAACATCAAGAAGATCTTGCAGAAAATGGTTAAAACCTACAAAGATTGGCATGAAATGTTACCATTTGCCCTGCACAGATACAGAACCTCCGTCCGCACTTCCACAGGGGCAACCCCCTTTTCTCTGGTATATGGAATGGACGCAGTTCTTCCCATCGAGGTCGAGATACCATCCCTCAGAGTCATCATGGAAACCAAGTTAGAAGAGGCAGAATGGATTAAAGAAAGATTTGATCAGCTGAATCTCATCGATGAAAAGCGCATGTCTGCGATGTGCCACAGCCAGTTGTATCAAAAAAGAATCAAGAGGGCGTTCGATAAAAAGGTCCGTATCAGAGAATTCCGCGAAGGAGAACTTGTGCTCAAGAAGATCTTACCAGTTCACAAAGACGCGAGAGGGAAGTGGATGCCTAATTATGATGGCCCCTTTATTGTGAAGACAGTATTCTCTGGAGGTTCACTGATCCTTACTACCATGGACGGAGAATAACTTACACACCCGATAAACTCTGACGCAGTTCGGAAATATTACGCCTAAAAAGTACCCGATAAACAGGAAAATCCAAAAGAACGGTTTATGCAAAAGTTAGGGTAGAAAAGAAAAAGATAAGGAAAGGAAAAAGAGAAAAGAAATCAAAAATCTCGCTAAGTTGAAAACCCGAAAGGGCGGCTTAGGCAAAAATGAGCGTCCCGGTGGATTGAAAACCCGAAGGGGCAATCCAGGCAAAAATTAGGGACAAAGGCGTTTCGCTGCATCAGACAAAGGCATCAACACTGCAGACTCAACAAAGATTCATCTCAACAGCTCTCGTCAGAAGCAAGGATCTTGGAGAATTCTAGTCTTTAGGGATAGTTAGGTCACAGGATTCAATGTAACCTTATCCACTTTTGCCATTTTACTTGTAAAAATTTCCATGGAATATTGTCATTGGCAAGATTTCATCCTTTAAATAAAATCAGCCTTTTGAGCCTCTCTTTCTTGTGCAAATTATCAGTTCCTTATTTTCTTTGTTATGCAAAATACCGTTCGTTAATCAACGATTATTTTTGAAAGCATTAAAATCCAGATTTTTGAAAAAATAATAACTTGGAAATATTTTACAAAATGATTTAACTTGTGGAAAAACTCGAGGGAAATCATACATTCCCCGAAACTTCAGGGTAGCAGGAGTCTTGATGCACAGTCAGAATTTACATTCCCCAATGAAATGCTAGCAAGTTGGGAGACGAAGAGTCCTTTGGCCATGCATGATTACCAAAATTGAAGATTATCCCTCAAGATTTCTTGTGATGATATGAAGGTTCCTCCCCCAGCAAAGTATTTCTGGACATCTGTTTGAATTCACCTCAGCAAAATCTACCTACAGGCTTTATTCCCCAGTAGGTCTTCGGGTTTATTTCCCAAGTCTACGTACACCCCTCATCATGGGATCAGTGTGATTCGTTTGTTCCCCGAGTCGGTGACATCTATCAACCCCCGCGAAGTCTAAGTTATTACTCACTTCGTTTCCAAGTATAAGTCCAGTCGTAACTGGCATTTTGTTCAAACCAATTGTTGTTGATATTCATTTGGTCGTCACCATCCATGCCCTTTTAAAGCCCAGTCGTCACTGGCATTGTCTAAATCCAATCGTCATTGGTGTCTCGTTAGTTGTCACTAACAAATCCACGTATAAGTCCAGTCGTCACTGGCACTAAATAAAAGTCCAATTGTCATTGGCGCCTCTTGGTCTGGTTGTTACCAACCTTTCCCCGGGAAATCCAGTCGTCACTGGTATTGTTTCAATTATTATTGGTATCTTGTTAGTTGCCACTAACTCTCCCCATGAAGTCCAGTCGTCACTGGCACTGCCTAAATCCAATCGTCATTGGTATCTTGAGGGTTTTTACCAATTTTTTCTTCGAAACCCAGTTCGTAACTGGTATCATCGTCTAGAGTCCAATTGTTACTTGGAGTCTATTTCAGTTTGGTTGTCACCAATTTCCAGCTAGAAGATCTAGTAATCCCTAGCATTTTTGTATAACCAATTGTCATTGGTATTCCCCAGTATGGTCGTCACCATCTTCATTAAAAAATCCAGTCGTAACTGGCATTGTTTAAAACCAATCGTAATTGGTACCCTGATTTGGTCGTCACCAATCACCATTAAAAGACCAGTCGTCACTGGCATCGCTTGGAATTCTGGTCGTTACCAATTCCCCAGGAAGTCTATTGATTACCAGCACTGTGTGAACTATTTGCAGAAGCTGAGGATGTATCCCCAATGATCCACGTTCCCAGTTAAGTCTCGGAGATCTAGTCGTCACTAGCATCCTCCATGTGTGATTAGTCTTGTTTCTAGTCCATTCCTGAAGATCCTGTTTGAACTCTTCACTATAGGAAGTTCCTCATCTGATCATCCCCAGTGAGGTTGTATCCAGTCTTTCGCTTCCCCAATGAATCCTGATTCTCTTTTCCCGATGGAATTAATTTTTCATTTCCCCAGTAGAAGTCTATTCTTCTCCGCGGTGGAGTACCTCTGTTCCAATAAGATTGTCATCTTTATTGGATTTGTCTCTTCCCCATGTGAAGTTTTCCTTCTTACGCTAGCAGTCATGTCTGAACTGTTAATTTAGTTTTTCAGTACGAGTCCCCAGTATCGAGTCCTTGTATTTGTCACTGTTTGTTTACTGTTTCTTTTATCAATATCGTTGCGTCTATGTTATTTGCATTCAAGCATCATAAAACATCATTTAGAGTGCATGGAATATCATAACTTGTCCTTTAGCATGGCATCGGGTCTAAGGGACAAAATTTTTGGTTATCTATATTTAAATACCTTTCACTGCGATTTTCCGAGAATTGTCATCTCTCAGTCATCTCGTGAAGATATTTAAATAGGGGCAACTGTTGTACCCCAAATTTTGACCCCTTAGATTCTCATTATCATTTTTAGAAGCATGATCATGCGTTATCTAACCCTAAATCAAGTGCAAGTTTATTATTGTCAAGTTACAGATGAATCAGGATTCTCGCACCGACAAATTCAAAACAATCAAGGAATGATCAACCAATGATTTGGGCCAATTTAATCATTGAATGAAATCAAAGATAATATCAAAGTCAAAAGAGAAGTCAATTTGAAGAAATCATTTCAGAATCAAGAACAGTGCAGTCAGGAGGGCCCGATTAGGGTTTTTAACCAGTGGAAAGTCAACTGTGGTTTGACTTTGATGTTGGAAGAGGTTTTAATGGTGGGAGTGAGGTCCATGAAGTTAATATAGGCTATTAAAGACTATTCAAGAAGTGTCAAAGTCCCAGGATGTCCAGAATATCAACAGGCGACTCGATCGACACCGATCGATCGTACGGTTGACCGAAAAGTCAACTCCTCGAATTTTGAGAATTGGAATCCAAGTTGTGAATCAAAGTTGTTCCTTATGTCATAATGGACTTGCATATCAATTTTCATGATCATTGGATCAAAGATGAGAGAGTAATCGAGAAATCGGGAAATTAGGGTTTTGAAAAGGGCTAAACCGTATCTCCTTAACCACACATCCAATTGAGTTGGTTCTAGTCTCATTTGAAAGCTCTTGACAAGTCCTACAAAAGTCCCATACTAGTCCACAACCAGAAAATGCATACTTTTTGAGATATAAGCAAAAACATTCCTAGAAGGGAAAATAACTTAGAAAATTTCTAAGTTATTTTCACTTTAAAAGCTAAAATCAGCCAACTTCAAGGGGGGGTTTTTCACCTAGTTTCAAATGGAATCAAGATTTCTGGCCAACATGAAAGTTTTAGTACTATGTGAGGGCTTTCTAAATTGTACAAGAACATCTCAAGGTGAGTTATGAGCTGAGAGATACAGGTGTTCAAAGTTGGTATTTTGTCATACTAGTCACACATTGACCAATTTTGCAAAAGCACCTCTATCACTCAAGTGGGCCAATTATAACTTGTCAAACTCATACTATCTGATATATTGAACATCTCAAGCAAGTTGAAGCAAAGAAATTGCATGGAGATAGCATAGAATTAAAGATTGGAAGTTCATTGCCTAAGTTGTCATTTTTGACTTTTCCAAGCATGAGGTGGAAAGTGATTCTGCTCCAGCCACTCTACCAAGCACCTAGGCTGCAATTTATCAGTAGAAACATCATTTAAACTTGCCCATTGGGTTAAGGAGACAGCCAAAGATCAGAAAAAGCAAGGCAAGTTGGCGAGTGGTTGAAAATATCAAGTTTGCTTCATGGTTAAGCAAGACTTCATAGCAAGCACCTCAATCATTTTCTCTATAAAAGGAGGGCTCCCTCACCTCATTTTAAAGACATCTTTTCTGATAGAAACCACAAATAACCCCTGTCATCGCAATTCCATCATCTTGTTTCAATTTCTCAAAAATCACAAAGTTCACCAAAACACTCAAAAATGGCCTTGAAGTGAAATCTCTACCACATCAAGTTCTACATGTTCCAGCACCCAAACTATCATCCATACACTTTATAAATAACATATATAAGGTGTACAAACCATTAGACCACCAAAAATCACAAGGAATCAAAAAGTCAACATGTCACTTGGCTCACTTTGACCAAAATCCATCAAAAACACCAAACTGATCTCCAAACATCTTCTTGAGCTCTTGATCATTTGAACACCTCAAATACCATATACCTCAACTGTCGAAACCTTCATCCATCATCAGAAACTCATAAATCTCATTTTAGCATCACAAGTGGCTTGTTTCTTAAGTTTCAAGCAAAGCACAAAGCAAAAACTTGGATTCAATCACCTCTGGTTTTCTCACCTATTTAAACTTGTTCAAAAGGATCTTCAAGAGGTATGTGTCTGTTCCTAGTTGGCTTTATCACCATGTTTCATAATTTTGTCATTAAAAGCATATCGGTGCATCTTTGAATGCTTGATCTTTTTATATGATATGTGGTATGTGATAAAAATTGGATCTGGTGTGAATGTATTCAAGCAATTATTCATGATGTATGAGTTCATACTATGTTATATTTTACTGTCATCAAAAGCACTTTGAACATTGGCTTTCATTATCAATGAATGTTGCTGCCCCCTTTTGCTGTCATAAAGCATATGGTAAGAAAATGAGTAGTTTCTCTCCAACTGTGAGACCCTGTCATGGCAGTGTTGTTTGTGAAATTTTCAGCACCAATTAAGTATGGTTTGGTAGAACATCTTACATTAGGTTCAAAGCATGACATCCATTTCCATTGTGTTCATATCACCATGCTTGCAAACATAACAGACTTTCTTGTCACAAGTTTTTGATTGATACCTGAACCTTCATGCTGCTTTGTTTCATTAAATGTTGTCTTAACATGAGAAATCCAAAAAGCTCAATGCTGCTGTTTTTGATTTAGCTCTAATAGAACACTGTTGTCTGCTGTTAGTATAGCAGTTTGTGCTTAAACATGAACATGACTAATTGGCTCTGCATTCTGCTTGTAACATCATTGTTAATAAACTGTGTTTTAATGAAGTAACAGCATTATGCCAATGATCTTCATTTTCATATGCATCAAAATCTGGTTGAATAATCATCTGCATCAAAATCGGGGTTTGTACATTCATGATATGGCATTGAAACTTCATCTTGGCATAGGTAGTTTAAGCATCAATTGTGTTTTGCTTTAATGTTAAGATTAAGAACTTGGTGTTACTTTTTACACTTTGCTTCATATGCCAAAATCACACTACCATTTTCTGCATAAACTGTTCTTTTCACTAATATATCATTTTTGACACATCACAATGAACAGCCCAAACCATGTTTGCAAAACTCACCATGGTAGACCTTATGTATTCTGCTAAGAAAGATCACTTGACACCTTGTGTTCCAATTAATATGAGAAAACTGTTTTGGACCTAAATGCATATTTGAGGGGCTGGGAATTATAGGGTTCATAACTATTCTGGCTTGTTGATGTTGTTGTGTTTGTATTGATATTGCCCTGTCAAACTTAGGGATAGCCTCATGGGTTTGTAACAATACCAAACCAGAATTGTGCAGCATTCTAAGTATGTTGTCAAAACAGATAGCACAACCAATTCATATCAGTGGAAGTTCATTTTTTGCATAGGACCTTATAAGCTTAATTCTAGCATCTAGACATGTTTGCATATACATTTTGAGTATGTTTGTATGCCTACTTTGCTTAATTGTGCATGAGAGCCTATCTTTACATTTTGGCATAAGTTTGAAAATCACAAAAGCAACTCACACACCAAATTTTGAATCAATGATCATCCTTGAAATCTTTGTGTTATAACAGATCAATATGACCATATGTGACATGTTTGAATGCACCAAAACACTGGATTTGGACTGAACACAAAAAGCACACCATCACACACACATGACATGTACCAAATGCAACTTACACACTAAAATCTCACACACTTGTTCCAGAACTGGTATCTTCACTTGCACACACTTGAAATCACATGTTGAAGGTGTTTCAATGATTGGTTGGACTCATGACTGCCTTGAACTCAAAAGCCACACTGTCTTGCATTGTTACCTTCATGTGTATTTGCAATTTGAATATAACATTCCAATATCTACATGTCCTGGTCTTAAACTTGTTTCCTTCTGTATATATATCATATATTGGATGTGTATGTGAATTTACTTGGCATTAAACATGTTGGAATCAAGCTGTGCATAGCATTTTGCAAATCATGAACCATAACACATACCAGCTATCGTTTTTTTTACTAGACAAACAATTTGAGAAAACTAACACCACCATCCTCTTCCTCTCATTTTTCTACCCAAGATCCATATAAAATTTGCCTCGATCCGATGAGCGGTTAGTGAGATACGGTATAAAACGTATTTGGTTTCGATTATGTATCCATGTCATTATGCATTCAAAAGCACACAAACACACCAGCTATCGTTTTTGTCACTAGGTAAACAATTTGGAAAAACCAACACCACCATCCTCTTCCTCTCATTTTTCTACCCAAGATCCATATAAAATTTGCCTCGATCCGATAAGCGGTTAGTGAGATACGGTATGAATCGTATTTGTGTTGATTATGTATTTTTGCCCAGCCATGAAATCAATCAAGCCTTGTATATTTATTGTTGCGCTTTTATTAATGGATGTAATAGCCGCCCCAGCGGTAGAGACTCGCGCGTGTATCAGTCTTGGCATGGGTTCGATCCCTTGTGATAACCCTTGCTGCCACTTTTTCTCATTTTTTGTACATAAACTTCAAAAATTCGTAACTCTCTCATTTTTTATCGTTTTTCACCCGTTCTTTTTCCATTGTGTTTATTTTAATGTGTACTTTCATTTCATAATTTTATTTTCCATGTTTGATTATTTTTTCACCACTTTTGATTGTGCGCGATCCGCGCGTCAACGGTACTAACCCTATTTGGTTGCAGATGAAATTTAAAAGGTTTCCTCTTGTGTTTTCTCAGGAAAATTGATTGTTATCATGTCTATATATGTTTGTCAACATGTTAGAATTTTTACCTCGAATTATTTTTATGTTTATCTCATCTGTCTGTTAACGGTATTTCAGGTGCGAACTGTCGTCACGGTTCTCGTACCAAAACAATTGCTCTGATTGTCATCATTGCTTTCCATCTTTAATCTTTGTATTGGTTGTCACCATGAATGTTTGAATAATGTTTGTATTTTATTTTATCCCCAAGCGACGAAGCTCGTTAGCTTTCGTCCAGTTGCCGACAATACTGTTCCTCCAAAGGAAGGTCTGTCCACTTGACTGTCAATGTCTTGGACCAAAACCTCTGTTTTCCCTTTGACTTTGTTAAGTCACTCTAACCCTAATAAGAAACATCTAGACTTTGCTTGAATTCCAAGAAACCTACCCATACTAGGAGTGTTCTTCAACTAGAACCCTAGGAAAGAGTTCGTCAACTCTGTGTAAGAATCATCGTCATGATTTCTTACTTCCCCTTTTAATTTAGACTAGGGAGTTTCGTCAAACTCCACACAAGCATCGTCATGTTTGTTCCCCCTTTGAACCTTGATCATCATCAAGAGCTCTTTCCCCTTGTGAGGTGAACTACGATTGCTCTGATTCTATCCTAGTCAGGATACATAGGCAGAAGGTGCGATGCCTTTGCGAGCAAACTTAGAAAACCACTTAGGCCTTTTATTTATCTCAATTCCCAATACTTAAACCATAGTGCACAATTCACAAACTTAGCAAGTAATTAAACAAAAGGTTCCTGTAGAGTACTACAGATATTTAGGGTGCTAATACCTTCCCTAGATATAACCAACCCCCGAATCCCCGAATCTCTTAAAGCGTTGTTGTCACATCGCGCAAAAGGTTCTTTCTTTCTTTAGACCTATCCTTTGGATAAATTAAAGACCGGTTGTAAAAAGAAATACGGTTCAAGTTAATTAATAGCTTGATATCAAATTTTCACCGCAACAGGCATAAAGTGCGATACTTTGCCGAGTCATTTTATTTTCTTTTAACCCCAGACCTGTAGAATAGATAGAATAACAATCCGTACTAGAAAACAAGCGTGGATCCCGTCGAGTACGACGGACGTGAGGGGTGCTAATACCTTCCCCTTGCGTAACCGACTCCCGAATCCAGGATTTGGTTGCGATGACCATTCCTTTCCCGTCTTTGCGGTAGGTTTACTCTGAGCGTTTCCTTTCCCTCCTTTGGGATAAATAACGCACGGTGGCGACTCTTCTGTTCAGCCGGCGCCGATTTTCGCAGTAGCGACAGCTGGCGACTCTGCTGGGGACTCCAACGGTTCCCTACGCGAGTCAATCCTAGTGTTTGTTTTCCCGTCGAGGATTTTGTATGGATTTATATTTCTGTCATTTACTTTCAGCATTATATTATTGTTATTATTGATGTATTGGGGTTGTGACGGGTGATTCTATGATTGAGAGATAAGCCGGACCTGGGCTTGAGTGCACTTAGAATTAGAGTAGAAAGTAGTGGGCGCGTGCCGACTTTGCTTGCATTAGTGTCCCACAAAATCTACACTCGGACGAGGTTCTTCTGGTTGACTTCTTTTTCTACCCTTTGGGTCGAAGGGGTTGTTGGTTAGTTGAATTGTCGACTCCGGGAACCGATCATTTGGAAGTTGGCTAAGTGAGGCCTCTTCAGGATTTGATGATGCCACTCCTTCTGGGAATCGTATCATCAACCCTGAAAGTCTGTGACGCCGACGACCGCATAGGATGCCATACCATTGTTAGTTACTAGGACACCTACCTGTGAGAGGGTTTGGGCTATGCAGGTAACTAGACCTTCAGATACCGGTTTGTTTCTTGATCTGAGATTCAGGGTATTTATGGACAGTTGAGAGGTCTATCAGAGGCCAGTTGAAGTTATGATATGAGGTCTATCAGAGACCAGTCAGAATTATATTATGGGGTCTATCAGAGACCAGTGTTGGAGCTTTGTATTGGGTCTGTCCAAGACCAGGGTTTGAGGAATTCTGGAGCGTCTATCTGAGACTTTTGATATGGTTCAGGCTTCTCAGCCATGGCATTTGGTCCCTGTTGCATCTATTTGCATTGCATTGCTCACATAACCATTATCATATGCATTTCATTAACGTGTGTCTGTGCTGCAGGTGCATTTGCATATTCCCTGGTTCTAGTGCCCGGACTTCTGCTTATTGATCATGGCTGGTTTGAGAAAGACAGTTGCGTACAAGTTACCTACACCTGACATTACTCCCCTACATGGTCTGATGTCCCTTGCTGATGAGGAGGTTAGGAGAAGTTTCAGGATGAGTCATGGAAGATTGTTGAGACTAGTCTGCAAGCCAACTGTTGTTGAGATGAATGGGCTGTACACCTTGATGCAATTCTATGACCCTGCATTGAGATGTTTCACGTTTGCTGACTTTATTTTGGGGCCTACTATGGAGGAATACGCAGAGTTTATCGAGCTGCCGGTGCAAAATAAGGTTCCTTTCATCCATCGTGACGCTAAGCCCCAGCTGGAGGACTTAGCTAAGGCCTTGCACATGAACGCTTCTGAACTATTAGTGACTTCTTGGCTCGGGGTTCCAGGTTTCTCCCTCGATTTTCTGGTTGGCAAAGCTCAAGAATACGCCAAGAGCGGGTGCTGGATAGTCTTTAATGCTATCTTGGCTCTGTGCATCTACGGAATAGTGCTGTTTCCCAATTTACCCAATTTTGTGGACTTGGACGCCTTTCATCTGTTTGCTGCTGGCAACCCGGTACCCACTTTGATTGGAGATCTCTATCATTCATTGCACTACAAAAATGAAAATAGAAGAGGAAAAACTGTTTACTGTTGTGCGCCGCTGTTGAACATGTGGTTTAAGAGCCATCTCCCCCTGAAGGGACCTTTTGTAGATAGTGCAAATACAGCTGACTGGCCAGAGCGCCTGATGAGACTATCTTCTGAAGACATTGAGTGGTTTGACCGAGACTTGTTGGGGTCTGAGCTTATTTTCAGTTGCGCTGGGTATCCTAATGTTCCTTTGATAGGAAGAAAAGGGTGTATCAATTATAACCCATCTCTGTTCATTCGCCAGTTTGGATACGCGTTGAAGAACCCACCCAGGGAGGAAGAAGTACAGGAATCTCTGTACTTCACCGGTGATTTGAATGGAGAGTTACTAGCCAAGCTTCAGCACGCTTGGATGCGTATCAACAGAAGAGGGAAGCCACTGTTGGGGAAGAATGATTGTCAGGCCTATGTACCATACAAAGTTTGGATCCAAGAGAGGGCAAAATAGTTGCTGATGCCATTTCCAGCTGCACCGGTTCATGTTCATGTTCCAGTGGAAGAACCAACCACCATTGCTATGGAGGTCTACGAGCGAGTTGTAAAAGAGAAGGAAGCCTTGTTGTTGGTCAATGAAGAGTTAGAAAAGGAACTGGCCCAGATGCGTAGTGAGAAGAACAAGGTTGTGCATTCTTTTCAACAGCAAATTGAATTAGTAAACAGGCTAGGTGCTGAACTGACCGAAGAGAAAAAGAAGCGTGAACGTCTGGGGAAAGAATTCAGAAGCTCTCATGATATGTTGGAGTCCAAAAAGAAAGCACTCGATGCCGCCCACCGGGAAATCTCTTCTTGTAACAAGACGTGGAATGCTACGCTAACCAACAACAAAAAGAGGGAAGACAAATTGAAGCAGCAAATTTCTGAACTCGAAGAGCAGTTGAAGGCTAGCACTAAGAAGTATGAAGAGGAGGTAATGGCCAGATATAGTCTCCAGAATGCATTGAACAAGGCCATCGAGGGCAAGAAAGAAGCTGTGTCTCAGAAGCGGAAGCTAGAGGATCGCTTCGGAGAAGGGGCATGGGAGGAATCTGCCGGTGATTTGAGACGTGTTCTCAAGCGAAGAGATCTACTTGTTGAGGGTCTGCTTACCTGACCAAGTCATCCAGAGACTAAGAAGTTATTAGAGGAGTACCAGGCCTATGGGAGTACTTGACCATCTCATGTATTAAGGTGTATGCTTTATTTGCATAGTGCTGACCATCACCAGGATTGTTGGTTGAGGTCATGCCTTCTTATTGTACGCATTGATATTGTATTCTTGGCTTAATGGATTTCTCTGCAATATATGAGGTGTTTTCTATGATTCGGCTCCGATCTTCGTATTGCTGTCACTGTCACCACACTGACACATTCGCACTAGAATCGGGGAATGATATTCCCTAATGCACAGACACATATTGCATTGCATTCCCATTCATATTGCATTACAGGTGATTATTGAACTATATCTCATTTCCTGCACTGTACCAGGTCTTTTCAGGATTGAAGGTCAGCGCCCGCACTGATACTCCACTCGTACCAACTGCCAAAGGATTATGGATCAAATGCAGAATGAAATGCAGGACATGCGTGAGAAGCTGGCGCTATTCATGCAGACAATGGAGACCATTGCGAAAGGCCAGGAGAATTTGCAAGCTTTGGTGCAGCCTTTGTTGGTAAGAAATGCTGGGCACGGAAATGAAGACCATAATTCTGTGCGAGTCGACACTATTCACGGGGATGGTACCCCCACACCGGTAGCTCCACCTGTGGTAAACATACCTGCTGTCAATGTGAACAACGGCGCTGCCGCCGGGAATGGTAACGTTGGAATCAGTAACGAGACTGTCGTCAACAATGTTGGGCTCGGAGATGTCAACCTGGGTGATAATATGGGAGGCAATGGCTTCGGTAATAATGGATTTGGCTTTAATGACCAGGGGTTTGATCATGCTGGGAAGTACGGCTTCAACGCTCAGGGCTTCGGACAAGACGGATTTGGTATGACTAATCAGGGTTATAGCGGATTCGGAAATGGAAATGGCGCTAGGTTAATGGCTTTTGGACCCGCAGGAGTCGCTCCGGGGTATGGTAACAGGGGGCGAGGTCCTGTAATGAATCAGACTAGAGTTGGCCGTAACAACGGGTATGATGGATACGGAACTGGGAACGGTAATTGGCTAGAAGATCAGCAAGAGGATGCTTTCTCCGGTGGAGGTTTCGAAGGTCCTATGGGTGACTCTCAGAGAATCAAGATGCTCGAGGAGCAGATGAAGGGGGTCGTGAATCAAAGCGCTGTTGGCTTAGATATGACTACAATGGGTCTGGTGCCTGGCCTGAGGGTACCAATAAAATTCAAAGCTCCCACGTTCGACAAGTATAAGGGGGATACCTGTCCAAAGGTGCATGTGCGGTCATATTATAGAAGGATGTCGGCGTATTCAAACGATGAGAGGATGCTGATGCATTTCTTTCAAGATAGCTTGTTTGGTCCTTCCCTTGAGTGGTATATGGGATTGGAACCAACTCAGATAAAGACATGGAAGCAGCTGGCTGAAGCGTTTGTGGCTCACTATAAGTACAACAGTGACTTGGCACCCAACCGGGTCCAATTGCAGGGGTTGTCCCAGAAGAAGGGCGAGAGCTTCAAAGAGTATGCGCAGAGATGGCGCGACATGGCTGCCAGAGTTCATCCTCCTTTAGAGGACAAGGAAATGAATGATATGTTCATAGGAACATTCACCGGTATGTTTTACGACAAGTTGTTTCATACTTCTTTGGGCAGTTTCTCAGACTTAATCCTGATGGGTGAGAAGATTGAAAGCAACATTAAACAGGGAAGATTCCAAGCTGAGGAATCCACTTCAGCTGGCAGTAACAGAAGGGCTTTCGGTGGGCGCCGTCAAGGTGATGCAAGTGCAGTGTTTGGGGGCCGAGGCCGAGGCCGGGGCAGAGGTCGACACCAGTACAATCAGCCGCAGCAGGTGGCAAGTGTTACTATTCCATTTCAGCAACAACCAATACAACAAATGCAACAACAACAACGACAGCCACAACAGGGGGTACATCCTGCCCAACGCAGAATCCAGGGGGGCAAACCAAGGAGGGTGTTTGAAACGCCTCCTTCAACGTATGTAGAATTGCTACAGACGTTACTGGGTTTGAACTTGGTGGAAAAAAGGACTATGGCGCCAATAACAGGCACTCCTCCGCACGGTTACGACGCAAGCAAGCACTGTGAATTCCACTCCGGGGCCCCTGGCCACGATATAGAGGGTTGCCATGCGTTCAAACATGTGGTGCAGGATCTATTGGATAGTAAGGCTATCAATTTTAGACAGGCGGGTCCGAACATAGTACAAAAGCCCATGCCCAACCACGGGGCAAATGCTATTTTAACCGAAGAGGGTTTGAACTTGATTATGAATGTTGATGACCTAAAGACACCGTTGTGCGAGATAAAGAAAAGGTTATTGCAAGGAGGTGCGTATCCAGGTTGCGACGAGTATTGTTTAGAGTGTTGGACCCAAGCTGGGGGTTGCGATGAATTGAAGAAGGGTATTCAGACCTTAATAGATGGAGGCACATTGCAATTCGACCGAACGGCAGTTGAAGAACCTGCAGAGGTATTAACAGACAAGCAAAGTGATGTAGCTACTGTGACGATTCCCCAAAAAATGATAACTATAACGGCGCCAGCCAGGCGGCCGCCGATCACTATCACCAAGGCAGGACCAATCCCTTACGAGAGCACTAAGGCAGTCCCCTGGACCTATAGGTTGGAAGTATACTGTGATGGGGTGAAAATTGATGTTAGTAAGCAGCCAGTTGAGGTTGTAGACAATGTCGTCGGTACCGGAGGGATGACAAGGAGTGGGAGAATCTTTATATCGCCTGAGGTAGAGGCTGAACGATTGGCGAAAGGAAAAGGAAAGATGAATGAGAATGTCCCTGTGTAGAGGAACGAAAAAGAAACGTCATCGAAGGATGTGGAAGAGTTCATGCGCCTTATTCGTAAGAGTGATTATAAGATTGTTGAGCACCTTCAACAGACGCCGTCAAAGATATCCATACTGTCGCTGCTATTGTGTTCCGAAGCTCACAGAAATGCATTGTTGAAAGTTCTAGATACGTCCTTCGTACCCCAAGATGTTTCCGTGAATCAGCTGGAGGGGGTGTTGGCGCATGTGAATGCAGGCCATAGCTTGGGATTTACAGACTTTGATTTGACCCCGAAGGGGAGAGAGCATAACATGGCGTTGCACGTCTCTGTTGAGTGTAGGGGATCAGTTATGTCTCGTGTACTGGTAGATACCGGATCTTCCTTAAACGTGTTGCCTAAGAAAGCGATGATGAAACTGGATGTCAGAGGAATCCTTTGTACGCCTAGTGACTTGGTGGTCAGGGCATTTGATGGTACACGAAGAACAGTCTTTGGATCCATAACGTTACCTCTACAGGTGGGGCCGGAGGTTTTCGCGACTGAATTTTATATTATGGATATCCAGCCAGCGTATAGCTGCCTTCTCGGACGACCCTGGATCCATGGTGCTGGGGCAGTCACATCTACCTTGCATCAAAAGTTGAAATACATGGTAGGGGACAGTGTGGTCACAGTCTGTGGAGAAGAAGATATATTGGTTAGCCATCTGTCATCATTCAAGTATGTAGAAGTCGACGGCGAGATTCATGAAACACCCTGTCAAGCCTTTGAAGGGTTGCGCATCAAAGACAAAGGTCCCGGGCCGAGTAAAGCGTCAGAGGTAGCCGTCTCGTCATACAAGGAGGCTCAGGCTCTAGTAAAGACAGGTGAGACAAAGGGCTGGGGCAAGGTGCTGGATATTCCCGTGAAGATGGACAGATTTGGGCTGGGATATCAACCGTCGTCATCAACGCCTGCTGCAGGGGCACCCCACTTCAGAGGACCGATAACCATCACCGCTAGTGGAGTGTGTCACGAGGCCATCAACGCTGTTTCAGATTCCGAAGAAGGAGACAGTGACTGCGACATGGACGCCTGAATTCAGCCAAGCATGCCAGGACAAGGATTATGCAATTGGTCTATTCAGGAGATTGTTCCTGTGACTCACAAACAGTAATACTTTGTTTTCTTAATTGTTGAACAATCTGGTGTCTTACCCGAGGCATCATGATTTTGCTTAGGGCCGTGCTGTTATGTACATTGCGTTGTTTAATCATTAAATAAAAGGCGTTTTTTCATGTACAAATATTGCGATCTCTGTTTTTCCTGTTTTGTGTTTTACAATAAAATGGCAACGTGGTTATTCGCTTTATACGCATTTTGAAGCATTTAACCATTCCTTTTGCAGGATAACATTTTCAGATGACATCATTGAACCGCCTATGACTCGTCTCGACTTTGAGCACCCGGTATTTCAGGCCGAAGAAGAGATTGTTGAAGATGGCGACGTTCCCGAAGAATTGTCTTGGTTGGTAAAGCAAGAAGAACGAGTCATTCTGCCTCATGAGGAGGTCATCGAAATTATTAACTTAGGGTCGGAAGGGGTTGAAAAGAACATCCGTATAGGAGTCGCGCTTCAGAGCAACGTCAAGCGAAGACTGGTTGAAATGCTCAGAGAGTATAGTGATGTGTTCGCTTGGTCGTATGAAGACATGCCTGGGCTTGATACAGATATGGTTGTGCACCGTCTGCCGTTAAAATAAGAATGCCCGCCGGTCAAGCAGAAGCTTCGCAAAACTAGACCAGATATGGCAGTGAAAATTAAGGAGGAGGTCCAAAAGCAGTGGGATGCTGGTTTCCTAGCTGTTACAAAATATCCCTCATGGGTCGCTAACATTGTACCAGTGCCAAAGAAAGACGGTAAAGTGAGAATGTGCGTGGATTACCGTGACTTGAACAAAGCGAGCCTGAAAGATGATTTTCCGCTTCCTCACATCGATGTGCTGGTGGACAACACTGCTCAATTCTCCGTATTCTCATTCATGGATGGCTTCTCGGGCTATAATCAGATTAAAATGGCGCCAGAAGACATGGAGAAGACTACTTTCATAACACCTTGGGGAACATTTTGTTATAAAGTGATGCCCTTCGGACTAAAGAATGCTGGGGCAACGTATCAGCGTGCAATGACGACTCTTTTCCATGATATGATGCATAAAGAGATCGAAGTTTATGTCGATGATATGATTGCCAAATCCCAGACGGAGGAAGAGCATTCGGTGAATCTGCTGAAGTTATTCAAAAGGCTTAGGAAGTTCAGGCTGAGACTGAACCCTAACAAGTGCACCTTCGGGGTGAGATCGGGTAAACTGCTGGGGTTCATCGTGAGAGAAAAAGGAATAGAGGTTGATCCTGCAAAAATCAAAGCAATACAAGAGATGCCGACGCCTAAAACAGAGAAAGAGGTGCGCAGGTTTTTAGGGAGATTGAACTACATCGCTCGGTTCATATCTCACCTAACGGCTACGTGTGAGCCATTATTCAAACTGTTAAAAAAAGACCAGGCTGTAACATGGAATGAAAATTGTCAAAAGGCGTTCGATAAAATAAAGCAGTATTTGCAGGAGCCTCCTATTTTAATACCCCCAGTGGCAGGGAGACCCTTGATTATGTATTTGATAGTTCTTGAGGGAAGTATGGGTTGTGTTCTCGGTCAACACGACGAGACAGGAAGAAAAGAGTATGCGATCTACTACTTGAGTAAGAAGTTTACGGAATGTGAATCTCGATATTCAATGCTCGAAAAAACTTGTTGCGCGCTAGCCTGGGCCGCCAAGCGTTTGAGGCAATACATGCTGAATCATACAACCATGCTCATCTCGAAGATGGATCCTATCAAATATGTATTCGAAAAGCAGGCATTATCGGGGAGAATTGCCCGTTGGCAGATGGTTTTGACTGAATATGACATCCAGTATGTCTCGCAGAAGGCCATAAAGGGGAGTGTATTATCTGAGTACTTGGCAGAGCAGCCTATTGAGGATTACCAATCGATGAGGTTTGATTTTCCTGACGAGGATATCATGTACCTAAAGATGAAAGATTGTGAAGAGCCGTTGCCAGACGAAGGACCAGAATTGGGTTCCAAATGGAAGTTGATCTTTGACGGAGCTGTAAACGCCTACGGTAGCGGAATAGGGGCAATCATCACTACTCCACACGGGTCGCACATCCCGTTTACTGCTCGATTGACCTTTCCAGTTACCAATAATGAAGCCGAATACGAAGCTTGTATCATGGGGCTTGAAGAAGCCATTGATTTGCAAATCAAAAATCTGGATGTATACGGAGACTCAGCTCTGGTGGTGAATCAAATAAAAGGAGAATGGGAGACACGTCAGCCTAATTTGATACCGTACATGAATTACGCAAGGAGATTGTTGCCTTTCTTTGACAAGGTTGAATTGCATCATGTACCGCGAGCAGAGAATCAGATGGCTGACGCCCTGGCCACTTTGTCTTCCATGTACAAAGTCAACTTCTGGAATGAGGCTCCCAGAATTGTTATCTCTCGGCTTGACAGACCTGCCTTCGTATTTACCATTGACGAAGCATCTGATGATAAACCATGGTATTTTGATATCTTTAATTTCCTGAAAAATAAAGAGTATCCGGCTGGGGCATCCAGTCACGATCAGAAGACTCTCAGGAGATTGGCAGGTAATTTCTATTTGAATCCGGACGGCGTCCTATACAGAAGAAATCACGACTTGGTGCTACTACGTTGTGTAGATGAGAAAGAGGCGAAGCTGCTCATGGAGGAAATACATGAGGGTACATTTGGTACGCATGCTGGTGGGCATGCTATGACAAGGAAGCTGCTGCGGGCAGGTTATTTTTGGCTAACTATGGAAACTGATTGTTTCAAGTTTGCGAGGAAGTGTCATAAGTGCCAGATCTATGCAGATAAGATCCATGTGCCTCCGAGTCCTCTGAATGTGATGTCATCGCCATGGCCATTCTCAATGTGGGGAATCGATATGATTGGAAAGATCGAGCCGACAGCTTCTAACGGACACCGGTTCATTCTAGTAGCAATCGATTATTTCACCAAATGGGTGGAAGCGGCATCCTATGCGAATGTGACCAAACAGGTAGTAGCCAGGTTCATCAAGAGAGATATCATTTGCAGATATGGGATCCACGAGCGGATAATTACCAATAACGGTTCAAACCTGAATAACAAAATGATGAAGGAGCTGTGTCAGAGTTTTAAGATCGAGCATCACAACTCCTCCCCTTATCGACCCAAGATGAATGGCGCTGTTGAAGCGGCCAATAAGAATATAAAGAAGATTGTTCAGAAGATGGTGGTGACCTATAAGGATTGGCACGAGATGCTACCTTTCGCTTTGCACGGTTATCGTACGACGGTACGCACATCAACCGGGGCAACCCCGTTCTCCTTGGTATATGGAATGGAAGCAGTGTTACCATTGGAAGTCGAGATTCCTTCCCTAAGAGTACTACGAGATGTCCAACTGGACGAGGCAGAATGGGTGAAGGACAGGTTGAAACAGCTGAGTTTAATGGATGAGAAGAGGCTAGCTTCTCTGGCATACGGTTGTTTGTACCAGAGCCGAATGAAGCATATGATAAGAAGATACATCCTCGGAGCTTTCAGACGGGCGACCTGGTGCTAAAAAGGATTCTCCCGCCACAGGAAGATCACAGGGGCAAGTGGACCCCCAACTACGAAGGGCCATACGTTGTCAGAAAAGTCTTTTCAGGAGGGGCTTTATTGTTGTCCACCATGGACGGTGAAGACTTTACGTCGCCTGTGAATTCGGACGCAGTTAAAAAATACTTTGCTTGAAATTGACCCGCTGGACAAAAAAAAGAGAGTCCAGGCAAAAATGGGGCATCCTGGCGAACAAAAAACAGAATGAAAGGTTCGGGCAAAAATTAGGGTTAAAATTGAAAAAAATGTACACCCGCGAATTTGAAAACCTACACTGGGCGGCTTTGGCAAAAAAGGGTATCCCGGTGAACTGAAAACCCGTAAAGGGCGGTTCACGCAAAAGTTAGGGATTTGAAAAGCAAATGACTGCGGTCCGAATTTGATACTGCATTGCGCATTGGTGCGGAAGAATATACCTGAGGGGGCGATTATCAGATACAATCTCTTCGGAAGTGTGAATATCGGGAAAGCATTAGAGTCGGGCGAGTCATAGGAGGATCAGCTCATGATGTTCGTCTGCATCCCGTTGCCGACATATTTACAAATTTGATTTGTCATTATATTTATGCTTCTTGTGCATACTTGTATAGTTGATGTGCGTAGCTTCCTCTTTTCAGGAGTTACATCCCGTGTACAAAACTCCGCCCATTTAGGTGCCCAATCAATAAAACATGCTATTCAGTATTCGATGCTGGTTCTTTACTGTTTTGTACATGATAAACGCCTAGGTTTAATAAAACTAGCAAGTGTATAACGTCGCTGGCCCTTGCCAATAATTGCTAAAACTTTGAATTAACTGAAAATAATGTCACTAACACTAACCTGAATAGATTTGGTTGCATAGACTTGTCTTGTCTTGTTTGTGGTGTTGCAGGGTTCGTAGCCGTATGAAGTGGACGATCAAAAGATTGCAGTACTGACCAGAAGCTCGTAACGAAAGACTCGATCCCCACGCAGGTCGCGCTTCTGATAGGACAGTGTTCCTTATTAAAGAAGGATCAAATTCCCCAGCTAGTCGTAGCTTATCCAAAGGATATTCTCCAGCAAGGTCGTTTACTCTCAGCAGAATTGACGATTCCAAGATCGAAGGCTGTATTCAGACAGTGTGGTGTCCCCCCAGAAGGATCCCCCCATCCCGAGCAGAGTGGTTTAGCCTCAGAAGATTAACATTTCCAACTCGTGAGCCGTACTCAGACAGTTTATCCTTCCCAGTAGGGTCATTTACTCTCTCCCAGCGGAGTCAGTTGATTTTCCCCAAGAGAATCGTTTCGTCCCCAGCGGAGTTCTCTTTTCAGCAAGTGTTTTCTTTCCTCCCAGTGGAACTCGAAGATTAAGACTCTCCCCGGCAGAGTTGGTTGTGCGTCCTGGCATTTATTTTGTCGGAATACCGTGTGATACCCGTTCACTCTCCAGCAGAAGTCCAATCATGATTGGCGCATTCAATTATCCCTCAGCGAAGTTGGCTTCACTCTTCCAGCATTTATTTTGCTGGAATAATTCTGTAACGCCCGGTTACCCCCAGTGGAGTTGGCATTATCTTCAGCATTTATTTTGCTGAAGCAGTTCTATATCCCAGCAGTTCGAGTCTGCATTTGCATTGGCATATAGTGTCATATTTGCATCTAACAAATAAAAACGCGTAGCATTTCCATGTCGAATGGAGCAGTACGCCATTGTCAAACATATGCATGTTGGAACATAAACCAGGTTGGTTAACCGTTTGTTTTCAAGTGTTGTTTCCCTTGCAGGTGGAGGGAGCTCTTGCTCAAATTAATTACCAAACATTCAAGATCTCGGCGTGAGACATTCAACGATAATGTCAGTTTTGGCATTATTCCCCACAGAGTTGTTTATTTAAAGTTTCTCTTACCCCTCCAGCGGAGTATTTCTTCAAGATGGTTGTTAAGCCGTTATCAAAAGATTTTGTGAATCGATTTTTGGAAAGTTGTCTGGCAGTGTGGATTCAGAAAATCCCTATTAGAGTCCTTCTCAGATTTGCTGCCATGTCAGCACTGAAATTGGAAGACAAGACTCATATTGTGTTACTCATGTGATTGATGGATCTAGTTGCTGCAAAGATAGGCAGAGAACCTGTATTCGACAGAGTATTACCCGTAGCAGAGGCGGAGTTAGTTTCCTGTATTTGACAGAATATTTCCCGCAATAGTGGCGGAGTTATTTCCCGCAATAGTGGCGGAGTTATGTTCCCGCAGTGGTGGCGGTGTTATTTTCCCGCAGTGGTGGCGGAGTTATGTACCCGTAGCGATGGCGGTGTTATTTTCCCGCAGTGGTGGTGGAGTTATGTACCCGTAGCGATGGCGGTGTTATTTTCCCGCAGTGGTGGTGGAGTTATGTACCCATAGCGATGGCGGTGTTATTTTCCCGCAGTGGTGGCGGAGTTATGTACCTGTAGCAATGGCGGTGTTATTTTCCCGCAGTGGTGGCGGAGTTAGTACCCGTAGCGATGGCGGTGTTGTTATTTCTTCAGATTATTTCCCGCAGTGGTGGCGGAGTTATGTACCCGTAGCGATGGCGGTGTTATTTTCCCGCAGTGGTGGCGGAGTTATTTCCCGCAGTGGTGGCGGAGTTATTTCCCGTAGCGATGACGGTGTTATTTCTATAATAATGACAAAATTTTCCCGCAGTGGTGGCGGAGTTATTTCCTGCAGTAATGACAAAGTATTACCCGTAGCGATGGCAGTGTTATTTTCCCAGATTATTACCCGTAGCGATGGCAGTGTTATTTTCCCAGATTATTACCCGTAGTGATGACGGTGTTATTTTCCTGTATCGTTGGCAGGGTCATGTTGTGTTGACAGAAGTACTTCTCCCAGTGAAGTCGTCCAGGTCATTCCAATATTAACAAGATAATGTTGAAATCAGATTTGTAGATAATGTTCCCCAAACAGTCGTGCAGTTCATTTCTGCGGTTGGCAAATTTCCGGGTTCTTAGTATTCAACCGTCTCGTACCTCGAATGTTTGAAGGCCGTTCGCGCTTCACACAGTCGGGTCCAAGTCGCTTGAATAGGGGCAGCTGTTGCACCCTAAAATTTGCTCAACCTTTTTCACTTGGTTTATGTTTCAATTGCATTGTCATTTGCATAGTAGATCATATACATAATTCATCTACATAGCATAGCATAGCAGATCATCCAACAAGGGACCAAGTACTATTCTTATCTCTATGGGCCTATCAAGAGGTTGTTATTCAAATTCAAGCATATCCAAGTCATCAGAAAGAAATTGAAGTCTAAGAAGTCAGTGGATCAAGTAGTGGATCTATCTCCTATCTTGAGGGGGTTTGAAGGTCATCAGAGAAGTTGTGAGCAAGGAATTGAGGCCATGGAGGGTACATAGACATCATGGAGGACCTAGAGGGTCATTTTTAAAGTGAGACAAGTCATTGATGTGATTACAAGAGCTACAGTTGAAGACAGTCAACTAGGGTTTCATCGGGGTCAACCCTAGGTCAAATGCTTGATTGAGAGGCATCAAGGTCTATTTGAAAGATGTGGGGTTCATTATTTGACATGTAAATATGGATGTGGTGTTTTACCAAGGAGGAATCAAGAGAAATCAAGAAGAAGAGGAGTTTCTAAATTAGGGTTTCTGTGTAAAATCCCCTGATTTAGGTCAAACTTCCAAGCAAGATAATTCAAAATGCAAGCTTCAAATGGATCATTGGCCAACATGAAACTTGTATAGGATCTCAAGACCTTTAATTTGAGTGGTGGAAGACATCAAGGAGATTTATAGAACTCAAGTTATGGTTCTTGCAAGTTACAGGTCATCTGAGGCATCTGAAATTTTGTCTGTGAAAGTTACTTGTCTTCCAAGCAACCTTTACCCCTCAAGGAGTTTTCAAATGGATTTCTGGTCAACATGAAAGTTGTTCCTCATGATCTTAGCTTTCTAGAAAGGTATGGTATGCCTTCATCTGATTTGTGGAACTCTACTTATGACCTTGGCAAGCAAAGGGTATTTTGGTCATTTGAGAATTATGGGTCATTTCAAGTATATGCCTAAAACTCATACAAGGAAGCTTCAAATGAATAACTTCACAACATCAAAGTTGTTCCAAATGACATTTTGAGTCTAGAAAAGTGGTCATGGGAGTTGGAAAATGCTCATAGCTCAAGATTGCAAATTTGGTCAATTAAAAGGTGAATTTAATGAATAAAAGTGACTTAAAAATGAGATTTTTCATAATATGTCCAAATGGGATGAAATTATAGGTCATTTTGATTGGAAATATTGTTTTGAGACCATTGGCAATAGTGGATTTTTGAGTTTAGTTCAAAGTTTGAGAGATATCATGGCTTGCTTATGATTAAAGGAACACATGCCAAAACACAAGGGATTTGTGTACAAGAAGTTTCTAGCAATTTCTAGATGTTTCCATGGGCATCTATATAAACCCTAGAGCTGATCCATGAAGGGGTTGCACTTCATTTTGATCCAAAACACCAAGTTTCACTCCATTTTGCATTTTTGCAAATTCACTCAAACCCTCCCAATTCTTCATCATTCTGCAAGATTATTGATCCTACCATACTCCATGATCATCATTGATCACATCCCAAGCAAGATTTGAGTGTATTGAAGCCATAATCGTGTGCTACAAGTTCATCCTCAAAATTGCAAGAAGAATTGGTTATGGCAATCCAAGGTGTTTAAGCAAGAACAAGTGCATACAGAATCAAGATCTTGGTCTATTGATTGCTATTGGAGCATTGCTGAACTTGAAGTGGAGATTTCATCCATCTGTTTTCAACTTTACACCAGGTTAGTAATCTCTTCGAATTATCTTGTTTTAGTTAGCATGATGTGGATTGGTTAGGATAAGAATGACCTAGGTAGTTAGATGAATAATTCTGGTGAGTTTGAGAGCATTTCATGGAGGTTGATATTTGGGCACACCAACTGTTTGGATATAGAACTAGAAGGATAGGAGGTTTTAATTCATGTGGTTTAGCTTAGGTTAATCAGTGATGCAAGGTGAGTATTTTGATGGCAAGAAATTGAAGAAAGAAGAAGTTGGAAATTGGAGCATCCATGGAAGTAGAGCTATCGGGTTTGGCATTTTAGGGCGTTTTAGTGAAAAATAATGTTGTAGTTCTATTCAGCTTGAGAATTGGAGCAACTTTGCTCTTTACAGAAATGGATTTAGTTGAGAGATGAAGGAGAACAAGGCGATAAAAGATAGCTTTGAAGAGCTTCGTGCATGGAGGTTGTTTCACAAACCCTAGGACACCCAAGGTTGAAGACGATGTATGGTGCGTTGGATCATGCATTGACTGTTGACTGGGCAACGAATCTCACGGCCAGGATTTGAAGTTGAAATTGAGAGGGAAGAGTAGAACGTGAAACGCTCCGTTTCACTTAAGTTCCCAGCATTGGGCTTAGTGGATCCGTTTGATATTCGCACCCCATTCTTGCCAGGCCCATGCATTTTTAACTGAGTTTATTACTTTATGCACCGTTTTTGTTTTATTTTCTTTTATATTTTCTGAATATGCACTGGGCCCAGGCGCGCTTTGCTACGCGCACCCCCAGTCTGGGCCCATCATCCATTTTCCAAAGCATTCTCTTACTTCTAACACCCCCTCTCCCTTTTCTTCTATTTTTATTTTCTTTTAATTTCTTCAAATTTAGAAATTGCATATTAAATTGAATTTTATTGATTTTTAAGTGGTTGTTTTTGCATTTTTTTTCTATTTCTGTTAAGAAAATTGTCATGTAATAAAATTAGCATTTCATTTTATTTTTTCATTTTTAGTATATTTTTCTTTTAAATGGGTTTTAAGTGATGTTTAGTTTAATACTTGATCTTGTTGATTTTAGTTTAGCTAGATCCTTTTATATTTTGGACCCATTCTTTTTAGGGTACTTCACTTAGGACTTTAAGTTTCATATGAGATTTAATTCATGATTTTAGGATTAAGTTTTAGATGTTTTGTTTAGGTGTGATTAGGAGAAGCAAAATTAGGGTTTAGGTGTGACATAGGTGTGATAAACCATTTCTTTTAGGAGTTGTAGTTTGAATTTTGGGTATGGGACTATAGGGGTATTATGGGTAAGTAATAGATCCCTTAGAAAATATTAGAATTCCCCTATTCTATTAATACTACTAGTATATTTCCTGTATTTGATTGATTGTGTGGTGTGCCCTCTCTAGGGTTATTATTTGACTGTGTGGGGTATTGGGCCTGCTTGGGGTTTGGGTTTGAGTTGAAGACTTTGCTGATGAAGCCCATTGAAGATTAAGAGAATGAAGACCCATTTCCAGAATTGATGAGGAGTATATCTTGCTGGCAACTGTTGAAGGTTATAGGATCTAGGAGCTAGGTAGAGCTCTAGAATAAAAACTTGATTCACAAACATGGAAGGTCTTGTTTGCCTCCATTCTTCCTCTATGATTCAAAGTCTCTTTTAAATATCCACCTCCTTCCTTTGGAAGGATTAGTGAATGTATTTAAAAGATAGAACTTTTGAGAGAAAAATGTCTGTATCATGTTAACAGTCAGTAGGCCACCCTTGGTAGGCAACTGACTGCTTAACATCTTGTTCATCCTCTTAACTGTTCCTCATCTTGGAGAGTGAAACTTGAAGAAAAGCACTGAAGGATTGAAGATAGAGACCTTGCTTGAAGGCTGTGAAGATGAAGACTGATGCTTGCTTGAAGCCTGTAGATAGTTGAAGATGACTTGAAGACAGATGTGGATGAAGACTGCTGTTGGCTGTTTATTTTTGTTGTTTATAATTTTTGATGTATTGTTTGAATTTCTCTGACTGTATTGTTTGCCATTTAATCTGTTAGGTTGAAAGCGAATTTTGTTCGCTTTTGCCTGTTGTTTTCTAGGCTCGAGGTCGAGTGGGACTCCCTTGCCTCGCTTGTATTGCTGCGTTCATGCATTTTACCGCTTTATTGTATATATGCTATTGTTTCTGTTTCCGTTTATCCCTTAGGATCTCTGTTTCTCTCTGCGCAAGAGAGGAACATGATAGACATTAGGTCTTAACCCATGCATGATAACATTAGGTTAGTTTGATTCCCTTTTCAACCGTAGGTTAGAGTTCTGTCTCTTCTTTCTCAAAACAAACAGAAAAACACAATAAATATTTCAAACACAATAAAAGACACTTCTTCCGTAAAAGAATGTGAACTCATCAAAACGTCATTTTTGTCCGCTTGGACTGGTAATCAGAAAAACCCTTTTTAGAAGGAGATAAAAGCAATCAAAACAGACTTGTGTCGTACGTGGCCCGAACTACGTTTGCTCTGATCTTTCATGTTGTATGAAAGTACATAGGCATAGGATGCGATATCGTAGCGAGCAACCTTCCCCCCTTTCCCGTAGGTAGGCGAACTACGTTGACTCTGATTTCTCGTTCCAGACGGGAATACGTAGGCATAAAGTGTGATACTTTGCCGAGTCATTTTATTTTCTTTTAACCCCATACCTGTAGAATAGATAGAATAACAATCTGTACTAGAAAACAAGCGTGGATCTCGTCGAGTACGACGACGTGAGGGGTGCTAATACCTTCCCCTTGCGTAACCGACTCCCGAATCCAGGATTTGGTTGCGATAACCATTCCTTTCCCGTCTTTGCGGTAGGTTTACTCTGAGCGTTTCCTTTCCCTCCTTTGGGATAAATAACGCACGGTGGCGACTCTTCTGTTCAGCCGGCGCCGATTTTCGCAGTAGCGACACAAAGTACCATGGTTTATCATCAGATGCTTCGTCAACGGCAAACACGAAGGCAGGTCTGTCAAGCCGAGAGATAACAATTCTGGGAGCCTCATTCCAGAAGTTGACTTTGTACATGGAAGAGAAAGTGGCCAGAGCGTCAGCCATCTGATTCTCTGCTCGCGGTACATGATGCAATTCAACCTTGTCAAGGAAAGGAAACAATCTCCTCGCGTAATTCATGTAGGGTATCAAATTAGGCTGACGTGTCTCCCATTCTCCTTTTATTTGATTCACCACCAGAGCTGAGTCTCCGTATACATCCAGATTTTTGATTCGCAAATCAATGGCTTCTTCAAGCCCCATGATACAAGCTTCATATTCGGCTTCATTATTGGTAACTGGAAAGGTCAATCGAGCAGTAAATGGGATGTGCGACCCGTGTGGCATAGTGATGATTGCCCCTATTCCGCTACCGTAGGCGTTTACAGCTCCGTCAAAGATCAACTTCCATTTGGAACCCAATTCTGGCCCTTCGTCTGGCAACGGCTCTTCACAATCTTTCATCTTTAGGTACATGATATCCTCGTCAGGAAAATCAAACCCCATCGATTGGTAGTCCTCAATAGGCTGCTTTGCCAAGTATTCAGATAATACACTCCCCTTTATAGCCTTCTGCGAGACATAATGGATGTCGTATTCGGTCAAAACCATCTGCCAACGGGCAATTCTCCCTGATAATGCCTGCTTTTCAAATACGTATTTGATAGGATCCATCTTCGAGATGAGCATGGTTGTATGGTTCAGCATGTATTGCCTCAAACGCTTGGCGGCCCAGGCTAGCGCGCAACAAGTTTTTTCGAGCATTGAATATCGAGATTCACATTCGGTAAACTTCTTACTCAAGTAATATATTGCATGCTCTTTTCTTCCTGTCTCGTCGTGTTGACCGAGAACATAACCCATACTTCCCTCAAGAACCGTCAAATACATAATCAAGGGTCTCCCTGCCACTGGGGGTATCAAAATAAGAGGTTCCTGCAAATACTGCTTTATTTTATCGAACGCCTTTTGACAATTTTCGTTCCATGCTACAGCCTGGTCTTTTTTCAACAACTTGAATAACGGCTCACACGTAGCTGTCAGGTGAGATATAAACCGAGCGATGTAGTTCAACCTCCCCAAAAACCCGCGCACCTCTTTTTTCTGTTTTAGGCGTCGACATCTCTTGTATTGCTTTTATTTTTGCAGGATCAACCTCTATTCCTTTTTCGCTCACGATAAACCCCAACAGTTTACCCGATCTCACCCCGAAGGTGCACTTGTTAGGGTTCAGTCTCAGCCTGAACTTCCTAAGCCATTTGAATAGCTTCAGCAGATTCACCAAATGTTCTTCCTCCGTCTGGGATTTGGCAATCATATCATCGACATAAACCTCGATCTCCTTATGCATCATATCATGAAAAAGAGTCGTCATTGAACGCTGATACGTTGCCCCAGCATTCTTCAATCTGAAGGGCATCACTTTGTAACAAAATGTTCCCCAAGGCGTTATGAAAGTAGTCTTCTCCATGTCTTCTGGTGCCATCTTAATCTGATTATAGCCCGAGAAGCCATCCATGAAGGAGAATACGGAGAATTGAGCAGTGTTGTCAACCAGCACATTGATGTGGGGAAGTGGAAAATCATCTTTCGGGCTCGCTTTGTTCAAATCACGGTAATCTACGCACATTCTCACTTTACCATCTTTCTTTGGCACTGGTACAATATTAGCGACCCATGAGGGATATTTTGTAACAGCTAAGAAACCAGCATCCCACTGTTTCTGGACCTCCTCCTTAATTTTCACTGCCATATCTGGCCTAGTTCTACGAAGCTTCTGCTTGACCGGCGGGCATTCTTCTTTTAACGGCAGACGGTGCACAACCATATCCGTATCCAGCCCCGACATGTCTTCATACGACCAAGCGAACACATCACTATACTCTCTGAGCATTTCAACCAGTCTTCGCCTGACGTTGGTCTGCAGCGCGACTCCTATACGGATGTTCTTTTCAACCCCTTCCGACCCCAGGTTAATAATCTCAATGACCTCCTCATGAGGCAGAATGACTCGTTCTTCTTGCTTTACCAACCAAGACAATTCTTCGGGCACGTCGCCATCTTCAACAATCTCTTCTTCGGCCTGAAATACCGGGTGCTCAAAGTCGAAATGAGTCATAGGCGATTCAATGATGTCATCTGAAAATATTATCCTGCAAAAGGAATGGTTAAATGCTTCAAAATATGCATAAAGCGAATAACCACGTTGCCATTTTATTGTAAAACACAAAAACAGGAAAAACAGAGATCACAATATTCATACATGAAAAAAACGCCTTTTATTTAATGATTAAACAACGCAATGTACATAACAGCACAGCCCTAAGCAAAATCACGATGCCCCGGGTAAGACACCGGATTGTTCAACAATTAAGAAAACAAAGTATTACTGTTTGTGAGTCACAGGAACAATCTCCTGAATAGACCAATTGCATAATCCTTGTCCTGGCACGCTCGGCTGAATCCAGGCGTCCATGTCGCAGTCACTGTCTCCTTCTTCGGAATCTGAAACAGCGTTGATGGCCTCGTGATACGCTCCACTAGCGGTGATTGTTATCGGTCCTTTGAAACGGGGTGCCCCTGCAGCAGGCGTTGACGATGACGGTTGATACCCCAGCCCAAATCTGTCCATCTTCACGGGAATATCCAGAACCTTGCCCCAGCCCTTTGTCTCACCAGTCTTCACTAGAGCCTGAGCTTCCTTATATGACGAGACGACCACCTCTGACGCTTTACTCGGCCCTGGAACTTTGTCTTTGATACGCAACCCTTCAAAGGCTTGACAGGGTGTTTCATGAATCTCGCCGTCGACTTCTACATACTTGAATGATGATAGATGGCTAACCAATATATCTTCTTCTCCACAGACCGTGACCACACTGTCCCCTACCATGTACTTCAGCTTTTGGTGCAAGGTAGATGTGACTGCCCCAGCACCATGGATCCATGGTCGTCCGAGAAGGCAGCTGTATGCGGGCTGTATGTCCATAATGTAAAATTTAGTTTCGAAAACCTCCGGCCCCACCTGTAGAGGTAACGTTATGGATCCAAAGACTGTTCTTCGTGTACCATCAAATGCCCTGACCACCAAGTCACTAGGCGTACAAAGGATTCCTCTGACGTCCAATTTCATCATTGCTTTCTTGGGCAGCACGTTCAAGGAGGATCCGGTATCTACCAGTACATGAGACATAACTGAGCCCCTACACTCAACTGAGACGTGCAACGCCATGTTATGCTCTCTCCCCTTCGGGGTCAAATCGAAGTCTGTAAATCCCAAGCTATGTCCTGCGTTCACATGCGCCAACACCCCCTCCAGCTGATTCACGGAAACATCTTGGGGTACGAAGGAAGTATCCAGAACTTTCAACAATGCATTTCTATGAGCTTCGGAACACAATAGCAACGACAATATGGATATCTTTGATGGCGTCTGTTGAAGGTGCTCAACAATCTTATAATCACTCTTACGAATAAGGCGCATAAACTCTTCCACATCCTTCAACGACGTTTCTTTTTCATTCCTCTGCACAGGGACATCCTCATTCATATTTCCTTTTCCTTTCACCAGTCGTTCAGCCTCTACCTCAGGCGATATAAAGATTCTCCCACTTCTCGTCATCCCTCCGGTACCGACGACGTTGTCTACAACCTCAACCGGCTGCTTACTAACATCAATTTTCACCCTATCACAGTACGCTTCCAACCCATAGGTCCAGGGTACTGCCTTAGTGCTCTCATAAGGGATTGGTCCTGCCTTGGTGATAGTTATCGGCGGTCGCCTGGCTGGCGCCGTTATAGTTATTGTTTTTCGGGGAATTGTCACGGTAGCTATGTCACTTTTCTCATCCGTTGATACCTCTGCAGGTTCCTCAACTGCCGTTCTGTCGAATTGCAATGTGCCTCCATCTATCAAGGTCTGAATACCCTTCTTCAATTCAGCACAACCCCCAGCCTGGGTCCAACACTCTAAGCAATACTCATCGCAGCCCGGATACACACCTCCTTGCAATAACCTGCTCTTTATCTCACACAACGGTGTCTCGAGATCATCAACATTCATGATCAAGTTTAAACCTTCCTCGGTTAAAATAGCATTTGCCCCATGGTTGGGCATGGGCTTTTGTACTATGTTCGGACCTGCTTGTCCAAAATTGATAGCCTTACTATCCAATAGATCCTGCACTACATGTTTGAACGCGTGGCAACTCTCTACGTCATGGCTAGGGGCCCCGGAGTGGAATTCACAGTGCTTGTTCGCGTCAAAGCCGTACGGCGGAGTGCCTGTTACTGGCGCCATAGTCCTTTTTTCCACCAAGTTCAAACCCAGTAACGTCTGTAGCAATTCTACATACGTTGAAGGAGGCGTTTCAAACACCCTCCTTGGTCTGCCCCCCTGGATTCTGCGTTGGGCAGGATGTACCCCCTGTTGTGGCTGCTGTTGCTGTTGTTGTATTGGTTGTTGCTGAAACGGAATTGTGACACTTGTCACCTGCTGCGGCTGATTGTACTGGTTTCGACCTCTGCCCCGGCCTCGGCCTCGGCCCCCAAACACTGCACTTGCATCACCTTGGCGGCGCCCACCGAAAGCCCTTCTGTTACTGCCCGCTGAAGTAGATTCCTCAGCTTGGAATCTTCCCAGTTTAATATTGCTTTCAATCTTCTCACCCATCAGGATTAAGTCTGAGAAACTTCCTAAGGACGTGTGAAACAGCTTGTCATAAAACACACCGGTAAACGTTCCTATGAACATATCATTCATTTCTTTGTCATCCAAAGGAGGATGAACTCGAGCAGCCATGTCGCGCCATCTCTGCGCGTATTCTTTGAAGCTCTCACCTTTCTTCTGGGACAACCCCTGCAATTGGACCCGGTTGGGTGCCAAGTCACTGTTGTACTTATAATGAGCCACGAACGCTTCAGCCAGCTGCTTCCAGGTCTTTATCTGAGTTGGCTCCAATCCCATATACCATTCAAGGGAAGGACCAGACAAGCTATCTTGAAAGAAATGCATCAGCATCCTCTCATTGTTTGAATACGCCAACATCCTTCTGTAGTATGACCGCACATGCACCTTTGGACAGGTATCCCCCTTATATTTGTCGAATGTGGGAGCTTTGAATTTTAGTGGTACCCTCAGGCCAGGCACCAGACCCATTGTGGTCATATCTAAACCAACAGCGCTTTGATTCACGACCCCCTTCATCTGCTCCTCGAGCATCCTGATTCTCTAAGAGTCATCCATAGGACCTTCAAAACCTCCACCGGAGAAAGCATCTTCTTGCTGATCTTATAGCCAATTACCGTTCCCATTTCCGTATCCATCGTACCCGTTGTTACGGCCAAATCTAGTCTGATTCATTACAGGGCCCCGCCCCCTATTACCGTACCCCGGAGCGACTCCTGCAGGTCCAAAAGACATTATCCCGGCACCATTTCCATTTCCGAATCCGCCATAACCCTGATTGGTAACACCAAATCCATCCTGTCCGAAGCCTTGAGCATTGAAGCCGTACTTCCCAGCATGATCAAACCCCTGGTCATTAAAGCCGAACCCATTATTACCGAAGCCATTACCTCCCATATTATCACCACCCAGGTTGACATCTCCGAACCCCACATTGGTTACGACAGTTTCGTTACCGATTCCCACGTTACCGTTCCCGGCGGCAGCGCCGTTGTTCATATTGACAGCAGGTATGTTCACCACAGGTGGAGCTACCGGTGTGGGAGTACCATCCCCGTGAATAGTGTCAACTCGCACAGAATTATGGTCTTCATTTCCGTGCCCAGCATTTCTCACCAACAAAGGCTGCACCAAAGCTTGCAAGTTCTCCTGGCCTTTCACAATGGTCTCCATTGTCTGCATGAATTGCGCCAGCTTCTCACGCATGTCCTGCATTTCATTCTGCATCTGATCCATGACTCTTCTGCAGTTGGTACGAGTGGAGTATCGATGCGGGCGTTGACTTTCAATCCTAAAAAGACCTGTACGTTGCTGGATGTGAGATACAGTTCAATAATCACCTGTAATGCGATATGAATGCGAATGCAATGCAATATGTGTCTGTGCATTAGGGATATCGTTCCCCGATTCTAGTGCGAATGTGTCAGTGCGGTGACAGTGATAGCAATACGAAGTTCGGAGCCGAATCATAGAAAACACCTCATATATTGCAGAGAAATCCATTAAGCCAAGAATACAATATCAATGAGTGTACAATAAGAAGGCATGACCTCAGCCAACAATCCTGGTGATGGTCAGCACAATGCAAATAAAGCATACACATTAATACATGAAACGGTCAAGTGCTCCCATAAGCCTGGTACTCTTCTAATAACCTCTTAGTCTCTGGATGACTTGGTCGGGTAAGCAGACCCTCAACAAGTAGGTCTCTTCGCTTGAGAACACGTCGTAAATCACCAGCAGATTCCTCCCATGCCCCTTCTCCGAAGCGATCCTCTAGCTTCCGTTTCTGAGACATAGCCTCTTTCTTGCTTTCGATGGCCTTGTTCAATGCGTTCTGAAGACTATATCTTTCCGTTACTTCCTCTTAATACTTTTTGGTGCTAGCCTTTAACTGTTCTTCGAGTTCAGAAATTTGCTGCTTCAATTTGTCTTCCCTTTTTTTGTTGTTGGTTAGCGTAGCATTCCACGTTTTGTTACAAGAAGAGATTTCCCGGTGGGCGGCATCGAGTGCTCTCTTTTTGGACTCCAACATGTCATGAGAGCTTCTGAACTCTTTCCCCAGACGTTCACGCTTCTTTTTCTCTTCGGTCAGTTTAGCACCTAGCCTGTTTACTAATTCAATCTGATGTTGAAATGAATGCACAACCTTGTTCTTCTCACTATGCATCTGAGCCAGTTCCTTTTCTAACTCTTCATTGATCTTCATCAAGGCTTCCTTCTCTTTCACAACTCGCTCGTAGACTTCCATAGCAACGGTGGTTGGTTCCTCTACTGGAACATGAACATGAACCGGTGCAGCTGGAAACGGCATCAGCAACTGCTTTGCCCTCTCTTGGATCCAAACTTTGTAAGGTACATAAGCCTGACAATCATTCTTCCCCAACAGTGGCTTCCCTCTTCTGTTGATACGCATCCAAGCGTGCTGAAGCTTGGCTAGTAACTCTCCATTCAAATCACCGGTGAAGTACAGAGATTCCTGTACTTCTTCCTCCCTAGGTGGGTTCTTCAACGCGTATCCAAACTGGCGAACGAACAGAGATGGGTTATAATTGATGCACCCTTTTCTTCCTATCAAGGGAACATTAGGATACCCAGAACAACTGAAAATAAGCTCAGACCCCAGCAAGTCTCGGTCAAACCACTCAATGTCTTCAGAAGATAGTCTCATCAGGCGCTCTGGCCAGTCAGCTGTAGTTGCACCATCTACAAAAGGTCCCTTTAGGGGGAGGTGGCTCTTAAACCACATGTACAACAAAGGCACACAACAAGAGACGTTCTTGCCTCTCCTATTCTCATTTTTGTAATGCATCGAATGGTAGAAATCCCCGATCAATGTGGGTACAGGGTTGCCAGCAGCAAACAAATGAAATGCGTCAATGTCCACAAAGTTCGGGAAATTGGGAAACAACACTATCCCATAAATGCACAGAGCCAAAACAGCGTTAAAGACTACCCAGCACCCATTCTTGGCGTATTCCTGAGCCTTACCAATCAGAAACTGGAGGGAGAAACCTGGAACCCCGCGCCAAGAAGTCATCAACAGCTCAGAAGCATTCATGTGCAAGGCCTTAGCTAAGTCTTCCAGCTTGGGCTCAGCGTCAGAGTGAATAAAAGGAACCTTATTCTGTACTGGCAGCTCAATGAACTCTGCATACTCTTCCATGGTAGGCCCCAAAATAAAGTCAGCAAATGTGAAACATCTCAAAGCAGGGTCATAGAATTGCATCAATGTATACAACCCATTCAGTTCATCATCAGTTGGTTTGCGAACCAATCTCAACAACCTTCCGTAACTCTGCCTGAAGCTTCTCCGGACATCCTCATCAGCAAGAGAAATCAAACCCAGGAGGGGAGTAACATCAGGGATAGGTAACTTGTAGGCAATTGTCATCCTCAAACCAGCCATGATCAATAGTCAGAAGTTCGGACACTAGAATCAGGGAATATGCAAATGCACCTGCAGCACAGACACACGTTAATGGAATGCAATGATAATGGTTATGCAAACAATGCAATGCAAATAAAATGCAACAAAGGACAAAATGCCACGGCTGAGAAGCCTGAACCACATCAAGAACAAGGTCTCCAACAGACCCTCCACTATTCTTCAAACCATGGTCTCAGACAGACCCCATACATAAGCTCCAATCAAGCCTCAGACCCAATAATCAATCCAACTTAGTCTCTGACAGACCCCAATGACTGTCCATAGATAGCCTGAATCTCAAATCAAGAACAAACCGGTATCTGGAGGTCTAGTTACCTGCATAACCCCAAACCCCCTCACAGGTAGTTGTCCTAGTAACTGACAATGGTATGGCATCCTATGCGGTCGTCGGCGTCACAGACTTTCAGGGTTAATGATACGATTCCCAGAAGGAGTGGCATCATCAAATCCTGAAGAGGCCTCACTTAGCCAACTTCCAAATGATCAGTTCCCAGAGTCGACAATCCAACTAACCAGCAACTCGAGCCACCCAAAGGGTAGGACAGGAGGCCAACCAGAAGAACCTCGTCTGAGTGTGGATTTCGTAGGACACTAGGACATGCCAAGCATGTGCGCGCCCACTACTTTCCACTCTAATTCTAGGTGCACTCAAGCCCAGGTCCGACTTATCTCTCAATCATAGAACACCCGTCACAACCCCAATACAACAATAATAACAATAATATAATGCTGAAAGTAAATAACTGAAAAGTAAATCCATACAAAATCCTCGACGGGAAAACAAGCGCTAGGATTGACTCGCTTAAGGGACGTTGGATCCCAAATGCATAAGGAACTATCGCAGTCCTTAGCAGCCAGGGGACGTTGGATCCCCAGCAGAGTCGCCAGCTGTCGCTACTGCGAAAATCGGCGCCGGCTGAACAGAAGAGTCGCCACCGTGCGTTATTTATCCCAACGGAGGGAAAGGAAACTCTCAGAGTAAACCTACCGCAAAGACGGGAAAGGAATGGTCATCGCAACCAAATCCTAGATTCGGGAGTCGGTTACGCAAGGGGAAGGTATTAGCACCCCTCACGTCCGTCGTACTCGACGGGATCCACGCTTGTTTTCTGGTACGGATTGTTATTCTATCTACTCTACAGGTCTGGGGTTAAAAGAAAAGAAAATGACTCGGCAAAGTATCGCACTTTATGCCTACGTATTCCCGTCTGGAACGAGAAATCAGAGTCAACGTAGTTCGCCTACCTACGGGAAAGGAGGGGAAGGTTGCTCGCTAGGATATCGCATCCTATGCCTACGTACTTTCATACAGCATGAAAGATCATAGCAAACGTAGTTCGGGCCACGCACGACACAAGTCTGTTTTGATTGCTTTTATCTCCTTCTGAAAAAGGGTTTTTCCGATTACTGGTCCAAGCGGACAAAAATTGACGTTTTGATGAGTTCACATTCTTTTACGGAAGAAGTGTTTTTTATTGTGTTTTTCTGTTTGTTTTGAGAAAGAAGAGACAGAACTCTAACCTATGGTTGCAAAGGGAATTAGACTAACCTAATGTTATCATGCATGGGTTAAGACCTAATGTCTATCATGTTCCTCTCTTGCGCAGAGAGAAACAGAGATCCTAAGGGATAAACGGAAACAGAAACAAAAGCATATATACAATAAAGCAGTAAAATGCATGGATGCAACAATACAAGCGAGGCAAGGGAGTCCCACTCAACCTCGAACCTAGAAAACAACAGGCAAAAGCGAACAAAATTCGCTTTCAACCTAACAGATTAAATGGCAAACAATACAGTCAGGGAAATTCACACAATACATCAAAAGTTATAAACAGCAAAAATAAACAGCAAACAACAGTCTTCATCAACATCTGTCTTCAAGTCATCTTCAACCATCTACAGGCTCCGAGCAAGCATCAGTCTTCATCTCTACAGCCTTCAAGCAAGGTCTCTATCTTCAATCTTTCAGGGCTTTTCTTCAAGTCTCACTCTCCAAGATGAGGAACAGTTAAGAGGATGAACTGGAATGTTAAACAGTTAGTTAACCACCAAAGGTGGCAAACAGACCGTTAACAACATGTAGAATGTTTCTCTCAAGAGTTCTATCTCTTAGACACTGTCACCAAGCCTTCCAAAGGAAGGGGGTGAGTGTCCTAGAGAGACTCTGCATCATAGAGAGGGATGGATGCAAACAAGACCTTCCATGTTTGTGAATCAAGTTGCTATTCTAGAGCTCTACCTAACTCCTAGATCCTATAACCTTCAACAGCTGCCAGCAAGATACACTCTTCCTCAACTCTGGAAATTGGTCTTCCTTCCCTTTGTCTTCAATGGCTTCATCAGCAAAGTCTTCAGCTTAAACCCAAACCCCAAGCAGGCCCAATACCCCACACAGTCAAACAAATAACCCTAGAGAGGGCACACCACACAGTTAATCAATTACAGAAAATATACTAATAGTATTAACATAATAGGGGAACTTCCAGCATTTTCTGAGGGATCTATCACTTACCCATAATATCCCTATAGTCCCATCTCCTAATTTGTCCTAAAGAAAACCCAAAAAGAAACTTGTTTTTCTACACCTATGTTATATTCAAAACCCTAATTCACTAGCCTAATAGTTTCTGACTAAACTAACTAAAATAACTCCTAAAAAATTGGTACAAAAATAAGGGGAGCACCTAATATATGTATCCAATCATACCAAAAAGAATGACCTAAAAAGATCATGGGAAGTACCTAAAAGAAATTCTACAAAAACTATATACAAACTATATCTAAATAAAAACAATTAAAATGTAAAATATAAGCAAAAATAGAAGAAAAAAAAAGCTAAACTATTATTTTTTAATCATTTTAATTTTCTTCAAGTCCATATTAAACTATTGCAAAAACTCTCATGTCAAAATTCCTATTTTTCTATTTAATATGGATTTTAAAAAATGCAAAACAAAATGAATTAAAACAAAAATTAAATGGAAGCCAGGGGGTGCAAGCAACAAAGATGTCACGTGTAATTGCTGGTGGGCTTGTACTGGAGGTGCGCGTAGCATTGTTGCTTAGGCCCAGACAAATTCAGAAATCAATTAGTAAAATTAAACGAAAATAATAAAACTGGCAGTGTATAAAGCAAGTTATTCCAGTTCAATTCATTGGGCCTTGGGGGAGTAGGGTGTGAAAAGCAGATTGATCATTAAGCCCATCAGAGAACTTAAGTGAAATGGCGCGTTTCACGTTTACTAGTTTCCCTCCCAACTCAGCTTTGAATCTTAGCCCCACGATTAGAGTCTCAGTCAACACAGTCATTTTGATCCAACGCTTGTCACTCATCTTCTCCAATGGACCTAGGGTTTCTACCATGAACACCATGAACGAGCTTTGTTGCACCAGACTTCAACACACTCATACAGCTTCATTTCTTCACCAAATTCAAACTTGTAAAAAACAAAACCACTCCAAATTTGTCCAGGAATTCATCTATAGCAATGGTTTCTATTGATACCAACTACATCATGAAACACGATCTGGATCTCAAAACTGATCAGAAACTTCATCATCACCAAAGCACGATTTAAGCACACTAATCTCTTCATGTCATTACACTAATCAAGAATCACCGTCTACTTAAGATTCTAGTGGCCTAATCTCTAAGTTCTATGTCCAAATAGGAATTGTGTTCATGGATCAACCTTCACCAGATCCTATCAAAATCTCCAGAAATGTTCATCTAACCACCTAGGTCATGCTTATCCTAACAAATCTACATCATGCTACCTAAATCAGCTAATTCGAAGGGATCACTAACCTGGTAGAAATCTGAAAACAGATGGATGAAATCCCCACTTCAAAGCCTACGATGCTCCAGGATCAATCACCACGTGTAGTTCTTGGTTCTGTTTGCAACAATCTTTGCTCAAATGCCTTGGATTCTTGTAACAAACTCTTCTTGCAATTTGATGTGAAAATTCGCAGCACACAATTATGACTTCAATACACTCAGATCTTGCTGGCAATGTGATCTATGATGAATATGGAGTATGATAGAATCAAGAACTTTGAAGAATGATGAAGAATTGAGAGAGTTTTAGTATGATTTGCAAAAGAGAGAATGAAATGCAATTCTGAGTTTTCTAGCCAAATGAAGTTCAACCCTGCATTGGATCAGCTTTAGGGTTTATATAGATGCCCATGGAATCCTCTAGAAGTTGCTGGAAGTTTCTTGCACACCAATCCCTTGTGAATTTTGGATATGTTACTTTAATCACAAGCAAGCCATGATAACTTTCAAATTTTGAACTAAGCTCAAAAATCTAATATTGCCATTGTTCTCAAAACATTATTTCCCATCAAAATGACCTATAATTTCATCCCATTTGGACATGTAATGAAAAATTCCCAAAAATGGCTCTTTAATGAACTTAAATCATGCCTTAATTAGGTCATTTTTGCAAATATGAGCTACACCCATTTTCAAACTTCCATGACCACTTTTATAGACTCAAAGCATCATTTGGAACAACTTTGATGTTGAACAGTTTTCCATTTTAGACTTGCAAGTATGAGTTTTAGGCATATGCTTGAAATGACCCATAATTTCCAAATGACCAAAATACCCTTTGCTTGCCAAAGTCATAAGTAGAGTTCCACAAATCAGATGAAGGCATACCATACCTTTCTAGAAATCTAAGATCATGAGGAACAACTTTCATGTTGGCCAGAAATCCATTTGAAAGCTCTTTGAGGGGAAAAAGTTGCTTGGAAGCCAAGTGACTTTCACAGACAGATTTCAGTGTCCTCAAATGACCTGTAACTTGCAAGAACCATAACTTGAGTTCTATAAATCTCCTTGATGTCTTCCACCACTCAAATTGAAGGTCTTGAGATCCTCTACAAGTTTCATGTTGGCCAAGGATCCATTTGAAGCTTTCATTTTGAATTATCTTGCTTGGAAGTTTACCCTAAATTAGGGGATTTTACACAGAAACCCTAATTTAGAAACCTCTCTTCTTCTTGATTTCTTTTGCTTTCTCCTTGGCACAACACCACATCCATATCTACATGTCAAATGAGGCATCCCACATCTTTCAAACAGGCCTTGATGCCCTTCAATCAAGCATTTGACCTAGGGTTGACCTAGATGGCACCCTAGTTGACTGCCTTCAATTGTATCTATTGTAACCATGCAAATGACTTGTCACACTTTCAACATGACTCTCTAGGTCTTCCATGATGTCTGTATACCCTCCATGGCCTCAATTCATGACTCACAACTTCTTTGATGATCTTCAAATACCCTCAAGATAGGAGATAGATCCACTGCTTGATTCACTGACTTCTCAGATGATGATTTCTTTCTGATGACTTGGATAAGATTGAATTTGAATAATAACCTCCTGATATGCTCATAGAGATAAGAATTGCATTTGATCCCTTGTTGGATGGCTTGCCCATGCTATGCTATACAGATGAATTAATTATGTACATGACCTAATATGCAAATGCTAATGCAATTGAAACATAAACCAAGTGAAGTAGGTTGAGCAAATTTTAGGGTGCAACAGTGGGGGCTTTAAATTTTAACGGTATCCTCAGGCCAGGCACCAGACCCATTGTAGTCATATCTAAACCAACAGCACTTTGATTCACAACACCTTTCATCTGCTCCTCGAGCATCTTGATTCGCTGAGCGTTGTCTACAGGACCTTCAAAACCTCCACCAGAGAAAGCATCTTCTTGTTGATCTTCTATCCAATTACCGTTCCCATTTCCATATCCATCATACCCATGGTTACGCCCAAATCTCGTCTGATTCATCACAGGGCCCCTTCCTCTATTTCCATACCCTTGAGCGACCCCGGCAAGTCCAAAAGGCATCATTCCAGCACCATTTCCATTACCGAATCCGCCATAACCCTGATTGGTATTACCAAATCCGTCATGTCCGAAACCCTGAGCGTTGAAGCCGTACTTCCCATCTTGATTAGCATAATCAAACCCCTGGTCGTTGTAGCCAAATCCGTTGTTACCGAAGCCATTACCTCCAGTATTGTCACCGCCCAGATTGGCATCTCCGAACCCAACGTTGTTAATGACGGTCTCATTACCGATTCTTGTATTACCGTTCCCAGCGCCTGTGCCATTGTTCACATTCACAGCAGGTATGTTTGCCACAGGTGGAGCTACCGGTGTAGGAGTACCGTCCCTATGAAGGGTGTCAACTCGTACAGAATTGTGGTCTTCATTTCCGTGCCCAGCATTTCTCACCAGCAAAGGCTGCACCAAAGCTTGAAAGTTTTCCTGGCCTTTCACGATTGTCTCCATCGTCTGCATGAACAATGCCAGCTTCTCACGCATGTCCTGCATTTCGCTCTGCATCTGATCCATAACTCTTTTGCAGTTGATACGAGTAGAGTATCGGTGCGGGCGTTGACTTTCAATCCTGTAAAGACCTGATGAAATGCAGGGGATGAGATACAATTCAATAATTACCTGTAATGCAGTATGAATGCGAATGTGATTATGTGAATATGCTACAGGTTATATTCCCCCGATTCTAGTTCCAGAGGGAAAGCCATTATGGCAATGGAGTCCTTATTCAGCAAGCAATAGACCAGAAACTCCTCATATATAACAAATGCCAAGAGGCTGAGTACTGAATACAACCGAAAAGGCCTCGGCCAACAAGTCTGGCGATGGCCCAAATATGAGTACAAATAACAAAGGTAAGGCAAAGATACGTCAGGCCAAGTGGCGCGCTCGGACGTCCTCCAATATCCTCATTGTCTCTGAGTGTCCTAGTCGGGAGATCAACTCCTGCACCAGTAAAGCATGCCGCCCAGTAGTGGATCTCAGCTTTGCAGCATCGTCCCGGGGAGCTCCTCTGCTCGAACTCTCGTCAGATCTGTACCTCTTGGAACCGGCCTTCTCCTCGCAACCTCTCGACTTCTCGTCACCGTCATTGACTCTGAGATTAGCATTATTCCTCAGGGATGTTACTTCAACAATTCGTGCTTCCTGGGCTTTAACCTGTGCTTCCAACGTGGCAATCTGCATTTTCAGTTTGTCTTCGCGCTCTTTACGCTTGGTAAGTGTGGCCTCCCACAAAGCCTCCCACTTGCTGATACGAGCATAAGCCTTGCTTAGAAGTTCCTTCTTGGACGTAATACCTTGCTAACCCCGTTCAAAGCTATCCCTACTTTTTCTTTCTTGTTAGTCGCTTTTGTCAGCTCTGATCCCAACCTGTTAATCAATTCGGTATGTTCCTTCATTGTGAGGGTGGCTTCCTTCTTCTCTCGTTGTAACTGGAAGATCTCCCTCTCTAACTCCTTGTTAGCTTTCTTCAATTCCTCATTTGCAGCCAACAACTTGTTATATTTCTCGCTCTCTTCTGCAAGAGGTACCTCAATCATTGGAAGATACAGTGGTTCCATAGCGGGATAAGGCATCAAAGACATACGAGCTCTCTCACGGACCCAGGCTAAATAAGGATCATAAGCTCTGCTGTTGCTCTTACCGAGCGAAGCCTTCCCCCTCTTGTGGATGCTAGCCCACACATGCCTCAACCTGATCAAAGTGGTCTCGTCTAAGGAGCCTGTGAGATACAGAGATTCCTGTATCTCGACCTCAATAGGAGCATCTCTCAGGGCATAACCAAACTGTCGTACCGATAGTGAAGGATTATAGTTGATGCAGCCTTTCCGTCCAATCAGGGGAACATTCGGAAAGCCACTGCAACTATATATAATGTCAGTACCAAGCATGCCCCGATCAAACCAAATGATATTCTCAGCAGATAGCCCCGTCAACCGGGACGGCCAATCCAAAGTATCAACGGTATCAACAAACGTCCCAGTCTTCGGAAGGTGCCTCTAGAACCACCTGTACAGGAGAGGAAGACAGCAGGATACGTTCTTGCCATGACGTTTCTCATTCTTGTAGTGAATAGAATGATAAACATTGCCCAAGAGAGTAGGAATGGGATTCTTCGAGGCGAGAATCAGGAAGGCATCCGAATCAACAAAGTCTGGCACATTAGGAAACAAGACAATCCCGTAAATGCAGACAGCCAGAATAGCGCTAAAGGCAATCCAACACCCATTCTTCGCGCACTGTGCGGCCTTCTCGACCAGGACAGATAAGTGAAAGCCATAAGCTCCATTCAGCTTGACCAAGCCTCCTGGAAACTCCGAAGCATCTAAACTAACAATCTCCGTGAGCGTGGCTAACTCGGGCTCAGTGTCAATGTGTACAAAGGGCATCTGGTCTAGCACGGGAATATCCAATATGTCATGATACTCTTCCAAAGTGGGTGCAAGAATGTAGTCTAGAAACAAGAAACATCTCAGCTGCGGCTCATAAAACTGCATCAAAGTATACACTCCAGTAATCTCGAAAGTCGAAGGTGTATACAACAAACTAAGCAGCCTCCCATAGGATACTCTGAACCCAGCCCTTACACTCTCATCTGCCAAAGCAACTAAACCCAGCAATGAACTGATGTCTGGTGACTGCAACCTGTAAGCAACTGTCTTCTTCAGGGACCTCATGCCTGGCTAGAAGATGTCCTAGAATCAGAGGGGAATAGTCACCTGCAACATAAATACATGTTAATGAAATGCAAACATGAAAATGCATATGCATATGCAAACATGGGATCAAGTGCCATGCTGATAGACTGGGTTGCTCTGTACTGAAGCCTTGAGAACCAATCATTCTTTATTTCAAACCAAACTAACCACTCAAAAAGAGACCTGTAATCACATTTCACTGATAGAGATAAACCAGGTATTCTGAGGTCAAAGGTTCCCTGTAAACAGACCCTCCTACCCCTCACAGGTATGTACTTAACTCGCAGACGAGGTACGGCATCCTATGCGGGTTCAACGTCACAGACTTTCAAGAGAGATGACACGATACCCAGAAGGTGTGGCATCATCATCCCTTGAAGCGGCCTCACTTAGTTGAATCCCAATTGATAGGTTCCCAGAGTCGACAATCCTCGGGTCAGACAACTTGTCGAGCCCTAAGGGCCAGGCAAGAAGCATCAAAGAGAATCTCGTCTGAGTGAGATTTCGTGGCTAGCTGGTGCGAGCTAAGAAAGCAGGCTAACCACTACTCTCTCTCTCTAAGTCTATAGGTGTACTCAAGCCTGGGTTTGGCTTATCTCTCAACAGATTACCCCCTCATACCCACAACAATAATCACAATAAAATACTGCTGAAAGTAAAATACAGAAACGTAAATCCATACAAAATCCTCGACGGGAAAACAAGCGCTAGGATTGACTCGCGTAGGGAACCGTTGGAGTCCCCAGCAGAGTCGCCAGCTGTCGCTACTGCGAAAATCGGCGCCGGCTGAACAGAAGAGTCGCCACCGTGCGTTATTTATCCCAAAGGAGGGAAAGGGAACGCTCGAAGTAAACCTACTGCAAAGACGGGAAAGGAATGGTCATCGCAACCAAATCCTGGATTCGGGAGTCGGTTACGCAAGGGGAAGGTATTAGCACCCCTCATGTCCTTCGTACTCGACGGGATCCATGCTTGTTTTCTGGTATGGATTGTTATTCTATCTATTCTACAGGTCTGGGGTTAAAAGAAAATAAAATGACTCGGCAAAGTATCGCACTTTATGCCTACGTATTCCCGTCTGGAACGAGAAATCAGAGTCAACGTAGTTCGCCTACCTACGGGAAAGGAGGGGAAGGTTGCTCGTTAGGATATCGCATCCTATGCCTACGTACTTTCATACAGCATGAAAGATCAGAGCAAACGTAGTTCGGGCCACGTACGACACAAGTCTGTCTTGATTGTTTTTATCCTTCTGAAAAAGGTTTTCTCCTGATTATGGGTCCAAGCGGACAAAAATGACACTTTTGATTGGTTTATAGTCTTTTACGCAAGAAGTATACTTTTTATGTGTTTGCAATCTCTGACGCACTAGAGACTATGATTTGAGAGTGACTGCGTCGTATGTCACCCTAAGGGTAACACACTAAGCAATCAGATTACTGAAGAGTGACCCTCCAACAACCTTTTCTCAAATCGCTTAAGGCTCGTAACGTAAGACATCGATTAACCTTATTACTGTGTTTTTTGAATTATTCTGAGATGAGAAAAGAAAGAAGCTCTAAAAAGCCTATGGTTGGAAAGGGAATAAAAATCTATCCTAATGTTGTCATGCATGGATGAAAGCCTAATGTCTGTCATATTTCTCTCTTGCACAGAGATAAACAGAGATCCTAGGGGATAAACGGAAAAGCAACAACATATATACAGTAAAGCGGTAAAATGCATGAATGCAGCAGTACAAGCGAGGTAAGGGAGTTCCGCTCAACCTCAAATCTAGAAAACAACAGGCAAAAGTGAACAAGATTCACTTTAAACCTAACAAGGTAATTATCAAACAAAACAGTCAAGAAACTCAAACAGTACATCAACAACTCTAAACAGCACCCACAACTCTAAGCAGCAAAATCTGATAGAAACAGCAACAAGTCACCAACACTTTCAAGCAAGGTCTTCATCCATCTACAGGCTTCAAACAAGCATCCATCTTCAAGAAAAACAGCAACAAGAAACTCTAACAGTTGACAGCATCAAATAGCTAAGTAGCAGTAAGTCCTACTTCAAACAGTTGCACAACTCTGACAGCACCAGCTCCTTCTTCTAACAGTCTTCAAGGCAATGAACTTCATCCTCAATCTCTAAGGGATCCTTCAAAGCAAGCTCTCCAACAGAGAAATGATGTTATTAGAAGAAATTGAATGTCAAACCGTTCATTGACGACCCAAGGAAGCCTATGAACAGTTGACATTATAGGAGACTGTTTCCCTCAAAGTTCTACCTCTAAGGGATGGCCACTGATCCCTCCTAAGGAGAGAGGTGAATACAATAGAGGGACTTTATGTCATAGGGAAGAATGGAAGCAAAGGAAGCTATCCATGTTTATGAAAGAAGTTGTTCTATTCTAAGGTTCTACCTATACCCTATGCCATATGGTCTTCAAGCAACTCCAAGCAAGCCAAGAAATCTTCATCAAGCTTTGGTTTTGATCTTCAACTTTGTATTCATTAGGCTCCACCATCATGCTCTTCAAACCAAGCCAACACCCCAAGCAAATGCCCCAAAAAACCCTCACAACAAAGTAAACCCCAACAATGGGCAAACCAAACAAGCACACAATTGTAAAATACACTAAAAATATTAATATAGTGGGGAAAATTCTAATATTGTTTCTAAGGTATCTACTATACCTACCCTTAATACCCTATATGGCCCAGATCCTAATTCAATCTAAAAACCCAAAAGAAATTGTTTTAATGCACCTAAGTTGTGTATAAACCCTAATCTAACCATCTTGATATTCACTAATCAAAAATAATTAAAAACCAATTATAAAATCATGGAATAAGTCCAGGGGGGAGCTCAAGTTTATATCTAATTACTCTAAGAAGAAAAACACCAAAATGTAAAAGAAGCTAGTTAAACAAAAATCTACAAAATTATGCACAAACTATATTCAATAAAAAACAACTAAATGTAAAATATTCATAACAAAATATAAAAATACCTAAATAAGTAGTTTATTTATTCACAATTTTCTTGAAACCATTATTAAAGTGTTGCAAAAATTCCCATATTAAAATGACCATTTTTCAACTTTGAAAAATTTTTCAATTTTATATGAATTTTCAAAGTTGAAATAAAATGAATAAAAGAAAAATAAAAAAGACACTCAGGGGGTGTAGAAAATAACTGCGCTCAGTTCAAATGTCTTATGGGCCAAAACTCAGGGGTGCGCATATCAATTGTTATTGAGCCCATAACCACATAAAAATCAATTCAGAAATCATTAAAAAAAATTAAAAACGCGCGGTGCCAATAGTCATTAAATGCAGTGTAAATCCAATGTGGGCCATGAAACAAGGGTGTGAGTAGCATTTCCAACTTAAGCCCACCTCATCCTAGTAAGTGAAACGATGCGTTTCACTTACTCAGCCTCTCCTCTCACAAACTCAAATTAAATCATGGTCCTCGGATTAGCTTTCTAGTCAATGGTCCTCATGTAATCCAACGGCACTAACGTTGTCTTCCCCATTCAAATTCATTTTGGAGCCAAAGCAGCCATGGAAGCTCCTCCAAGAACACTCAACATCAGCAAATCGTGTTTACTCAAAAATGAACCAAAATCAACAAAACAAAGCCCAGACCTACTCCATTTTTCCTCCTGAATTTAACCATGGCTTCAGAATCTATTGATATGGCCTACAACTCCAAACACGATTCTCATCCCAAAATTAGGTCCAACATTAATTGTCATCATTCATCAAATTATCATGTTTAATCTCTTCCTTGTTCAACACTGATCACAACTAACTATAGAGCTAAGATTATAACTCCATATCCACTTAGTTCTTGATCTAAACATAATTCATGTCACCATAGCAAACATCACCAAATTGCTTCAAACTCTCCAGAAAGAACCACCTAACCATATACTAATCGATTATCCTAAAGATTCATGCCAATTATCCCTAAATCGAGCCATATTTTGAAAGTTACTAACCTGTAAAGATGAGTGAAACAGATGATGGAAAGCTTCAAATCAAGGCTTGCAAATCTCCAGATTCCTTCAGGATGATCTTTGCTTGCTTCTGTATGCACTAGATCTTCGTCAACCAGCTTGGATCCTTGAAACAGAATTTCAATTGCAAGGGTGAAATTTCAACTTCAAGAACTCGATTCAACCATGGATTCAACCTGCTTCTGATCCCTACACACTCAGTAATGAATATTGAATTGAATTGGATCAAGAATTTGGTTTGATTGTAAAGAAAATGAAGAACTCGATGGTGAATTGCAATGGAGGGAAATGAAACTCAATATTGCTTCTCTGCACCAAATGACACCTAAAAACTGATTTGGATCAACTCAAATTCATATATAGGCAGTGTAGGAAGGATCTAGAAAGTGCTGGAAGGATCCTATGAGAAATTGAGTATCTCATGCCATGAGATGTCCTTTAATGAGTTTCAAAAACCCAGTTGGGGTTTGGCCTATTACAGCACATGAACAAGGCTTGAATTTCTCTCTAAATGAGATTTAGAATGTGTTTGGATGGTTCCTTTCCTTGTAATCCACTTCTAGCTTGGTTTGGCAAGTGTAGCTTCTCATATAAGTAACTAATGATAAGTCCAAGTTCTTGACCTCAAATGCAAAATCCAATGGTGTCAATGATCTCAAAACATGTTTTCCCTTCAATTTGGTATATCACATGGTGTATTTTAGCTTTGGATCCAAAAATCCCAAATTTGGTCACTTGAAAATGGACTTTTACCTTCCTTATTTGGTCAATTTTATCATCTTGAGTTCCATGCATTTACAAGCCATCATGACCTCTTTTCTAGATTCAAAACATCATTTTGAGAAAGTTTGATGTTGAACATTTTTCCATTTGAAGCTTGCAAGTATGAGTTTTAGGCATATGCTTGAAATGACCTATAATCTTACTTTCCCAAAATACCCCTGGCTTGTCAAGATCATAAGTAGAGCTCCACAAATCAGATTGAGGCATACCATACCTTTCTAGAAATCTAAGATCATGAGGAACAACTTTCATGTTGGCCAAAAATCCATTTGAAAACTCCTTATGGGGTAAACGTTGCTTGGAAGTCAAGTAACTTTCACAGATAAATTTCAGTGTCCTCAAATGACCTGTAACTTGCAAGAACCATAACTTGAGTTCTATAAATCTCCTTGATGCCTTCCACCACTCAAATTAAAGGTCTTGAGATGCTCTACAAGTTTCATGTTGGACAAGGATCCATTTGAGACTTGCATTTTGACTTATTTTTCTTGGAAGTTTGACCTAAATCAGGGAATTTTACTCAGAAACCCTAATTTAGAAACTTCTCTTCTTCTTGATTTCTTTTGATTTCTCCTTGGCAAAACACCACATCCATATCCACATATCAAATGATGAATCCCACATCCTTTAAATGAGCCTTGATGCCCTTCAATCAAGCATCAAACCTAGGGTTGACCTAGGTGAAACCCTAGTTGACTGTCTTCAACTGTAGCTCTTGCAACCACACCAATAACTTGTATCATCTCCAAAATGACCCTCTAGGTCTTCCATTATGTCTCTACACATTCCATGCCCTCAATTCATAACTCACAACTTCTCTGATGATCTTCAAATACCCTCAAGATAGGAGAGAAACCCATTGCTTGGCCTTTTAACTTCTCAAAGCTTCAATTTCTTTCTTGGTGACTTGAATAGGCTTGAATCTTCATAAGAACCTCTTGAATACACTCCTTGAGATGAAAAATAGCACTTGATCCCTTGTTATGCTATGCTATGCAAATGAATGAAATATGTGCATGATCTACTATGCAAATGATAAAGCTATGAAAACACAAATCAGGTAAAACAAGTTGGTCAAATTTTAGGGTGCAACACCCAGGGCACAGTAACGCTAAATGTCATCTATTGGATGATATTCCTATCGACCAAGTAATTTACGCCTAAGGAAACCTGTACTCAAACACTTACAATCCTAGCTGGAGGAACCATCCTAATTTTTCCTACAAGAGCAACAATGCTTTGTTCCCTCCAACCCAATCCGCAACTATTCCTCCAGGCTATCAAAAAGGAGCCCCCTCTTCTCCTCAAGCACCTAGAAAGTCAAACATTGAGCTGTTATTAGAGAGTTTCATTGCAACCCAAACTCAACAAAACAAAGAGTTTGCTAACCAGAACGTATACATGAGTGAATTGCTGAAGCAAATGGAAAGTAAGCTTGATGCAATGGCTACCCATACCAAAATGATAGAAACCCAAATTTCTCAAGTAGCCCAACAACCCCAGCCGGAGTATTTTCTGGCCAACCGCAACCTAACCCTAAAGGTCATGTGAATATTATCACATTGCAAAGTGGGACAAAATTAGATGGACCGATAGCTTCTAGAATCTAAAACCCATATGTATGTGCGCAATTTTCTCTTCTTTTGAATGAGGTCGCCCTCTTATAGGTGAACTTTTAATGTATCCCAAGAGAGGGAAGGGAAAAAATATAAATAAACTCGTGAGTATATGCAATGCAAGGCAATGCACTAAGAGATTTGGGAATCGGGATTGATTATACTAAGAGAAGGTATTATCACCCTAAGTATCTATAGTATCCTATAGGAACCTCTTGTATATATTTGTGTTTACGATTGATTAAGTCATATGTTGTGTATTGGGGATTTGTTGACTCTTTTAAGTGAGTGATAGGAGATATTGTTGTTGTTTTTATAGTGTAAGTTGAGATATTCTAAGATAAAGGTGTAAGAATCTAAAGGGTTTTATTTATTATTATGCTCGCTAAGATCTCACAATCTTATGCTTACGTATTCTCAAAAAGAAATTGAGAAATCAGAGTGTTTGTAGTTCCATCTACTAATGGGTGGAATTGGGTTTGAGAGAAGAGACAAATTATCATCTTAAGGGATATATCTCACCTATTCACCATAAAAAATTTGAGAAAGAATATAATAAGGGAAGAAGCTTTAAACTTGGATGTAGAAAATTAAGAGTAATGCCACATCTTCCTTTAAATGAGTCGTTGCATAATAAGAGAAGGACCTTGACTTGGATATAAAATCAACAAGTGTGCCACTTACATCACTTAAATGAAAGAAGTGCTTTTGTACCATAATAAGAGAAGGACTTTAGCTTGGATTTTGAATCAATAAGTATGCCACTTACATTACTTAAATGAAGCAAAGTTTGAAATGTTTGATTTATGTTGTGAGAAATAGAAGAGACATTTCTTCTATAGAGATGATTCATGTCACATCTCTAGGGGAGAGTTTTCAATTTGAAGTTGAAGGTTTGAAGCCACAGGGGCTAGGGTTGAATTAAAGTTTGAGGTTTCAAGCCACAATGAGCTAGGGTTGACTTGAAGTTTGAGATTTGAAGCAACAAGGGGCTAGGGTTTTGACTTGAATGAATTTGAAAACTTCTAGGGGAACCATAATTTTTTGAAGTTGAGAACCTCAAAGGAGATCCTAGGGTTTTAACTAGGTTGTAGTTTGAAGTGAATCCTATAGTTTAAACTAAGTCTAAACTAGGGATGAACATTAAAATGCAATAGTTGTGTGAATGCAAGTGTTTATAAAGATAAATGTCAAGAGAAACTTAATAAGACAAATGTTATTAAGCTTTTAAACAAATGTAGTCATCAAAGATGAATATGAACATGATTGAGATCATGGCATGGTATATAAACATGTGAATGAGCATCAGACAAGTAGATATTGTAGCGCCCCAAAATTTTCCATTTCGTTTTAACCTTTACTAGCTTATATTTCTTTGCATTTTGCATTTCTGCATATCATAGAATTTGTTCTTGAGGCATGGGATCAAGGTGTTTCTGTGGTTCAGGGTTCCCTTTTAGTGCAAGAGTTTAAACAATAAGCATCAGAGGCTCAGGCATTTACTTTGCCCATCGATCGAGCGGTCGATTTTATTTTATTCAGCAGGTTAATTTTCAGCTCAAGAGAGAATACACAGGTTATCTCAGGTGTTCTCACAGTTATGATATTCAAGAGAAAGGTTCAAAGGCTTAACGGAGCTTATAACAGGTGGCAACGAGCGATTATACAAGATTCCATCCATTTGGCGCCAAAGGTGGCAAATTGTGGATAGGGTAATCGGTTACTTGATATGGAGTAACCGGTTACTTCAAGCGAAGTTGGTCAAATAATTTGAATTTTCAGCATTGTAATTTTCTAATCATTCTCAACCATTGATTTCACTTGATCATATTTAGAAGGATCTAGAATTGTTTCGATTTTCACCATTTCCCTCCAAATTTTAAACACTCCATTCCTAATTCCACTCCTAATTTCCATTCCAAATGCTAATCCATACTCCAAACCACCTTTTGATTCCAAACCTAGAGCTTATTCAAGTGAATTTGCTCCAAACCTCACATAATTACCCTTCATTTTCAGATTTCACACTCATTCTTGAGAGTTTGCTCCCAATTTTTCTCCACTTTTTCACTCCCAAAACCTCCATTAAAACTCTTTCACTTGAGTTCTTTGATTCTTTATTGGAATCATAGAATTCTAGAGCTAAACCTCCATCATTCATCTCCATTATCTTCAATTCATCACTCAATTTTCGTTTGGTTTTGGATCTGAATTTGGAAGCTAGATTGGAAGTTCTTTTTGGATCATTTTTGCTTGATCTTCATTTCTACCAAGAGGAAGCTCTTGGGTCTTGAAGAATCTCTGGGTTTCTTGCTTGGATATGCTAGTTTCAAGTGAATCAACACTCACCAAAGCAAATCTCCGCTTTGAAGGTTGATAATTTTAGATCTACTTCAATTTCGAGCTTATTTAGATAATCACAATGTAGATCCATGGTTTTTGCTGTTTTTTATCCATTTTGATGATTTAGATCTTGGTGATTTGTGATTTCAGTGCTTGATTGTGTTTACCCGTTGATTGATCACTGTTTCTTGATGTTAATTTCGTGCTTGATTGATATCATGTTCATATGGATGATTGGAGAAGCCGTTGATTATTGAAAACTGTTTTTAAAGCTGTTTTTGTGATTCTGGTTCAGTGGTAATCGGTTACCTTATATAGGGTAACCAGTTACTCAGTGTAAATTTCATGTTTTTAGCTTTTTTTAATAGAGTAACCAGTTACCCTATATTGAGTAACCAGTTACCACTGAGCCAGAATGTGATTTTCTTGCATTTTCTTGCTTGTTTGATATCCTTTCCAGATGTAAACTTCATGGATTGATATGATGCATTTATGTGGATTATTTTTGACATATCTCGTCATTCTTGAATGTTTGATCTCGATTCTTCGACGCGTAACTTTTGGTTTCTGCTTGAATGCATAACATGTTGATGTTGCTTGATTGATGAGTGATCATTTGTTTTGTTTGTTTGTAGTATGACTAATTGATGATCATTGATTGGTTTGTTGCTGGATATTTTGATGCATGATTGCATTTGTTTCCGTTTCTGCTTTGATGCGTGTTCGTTTGGTCGTTTGATCGTCCATTTTTTTGGAAATGCATATGTGATCTTGATGCAATGTTGTTGATCATTTATGATTGTTTGTCAAAGCATGTTTATACTTGTGTTGATCATTTAAGATTGTTTGTCAAAGCATGTTTATACTTGTTCGTTTGCTGCTATTTTTACCTTTTTTTCTTGCTTTTTTGCCTTGTCATTGCATGTTCCCTTAGGACTCTTATTCCAATTAAATTTGGAGTAAGATAGACATTAGGAGCTTAATCCATGCATGATAACAAGTAGGCTAGTGCCTTTTAACCACAACCTTAGGTCCATTTTTTGCATGCTAACATTAGGATAGAATCTCCTTTTGCACCCCAGTTTTAGGACCACTTTGCATGACAATGTTAGGGCTGAGTTTTCCCTTAGACCTTTCGTGCGTCTCTTTTCTCATCTCAAAAACATTCTAACTCATCTAATAAATACGATGAAAGTTGTACGCTACGAGCCTGAAGCACTTGGGAAATGATGAGTGAGGGATTTCTCCTGACTTGTCTAGAGTGTTTAGTGTATGCCCTTTGGGCTATATGTGACGCAATCGCTCCTATGTCATAGTCTTTAGTGCAACGTGAATCATAAAGCAAATTAATTCACTTCACTAAATCTCACAAAAAAAACTCAAACCTTTTATCCTTCGAGATTGTTCTTTAAACTCATTTTCAAAAAGAGTATGTTACTTTTCCGTTCTACCGCAAATAGGCATTGTCCCTAATAGCTAGAATGGAAACTTAATGTCACTCATAAAAAACACTTAACCTACCTTTGGTTTCGTTACCCGAACTACATTTGCTCTGATTTCTCATACCAGACGAGGATACATAGGCACAAGACGACGATGTCTTGGTGAGCAACCTTTCCCCCATCACCCGTAGTTTTCTGAACTACATTGACTCTGACTTTCCCGTTGCATGAGGGAATACTTAGGTAAGGGCGGCGATGTCCTGTCGAGTCTCTTTATTTTTCTTTTGTTCTCGTTTCCGTTTAGCATTAGCCTATAGATAAACACACCCTTTGATAGACAACAAGCATGGATCTCGTTGAGTACAACGGACGTGAGAGGTGTTAATACCTTTCTCTTGCGTAACCAACTCCCGAACCCAAGATTTGGTTGCGATGACCTTGTCTTTTCCTGTTCTTCAGGTTTTCTTTGATCGTTTCCTTTCCCTCTCTTTGGGATAAATAACATTCGATGGCGACTCATCTATTTTTTCCGCCGGGTGTTTTTCGCAGCTGCGATAGATATGTTCATCATGGTGAGATTTTATAAAGGAAATACTTGAACATGTGAGCAAGACATTTAATCATAGAGTCATTACAAAGAAGTTCAAGTAAGTAAGCATTCAAGATGATCAAAGATCAGATGAATATATCAAAGGATAAATAAAACCCTAATGGAAATTTATGAAAGTAAGCACATGAATAAGACATTAAACCATGGTTGAATCAAGGGTTTTGGGGAATCCAAACTCAAGTGGAAGCCCAAATCATGCATCAAGATGTTTTTGGAAGAATAGTTGAGAAAAACCCTAAGGTTTCAAATAAATATCCAATAATCAAAGTATTTTTCAAAAGAAATAACATTTAATTATGGTATATGAATGGTTTATAAGTTAAGATAACATGTTATGTATATTAAACAAGACTTAGACAAAGTGTATTATGACCATGAAGATACATATGTACCATTAGGTCGAGAAAAGAATCAAAAGAAATCTTGAAAAGGTATGAAAAATACTTAAAAAGTACTAGTTTTCAACCAAATAAAAATGTCAAAAATAAATATTATTTTTGGGATTTTTAAATGGATTCTCAAAATATGCAAGATAAATGAGAAGTGTGCAAACTGTTGGCTCAAAATAATTAATTTTGGTTGGTGAAATAATTAGGTGAAGTTGTGAAATAAATGAAGAAAATAGTGCTAAAAAAAGAAGGGAAAGCTCCCACCAAGGGTTGAACCCACGCCCTTCATGTGATGATCTTAAAAGATTACTGTTGCACCCCAAAATTTGACCCCTTAGATTCTCATTATCATTTTAGGAGCATACTCATAAAATTATCTAACCCTAACCCAGTGCAAGTTTGCCTTTGTCAAGTTACAGATGAATCAGGGTTTTGTACAGTCAAATCGAAGCTTCAGGGTTTGTGATCAATCAAGTTTGAGGTTAATTCAATCATGAAACAAGATACAAGGGTATCATACGATGACAATTGAGGATACAATTTGAGGTTGTTACCCCAGAATCAAGGAACAGTGTGTTTCAGGGCACCCGATTAGGGTTTTTGACTAGTAAAAGTCAACTGTAGTTTGACTTTGATGTTGGGAGGTGTTTTAATGGTGGGATTATGATCCATGAGGCTCATATAGCTTAATAAAGTTCATTCAAGAAGTTTCAAAGTCTCAGGAGGTCCAGAGTGTCAACAGACGACTCGGTAGCCACCGATCGATCGTACGGTTGACCAAAAAGTCAACTCTTCAAATTTAATGAATTGGACTTCAAAGTGTGAATAAAAAATGTTCCGTATATCATATTGCACTTGCCTATCAATTTTCATGACCATTGGATCAAGGATGAAGGAGTAATCGAAAAATCGGGAAATTAGGGTTTTAAAAGGGGCTAAACCATAACTCCTTAACCACACATCCAATTGAGTTGGTTCAAAGCTCATTTGAAATCTCTTGAAAAACCCTACAAAAGTCCCTAAGTGGTCCATGATCAGAAAATGCATAGATTTGAAGTTATGATCAAATTCATTTTGAGAAAGGAAAAAGACTTAGAGAAATTTCACTTTTAAGTTCATTTTTTTAGCAACTTTGAGAGACTTTTTGGCCAAGTTCCTTTGAGAATTTGAAACTCATGAAAACATGAATGTTTTATAGCTATTTGAGGGCTTTCTAAAAAGTACTAGCACATCTCAAAAGGATTTGTGAGCTAAAAGTTATGGTTATGGCAAGTTGGTGATTTCACACTTTAGTCCCACATTGTCAAATGTTCAAAAATCATTCTTTCCTCAAATCTGACCAAACTCAGCCTTTGGATGTTGTTGTTTCTGATATGTAGAGGGTTTGAAGCATAGAAATGTAAAGAAAATGCAGAGGAGATGAAATTAGCCAAACTTGCAAGTGGGCTTGCAAGTGGCTTTACAACTTGCCTTTGAAATCATAAGGCAAGCATGAGGTGGAAAGGTGAATCTGCAAACATCCATCAAGCTATGCCTCTAGCCTGCATTTAGCCCTTTCAAAATCATCATTTTGCTTGACTATTGGGCTTACCTATCAGCCAAGGAAACCCCTTTGTGGAGGTTTGATCCAAAGGTGTAAAACCTTTCTTTAATGTAAAGAAATCTCCACATCTGCCCCCTCTCTTCATTTGCCTATAAAAGGGAGCCCTCATCACTTCATTTTCAACACAATATTGATTCTAAAAACCAGAGAAACACAAAGCTCTCACTCTTTCCACTCTTTACTTCAAAATCACAAAAATCACAAAATTGCCAAAAGCTTCAAAAATCTGTCTTGGTACATTTGCTACCAAACTCAGTTCTCTACATTCAAACACCTAAATAATCATCCACACAATCTCTAAATATGATATAGAAGGTGTCCAAGACCTTAGACCACTCAAAAACCTCACCATTCAAAAAGTCAACTTCCATACCAAGTTACTTTGACCAAAAGCCATAAAATCAGCCAAAACTTGTTCTATGCATTTGCTTGGTGTTTTAATCAATCAAACACCTCTCATATATCATTTCTCAACTGTCTAAAGTGTTAAAGATCATTGGTGGAGTTTATTTCTCCAACAGCCTCAAGAGTTGCATTCTTGGTTCAAAAAGAAGAAAGCTTCAAAGCTAGTGTTATTTGGAAGTTCTTTTGGGTTTCTTGGTGTTCTAATCTACTCAACACAGTCTACAAGAGGTATGTAGCCACTCCATCTTTGCTTTACACCATAATTTCATGTTCTAGCATTTTGGTTCATTATGTTGGAAGTATGTCATGTCTTGTATCAAACTCTACCATGAATATACCAGCTGTGATCTCAGGCCTTGAAGTGGTTAAATTTGTGCTCAAATTCATCCAACATCATGTATTCAATATGTGTGTGGAGTTAATTTGGTCAATAGTGCTTAAAATGATGAACTGCATTTTTCATGTCTTGTATCAAAATGACCAATTTGCAACTCAAACCCTCATTTTTCATGACAGTCCCCTTTTGGCCCCAAATTGTGTTTGAACTTATTCAATGTCATGTATGTATGGTGTGTATATGGTTACTTCAGTCTAGAAATGTTTGAATTTGAATTTGAGTATCTTCATGCATATCATAACATAATTTTGCAACTTGACAGCCAATATTTCACTACAGCACAATTTGAGTTCCATTTTATGTTTGAACACACTCATCCTCATACATATGACTTGTGTGCATCACTAGATTGATCAATATTTAACTAGGATCAAAACTGAACATCATATTGTTCTTCACTTGTCAAAACTTGCACTTAACTCACCAAGTTTCATATCAGACTAATTTGAATCATTCCTTTGTTTGAATCTCACTTGTTGACATAGTTCCAAAGTGTATGTGTGTTCTTTGTGGCTCAAGTATGCATCAAACCTGAACTTCAACATGTACCTAACTGTTTTTGGCTTACTTACATTAAAAAATACTTTTTTCATTTGCCCTGATCTTGTGAATGATCTCTGTGCATAAACTCATTTGTTTTGAATGATCTTGTGAATGATCTTGTGAATGATCTCTGTGCATAAACTCACTTGCAACAAAACTGTTTTGAACACTTTCATGTATGCCTTAAAACATCAAAATTGCAGCTCACTTGTCATTTTTTATAACAGTTTGTTTCAGACCAGTTTGTGTGTTCAAAATCACTTGGTGATATCTATGTGACCTGTGTGTGTGATGTGTTTAACCTATATGTGCATAGAACTAATTTGAGCATCTTCATGCATCACATTCATACCAAATCTGCAACTTGAGCACCATTTCCCACAACAGTTTGTTTTTAACCTGAATTTATGTTTGAATCCACTCATGAGCATTTATATGATATGTGTATGTGATTGGTATGATGAAAAACTAGCTGGAACCTGACCTGCACATCTTCATGCACTTCCCACACACAAGCTGGCATTTTAAACACTATATTTCACAATAGCCAGTTTTAAGCCACATTTTGTGTTCAATCTCATCCACTAACATGTATGCAATGTGTGTAAAGGATTAACTTGGTTAATTTGTGCATAGAAACTGAATTTGACATGAGCCTGCATGATATCCATGACATATTGCAGCCTGTATAGCATTCTTCATCTCAGCTTGTTTTCAAATCTATTTTGTGCACACACTCACTCAATAATATATTTGTAATGTGTATGAATGTTTGCCTTGGTTTAAAACTGACTGGATCATGAGTGTCATCTCAAAATGCATTTCAAACCTCAAAAGGCAAGTACCATCGGGTTTTAAAATAGATAGAGTATTTCAAAAAACCAATTCCATCATCTTATTCCTCATGAAATTCTAGTCAGTTTACACTTAAACTTTGTCAAAATCCATGGAAAATTAATTGAGTTATGATCAAAATGCAAATCATTGAGTTTGTGTGTTTTTTGCCCAGAATTTCATAAGAGTATCCCATATATATTTATGGGGTGGCATTTACAAACGGATGTATAGCCACCCTAGTGGTAGTCACCTTGTCACTTAAGCGCCTTGCATACCATGAACCTGGGTTCGACCCCTGAGGAGGGCGACCCTTTTATTAATTTTTGTCATTTTTCATCCCATCTTTAAAAAATCATATCTCTCTCAATTTTAATCATTTTTCACCCATTCTTTTTGAATTTTGTTCATCTTGATGTCTACTTCCATGTCATATTTTTTATTTTCATGTTTGCCTAATTTTTCATCTCTTTTGACTATGTGCAAGTTATGTACGTTCTGTGATCGTTTTCGCGTATGCAGATGAATTTTTCTTGTGATATACTTGTGGTTGTTTGTGATAATTGTTTGCATTCATGTTCTTAAATGTTAGCTAACATGATAGGATTTTATCTTTGGTTTTTACCATGTTCATTTTATTTCATCTGCTAAATACACTGAAGCTTAACTGTCACACTTCCTGCTTAACCAACTGCTTTGACTGTCACCCATGCATTTTAATCATTTCACCTGCTCACTTAATGGTAGTCACCATGGATGCACATTTATTATGTTGTTATCTTGTTCAAAATTTTCTCTCCCCCAAGTGATGGAGTTTGTTAACTCTCATCCAAGTTGCCTCTCCTGTCCCTTTCCAAAGGAAAAGTATTTCCAATGACCCTGATGTTATGGATAACTCATTCACCCATTTCCTTGACTTTGTTAAGTCACTTTCAACCTTAGTTTAGAAACCATTAGAATTTGCTTTAAGTCTAAAAGACCCACCTGTACTAGGAGTGTTCCTCAACTAGAACCCTAGGATAGAGTTTGTCAACTCTATGTAAGAATCATCATCATGATTTCTTACTTCCTCTTTTAAATATCACAACTTAGAATAGGGAGTTTTGTCAAACTCCACACAAACATTGTCATGTTTGTTCCCCTTTGAACCTTGATCATAATCAAGTGTTCTTTATCCCTTGTGAGGTGAACTGCGATTTCTGATTCTATCCTAGTTAGGATACGTAGGCAGAAGATGCGATGTCTTTGCGAGCAAACTTAGAAAACCACCTAGGTCTTTACCTATCCCTAATCCATATCCCAATCCATAGTACATATTCACAAACTTAGCAAACAATCAAACAAAAGGTTCCTGTAGAGTACTACAGATGCTTAGGGTGCTAATACCTTCCCTAGGTATAACCAACCCCCGATCCCCGAATCTCTTAAGCGTTGTCGTTACATTGCAAAAAAAGGTTTTTCTTTCTTTAGACCTTTCCTTTGGATAAAATAAAGTTCGGTTGTAAAAGAATTAAGATTCAAGTTAACTTAATAGCTTGATATCCAATTTTCACCACAACAATTACCAACTGAGCCATGTGTGTGTAGTGATAGCAAGATACACGCTGATGATAATATATTGAGTTTGCCTTTGAAAGTTATTATATAAAAATAAAAGCAAAAGGTCTGAGGCGAGGGGGATTCGAACCACAGACCTCTCACACTCAAACCTCTCAAACGCACGCTTTAACCATGGAGGTGGTGATACATACATTTATTTAAATGGAATGAAATAACAATATAGCAAAGCTACATTTTATTTTGAAAAAAAGGCGTCCTCCATGTTCATCTTCTCCCACAAGCTTCCTTTTCTTCTTCAAAATTTTGAAAGTCTCAACTCTCTGAATACTCAACCAAATGACATGATAAAAAAATGAAAATCATTGGAAATTTACCAAGGAATTCAATGGAATTATCCAATTTTATTTATGTTAAGTGTATCAAACATAATTAATCTAAATACCATATGAAACCTAATTGAATATTTTAATATGAAATCACATATGTTAATGATGTATAACAATTGATTGAGGGAAAATGATCCTCATATTTCCATAAAAAAATTGATAACTCAATTGATCACTTATGATGCATGAATTATGAAGTTCAGATTCTGAGGAAAATTACCTTGCAAGTGAGAATCGAATTCAAATAGAGGTCATTCTGAACATTCAAATGGCACTCAAGTTATAGCTACATGACATCATCTAGGTGTGTGATATTATCCACTAGATGATGTCATGTAGCTATAACTTGAGTGCCAAGGTACATAGCTTCCATTCTCACATGGCTACAAATTATGATCCTTTGAGCTTCATTCCACAAGGTTTCATCTCATCCCTTGGTGTTCTGATCACGTTCTAATAGATTGTGGTTTTTTGCGCAAAATCACTATTCCACTTTAATGATAGAGGACAAAACCTCACTTCAAGGTTTTGAATTGATTTTTTTCACATGCTAAGAGAAAAATCTTAAAAATTCGGTTATGCTCTTGCGGAGTACATGTTGCATGATGATTTTGGTATTGATCTTGTGAATAATTTAGGCTTACAAGGTTATCCAAATCATGCAACAATAACATGTGTAACAAATCTGTCATGCAAAACAGATTGCAATAAGGCATGCTGTGAAATTCATATCTTCTCACTCAAGTAAGGTAAATTAAGGCTCTTGGACATTTTGGAAAGATGAGATAACATACTTTAACTTTGACTTTCAAGTTTTGTATTGAATCAATGTGGATTATATAGAAAAATGACCCTAAAGTTGGCATCAACAAAAGATAGATTCTGTCTAAAATTTCTCTAATTGTCTAGGTTTCAAAAGTATTGAACCTCCAACTTCATGACATCATATCTCTCAATCTATGCATTTTTGGGAATTCATCCTCAAGGAAAACGTTGAAGCATGTAACAAGCTCTTCAAATTGGTCTTTGAATCAAAGAAAATGGTTACTTATATTAGAAGTTATGGCTTTGGCAAGTTTAGTAAAAATCATTGAATTCTTTAACTTAGAAAATTTTCAAATTCTTCAATGTTGCCCTTTTCACAAGTAACCTCCTATTTATTTGTTTCTCTTAATTGATCATGATCCAAACCACATATTATAATCATTATTAACTTGAGGAGCCCATGGTTGACCAAAAATATTAAAAGTTAAACTTGATTTTGATCGCAGTTGACTTTTGTATCAGATGAAATTGAATTTTTATGATCTTCAATGAAATCAAACCATTGGGCTAATTGAGACCCTATGGATGAACCAAAGTTGTTTTTTAGTGTCTTGAATCATGTCTCAAGGCTTGAGATCATGTCTTGGTCAAAAGTCAAAAGGTGTAGTTGACATTTCATCAGAAACCCTAGTTTGTGGACCAGATGTCTTTGACTTCTTGCATTGTTTATTAATCAAGTTTTTTGGATCAATCCAAACATAAGAATTGACTAATGTGATGCATTTGAGGTCCTTGAGACATATCTTGAGGTTTTGGATCATACCTTACTCTAAAAGTCAACCTAGGGACAAAATTAGGTCAAAACCCTAATTTTGGTGCACTGAGGATCTTGAGGCTTGATGAGCTTGTCATGATGCTATCTCACACTTGATTGTTGGTGGAAGGAAACTCTTGATCTTCATGGATGAATAAGGGACTTGAGATGTTGAACATGATGCCCATCCTTTGATAATTCATCTGTTTGAGCGCTTGGGAGGACAACCTAACCTGTAAAGCAAACAAGCACATACCTTTTGTATTTGTAATGGGTTAGTGATGTATAAAGACACACACATACGTAATGATTAATGTGGTGAATGAAGTGGAATCTTAGGGGTAAAAAATTAGGGTATGACAGATTCCCCTATTTAAATTTCTCCAATCCGGAGAGGTGACGATTGACAACTTAATCTCGACCAGATAGGAGAGACTTAAATATAATAATGCACTACTTTTGGCCCCTAAGATGCCACTAATTATGTTATATGATATGTAAGACATATGCCATAGAAGACTAATGATAGACTGGACCACTAGGGAATAACAAAATAATTATCCACTAGGGAAAGAAAATTGGGGAAAAGGTTGAAACTCTATTAGGAAAGAGATAGTAACTCCATCAGGGAGAGAGGAACACAACTCCGCAGGGGATGGTGTTAAAGATTTGACAAATGAACTTCTGATATTAGAAAGAGTAAACCAAACTTCCCCATGTTTATGGACACAAGCCATGAAACTGGTCTCGGTTTCTGAAATAAAATTTTCCTTGTTTCTAGACATAAGCCACGAAAATGATCTCGGTTTTTCTAAATTAAACTCCCCCTTGTTTCTAAACATAAGCCATGAAACTGGTCTCGGTTTTTTTCTGAAATAAACTTCCCCTTATTTGTGAACATAAGCCACAAAACTGGTCTCAGTTTTCTTCTTTATCACGTCTTTCACTTAAAAAAGGGTAAACAGACAAGCTCCTAAAAAAAAGGTAATCTCTTACTGAGTTAATAACTTCACTGATATCTTCAAAGAGATGTTGGCCGGTTAATTTTGCGAAACATATTTCTCAAATAAAGAGAAAAACTTCTTGTAAGGATCTTCATCAAACTTCTCACAAGGATTCACTGGGGAAATGCCTTTTGATGGAAAATAAACTTCATCATAATTCTCTTCAAGACTTCTTCAGAGAGATGCCATGTGACGAAAGAAAATTCGGTAGCAGACTTATTGGGAAAATATCGTTGGATGAAGTTTTTCTTTGTATCAAGCAGATAAAACCACTTTCAGCAATTTATCTCAAATAAACACTTGTGATAATCTTCAATAAGTTTCTCTGACGGAATGTTCTAGAGAGATAACCATTTCTTCATCATACTTCTCTTTGAGACTTCTTTAAAGAGATACCATGTAATGTAAAATGAGGATTCAACAATCAAAATTCTCTATGGAATTCGTTCAGAGAGATGCCATTTGATAGAGGATAAGGATTCACAGCAAACTTTTCTAGAGAGATGCCATTTTTTAGAAAAATATCTTCATCATACTTCCCTTTGAGACTTCTTTGGAGAGATGCCATAAGATGAAAGAAAATTTGATATGTTGATAACTTAAACGGGGATAGACAAACTGCTCGAAATGAGACTGGCATTTTCTGATTCACTGGGAAATTCAGGGATAAAAAAAGCTTCTCAAATAAAGAGATTGCCATTTGTTTTCGGGTGCATATTCCAAAGTGGAATGAATTTATCTTGTTGGGGAACCTTCAATAGATTATTTCTGGGGATATAAACTTTCTAATAGGTGAAAAATAAATTCCTTTTCAATTCAGAGGTTAAAGTTATCTAAATGGTCAAAAGACCAACTCAATCCAGGAATAAGCTGGAGAAATATCGTCAAACAAGACATTAACCAGTGAGGAATAAGCTCGGACTGGAAATTTATCCTATCTAATTATGGAAAGGAGAACTAAATCAAAACTTCCATGAGGATTAAACTCAACGGGGATTTAGAAAGGAAATAGACTTTCTGCCTACGGTTGACCACTCTATTGGAGAGAGGAAATATATCACTCGGGGATAAACACAACCAAGGTGAATGAAATCTACATTATCAATAAATGTAACATGAATCATGGATATGAATATGAATTCAAAATATGCATGATATATGTATGATATGTATGCGTGTTATGCTTTTATGTTGACAAAACAGGCGTAAGAGATGCATTGGCGATGAAATAAACATCACAATATGATTGGGTACTCAGCCAGTCTCCTAGAAATATCACTGGAGATAAAATGAAGAGAGACATCAATGGAACAAAGTCATGTTGTAAGGCTAAAGTCTCTCTGGGGAGAAGAAGATACTTTACTCGGGGAAAAAACCCAAACAATCTTCTAAACTCATTATTTTGTTCAACCGGGGATAAAGTAACTATGCAGTCTACTGGGATGAGATTCTTATTCAGTTTGGATAAACTTTTCAAGGCAAATCACAAGCACATATAATCATGTATTTTGAGGTTTAATCATTCTTGGAGCAACTGTTGGTATTCCTTCTTATGTTCACAAATCAAAGGAAAGTAAACACAAGCATAAAAATCAAGAAAGGAAAAATTTTAACTTTTTGTTTCAAGAATTTTTATCAAAGTAAAATGTCATTTTGCAAGATGTAATTAAAACAAGAGTTGCAAACAAATGGGTAAAAGCTCAAATTTTATTAATAGAATGGTAACCCGCAAATAGCGTGATTCCATGGATTATTACAAAGTGGAAAATGGTAATTAAAGGGAAAGGGCTACATTAAAATATAATGACTGAATTCTCCCTAGCAACTTTGAATTTCCAATGTCCTTTGAACTTTGGCGAAACTGTTTTGTTGGCAAAACTGATTTGATTTGAGAGCTTTTTGATAGACGTAATTGTTTTACCCCAAAATTTGCCCTTCCTTTTCTTAACTTTATTGGCTTATGCTTCATTCCTTTGCATCATCATTTCATACATGGCATTGGTTCTAAGACATGGGATCAAGGTATCTTGGTTTGCCTCAGGAGGAAGAGTTGGTTTTTAAAGAAATGAGCAAGGTGATGTACTCAACATCATGATCTTCTCAAGCCACAAGGGTCTCATACACATTATGGCATTCTCAACAAGTTCAGCCAATCATCTGAGGATTAGGGTTTCAAAAGATTCATTTGGTCAAGCTCCTATTGGTTCTGAGGCTAGGGTTTTAGTTAGAGGGCACTTATGGTTATTTTCTTGGGCAAGACATGGTTCTAGGGTTCCAAGTATATATCAAGGGTTCCATATATGCTTCATGGTTCATCACAAGTCATTTTAGAAGACTCTCAATTCGATAGAGCAGAAATTTAATTCATATGATTAAGAAAGTCAACTGATGCCCCATAAAAGTCAACTCTTGAGTTCTTAGGTCAACTTTGAGAATTTCAAGTTATTATCCATGTTATCAAGATTTTTTACCAATATAAATCAAGAGGAATCATAAAATCATAAGAAGTTACAAAATTAGGGTTTTTGGAAATTTTTCTAAGTATGGAAAATCAAGATTTTTAGCCATCTTGCAATATTCATATCTCTCTCATCCTTGGGCCAAATGGTGCAAACCAATGATCAAATTAAAGAGGACATCATATACTACAATTTTTTAGAAGGAATCAAGATCAAAAGATGCATAGATCAAGAGTTATGGAGAGGTAAAGTTGAGAAAAATGTGGAATTCAAGTTTCAATACTTAAAAGTTTTCTAAGTGTGGAAATTCAGTCAAAAGTTTATGATTTCAAGGCCATTTTTTCTCATTGTTACAAGCTCCATCTCACTTTGCCCTTAAAATGAAAATTTTTAAGCGTCTTCCAAGCTTTCCATGGATGCCAAGAACTCTCCATTTGGATCCCTAGAGCTCAAGTTATGATGCCTCAAAGTCATGGTCCTCGAGTTGGCAAACTTAGAAAGTCCTTAGGCAAATTTTTGGAACTAACTTCAAGGGAGTTTTCCACATGGTTCTAAGCTTCAATTCAACTTTATTTCAACATGAGAATTGTTCTTCATGCTTCAAGTTTTCCATACATGCCAAGATCTCATCAAAGGGACAATTTCTCCTTAAGATATGTTGCTTCAAAGTTGGTTTTTCATGTTGCTAAAGTTGGCATTGTAACATAGAATATTTTCAAGCATGCCTAGACATATTTTTAACACAACTTCAAGCTTCACTTTCACTAGTTTCTAAGCCCTATCTCAATTTCATTTTAACATCAAAGTTGTTCATCTTTCTTCCTACTTGCTTTTGAGCATAAGTTCTCTTTAATTGGACCAAGATTCCCAAAGTTATGATCAAGGAAAATGGCCTATATGAACATGTCGTCTTGGTGTATCTACTTGCTTTTTTTTGGGCATATTTTGAGTCTATTCTTGTAGCATGATCCACTTCATCATTTTACATGCACATGACTTCATTCTTTTTGCCAAAATAAGCCAAACATTCCTCATCCTTCATGAACCATACTTGGAGTATATGTACCAAAAAGGAAAAGAAGTTTGTACAACAACCTTGCATCATAATTCTTCTCACGTGCCAATACCCTCACACTTCCCTCATGCATTCTTTCCACTCTCAAAAATCACAAAGTCACCTCACCACAATGCTATATCCGTGCCACTCCCTCCCTCTCCAAAATTTGAAAACCATTCATAACAAACTTTTTGGATCTTGGTTAGTTTCTAACCTCACTCTCACATCACTATAAAAGCCAACAAACTCTAAGAATTCGTTCACCATCTCATTTCCATTCAAATCATATCCAAATCTCTCTTTCCCTCGATAATTTTTTCAGCTTCGAACCTCTTTATTTCAAGGGATTCTCTCTATTTCATTGCTTGATCTATCCTCTCTGAAGGTTGTTGGAGGAAGAGGAGAGGTTTTTCTGAAGCTTTGCTCAAGGAACAAGAGGCAGTGGACACACTTTACTAGGTATTCTTCTTCAATTCGTTTCTCTCATGCTAGACACATTTTAGGTTTGTTCTTGGTGCATTTGAGGTCCTATACCTGTGTAGATCATGTTTGCATAGTTGTTGTTTCAGTTTGTTGAAGTTGCAGATCATGTGCCATTTTTTCGTGCCTTGATTTCATCATGTTGGAGTGGTTTTTGTTGAATTTCAATGCCAAGTTCTTATTCACCATGAAAATATCTTCAGGATATATATTTGTTTTGCTTGAAATGGTGAATTTTTAGTTAGCTCTGGCGAAGATCACCGGAGAAGATGACCAGAGCTAGGGTTCTAGCGTCTACGTATGTTTCTCGTTTTGACTTGTTGACTTGCCTGCGTGTGCGTGAGTTGGCATCCTTGTGGATATGACTGGATTAGTAATGCACGCGTGGATTTTATTTTTTGTTTCTGATCATTAATTGGACTGGACCTTGGTTCATCTTCATTTTTGCACCCCTCTAATTTGGGCCCAAGCGTGCCACACAACACTTTATAGTTCATTATGGCTTTTCAGTGTTGCACCCCCTCCTCATATTTGTTTTATTTTGTTTCTTCTTTCATTTTCATTTTATTTTAATTGTTAAAACAATTTAAAAATTCATAAAAATATGATTTTGACACTTTGACATCTTGAGATATTTTTAATATTTTTTATTTTATTTTTTATATTTTATTTGAATTAAATAATGTAAGGTGTATTTTCTTGATGACATGGAATTAGGGTTTGATTTTTGATGCCTTGTGAGTGCCTTTTTGATCCAATCTCTTAGCCATGTTTTGACATTTTATTGATGAATATTTGAGTGATGTTTTGGTTCCTTTATGATGAATTTTTGGATCCTTCTTAATTGGTTTTAATTGGTTCTCGATATGTGCTCGATTAGTGACATACTTGAACTTGTTGATTTAATTTTAGGATGCATTAATGCAATTATTTTTGGGATCTCTTTCATACTTGATCTTGATTGATTTTCCATGATTTAGATCCTTATATCCATATTGGTTTGGTCATTTAACTATTTTTGACTGAGGCTTCAATTTATTGATGTGTTGAGCATGATACTTGTTTGTTCTTGCCCTAGTCTTTTGAGTGTTCCTCTCATGTGTGATCCCTTGATGTTCATGACTCTTGTGTGACTTAAATAACTTGTTTGAGCTTCTGACCTTCATGTATTATGCCCATTTCATGATCATTTTTCTATTTTTACTTCACATAGATGTGTGTGCATGTTTGAACTTGATCCTTGATGTTTCTTCATGCTATCCTTGGGTTTGATTTTGAATTGATATTCATTCTTATGCTACTGACGTTTATTGAGTCCATATCCTAATTTCATTACTTCAACCATTTGTGGCTTGCTTTTCATGAGATAATTGTTTACAAGTGCTTAGTGTTGCACCCCAAAATTTGCCCAACATTTCTCTACCTAGCTTATGTTTCATTTCATTCACATTAGCATTATCATTTGCATTTCATTGACATGTATGCAGGAGATCAAGAGGTATGATTACCAATCAAGGGCTACACAAGAGTTTGAAGCTAGCTAAGAAGGTTATTCAGGTGCTCAAGGGTTGATATCCTTGTCAGAGAAGTTAAAAGTTCCTCAGAGAGAGTGATTGAAGCCAAGAGGGTGTGTCTCTTAACTTGAGAGTTGTGGGAAGTCATCAGATGATTCTGAAGCCATGAAATTGGACTTGAGGTCTTGAGAGAGCTCATGAGAAGTTTTGAAGAGAACTTTGAGGCCTAGACAGGTCATTGTGCAAGATTAAGAAGGCTCAGCCATGAGTGGTGCAATTAGGGTTTGACTAGGTCAACCCTAAGTCAACTGATGATTTGAAGGAGGTTGAGACCTAAATCAAAGGCCATGTGATCATGGATTTATGCATTGAGATATTATAAGTATGATTCCAAGGTTAACTCATCATGATTGAAGAGTTTGAGGAGTTTCAAGCTAGGGTTTCTAAGGCTTGACAGTGTAAAATCCCCTAGTTTGACCCCTATCTTCAAGGCAATTTAGCTCAAGATGTGATTGTCATCTCATCTTACCCCAACATGAATGTTGTAGGTCATGATCTTAGCTTTAATTTGAGTGCTAGAAGTCCTTGATAGGATTTGTAGAACTCAAGTTATGGCTTTGACAAGTCAATGGCATTTTGGTCATTTGGAGATTATAGGTCATTTCAACCATAATGCCATAACTCCTATTTCCAAGCTTCAAATGGGAAAATGTTCAACATCAAACTTGTTCAAAATGATTTTTTAAGGCTATTCAAGAGGTCATGAGATGTTGGAATTTCTTGTAGCTCAAAGTTGGAAAAATGGCCTAAAATAAGGGTTTAAATGAACCAAGGTTGGAAATTGATATTTTTGATCTACATATCCAAACCAAGGCATGTAATATATCATTTTGACTCTAAAACACATTTTAAGAACATTGGTTTAGCCACATTTTTGAATTGAAGTTCAATTTGTGGACTTGCTTTGAAAAGTAGTTACTTACATCTTAAGTAACATTTGCAAAACCTAACTTCAAGGCATAATCAAGGTATCTTGCAAGCCAAACACATCCAAAATGTCACTAGGGGAGAAATTGGAAGAGAATGGGATTGATTTCAGGCTGTTAACAGAATTATGCACACGATGGCATGTGATTGAAATTCTCATGACATGAGAGATTGAACTTCTCATTAGAAGGATCTAGAGGTTTCTAGATCATCCACACGTGGTCTATATATTGAGTAGAGGTGATCCAAGGCCAAGGTTGGTGATGATTGAAGGAGAGAGCAGAGATTGAGATTGAAATTTCATTGTTTGCAACTGAATTCGGTTACATCATTTCTCTCACTTTCCATTCAGTTTCTTGATTGCAATCTCTTCCATGGATGCTAGGGATTGATTCCAGATCATAATCAAGGGAAATTCGTGGCTGATTGGTGTTCTTGAGCTCAGATTTTTCCACCTGCAACTCAGATTCGAATCCAAGAATTGAAGCCATTTCAATCAATTCTATTGCATACAGAAGCTTGGAAGTGATTCACTGAAGGAGTCTGGAGCATTTGAGGGCTTGATTTGAGGTCTTGCTACTTCTGTGCACGCGAATTTTTCAGGTTGGTAACCTTCAATCTCTGGCTTGTTTTAGTTATAATTAAGAGGAATTAGGATGTTAGATGCATTGTAGAATGGTGTAGGAAGGTTTTCAGATCATTAATTTGAGAATTAGTGACCAATTAGGGATATTGCCATTTTCGGTTGAGAGTTGGTTCTTGCGAATCTTGAGGTTTCAGAGAGAATTAAGGGCATGAATGAATTCGTGAGGAAATTTGGGACATGTTTCATTAAGGGATCGTGGCCAATGGTGGACTCTATGGCAAACTAGGGTTGTGAGAAGATGACCGGAGAAAGTCACTGGCGGTGGCTTTGGGCGCACAGGTGGCCTGAGTTGCAGAGATTTGAAACGAGGAAGATGACTTGATAGCCATCAGATCAAGGTTGGACTTTGACTAGGAACCTCATCCAACGGCCACGCGTGCGTCTCATTTTGTGCTGAGGTCTGAACTAATTGAAACGATGCGTTTCATTAATCAGTGGTTTTTGGGCTTAAGGATTCAACCGCTACTCACACCCCCCCTGATGGCCCAATTTCTTTAATGAACTGCTTTTGCTTACTATCTGCACCGTGTGTTTATCATTTTAGTTTGATTTTCTTTAATTTTTTCATTTTATTCCTGGTTTTTGATAAAATCATAAAAAATGGAAAAATAGCTCAATTGATCCTATTCTTTTTGCATTAGATTCATGATAGAATCTAGTATTTTTTAGATAAAAAATATTTTCATTTCATGCATTTTCTGATTTTATGGGAAATTTTACATTTTAATTGATATTAAAATAGTCATGCTTGATAGTTGATTTTGTGGAATTTTATGTGATCATTTGATGATGATTTTGATCTTGATTTTTTGTGAGTAGTTAGCATAGATATGCATTCTCCCCTTAGATTTTTCTCACATTTTTGTGATGAATGTAAGTGGTAGTTTTAGGTTGAAACATTAGGAGCTCCATTTTTAGGGTTTATGGTTGATACCTTATGATTTAGGTTTTAGATCTAGAACTTGGTGGATGATTCAACCTCTGGTTTTTGTATGAGGAATTCTTAATTGAAGTAGGATCCCTTAGGAATTTTTGTAGGATTTTTCAATATAGTTTGCTATTTTTGCTTGATTTTAGTTTAAGTGCTAGTTTTAGATGATTCTAATGCACTAACTCAACTAGATTAACTTCTTTAGTTCCCTGAGATTAGGGTTTTGCTTTGCTTGCTCTTGGATGATGTTGTAGGCAAGTTGAAGATGCATTGGATTGCTTGAAGAGGCTTGGATTTGAAGATCTTCCCTTCTTTTGGTATAGTTTTGTGTAGGTGTTAAGATTAGGGTTTTTGTAGGCAGAGCTTCTGGATAGATCCTCTTTCTTCATAAACATGGAATATGTTAATCAATTCCATTCTTCCCTATGATGCAAGGTCCCCTTGTAAAGGCCTCATCCCTCCTTTGGTAGGATGTGTGGCTCTCTACAAGTTGGTAGAACCTTTGAGGGTCCCTTTCTCTGATGATAGGATGCTTAGTGGTGACCTTTGGTCTTCACCCTGCTACCAGTCATCCCAACTTTGCTCTTGATGGATGCATCTCTCTCCCTTGTTAGAGGATGGAGTTCCTTGCTTGAAGAAGGTTTAAGGCTAGAAGTTGATACTTCTTTGTGATTAAAGATTACTCTGAGAAGCTGAAGCTTGTAGATCAGGAAAAGCTAGTTGATACTGGTAAAGAAGAGAGGGCTGAAGCCTGAAGGTCCAGAAGAACAAGTTGATACTTGTGAAGAAGATCAAATTGAGATTGGGTGAAGAGCTGAGGCTTGAGGAATAAAGGGTAAGTTGACACTCATGTTGATGCATTGAGAGCCTGAAGGAGTCAAGTTGATACTTGCAGTTATGAGTGAAGCCTGAAGGTGGAGTTGACTGAAGAGCTGAAGCTTGAAGAAGAAAGAACAAGTGGCTACTTGTGTTTGATGCATTGAAACCTTGGAGAGGCAAGTTGATACTTGCTATTGAAGATGATAGCCCTGAAGAGCTGTTGAAGATTGATGACTGGACTGCTGTCAAAGTTGGTTTAGTTGTAGAAGTGGTTGATCTGTTTTCTTTTCTGTACTGATGTGCCTTGTTTGACTTGCTTGATGCATTAGAATAAGTTCATATCTAGATTGACTTAAGCTAGGAGCATGATTGCACTAGAGGTTGAGTTGCTCCCTCTGCTTGTATTTTTACTGTATGGCTTTGCTTGCGGGTATTCGGTAGAGCTCTGCTCCCTTGCCTATTGTTGCACCCCAAAATTTGAACAACCGATTCTCCTAGCTGGCTCGTGGTTTAAATTCATGTTCGCATCAGATGCATGATGTGTGTGCACAGACAGAGGATATCAGAGTTACAGTTTGGGTTTCATCTATCAGATATTTCAGATCCAGTCTAGGTCATCAGGGTTATATTTCGGGAAATTGTGCGCTTCTCGGGATTTTCAGTCTGCATGGTGGTTTTCGAGATATTCTGATGCCAGGGGTTTACTGGTTGAGTTGATCTGGTCGCACGCTCTGTTATGTTGGTTATTGGCCTCTGTTTGCATTTTTAGGGCTTAATAGACTTTTGTGGATTTTAAATAGATTTTTAAACATTTTTTAAATAGTTTAGGTCTTTTTCTAGAGCTTTATATCATTTTTAGAATTTTATAGATTTTTTAAATAGGTTTTTAATTGGTTTAATAGTTTTTAAATCAATTTTTAGAATATAATAGATTTTAAAGTTGTTTTTAATTGTTTTTAGATAATATAGGAAAGTATAGTTTTTTCTTTTATTAATAATAGATTTTAATAGAATTTTAAATAAGTGGTAGATTTTAAATAGGATTTTAATAGCTTTTTAAATTTTAATAGGAATTTTATAGAAATTAGTAGAAGTTTTATTAATATAGGTTTAATTAGATTTTAATCATTTCTAGGTTAATTAGGATTTAATCTTTTGTTTAGGATTTAATTGAATTTGTTAGAATTAATTAGGGTAGTTAATTAGCATTTAGATTTAATTACAGTTTAATTCTAGTTAGAATTTAATCCTTAGTTTAGAGTTCATTTGAGTTTATTAGGCTTAGTTTTAATGGGTTTAATTAGGTCATCATTAGTTAATTAGTTTTAATTAGGTTTAATGGTTTGTTTAATCAGCTTTTTGGTCCAGCTAGTGTCAATCTCGTGGGCCAGAGTACACAGGTGGGAGGCCCATTCCCGTTTTCAGTCCAATTCATTTTTTTGTCCATTTTGTCCAGCAGAGGACACTTGTCACTATATAAGACACGCCACGCGTGTATCCAAGGGGCCCCCACGTTTTCCTTCAGAATCACGCCACATCACTTCACGCCTTCTCTCTCTCCGCCACGCCCCAGGACACACGTCCTGCATGCAGAAGCTCCCTCCACTACCATGCCACCTGTCATCACCATAGACCATCACCTGAACTTCGTCGGAGAAGCCACCGGCCAGCATGCAAACCCCTTCCGGCCACCCTTAACACCGCCGTCCCTCACCGGAAACTGCAAAATTGCAGAAAACCCTCAGGATCTTCATCTTCTTCCTCTTCTTTCCTCCGATCCCCAGCCACACGCCCTCGCCGGGAAACTCATCCACCGCCGGAACTTCAAGAACAAATTCCCAGAATCACCGTCCACCTTCATGATTCTTCAATTTCTCCCCAGAAAATCATCATTATCATCATAGATCGTCAGGGATTTCGCCTGTTCTTCGTGCATTCCCCAGAAAACCGTTCAAGATCTTCAATGATAGCCATCAAGATCTTCAAAGACGCGCCCAGATTCACTTGAAGCTTCGTCCAGAAATTCAAGTCTTCATCAATTCTTCGCTTCTTTCCAGGAAATTTCAACGAGCGCAAGAACATCTTCACCCTCAATCTCCCCTCTGTGTCCAGATCGTGAGAATCCTCAGGCTGCCTTCGTCTTCTCCAAAGATCCTCAACCGTGCGTCAAGATACTCCAACGAGCTTCAAGAAATCTTCGCCAGTTCTTGCTCAAGCCAGGTACGCCTCACTTCAATCTCATTGCATGATTCTTCTCCTTGATGATACAGCTTCAGGTTATGTTGATTCGTTGGAATTTAGTTATGGCTAGGGTTTGGTGTTGGTTGAGGCGTGGATTGTGAGGGTTAGTGGTGATGTTGTGGTATTTTGTTTGATTGTTTCGTTTGAGGGCTCTTGAGCTGTTTCCTGGAGAAGAGTTGCAGAGAGGGCGTGAGGAAGATGAGAGAGGCGGCTAGGGTTTGGTTTTGGGTAGATGAACAGTGATCTGAGATTAGGGAAGGGGAATGGTTTTGTGGTTTGGTAGTTGGACTAGGTCTGGGCTGGGTTAGGCCTAAGATTCGTATTGCTGGAACATACTCCCACTTACTCGTTCTCCCCCCCCCTTTTTGCGTGAGATTACTGAAGGTGTTGGGATTGGGCTTAAGCCCTCTGCTATCCACACCCCCCACCAGCGGCCCAAACTGGAAATAACTAGAAACCCTTGCTAAATGCACCGCTGGTCTGCCTATTTTTCTTTATATTTTTCAGTTAGGTTCTGGTAGCAATTGGGCCCAGGCGCGCCATGCTAGGCGCACCCCCCTTCCTGGGCCCATCATAGAGATTGAACTAAACGTTTTGCTGTTCTCACCCCCCTCCCCTTTAATTCAATTTCTCTTATTTTTTAATTCCTTTAATTTTCTTGCACTTTAATAAATTCATAGAAAATGGAAAAATTAATATTTTTCAATTCTTGTTTTTTTCATATATTCATAATCATGTCTAAAAAAATATAAATAAATAAAATCTCCATTTTATTTTCTTTTAACATTTTTAGTATATTTTTCATTTTAATGGCTTTTTAACATGTTTAGTTTGATATCCAATTTTGTAGAATTTCTTTTAGGACCTTCCCTTAGTCTTTTTAATTCATTCTTTTTGGTGTGATTAGATATTGAATCATAGTTCCCCATAGGATTTAATTCTTGATTCTTAGATTAAAATTTGAGTAGATTAATTAGGTTAGCATTAGGGTATCATAATTAGGGTTTAGGTTGTGCATAGGTAAAGAAATTCATTTTCTTTAGATAGTTTTGTCTTGATTTTTGGGTAGAGGCATATGTGGATGTTATGGATAGATATTATAGACCCTTGTGAATAATTGATAGATTTTTCCCCCTTGGTTTAGTATTTTTAGGTATTTTCTGAAGTTGCCTGATGATTTTGTCTGTTCTGTGGTTATCTGTTCATCTCTGGGGTTTATTTTGGGGAATTTGTTGTGGGGCTTGTGTTGTCTTGAAGAGCTTGTTGGAGAGCATGATGAAGAGAAGATTGTAGATCAAGACTCAGAGACCCAGAGCTTGGCTTGTTCCCTGTCTGTGAGGTTTGAGATCCTGAAGTTTGAAGGAAGTTCATGGTACTTTCCTGAGGAAGGCACTATGAATGACTTTCATTCTTTCTTCTCACCTCTTTCTCAAGTATCCAATGATGTTGGAGCCAACTTGTGAGTTTAATTTCTCCTGAGGAGGAATGTAAACTGATCACCTGTTGTTGAGCCACATGGGATACAATTCCTAAGTGGAAGCCTCCTAGTACTTTCCTGAGGAAGGTCCTATGGGTCTATTCACTTAGTTCCCTTAGTTTATCTAGGATTTCTTAAGTATCCAATGATGTTGGAGCCAACTTGTGAGTTTAATTTCTCCTGAGAAGGAATGTAAACTGATCACAGTTGTTGAGCCACATAGGATACAACTCCTAAGTGGAAGCCTCCTAGTACTTTCCTGAGGGAGGTCCTATGAGTCTATTCACTTAGTTCCACTAGTTCAGATAGGATTTCCTAAGTATCCAGTGATGTTGGAGCCTGCTTGTGAGTTTAGTTTCTCCTGAGGAGGAATGTAAACTGATCACAGTGGTTGAGCCACATAGGATATGACTCCTGAGTATACACCTCCTAGTGCTTTCCTGAGGAAGACACTATGAGTCTGCTTACTTAGCTCCCTTTCTTTGGTAAGCTTGTTCTGAAGCTTGAAGACTGGGATTGCTTTCTTTTGGTTAGGTTTTGCTTTAGGGCATTGCTTAGATTTGATCAAGATTTTGTGTTAGGGTTAAGATTAGAGAGTAGATGATTCTTTCTCAGGCATGTGGTTTGTTTGCCTGATGGCAGCTTCATTTCTTTACTGTTCATTGCTTGATAGCATGTTGTTTATCTTCAGTATGATTACTGTTATTTCATGACTGGCTTGAGGTTGAGATGAGCTTGTGGAGGATGAAGCCCCACACACATTTCCTCCCTCACTTGCATTGCATGTATTTTACTGTTAAAGCTGATGCTTTCGTCTGTTTTGGTGTATCATTGACATGATCCCTTAGGACTCTCATTTCTTCTGATGAGGATTTGATGATAGACTTTTAGGTTGAAACCTATGCATGACAACATCTAGGAGTTCCCTGTTCAAACCTCAACCATAGGATGAATCCATGGCATGACAACAGTAGGACTTGGTAGTCTCCCTCCTAGTTGGGCCTGCTCTCTTCTCATCTCAAAGCAGTTTAAGATACAGTAATCATGAATGATTTCTTTCGTACGTTACGAGCCTTAAGCTATCTGAGATTGGATGTTTAGTATGGTACCCCGTGGGTGACATGCGACGCATTCACTCTCAGGTCATAGTCTCTAGTGCGGATGAAATCGCAAACATAATAAAAAACACTTCTTTCAGGAGATAACCCGTAGTTTCCCGAACTACGTCCGCTCTGATCTTCCATACAGTGTGGAAGTACGTAGGCATAGGATGCGATATCCTAGCGAGCAACCTTCAACCTTTCCCCCGTAACCCGTAGTTAGCCGAACTACGTTGACTCTGATTTTTCATTCTCTGATGAGAATACGTAGGCATAAAGTGCGATGCTTTGCCGAGTCATTTTTCTTTTCTTTTTCAGCCAACCTTGATAGGTAGATAGATTATAACCAACCCGTCCAAGTAAACAAACAAGCGAGGATCCCGTCGAGTACGACGGACGTGAGGGGTGCTAATACCTTCCCCTTGCGTAACCGACTCCCGAACCCAGACAATGGTTGCGATGACCTTGTCTTACCCTTATTCGTCAGGTTTTTCCGATCGTTTCCTTTCCCGCTCTGAGGGATAAATAACAAAAGGTGGCGACTCTTCTGTCATGCCGACACCTTATTTTCGCGCAAGCGACACCTATGTGGTTTGTGTTTTTGCTTGATGGCATATTATTTCACTTCCCTCTGTATGATTGCAGTTATTTTGCTTGATGGCATGTTATTTTCTGTATGATTACAGTTATTCATATCTGGATTGAGGTTGAGATGAGCTTGTGGAGGCTGATGCCCCACACACACTTCCTCCCTCACTTGCATTGCATGCATTTTACTGTATTACCGTCTACTGTTTCAGCTGATGCTTTATCTGTTTCTGTTTATCATTGATATGATCCCCTAGGAATCTCACTTCCTTTGATAAGGAAGTGATGATAGAACTTTAGGTTGAAACCTATGCATGATAACTTCTAGAAGTTCCCTGTTTCAAACCTCAACCATAGGATGAATCCTTGGCATGACAACATTAGGACTTGATAGTCTCCCCTTAGTTGAGCCTGTTCTCTCTTCTCATCTCAAAACAAATTAAACCACAGTAATAAAGGTTAACTGATGTCGTACGTTACGAGCCTTAAGCTATCTGAGAAAGGATTGTTGGAGAGTTTCTTTTCAACAGTCTGGATGTTTAGTATGGTACCCTTTGGGTGACATGCGACGCATTTACTCTCAGGTCATAGTCTCTAGTGCGATACTGGTTGCAAACATCCATAAAAAACAGTTCTTCCGTAAAAGACAGAAAACAAACTTCAAACTTTTTGCCCCGTGGGCCCATAATTCAAAGGAAGCTTTTCTGAAGAAAAGAGTGTCGTTAACTCCCAGTTCTACCGCAAACGATAACACATAAGTCTCCAAGGGTCGAGCTGCGTACATCCAACTACTGGAACTGTTTGTTAACCCTACTCGATAAAAACAGATGAATCTGAATTCCCGTAATCCGTATTATCCCGAACTACGTAAGCTCTGATCTCTCAAGCCTATTGAGAGTACGTAGGCACAATACTGACGTATTGGCGAGCCACCTTCCCCGTAACCTGTAGTCACTCGAACTACGTTGACTCTGATTTCTCATTCTCTGATGAGAATACGTAGGCATAAAGTGCGACGCTTTGCCGAGTCATTTTCTTTTCTTTTTTAGACCAGCCTCGACAAGTAGATAGATAAAACCAACCCGTCCAATAAACACAACAAGTATGGATCCCATCGAGTACGATGGACGTGAGAGGTGCTAATACCTTCCCCTTGCGTAACCGACTCCCGAACCCAGACATAGGTTGCGATGACCTTGTCTTATACCTTTTCTTCAGGTTTTTCCGATCGTTTCCTTTCCTGCTCTGAGGGATAAATAACGAAAGGTGGCGACTCTTCTGTTTTGCCGGCACCTTATTTTCGCGGTAGCGACAGCTGGCGACTCTGCTGGGGACTTGATAGTTTCCTGGGATCCAACGTCCCATATGCGAGTCAGTTTGGGGATCCAACGTCCCCTGCGAGAGTCAATCCTAGCGCTTGTATGATTACTTGTTGGGTTGTGTTTATTTATCGCATTTTACTTCCCGCACTTTATTTTCAGTATGATATGATTATATGTGCTGTTGTGGGAGGGGCATTCTGATGAGTGAGAAGCCAGACCCAGGCTTGAGTGTACCTAGCATTAGTTGTGGAAATTCATGGGCGCGTGCTTGCTTGGCAGGCACTAGTGTCTCATGAAATCCACGCTCAGACGAGGTTCTCCCGGTTGACTTCTTTTTCAACCCTTTGGGTTGAGGGGGTTGTTGGTTTGGAGGATTGTCGACTCTGGGGACCGATCATTTGGGATTCAGCTGAGTGAGACCGCTTCAGGAGATGGTGATGCCACACCTTCTGGGTATCGTATCACCCCTCTTGAATGTCTGTGACGCTGATGACCGTATAGGATGCCGAACTTGTGTCAGTATAGGTCCATACCTGTGAGCAGGGTTGAGTTTGTTGCAGGAAACCTTAACCTTCAGACTACCTGGTTTTCTTGATAGTGAATCAGTTTTGTTGGTATCAGAGGTCCTTATTATCAGATGGTTGCTCTTGATAGAGCAGATTCATGGTCCTGTATCAGAGGTCCTTATTATCAGATATGTGGTTGTTCTTGACAGAGCAGATTGATGGTCCTGTATCAGAGGTCCTTATTATCAGATATGTGGTTGTTCTTGACAGAGCAGATTGATGGTCCTGTATCAGAGGTCCTTGTTATCAGATGTTTGTTCTTGACAGAGCAGATTTATGGTCCTATGTGTGTTTGTTCTTGACAGAGCAGATTCTATGGTCCGATATCAGGGTTTTCTTCTTATCAGAGATAGTGGTTGTTCTTGACAGAGCAGTGTTGTGGTTTTGTTGATACAGAACCTTCATATCTTCAACAGCACAGTTTCCTTGATCTCCTGCTGCATGATTTCATTTTACATTGCTTTGCATACTCATTTGCATTTCATTAACGTGTGTCTGTGTTGCAGGTACCGTTTCCCCCGATTCAGGTTTTCTTGCCTTCTATTGTGTTATCATGGGTTCTATGAGGAAGACAGTGGCTTACAAGCTCCCCACTCCTGATGTTGTTCAGCTGACTGGTTTGATAGCTTTAGCAGATGATTCTGTGAGAGAAGAATTCAGAAAGGCTTATGGGAAACTGCTCAGCTTGGTTCGTAAACCTTCTGTGTTTGAGTTGAATGGGTTGCACGCCTTGCTGCAGTTCTACGATCCTCCTTTGAGATGCTTTACTTTCCCGGATTTTGTTCTCGCACCTACACTAGAGGAGTATGTTGATTTGTTAGGTGTGCCTATCAAGAGTCAGATGCCCTTTGTCCATAGGGATGCTGAGCCTAATCTGGCTAGTCTAGCTCCTTCACTTCATCTGGATTCCTCCGAGTTGGTCTTGTCTAGTTGGAACAAGGTTCCCAGTTTCTCCTTGCAGTTCCTAGTGGGAAAAGCTCAGCAGTGCACCAAAGACGGATGTTGGGTCGTGTTCAACGCCATTCTTGCTCTGTGCATATATGGCATCATTCTGTTCCCCAATATGCTCGACTTTGTGGACTTCGACGCCTTCCACATCTTTGCTTCAGAGAATCCAGTCCCTACCTTGATAGGAGATGTCTACCATTCCATCCACTACAAAAACGAGAACAGAAGGGGTAAGAACGTCTCGTGCTGTGTGCCCTTGCTCTATAGAAGCCCGCTAAGTCGATAACTTGAAAACAAGTGGCTTAGGCAAAAATTAGGGCATCCCGCTGGACTTTGAGATCAGAAGATAAACTCAAAAGAGTCAGTCCAGAAAAATAGGGAGTGAATAATGATGAAAAACAAGTCGTGTGACTCCAGGCACCAAAGACGAAAAGCGAGTGACTGTCACTCCGAAAACTTGTGGTTTCCCGAATCATCATTCTTGTCGTTTAACCTTTGAAAGGTGAACGCTAAGGTCGAATTAGCTGAACGTAGGATTGGAGAACATCAAGGAGAGTGGGTGGGTTAAACAGAACTTTGAGCCTTACATCCTTTCTTTCAAACCGTGAACCTAACCAAGTTACAACCTTCAAAAGTCCTAATTGAAGCCCGGTTGTTTCGAAAGCATACTTCGGTAAAGATCGCGTTGAAACTGACTCCTAAAAAGGATTTTTCTTACCCTATGGGTATTGATATTGACATTCTGATAAGTGATTCGTTCACTATATGTCACAACTTTTTTTTTCAGTGAACAGACTTGGATTTAAAAACTGTCATATACATGGCATTAATATTATCTTTTGCAAAATGATTTGTTTTACTTGTGAGTAAGCACTTGACATCAGGAGAGTTCCTACAGTGGAAAGTTTGGTCGAGATAAGATACAGAGTTCCTGAATACTTCGTTGAGCAGGGGCAAGGCATATCAAATGATCATCAAAGGAGTCAGCCATCCGAAGATCAGTTAATCTGGGGCAATCAGGTCGAGATTCGATAAATCTCTCGAAGTCAGCCAGGGGCACTTCTCTACAAATCGGCCAATCAGGGGAAAATCACTTCAAGGCTGGGGCATGTTACCCCAAGATCACAGATATTATCCTTACTCGGAAGGCAGCTAATCGGAAGCACCTCTCCGAGGTTCATGATGCTGAGGCAGTTAATATCAAACTAGCAGGGTACAGAAACTTCAGGTTCCTTTCAAGGAAAATTTACACAGATATCCCACAGGTTGGGGCAAGTTTGGAAATAAAGGAACTTTTCCTCTCTATACCTTCAGAGCTGCTCAGAGCTATTCAAGCAGGTGCAGTCAATCTTCAGGTTCAAGATGAATGTCGGGAAGTCGTAACCCTTCACTTGTCTTCCCCAGCAAAAGCCCAATCATCATTGGCATGTGTAAGCTATCCCCAGGAGAGTCCAATCATACTTGGCACATCCGGTTATTCCCAGCGGAGTTGGCTTCACCTCTTCAGCATTTATTTTGCTGGAATGTTTCTTTCAGATCCAGCTTTCCCCAGCAGCCCAAGCCTGCATCTGCATCTTTGTATATAGCTATCATATTTGCATCATCTTTGCATTTCATCCTCAAATGCGTAGCATTTCCATTTCGTATGGAGCATTACGCCAAAAATTCAAACATGTGCATGCGAAGCATAAGTCAGTTTTTGATAGCCTTCCGTGGAAACCTGAATCACTCTTCAATCAAGACGGTGGTACATCAACAACTTTGTTCAGGCAGCTCATCCGCTTACTTACTTTTGGGTTCCAGATCATACGTCGGTCGTACTTTGTCCATCAACCCTCTGATGATGACATCCCTAGCAGATTTTCCTCTCGTCTATCATTAGACGATATGAGATTTGGATATGATTTTCCTCTCGTCTATCATTAGACGATACGAGATTTGGTTTTGATATTCCTCTCGTCTATCATTAGACGATGTGAGATTTGGATATGATGTTCCTCTCGTCTATCATTAGACGATGCGAGATTTGGTTCAGATTTTACTCTCGTCTATCATTAGACGATGTGAGATTTGGATTTGATGTTACTCTCGTCTATCATTAGACGATACGAGATTTGGATATGATTTTCCTCTCGTCTATCATTAGACGATACGAGATTTGGTTTTGATATTCCTCTCGTCTATCATTAGACGATACGAGATTTGGTTTTGATATTCCTCTCGTCTATCATTAGACGATGTGAGATTTGGATATGATGTTCCTCTCGTCTATCATTAGACGATGCGAGATTTGGTTCAGATTTTACTCTCGTCTATCATTAGACGATGTGAGATTTGGATTTGATGTTACTCTCGTCTATCATTAGACGATACGAGATTTGGATATGATTTTCCTCTCGTCTATCATTAGACGATACGAGATTTGGTTTTGATATTCCTCTCGTCTATCATTAGACGATGTGAGATTTGGATTTGATGTTCCTCTCGTCTATCATTAGACGATGTGAGATTTGGATATGATGTCCCTCTCGTCTATCATTAGACGATGCGAGATTTGGTTCAGATTTTCCTCTCGTCTATCATTAGACGATGCGAGATTTGGATTTGATGTTCCTCTCGTCTATAATTAGACAATGTGAGATTTGGATTTGATGTTCCTCTCGTCTATCATTAGACGATGTGAGATTTGGATATGATGTTCCTCTCGTCTATCATTAGACGATGCGAGATTTGGTTCAGATTTTCCTCTCGTCTATCATTAGACGATGCGAGATTTGGATTTGATGTTCCTCTCGTTTATCATTAGACGATGTGAGATTTAGATATGATGTTCCTCCCGTCTATCATTAGATGATGTGAGTTTTGGATATAATGTTTCTCCGTCCATCATTGGACGATGTTGAGAGTTGACGGCGATGTCAGGTGCTTATCAGATTTATGTTTGTCTGGCGGTGATGTCAGAGGTTTATTAGCACCATGGTTATCTGGCGGCGATGTCAGAGTTCTGTATCCCCACAGGTACTTGGTGGAAATGTTGGATGTTTGTTTCTCAGAGTTATATTTAGCTGGCGGCGATGTCAGATGATTTGTTTTCCCAGCGGCGAGGTTGGATGTTTAGCTGGCGGCGATGTCAGATGATTTGTTTTCCCAGCGGCGAGGTTGGATGTTTGTTACTGGCGGCGATGTCAAATATCTTTGTTTTCCCAGCGGCGAGGTTGGATGTTTGTTTCTGGCGGCGATGTCAGATGATTTGTTTTCCCAGCGGCGAGGTTGGATGTTTGTTACTGGTGGCGATGTCAGATGATTTGTTTTCCCAGCGGCGAGGTTGGATGTTTTTCTGGTGGCAATGTCAGGTGATTTAGTTTTCCAGCGGCAATGTTGGGTGTTTTGGTTGTCCGGCGGCGATGTCAGACGCTTTATTTTTGTGAATGACTGGCGGCGATGTCAGGTGTGATTTACCAATTGATTGTTTTGAATTTCTGACGACGATGTCAGAGGAATTTTATGTGGAGTTCTGACGGGGAAGTCAGATGTTTTACTTGGTTGATGGCTGACGGCGATGTCAGAGGTTTCTATTTTACGGTTGGCAAATTTCCGGGTTCTTTTGTATTCAATCACCTTCTACCTTGAATGTTCGAAAGCGCCTGCTTTTCATCCCTTCTGGTCCAAGTCGATTGAATAGGGGCAGCTGTTGCACCCTAAAATTTGCCCACCCATTTTCTAGCTTTGACTGGCTTTTGCTTCGTTTTTATCTGCATATCATTTGGGTTTCATTTTGCCTGTGTTATCGGCCAGATTGAATTTATCAGGATTTTAGCCGTTTTGCTCGCGTTTCAGGCAATTCAAATAATTCAAACGAGAAGTTCAGTGTCAAAATCGAGCGAAAGTCGTTTTCCTCGTGATAATTCAATCCATGTCGATAATATAGGCGCATTTCGGTGCTCGCCCGTTTTTCCATTGCATTTTGCATTTATTTATTATTTTTGCTTTATTTAATTATTTAGAATAATTATTTATTTCTTTCTTTAGAATAGATTTTATTTTAATAGTTTTTAAATAGTTTTTTAATTTAGTTAGAATTTTTATTAGAAATAGTTTTTTATTTATTTAGAATAGAAATAGATTATTTTTATAGCATAGATTTAATTTGTTTTAGAATTAAGTTAGTAATGTTAGAGATATTTTAGGATTTTAGAATTAAGTTAGTAATGTTAGAGATATTTTAGGATTTTAGAATTAATTAGATTTGATTTAATGTTAGAGATATTTTAGGATTTTAGAATTAAGTTAGTAATGTTAGAGATATTTTAGGATTTAAATAGTTTTTAGATTTTGATTTTTTATTCTAGAGTTTTAATAGTTTTTAATTTTTTTAAAAAATATTTTTTTATTTTAAATAGATTTAATTATATAGTTTAGAAATAGCTTTTAGGTTAAATATAATTTTTAATGTATTTTTATTATTAGGAGCTAAATAGAGTTTTATTTTGTTTTAATATAGAATTTTGTTTTGTGTGGATTTTATTAAGTTTTATAGAATTAATTAGAGTTATTTATAGTTTTTAGCTTATTTATTTATTTGTTATTTTATTAGAATATTTAATTTAATTAGGATTAATTATTATTTATTATTTAGATTTTTCTTTTATTTATTTATTTAAATTAGTTTTTATTAATTAGGATTTTATTATTAGTATTAATTTAATTAGTAGTTATTTAATTTAGGATTAGTTATTAGAATCATTATTAGCTAATTAGAGTATTATTAAGTTTTATTAAAGTCATCATTTTTTTACTAATCAACATTAACTAAAATATGAGAAAAAAAACAAATTGGGACAGCTTGCAATCTCACGCGGCCCTCCTCTGTACTACCCTGCTACAAATCCACACCAGACCAACAAACATATACTGTTGCAACAACGGTCCAAAATTCTGCACAAAGTCTTTTGTGAAAACAACAACACAGCATTACAAGACAAAAAAGACTTGTTTGAGTGGTAGAAAAAGAAGAGTGAAAAAGAGCAGGAAAAAAAAACGGATACAACTCAGTGACCACCCTCACAATACCGGGATATCTTCTTGCCTTTTCAACAACTTCAAACAAAAACCTTCAACCACCATCCTCCCTTAAATTTTCATCTTTCTTCTTCAATCTAACAATCACAACAAAGCCGTTTAAATCCAAACCACAACTCAGAAAAACAAATCAGCACAATCCCTAATTTCTCTCTCCTTTTCCCCAAATCAATTTGCAATGGCTCGTACCAAGCAAACAGCTCGCAAATCCACCGGAGGCAAAGCTCCAAGGAAGCAGCTAGCCACTAAAGTTGCTCGCAAATCAGCTCCGGCAACCGGAGGAGTGAAGAAACCACACAGATTTAGGCCAGGAACCGTTGCTCTGAGAGAAATCAGGAAGTACCAGAAGAGCACTGAGCTTCTCATAAGGAAGCTTCCGTTCCAGAGGCTAGTAAGGGAAATCGCTCAGGATTTCAAAACCGATCTCCGATTCCAAAGCAGCGCTGTTTCTGCTCTTCAAGAAGCTGCTGAAGCATACCTTGTTGGTTTGTTTGAAGACACAAACCTCTGCGCTATTCATGCTAAGAGAGTTACCATTATGCCCAAGGATATTCAACTTGCTCGCAGAATCAGAAGGGAGAGGGTTTAGTTTCGATCAGCGGGAGATAGGTGATGATGAATCGAAAGAATTGGAAGAAGAAGAGGACTGATGCGTTTTTGGCTTTCTTTTTTTCGTTTATGTTGGTTTGGGGATTGGGACCGTCCGTGAAGCCCACCGTTTTTCATTATACCCTTTCTTTCCCTTTTTGTTTTATATAAATATTATATATTTCAGTTTACTTATTTTTAAATAAAAACAGTCTGTTTATTATACATGAAGTTTTTTTATTTTATTATTTCTATTTTATATTAGTTTTTAAGAAAACAATTTGTTCATATTATTATTATTATTATTATTATTATTATTATTATTATTATTATTATTATTATTATTATTATTATTATTATTATTATTATTATTATTATTCTCTTAACAGTTTTCATTTGTATATATATATATATTTAATCTTATATAGTTTGTTAATATATATATATTAGTTTAATAATATAGTTTTCTATTCATTTCTTTAGAATATTTTATATATATTGTCTAAACTTTTTCTTATATATTAGAGGTTTTACGTTTTATTTATTTCTTCATAGTTGATTCATTTCGCATTTGTCATTGGACTTGTTGTCCCATTTTCATTTGTTTTGGTCGATGACGACATTTCCATCGTTTAACCGTCAAATTACTGACGTGAAACAAAGGATCTGAGACCACCTCTTTCTCTCCTCATTTCTTGTCCCGATTCGATTCACCGACGCTATCAAAATATCTTCAAAATCAAATTCTTTGTATTGAATTAAAAAGAGAGGATTGGGTGTAGACCTCTTCTTCTTCGAGTGTTGGGATGCCCATTGTAGTGAGGGTGGTCTCGATGCTCGTCTGTCAATACGAAGACGTTTTCAATCCTTTCTCTACTAAAACCTCGGTTTCGTACCGAGTCCATTTTCAAACCATCTTTAAAATAGATTTCTCTTTGTATTGAATTAAAAAGAGAGGATTAGGTGTAGACCTCTTCCTCTCTGAATGTTGGGATGCCCACTGTAGTGAGGGTGGTCTTGATATTCATTTTTCAATACAAAGACGCGACTTTATCCACCATCTCGCTTTCACAACTTCCTTCCACAATTTTCACACCTAAAACCTCGGTCCTGTACCGAGTGCATTTTCAAATCTTTTCATAACAAAAACTTGAATGGTCGTGGAGTGGTTAGGCGTAGGCCTTCTCCTATCCCGAGTGCTGACGTTTACCGTAGGGTTCTCTGTCGCAAAGCACTTACCATTCAAAACCAGAAACATCTTTAATAAGAGAACGAAGTTCCCTTTGTATTGAATTAAAGAGAGAGGATTGGGTGTAGACCTCTTCTTCTCCGAGCGTTGGGATGCCCACTGTAGTGAGGGTTGTTTCGACGCTCGTCTTTCAATACGAAGACGCCTCGTTCGCCACACCTTTTTATAACAAAAACTTTGAGACAATGAATTGGGTACTACCCGTAGGGGTTACTATCCGAGGACCTATCTCGCCCCAAAAACAATCTCATCAATCAAACGTGACACCTTGCCTCGCATGGTGAAAACCAGTCTCCCAAAGGATATGTTACGTCCGTTCTATCGCAAACAGGTACGCATAAGTCTCCAAACGAGCGAGCAGCAAAACACCTAAACTGCTAGAACGCGCATGATAACATCATCCCCAAACACATCGGTTATCCGCACCGTAGCACGAACTACGTTGCTCTGATTTCTCATGCATAATGGGAATACGTAGGCATAGGATCGCGATATCCTAGCGAGCACCCTTTTTTTCTTTTTCACCCTTTCCCAGAAAGGCATGCTACGTCCGTTCTACCGCAAACAGGTAACGCCTAAGTCTCCAACGAGCGAACAGCAATACACCTATCTGCTAGAATGCGCACGATAGCAGCGTCTACCAAGACTTCCCCGCACACCGTAGGCCGAACTACGGCTGCTCTGATTCTTTACTTCGTTCAAGTAAAGATACGTAGGCACAAGGGCCACAATCCTTGCCGAGCACATTCCCCCTATATTTGTAGTTTCCCGAACTACGTCGACTCTAACTTTCTCATATTTGTTGAGAATACGTAGGCCTAGGACTGCGAAGTCCTATCGATTCCTTTCTCTTCTTCCTCCCGTTACCTCTCCTTCCCCGTTTCTAAACCATTCTCTTTATCCCTTGGAACACTCTTTTATAGCATAATATTTAAGCAAATAATTCACACATCGACAAACAAAAGGTTCCCATCGAGTACGATGGATGCGAGGGGTGCTAATACCTTCCCTTCGCATAACCGGCTTTCGAACCCGTTCATGGTTGCGAGACCATCTTATCCTTTCTTTCTTAAGGTTTTCTCGATATTTTCCTTTTCCCTCATGGGATAAATAAAGTTCGGTGGCGACTCTTCTATCCTTTCCTTTCGCCTCCCCGTCGTTGCGCGATGCATTTTTTGAGTAGCGACAGCTGGCGACTCTGCTGGGGACTCCGAGCCAAGCCTATTTTGTTTGTCGTATTTATGTTTTATTTGCTTTATTTGTTTATGCTTTGTGTTAGAACACAGATTGGTTCTTAATAATTACTCTTTGTTTTGATGATAACTGTTAGGAAATTTATATTTAAGAATTATATACTCTAAAATTTGTTTGAGAGTTTTACTGCAGATTAAAATTATATTAACTCTCTAGAAGCAAATCTGCCTTGAATACAAGAAGCTATTCTGACTCTGAAGCGCCAGATGCATCTTACAGAAGAATCTGCTTGCTCCTTACAGAAGATCCTGAGCGTAGTCTCCAGAAGGATATGAAGCAAGAAGCTCCAGAACATTCTGAGTCAGAAGCATCTGAAGATAATCAGAAGCATCTGAAGCTGAAGCATCAGAAGTATAGAAGAATATTGATTGAAGAGTTTCTCAAAGCATTGATCTACAGAAGTTTCTGAAAGTACCTACGTTGCCAAGTACTGAAGTTCTGTGTCAAAATGCTCTGATGATCAACACGCTAGAAGCACACACGCTGCAGAAGACTCTGATACAGCATAGTTCTGAAACTCATCAGAAGACTCTGATCCATTCAAACTCTGAAGAACTTGCTGAAACTGAAGAAATGTTTTCAAGAATATATCCGTTGGAACTATTCAACGTCTCTTTCCTTATTTGTGCTAGACACACTTACACAGACAAAAAGGATTTATCTGTGCCATCTATTTCAAGGAAAGGTCAGTGCATGTGAAGACAAAAAGGCTCAGACCTTTTGGACTCTCTTTTCAACGTGCATGATTCAGTTGCCTATAAAAGGAGTTCCTCACTTCATTCTTCAGTTACACACTTGCTGAAAAGAAATCACAATATTCTATAAGCTCTCATTCTTATTTTTCATAGAATCTTATTGTACTTAAAACTTAAGAGAAAAATCACTGTTGTGATTATAGCTTTATAGAAGCATTAAAAACTCTTGTATTTAATTTACATTGTTTGTAAAGGATATTCTTTAAGAGGATTCAGTGTGAATCAGTAGCTCTTGAGAAGACTAAGAACTGTAGTTCTTAGGTGATACTATTGTAATCAGTTTGATTTAATAGTGGATTAAGTCCTTGTTGAGAAAGGCAAATCACTCTGGAAGGGTGGACTGGAGTAGTTGTTTAACGAACCAGGATAAAAATAATTGTGTGATTATTTTCAAGTATTAATTTTCCATACTTATTTAACCCCCCCCCCCCTTCTAAGTATTATCTCACCTTCAGTTGTTCTCTAACTTGCTGGGTTTATTGGGATGGGTTGTAAGGATAAAGCTTTCTACCCGAGCTTTCTAGTATACACTAAGAGTAGGAGGTGGTTTCTTTCTGATTTGCGAGACGTAGGACTCGTTGAGTTGGATCGAATTCCACCGCTCAGATGAGACCTCGTTGGAACAATTATGTTATATGTGTAGTCGTAATGGCGTTCTTATTTCCAACTTGGGAGTCCGCGATTCTGAGGACCTTTTTGTAGAACCTTATTCCGAAGGTTGCTAAAACATAACTCTGTGTTCATCCTTTTGAAGGGATTACCGTCTTACGAGTAGTCGTTCTGATGGAAAACTTTTGAGGGTTAGTGCATGGGACTTTGTTTAAAAGCCTTTGGAATACCCTCTTATAAACCAATAGATTGCCCACCCGAGGTGAGAGGTATCTCGTTGTATTTTCTTGCAGAATTTGTGACTTTGATCCTTTGTGTGTTGCATTAGCATTTTGCATTGCATTTCATTTGCATCTCATTTTTGCATATCCATCCTCAACCGGAGCAGAAAGCTTACCAGTCTTTTGTCCAACCCGCAGTTGATTTCCCGACATTCACATTGGATTTGAGTTAGCTTCTGGAAGGATCATGGACTCAGAGGAGCAGAATTTGGTTGTTACGAGGGCAGAGTTTGAGATGATGAACAATCAGTTAGATCAACTCATGGAGGCCATGTCAGCTATGACAAGAGGAGAGACCAATGTTCAGAGGACTCCAGTGAACAATGTTGCTCGAGCTCAACCTGTGCAGATTCCTGTCGAAGATCAAGAGCATATTATTGTCAGAGATATAGATTCATCTTCTCTCCATGACTCAGACTATCAGAACTTCACTTTCTCTGTGCCAAATTCCCAAAGGGTTGTTCCAAAGATTAATCCTAAAAATCCACAGACTGCTGAGTTTATGAGAAGGTATCGTCTGTTGGATGAGAAGCTTGATGCTCTGATGAGTCAAAACACTCTTAATTTGAATACTTCGAGCATGTGTTTGGTGCCAGGTCTTGTGATGCCTCCGAAGTTTAAGGCGCCCAATTTTGAGAAGTACAAAGGGGATAGTTGTCCGAAGCAGCATTTGGTGATGTATTGCAGAAGAATGACCTCGCATGTCCACAATAACAAGCTTATGATTCACTGTTTCCAGGAAAGTATGAGTGGGGCATCGTTGAGTTGGTATATGCAGTTGGAAAGTGGTTGCATCCGATCATGGTCAGATTTAGCCAATGCCTTTGTGAAGCAGTACAACTACAATCTCGACATGAATCCCAGCCGCATGCAGTTGCAAGAATTATCTCAAGCGGAGAATGAATCCTTTAGAGGGTATGTGCAGAGATGGAGAGAATTTGCTGCTCGTGTTCAACCATCGCTTCAGGATAGAGAATTGGTTGACATCTTCTTGGGTACTTTGAAGGGCCATTACTTTGATATATTGATTAGTGGCGGAACGTTAAACTTTGCTGACTTAGTGATAGCAGGAGAACGTATTGAGAGCGGAATCAAGAGTGGAAAGATCCGAGACGTCTCAGATACCTCAGTTTATGAAAGTGAATCAGTTGTCAGCTCTAAAGAGGAATGGGAGAAAGAAAGTAATGCTATCCCAGAATCTCCATTACCTCAGATTCAGTTTTCAGACATTTTAAGTATTCAGAGTCAGCAACCTGTTAGGTCTGCGTACCAGATATCTGCTTCCCTGCAAAGTCAACATTCATACCGTCATCAGCCCCGTCAGCACGCTCGACGAAGATTGAGGAAGCCAGAGAGACATTTCACTCAGTTGCCGTTGTCGTACAGTCAGATATTGCCAGGCTTGATCAGAGGTGGTTTGATAGTGCCGAAGAAAACTGATCCAGAGACTTCTCCACATCCTTCAGATTCTGATGTCAACGCCCGCTGTGAGTATCATGTTGGGACACAGGGGCATTCAACTGAAGACTGTAAGGTGCTTAGAAGCCAGGTTCAGACTCTGCTGGACTCCAACAGGTTTTCAATCACGCCTCAGGGTATTCAGATCAACGATCTTCCTTCGTCAAGTCATATGGGTTCGGCAGCTAATGTCATGGAGGGATTCACCGAGAGCATATGTTCAGAAGAGTATCAGACGGATTTCGATGAGCAATTCTAAAGATGGCTGGTTCAGCAGCAAGTCAAGACCTGAAAGCCCAGTTCCATAAAGCTGGCAATCTTTTTATGATATTTCTTTGCATTTGTATTTTCTTTTCTGTTAAAGTGCGAACTTATTTGCGAATCTTATCTGTAGAACTTGTTTGTTTTCAATTGATAATGATAATGAAATGAATATGCGTGTTTTGATTAGATCCATTCGTGTTCACTCAATGCTTTTTATTGATGTCAAACGCTTGTTTTAGCGGAGTCCGAGGGAGGATGACGAAGTTTAAAGACGCAAGCTTCCGAATGTATGCTTTTGAATAAAATCTCTGCTGATGATGTACAGGCATTGTTTCAAATTCCTAAACACCGGAGATATAAGGATGTTAATCCCTTGTCAACCCCTTTGAGCCTAGTAGTAGGAGTTTCTTTCTGAAAACGAAAAACCCTCAATCTTAACCTAGGGCAGGGTAGATGTCAGTTAATTTGACCGAGCATCCAAATTGCAGAAGGAGTGTTCCCCGTTCGAGGATCAATCACACCCATAGAGGTCGTACCTAAAAAATCCGAGAAGTGAGATAGTCACAATCCCTTCAACAAGTCAGACAAGCCGGTGTCACGCGATTTGTTCCAAAAAACAACAGAAGCCCGCTAAGTCGATAACTTGAAAACAAGTGGCTTAGGCAAAAATTAGGGCATCCCGCTGGACTTTGAGATCAGAAGATAAACTCAAAAGAGTCAGTCCAGAAAAATAGGGAGTGAATAATGATGAAAAACAAGTCGTGTGACTCCAGGCACCAAAGACGAAAAGCGAGTGACTGTCACTCCAAAAACTTGTGGTTTCCCGAATCATCATTCTTTTTGTTTAACCTTTGAAAGGTGAACGCTAAGGTCGAATTAGCTGAACGTAGGATTGGAGAACATCAAGGAGAGTGGGTGGGTTAAACAGAACTTTGAGCCTTACATCCTTTCTTTCAAACCGTGAACCTAACCAAGTTACAATCTTCAAAAGTCCTAATTGAAGCCCGGTTGTTTCGAAAGCATACTTCGGTAAAGATCGCGTTGAAACTGACTCCTAAAAAGGATTTTTCTTACCCTATGGGTATTGATATTGACATTCTGATAAGTGATTCGTTCACTATATGTCACAACTTTTTTTTTTCAGTGAACAGACTTGGATTTAAAAAAACTATCATATACATGGCATTAATATTATCTTTTGCAAAATGATTTGTTTTACTTGTGAGTAAGCACTTGACATCAGAAGAGTTCCTACAGTGGAAAGTTTGATCGAGATAAGATACAGAGTTCCTGAATACTTCGTTGAGCAGGGGCAAGGCATATCAAATGATCATCAAAGGAGTCAGCCATCCGAAGATCAGTTAATCTGGGGCAATCAGGTCGAGATTCGATAAATCTCTCGAAGTCAGCCAGGGGCACTTCTCTACAAATCGGCCAATCAGGGGCAAATCACTTCAAGGCTGGGGCATGTTACCCCAAGATCACAGATATTATCCTTACCCAGAAGGCAGCTAATCGGAAGCACCTCTCCGAGGTTCATGATGCTGAGGCAGTTAATATCAAACTAGCAGGGTACAGAAACTTCAGGTTCCTTTCAAGGAAAATTTACACAGATATCCCACAGGTTGGGGCAAGTTTGGAAATAAAGGAACTTTTCCTCTCCATACCTTCAGAGCTGCTCAGAGCTATTCAAGCAGGTGCAGTCAATCTTCAGGTTCAAGATGAATGTCGGGAAGTCGTAACCCTTCACTTGTCTTCCCCAGCAAAAGCCCAATCATCATTGGCATGTGTAAGCTATCCCCAGGAGAGTCCAATCATACTTGGCACATCCGGTTATTCCCAGCGGAGTTGGCTTCACCTCTTCATCATTTATTTTGCTGGAATGTTTCTTTCAGATCCAGCTTTCCCCAGCAGCCCAAGCCTGCATCTGCATCTTTGTATATAGCTATCATATGTGCATCATCTTTGCATTTCATCCTCAAATGCGTAGCATTTCCATTTCGTATGGAGCATTACGCCAAAAATTCAAACATGTGCATGCGAAGCATAAGTCAGTTTTTGATAGCCTTCCGTGGCAACCTGAATCACTCTTCAATCAAGACGGTGGTACATCAACAACTTTGTTCAGGCAGCTCATCCGCTTACTTACTTTTGGGTTCCAGATCATACGTCGGTTGTACTTTGTCCATCAACCCTCTGATGATGACATCCCCAGCAGATTTTCCTCTCGTCTATCATTAGACGATACGAGATTTGGATATGATTTTCCTCTCGTCTATCATTAGACGATACGAGATTTGGTTTTGATATTCCTCTCGTCTATCATTAGACGATGTGAGGTTTGGATATGATGTTCCTCTCGTCTATCATTAGACGATGCGAGATTTGGTTCAGATTTTACTCTCGTCTATCATTAGACGATGTGAGATTTGGATTTGATGTTACTCTCGTCTATCATTAGACGATACGAGATTTGGATATGATTTTCCTCTCGTCTATCATTAGACGATACGAGATTTGGTTTTGATATTCCTCTCGTCTATCATTAGACGATACGAGATTTGGTTTTGATATTCCTCTCGTCTATCATTAGACGATGTGAGATTTGGATATGATGTTCCTCTCGTCTATCATTAGACGATGCGAGATTTGGTTCAGATTTTACTCTCGTCTATCATTAGACGATGTGAGATTTGGATTTGATGTTACTCTCGTCTATCATTAGACGATACGAGATTTGGATATGATTTTCCTCTCGTCTATCATTAGACGATACGAGATTTGGTTTTGATATTCCTCTCTTCTATCATTAGACGATGTGAGATTTGGATTTGATGTTCCTCTCGTCTATCATTAGACGATGTGAGATTTGGATATGATGTTCCTCTCGTCTATCATTAGACGATGCGAGATTTGGTTCAGATTTTCCTCTCGTCTATCATTAGACGATGCGAGATTTGGATTTGATGTTCCTCTCGTCTATCATTAGACGATGTGAGATTTGGATTTGATGTTCCTCTCGTCTATCATTAGAGGATGTGAGATTTTGATATGATGTTCCTCTCGTCTATCATTAGACGATGCGAGATTTGGTTCAGATTTTCCTCTCGTCTATCATTAGACGATGCGAGATTTAGATTTGATGTTCCTCTCGTCTATCATTAGACGATGTGAGATTTGGATATGATGTTCCTCTCGTCTATCATTAGATGATGTGAGTTTTGGATATAATGTTTCTCCGTCCATCATTGGATGATGTTGAGAGTTGACGGCGATGTCAGGTGCTTATCAGATTTATGTTTGTCTGGCGGTGATGTCAGAGGTTTATTAGCACCATGGTTGTCTGGCGGCGATGTCAGAGTTTTGTATCCCCACAGGTACTTGGTGGAAATGTTGGATGTTTGTTTCTCAGAGTTATATTTAGCTGGTGGCGATGTCAGATGATTTGTTTTCCCAGCGGCGAGGTTGGATGTTTAGCTGGCGGCGATGTCAGATGATTTGTTTTCCCAGCGGCGAGGCTGGATATTTGTTACTGGCGGCGATGTCAAATATCTTTGTTTTCCCAGCGGCGAGGTTGGATGTTTGTTTCTGGCGGCGATGTCAGATGATTTGTTTTCCCAGCGGCGAGGTTGGATGTTTGTTACTGGCGGCGATGTCAGATGATTTGTTTTCCCAGCGGCGAGGTTGGATGTTTTTCTGGTGGCAATGTCAGGTGATTTAGTTTTCCAGCGGCAATGTTGGGTGTTTTGGTTGTCCGGCGGCGATGTCAGACGCTTTATTTTTGTGAATGACTGGCGGCGATGTCAGGTGTGATTTACCAATTGATTGTTTTGAATTTCTGACGACGATGTCAGAGGAATTTTATGTGGAGTTCTGACGGGGAAGTCAGATGTTTTACTTGGTTGATGGCTGACGGCGATGTCAGAGGTTTCTATTTTACGGTTGGCAAATTTCCGGGTTCTTTTGTATTCAATCACCTTCTACCTTGAATGTCCGAAAGCGCCTGCTTTTCATCCCTTCTGGTCCAAGTCGATTGAATAGGGGCAGCTGTTGCACCCTAAAATTTGCCCACCCATTTTCTAGCTTTGACTGGCTTTTGCTTCGTTTTTATCTGCATATCATTTGGGTTTCATTTTGCCCGTGTTATCGGCCAGATTGAATTTATCAGGATTTTAGCCGTTTTGCTCGCGTTTCAGGCAATTCAAATAATTCAAACGAGAAGTTCAGTGTCAAAATCGAGCGAAAGTCGTTTTCCTCGTGATAATTCAATCCATGTCGATAATATAGGCGCATTTCGGTGCCCGCCCGTTTTTCCATTGCATTTTGCATTTATTTATTATTTTTGCTTTATTTAATTATTTAGAATAGTTATTTATTTCTTTCTTTAGAATAGATTTTATTTTAATAGTTTTTAAATAGTTTTTTTAATTTAGTTAGAATTTTTATTAGAAATAGTTTTTTATTTATTTAGAATAGAAATAGATTATTTTTATAGCATAAATTTAATTTGTTTTAGAATTAAGTTAGTAATGTTAGAGATATTTTAGGATTTTAGAATTAAGTTAGTAATGTTAGAGATATTTTAGGATTTTAGAATTAATTAGATTTGATTTAATGTTAGAGATATTTTAGGATTTTAGAATTAAGTTAGTAATGTTAGAGATATTTTAGGATTTAAATAGTTTTTAGATTTTGATTTTTTATTCTAGAGTTTTAATAGTTTTTAATTTTTTTAAAAAATATTTTTTTATTTTAAATAGATTTAATTATATAGTTTAGAAATAGCTTTTAGGTTAAATATAATTTTTAATGTATTTTTATTATTAGGAGCTAAATAGAGTTTTATTTTGTTTTAATATAGAATTTTGTGTTGTGTGGATTTTATTAAGTTTTATAGAATTAATTAGAGTTATTTATAGTTTTTAGCTTATTTATTTATTTGTTATTTTATTAGAATATTTAATTTAATTAGGATTAATTATTATTTATTATTTAGATTTTTCTTTTATTTATTTATTTAAATTAGTTTTTATTAATTAGGATTTTATTATTAGTATTAATTTAATTAGTAGTTATTTAATTTAGGATTAGTTATTAGAATCATTATTAGCTAATTAAAGTATTATTAAGTTTTATTAAAGTCATCATTTTTTTACTAATCAACATTAACTAAAATATGAGAAAAAAAACAAATTGGGACAGCTTGCAATCTCACGCGGCCCTCCTCTGTACTACCCTGCTACAAATCCACACCAGACCAACAAACATATACTGTTGCAACAACAGTCCAAAATTCTGCACAAAGTCTTTTATGAAAACAACAACACAGCATTACAAGACAAAAAAGACTTGTTTGAGTGGTAGAAAAAGAAGAGTGAAAAAGAGCAGAAAAAAAAAACGGATACAACTCAGTGACCACCCTCACAATACCGGGATATCTTCTTGCCTTTTCAACAACTTCAAACAAAAACCTTCAACCACCATCCTCCCTTAAATTTTCATCTTTCTTCTTCAATCTAACAATCACAACAAAGCCGTTTAAATCCAAACCACAACTCAGAAAAACAAATAAGCACAATCCCTAATTTCTCTCTCCTTTTCCCCAAATCAATTTCAATGGCTCGTACCAAGCAAATAGCTCGCAAATCCACCGGAGGCAAAGCTCCAAGGAAGCAGCTAGCCACTAAAGTTGCTCGCAAATCAGCTCCGGCAACCGGAGGAGTGAAGAAACCACACAGATTTAGGCCAGGAACCGTTGCTCTGAGAGAAATCAGGAAGTACCAGAAGAGCACTGAGCTTCTCGTAAGGAAGCTTCCGTTCCAGAGGCTAGTAAGGGAAATCGCTCAGGATTTCAAAACCGATCTCCGATTCCAAAGCAGCGCTGTTTCTGCTCTTCAAGAAGCTGCTGAAGCATACCTTGTTGGTTTATTTGAAGATACAAACCTCTGCGCTATTCATGCTAAGAGAGTTACCATTATGCCCAAGTATATTCAACTTGCTTGCAGAATCAGAAGGGAGAGGGTTTAGTTTCGATCAGTGGGAGATAGGTGATGATGAATCGAAAGAATTGGAAGAAGAAGAGGACTGATGCGTTTTTGGCTTTCTTTTTTTCGTTTGTGTTGGTTTGGGGATTGGGACCGTCCGTGAAGCCCACCGTTTTTCATTATACCCTTTCTTTCCCTTTTTGTTTTATATAAATATTATATATTTCAGTTTACTTATTTTTAAATAAAAACAGTCTGTTTATTATACATGAAGTTTTTTTATTTTATTATTTCTATTTTATATTAGTTTTTAAGAAAACAATTTGTTCATATTATTATTATTATTATTATTATTATTATTATTATTATTATTATTATTATTATTATTATTATTATTATTATTATTATTCTCTTAACAGTTTTCATTTGTATATATATATATATATATATATATATATATATATATATATATATATATATATATATATATATATATATATATATATATATATATATATATATATATATATATATATATATATATATATATATATATATATATATATATATATATATATATATATATATATATATATATATATATATATATATATATATATATATATATATATATATATATATATATATATATATATATATATATATATATATATATATATATATATATATATATATATATATATATATATATATATTAGTTTAATAATATAGTTTTCTATTCATTTCTTTAGAATATTTTATATATATTGTCTAAACTTTTTCTTATATATTAGAGGTTTTACGTTTTATTTATTTCTTCATAGTTGATTCATTTCGCATTTGTCATTGGACTTGTTGTCCCATTTTCATTTGTTTTGGTCGATGACGACATTTCCATCGTTTAACCGTCAAATTACTGACGTGAAACAAAGGATCTGAGACCACCTCTTTCTCTCCTCATTTCTTGTCCCGATTCGATTCACCGACGCTATCAAAATATCTTCAAAATCAAATTCTTTGTATTGAATTAAAAAGAGAGGATTGGGTGTAGACCTCTTCTTCTTCGAGTGTTGGGATGCCCACTGTAGTGAGGGTGGTCTTGATGCTCGTCTGTCAATACGAAGACGTTTTCAATCCTTTCTCTACTAAAACCTCGGTTTCGTACCGAGTCCATTTTCAAACCATCTTTAAAATAAATTTCTCTTTGTATTGAATTAAAAAGAGAGGATTAGGTGTAGACCTCTTCCTCTCTGAATGTTGGGATGCCCACTGTAGTGAGGGTGGTCTTGATATTCATTTTTCAATACAAAGACGCGACTTTATCCACCATCTCGCTTTCACAACTTCCTTCCACAATTTTCACACCTAAAACCTCGGTCCTGTACCGAGTGCATTTTCAAATCTTTTCATAACAAAAACTTGAATGGTCGTGGAGTGGTTAGGCGTAGGCCTTCTCCTATCCCGAGTGCTGACGTTTACCGTAGGGTTCTCTGTCGCAAAGCACTTACCATTCAAAACCAGAAACATCTTTAATAAGAGAACAGAGTTCCCTTTGTATTGAATTAAAGAGAGAGGATTGGGTGTAGACCTCTTCTTTTCCGAGCGTTGGGATGCCCACTGTAGTGAGGGTGGTTTCGACGCTCGTCTTTCAATACGAAGACGCCTCGTTCAGCACACCTTTTTATAACAAAAACTTTGAGACAATGAATTGGGTACTACCCGTAGGGGTTACTATCCGAGGACCTATCTCGCCCCAAAAACAATCTCATCAATCAAACGTGACACCTTGCCTCGCATGGCGAAAACCAGTCTCCCAAAGGATATGTTACGTCCGTTCTACCGCAAACAGGTACGCATAAGTCTCCAAACGAGCGAGCAGCAAAACACCTAAACTGCTAGAACGCGCATGATAACATCATCCCCAAACACATCGGTTATTCGCACCGTAGCACGAACTATGTTGCTCTGATTTCTCATGCATAATGGGAATACGTAGGCATAGGATCGCGATATCCTAGCGAGCACCCTTTTTTTCTTTTTCACCCTTTCCTAGAAAGGCATGCTACGTCCGTTCTACCGCAAGCAGGTAACGCCTAAGTCTCCAACGAGCGAGCAGCAATACACCTAACTGCTAGAATGCGCACGATAGCAGCGTCTACCAAGACTTCCCCGCACACCGTAGGCCGAACTACGGCTGCTCTGATTCTTTACTTCGTTCAAGTAAAGATACGTAGGCACAAGGGCCACAATCCTTGCCGAGCACATTCCCCCTATATCTGTAGTTTCCCGAACTACGTCGACTCTGACTTTCTCATATTTGTTGAGAATACGTAGGCCTAGGACCGCGAAGTCCTATCGAGTCCTTTCTCTTCTTCCCCCCGTTACCTCTCCTTCCCCGTTTCTAAACCATTCTCTTTATCCCTTGGAACACTCTTTTATAGCATAATATTTAAGCAAATAATTCACACATCAACAAACAAAAGGTTCCCATCGAGTACGATGGATGCGAGGGGTGCTAATACCTTCCCTTTGCATAACCGGCTTCCGAACCCGTTCATGGTTGCGAGACCATCTTATCCTTTCTTTCTTAAGGTTTTCTCGATATTTTCCTTTTCCCTCATGGGATAAATAAAGTTCGGTGGCGACTCTTCTGTCCTTTCCTTTCGCCTCCCCGTCGTTGCGCGATGCGTTTTTCGAGTAGCGACAGATAGTCACATACCCAAGAAGGGTTCCTTTGCTTCGTCTGCAGCCACAGTTGAGTGGCCCGAGCGTTTGATGAGTCTGTCAGTGGAGGATATTGACTGGTTTGATAGAGATAGATTGGGTACTGAGATCATCTTCAGCTGCAGCGGGTTTCCGAACGTGCCTTTGATAGGCAGGAAGGGCTGTATAAACTATAATCCATCTCTGTTGGTCCGACAGTTTGCTTATGCTTTGAGAGCTCCGCCGAAGGATGAAGAGGTGCAGGAATCTCTGTACCTCACTGGTCTTCTAGAGGGGGATATGTTATCTAAGCTTCAGCGCGCTTGGAATGGTATCAGTAAGCGGGGAAAGCCGTCGCTGGGGAAGAGTAATAGCCAGGCCTACGCTCCATATGTGACTTGGATCAGAGCCAGAACAGATGCCATAGGGATGTCGTTTCCTCCTGCCAAGCCAGAAAGCCCTCCAGTGATCGAAGAGCCTACCACTGTGCCTATTCAGCAGCATAATCAGGTGCTAGCTGAGCGAGATGAGCTGAAAAAGGCAAATGAAGAATTGGAGAAAGAATTGGCTCAGCTCAGAAGCGAGAGAAGCGAAGCCGTTCATTCCTTCAAGAGGCAGACAGAGCTGGTGAACCAGCTGGGGACAGATCTGACAAAGCAGATAGCTGAGCGTGAGCGCATGGGTCGAGACTTCAAAGCTGTCAACGATGTACTGGCCACTAAGAAGCAGCACTTGGATGAAGCGTATCGGAGGATATCCAAGTTCAACCAGCATTGGAAGGCTACCCTAGCCAACAGGAAAGAGCGGGAGGATAAGCTGATGCAGCAGATCTCTAAGCTGAAAGCCCAGGTGAAGGCTAGTGAGAAGAGGTTTGATGAAGAAACCGCTCGCAGATATGTCGCCGAAGGCCAGCTCAACAGGGCTCTCGCTAACCTGAAGGAGCGCAAACTGACGTTTGAGTCCAAGAAGCGGAGACTAGAAGATTGTTTCGGCGAAGGAGCATGGGAAGATTCGGTCGAAGGTCTTCAGAAACGAAGGGGTTGTTAGAAGAGTTTTGCGCCCGTGGCCGTGCTTGACTATTTGTACTCCTTTTGTTTTGATCATTGTTGTATGTTGACCATCACCAGGCTTGTTGGTCGAGGTCACACTATTGATTCTGCTTGTACTCAGTGACGTTGTGTACTGCCTTGATGGGATTTCTTTATATATGAGACGTTATTTCCATGATTGGACTCGGACTTCTTATCAGCACTGGCACTCAGGCACTAGGATCGGGGGATACCTCCCTAACGCACAAACACATGTTTGCATATGCATGAAGCATCTGCATAACGAGCACTTTGTCGTTTTTCCTAACCCTATTCACCGCTATCCGACCAGAGCAAATCAAACCAGAATTATGGAGAAAGTGCAAACTGATGTTCAGGAACTCCGTGAAAGAATGGACCGCTTCATGGAGCTCATGCAAGCGGTCGCCAATGGCCAGGATCAGCTCAGAACCTTGGTTCAGCCTCTGATTTCAAGGGTCGATAGCAATGGCGTACTCCATGGCAGGACCGTGCCTACCCCTCCACCAGTTGAAACTCCTCAGAATGGCATCCCCGTGACCGGGGGGAATGGCAGTGCCAACGGCAATGTGATAGCTAATATGGGACTCAACGGTAATACGAAGGGCGTCGGTAATGGGAATTTTGAAGCTAACGTCAATGTTGGGCTGGGCAACGGCAATGTGGGTGTTGGAAATCTGTTCGGGCCTCAGCCGTGGTTAGAAGACCGTCGAGACAATGTGTTCTCTCAGAGAGGTGCTGAAGGGGAGCTGACTGCTGAAGAACGGCTTAGGTTCAAGGCCCTCGAGGATAAGATGAGGAATATCGAGAACCAGAACACCATGGGTGTTGATATGTCCAAGTTGAGACTGATTGCTGATTTCAAGGTGCCTCCCAAGTTCAAGGTACCTGACTTTGAAAAGTACAAGGGCACCACTTGCCCTCGCGTCCACCTGAGATCATACTACCGGAAAATGTCAGCTCATTCTGAGGACGAGAAGTTGCTGATGCACTTCTTTCAGGACAGTCTGTCCGGACCCTCCCTCGAATGGTACATGAGTCTGGAACCTACCAGTGTGCGCACGTGGAAGGAACTTGCTGAAGCATTCGTGCACCGCTACCAATATAACAGCGACTTGGCTCCGAACCGAGTCCAACTGCAGAATATGTCGCAAAGGAACAACGAAGGGTTCAAGGAATACGCCCAGCGGTGGCGTGAATTGGCAGCCAGGGTTCAGCCGTCGATGGTTGAACGTGAGCTTGTGGAAATGTTCGTAGCCACCCTCCCAGGGGTTTATTATGAGAAATTGGTCAGCAGTATGTCTGGAACCTTCTCAGATCTCATTATCACGAGTGAGCACATTGAAAACGGGATCAAACTGGGGAAAATTCAAGGTGATTCATCCTCAGCTGGAGGAGGCAAGAAACATTATGGTGGCAAAAGACGGGAAGGAGAAACGAGCACCGTAACCAACGCTCGAAGGAAGGGTAAAGGCCCTCACCAACAGGTGGCCAGCATAACTATCCCGGCAGTCTAACAGCCACAGCAGCAGCAGCAGCAGCCGAATCAACAAGGGTACAGAAAGTATCAGAACCGGGCACCTCTGTCGAGCCGTCACCTCGAGACACCGCCCATGTCCTATGCTCAGCTATTACAGACTCTGCTCCAGTTATAGCTAATCCAGAAGAGAACCCTGGCTCCCTTGACAGGGGCATCTCCGCCAGGTTATGATGCGAATGCAACTTGCGAATTTCACTCAGGGGCACCAGGCCACACGATAGAGAATTGCAAAGCCTTCAAGCACAAGGTGCAGGACATGGTGGACGCTAAGATCATCAATTTCTCAGATAATGTGCCAAACGTCACGAAGAACCCTATGCCAAATCATAGGGGAGGTGGGGTAAATGCCATTATCGAGGACGAGAGCTCGGATTTGTTGACTGACGTCAGAGATCTGAAGACACCGCTTAGCTTCGTTAAAGCCAAGCTAATGAAAAGAGGTTACTTCCCGGGCTGTGGAGAACTGTGCATGGGCTGTGCGACTAGTCCTGATGGATGTGAACAGTTGATAGAGGGGATTCAGAGTCTGATGACCGAAGGAATCCTGCAGTTTAGCCGAAGGGCCGAAAGCGGATCGAGAGAGGTAATGCTGAAGCAAGATGATGAGGTTGCCACCATCACCATCCCTCGTCGGACGATAACTATTTCTGCACCCAGGCCGCCCACAATTACCATCACCAAAGCTGAGCCGATACCTTTCGAAAGCACTAATGTCGTCCCATGGCATTATGGGGCAGAGGTCTACTGCAAAGGACAAAGGTTAGAACTGGAACCATCAGGGTCATGTGCGGAGAACCTAGCGGGCGTTAGCGGAATTACTCGCAGCGGAAGAGTGTTTGCACCACCTGAGGTCGTGGCGGACAAAGCGGACAGAGCTGATGCAACTGATAAAGGTAAAAGTAAAGTCGTTGAAGAGATCCCTTGTGGGGCAGAAAAAGACTTACTTGTTAAAGACGCCGAGGAATTTATGAGGTTGATTAAAAAGAGTGACTACAAGATCGTGGATCATCTCCATCAAACACCCTCAAAAATCTCCATCCTGAACCTGTTGCTGTGTTCTAAGGCACATCGCAACGCGCTGCTGAAGGTGTTGAATGTCGCGTATGTGCCGCAGGAAATATCAGTAAACCAGTTGGAAGAGGTCGTAGCCCACGTGAATGCTGGAAATGGGTTAGGGTTCACTGACCTAGAGCTGACGCCGAAGGGGAGGAACCATAATAGCGCCCTGCACATCTCGATAGAGTGTAGGGGAACGATTATGTCTCACGTGTTGGTAGACACAGGGTCATCGCTCAATGTTCTTCCGAAGAAGGCATTAATGAAGTTAGATACTCACGGAGTGATTTGCACACCCAGTGATTTGGTTGTGAAAGCGTTCGATGGAACCAAACGCCATGTTTTCGGGGAGGTGACGTTGCCAATCCAAGTGGGGCCGGAAACATTCGATGCGGTCTTTTACATTATGGACATCATACCTGCCTACAGCTGTCTCTTAGGCGACCGTGGATCCATTCTGCTAGAGCCATGACCTCCACATTGCACCAGAAGCTCAAGTACGCTGTTGGAGGTAGCATCGTGACTGTATGTGGCGAGGAAGACATAATGGTGAGCCATTTGTCGTCCTTCAAGTATGTTGAGATGGATGAGGAAATCCACGAAACCCTATGCCAAGCATTCAAAGCTTTTAAAGTCAAGGACGTAGCTCCTGTAGTCACTGAGAAGCCAGAGATGACTCTCTCTTCCTTCAAGGAAGCCCGGGCCGTTGTCCAAACCGGATCTACCCCAGGCTGGGGGCGAATTTTGGAGATACCTAACAAGCAAGACAAGTTTGGGTTAGGGTATTCTCCTGGAGCTGAAGCCTCCTCTTCCAGCAGTGCATCGCGAGGTAAAGGGCCAATCCAGTTTACCAGTGGCAGGGTGACATTTGAAAGCGTCAACGCAGTGTCTGAAGACAGCGGAGATAGCGACTACGACCTGGACTCTTGGATCCAGCCAAGCAAGCTAGGCGAGAGCCTCAACAACTGGTCCGTCAGGGATATCATCCAGATGACAAGCAAAGAGTAATGATTTACTTTTTCCAATCATTGTACAACCCTATGTCCTACCCGGGGCATAGTGGTTTTATTGTCAGGGTCTCGTTTGATTATGTACAAGCATTTTATCAATAAATCAAAAGGCGTTTCTCTTCGTATTCAAATATTGTGATCTCTGTTATTCCTGTTTTATATTTTTTTTTGAAAAACAATAAAATGGCAATGGGGTTTGTGCTAACCTGCATATCCTTGTTTTAAGCTTAACCCTTGTTATTGCAGGATCCACATAGCAGATGACATCGACTCTGGACCTTCTACGACTCACTTCGACTTCGATTGCCCGATCTATCAAGCCGAAGAAGAGATTGATGAAGACGAAGACCTTCCCGAAGAGTTGGCCCGCTTGTTGAAACAAGAAGAGAAAGTTATTCTGCCTCACGAGGAGGAGATCAAGATTGTGAATCTGGGTTCTGAAGAACTAGTCAGGAATGTCAGGATAGGGGCTGCATTGCAGAGTGATGTCAAGCAGAGATTGGTCGAGATGCTAAGAGAGTATAGTGACGTCTTTGCTTGGTCATACGAAGATATGCCCGGGCTTGATACTGACATCGTGGTCCATCACTTGCCGCTGCGAGAAGATTGTCCTCCCGTTAAGCAGAAGCTTAGGAGGACGCGACCAGATATGGCCGTTAAGATCAAAGAAGAGGTGCAAAAGCAACTTGATGCTGGCTTCTTAGCGGTCACCACTTACCCTCCGTGGGTCACCAACATAGTGCCTGTACCGAAGAAGGACGGTAAGGTACGAATGTGCGTCGATTATCGGGATTTGAATAGGGCGAGCCCTAAAGATGATTTCCCACTACCTCATATTGATGTGTTAGTCGACAATACAACTCAGTTCTCCGTATTTTCGTTCATGGATGGCTTCTCCGGCTACAATCAGATCAAGATGGCGCCGGAGGACATGGAGAAAACTACGTTTATTACACCTTGGGGAACGTTCTGCTATAAGTTAATGCCTTTCGGTCTGAAGAACACAGGGGCCACTTACCAACGAGCAATGGTTACTTTGTTTCATGATATGATTCATCATGAGATTGAAGTCTATGTTGATGACATGATTGCGAAGTCCCAAACGGAGGAGGGACATCTGGTCAATTTGCTCAAGCTTTTTGAGAGGCTTAGGAAGTTCAAGTTGAGGCCGAATCCTAACAAGTGCACTTTCGGAGTACGGTCTGGAAAACTACTGGGGTTTATCGTGAGTGAAAGAGGCATCGAGGTTGATCCTGCGAAGATAAGAGCGATACAAGAGATGCCAGCGTCAAAAACAAAAAAAGAAGTTTGTGGCTTCCTGGGCCGAATAAACTACATTGCAAGGTTTATCTCTCAGCTCACGGCCACGTGCGAACCGATGTTCAAACTGGTAAAGAAAGATCAGGCGATTATCTAGAACGAGGATTGCCAGAAGGCATTTGATAAGATAAAACAGTATCTGCAGGAACCTCCAATCTTGATACCCCCAGTGGCCGGACGACCCTTAATCATGTACTTGACAGTTCTTGGGAATAGTATGGGGTGTGTTCTCGGTCAGCACGACGAGACGGGCAGAAAGGAGCATGCCATTTACTACTTGAGTAAAAAGTTCACAGACTGTGAATCTCGTTACTCGATGCTGGAGAAAACGTGTTGCGCACTAGCCTGGGCTGCCAAACGTTTACGATAGTACATGCTCAATCACACAACCATGCTAATTTCGAAGATGGATCCGATCAAGTACGTCTTTGAGAAGCAAGCGCTTCGGGGCAGGATTGCCAGATGGCAAATGGTGTTGACAGAATATGACATTCAGTACGTTTCCCAGAAGGCCATCAAGGGAAGCGTATTGTCTGAATACCTTGTCGAACAGCCGATCGAGGATTACCAGCCGATGAAATTTGAATTCCTTGATGAGGATATCATGTTTCTCAAAGCGAAGGATTGCGATGAACCGTTGCCCGACGAGGGTCTAGACCGGAAATCCCAATGGAAATTGATATTTGACGGGGCGGTTAACTCTTACGAAAGTGGCATTGGAGCGATCATCATGACTCCCCACGGATCCCACATCCCGTTCACCGCGAGAATGACGTTTCCGGTCACCAATAATGAAGCAGAGTACGAAGCATGCATCATGGGTCTAGAAGAGGCAATTGATTTGAGAATCAAGAACCTAGACGTATATGGTGACTCGGCACTTGCGATTAACCAGATTAAAGGGGTGTGGGAGACTCGTCAATCGAATTTGGTGTCGTACATGAACTATGCCAGAAGGCTGCTTCCGTTCTTTGATCGAGTGGAACTCCATCATGTGCCCAGAGCTGAAAATCAGATGGCTGATGCCTTAGCCACGTTGGCTTCGATGTAAAAAGTCAATTTTTGGAATGAAGCTCCAAGGATTGTCCTTTCTCGTCTTGATAGACCTGCATTCGTCTTTGCGATCGAGGAAGCCTCTGATGGCAAGCCATGGTTCCATGACATCCAGACTTTCCTTATGACTAAGGAGTATCATGCGGGAGCGTCAACCCAGGATAAGAAGACTCTGAGGAGGCTGTCTGGAAATTTTTATCTCAACCCTGATGGAGTTTTGTATAAAAGAAACCACGATCTCGTGCTACTCAGATGCGTAAATGAGAAAGAAGTGAGTATGCTCATGGAAGAAGTCCATGAAGGCACATTTGGTACGCACGCCGGCGGGCATGCTATGACCAGAAAGATCCTGAGAGCAGGGTATTACTGGCTGACGATGGAGTCGGATTGCTTTAAATTCGTGAAGAGATGTCATAAATGCCAGATTTATGCTGATAAAATTCATGTACCGCCGTGCCCGTTGAATGTCATGTCCTCCCCGTGGCCGTTCTCCATGTGGGGCATCGACATGATAGGCAAGATCGAGCCCACTGCATCTAACGGTCATCGCTTCATTCTAGTAGCTATCGACTACTTCACCAAGTGGGTGGAGGCAGCCTCATATGCTAATGTGACCAAGCAGGTGGTGGCTAAATTCATAAAGAGGGACATCATTTGTCGTTACGGAATTCCCGAGCGGATCATTACTGACAATGGTTCAAATCTGAATAACAAGATGATGAAGGAGCTGTGCCGGAGTTTCAAGATTGAACACCACAACTCATCTCCTTACCGGCCGAAGATGAATGGCGCCGTTGAAGCGGCTAACAAGAACATCAAGAAGATTGTACAGAAGATGGTTGTGACCTATAAAGACTGGCACGAGATGTTGCCATTGGCACTGCACGGTTATCGTACAACGATACGTACATCAACCGGGACAACTCCTTTCTCCTTAGTGTACGGTATGGAAGCTGTCCTACCGTTAGAAGTGGAGATCCCTTCTTTATGAGTTTTGGTTGACGTGAAACTCGACGAGGCAGAATGGATTAAGAATCGACTAAACCAACTCAGCCTGATGGACGAGAAGAGGTTAGCATCGATTGCATATGGTCGTCTGTACCAAAGCCTAATGAAGAAAGCTTATGATAAGAAGGTGTGTCCTAGAAGCTTTCAGACGGGTGATCTCGTCCTGAAGAAGATTCTTCCTCCACACTCCGATCACGGGGGCAAGTGGACTCCCAATTACGATGGTCCGTACGTCGTCAGCAAGGTCTTCTCGGGAGGAGCTTTGTTGTTATCCACGATGGATGGCGAAGATTTTGCATCCCCGGTGAACGCGGGCGCAGTTAAAAAATACTTTGCTTAAAAATGACCCGCTGGAAAGAAAAAGAATATCCAGGCAAAAATGGGGCATCCCGGCGAACCATAAAAAAGGAAAAAGGTTCGGGAAAAAATTAGGGATATAAAGAAAAGAATGTACACCCGCAAAGTCGAAAACCCAGATGGGTGACTTTGGCAAAAAAGGGTATCCCGGTGAATCGAAAACCCGAAAGGGAGATTCAGGCAAAAGTTAGGGATTTGAAAAAAGCAAATGACTCTGTTCCGCGTATGGACTCTCATTGTTTAGTGGTTTGGAGGACCTGAGGACCGTTTATCTGAATCAATCTCTTCTGAAGCTGAAGCGTCGGAGAAGTATCGAAGTCGAGTGGGTCATAGAGGGATCAACTCATGGTGTTCGTCTACGCCTCATTGCCAACATTTGTGCATATACTGATGTATATTTATATTGTATATTTGCGCAGCTTCCTCATTCCAGGAGCTTGCATCTGTTGTAAAACATTTTTACCCATTCAGGGGTTCGTTATCAATAAAATGTATACTATTCAGCAATTCTGTTTGCCTGCTTAGCATCTATCTGTTTTGTTTGCGAAAAAGAACGCCGATGTTTTTGATAAAATGTGCATACATAAACTTACTGGCCTAGGCCACTTATTGTTGAAACCATGAATTACTTGAACATTATCACAAGATGATAACCTTGATAGGTCTCTTTTGAGAAGGGTATCTTGTCTGTTTGTTTGTGTTGTTGCAGGTATAGCCTATTCTGGGCAGTACGCCGTATGTTTCCCAAGCAGGATGATTCCTTCTCCTCCAGCAAAGTTCAACAGCCTATCCCCATAGAGTCTGAACATGAGATCGTAGGCATTGATATGTCTCCCCAGGTAGAGAAGTATCTCCCCAATCAGAGGTATCCTGAAGGATCGCCATCTCCCCAGCTGAGTCATAAACTGAAGTGTGCAGCAATCGATAGTTCAGACTGAAGTCTCCAGCGGAATTGAAATTCCCTACAGAGTTGCATTCCCCCGACATGCAGGACGATTCCTACGTCCCCAGCCGAGTCTGCAGTTCCCCAAGAGAGCCGAGTCCTTGGAAGCCGTTCGGGCCATGATTGGTTTTCCCCAGTAAAGTGTTGAATAGCTGATGCTGTATCTCCCCATCGGAGTCGTTATCTCCAGGAAAGTAGTCGCGAAGGCTGTGCAGTTTATTTCTGCGATTGACATCGTTTTCCTCAGCAGTTGTGGTTCGTATGCCTAGACCAGCAGGTCCAAGTTCTCGTAGAACTTTATTCCCCTGCAGCCGTCGACTGAAGATCATTTCCCCAGGCGGAGTCCGATCGAGATTGGTGTAACTTATTCTCCTTGGCAGGATGATTCCTCATCTCCACCAGAGTGGTCCCTTCTCTTTGACAGGAGGATTCTCCCGTCAGCATTTATTTTGCTGATGGGGTCGCAGCATTTTGCATGATTGCATAGCATTTACCCTAAACGCGTAGCATTTCCACTGTGTGGAGCATTGCGCCAGTGTCAAACATATGCATATGAAGCATGAGCTAGGTCGTTACCGTTCTTGTTTTGCAGGTGTTCCCCGACGGGTTGCTTGCTCAGGACGATTCCTGAAATCTCAGAAGAGTTGTAGGGCTCAAGATAATTCTTAAAGTCCCCAGCAAAGTCGTTTGCCCAAGATGATTCTTGGATTCTCCAGCAAAGGTGTTTGTGTAAGATGATTCTTAAAACCCCCAGTGAATTTTCCAGAGTTGGCTGCTCAAGTTGATGCTTAGAGTCTCCGACAGAGTGCTTGCTCAGGATGATTCCTGAAACCGCCAGCAGAGTTATTGGTTCAGGATGATTCTTGAAATCCCCGACGGAGTTATTTGTTCAGGATGATTCTTGAGGTCCTCAGCAGAGTTGACTCATCCAGAATGATTTCTGGATCCCCAAAGCAGAGTTACTTGATAGTTCTCCAGAATCCCCAGCGGAGATGCATCATCCCTAGCAGGTTGCTGGACAGCGAAGTTGAAACTTCCATGGAAGACTTGATGATTGAAGTCCAACCATATTAACAAAGTAGTTCTCTCAGCTGATGCGGAGTTCTTGATGGCAGAAGTTGGGATATCCCCAATTGTTTCATGATTGACTGAGAATTCTATCCCCGACTTACTAATGAAGTCCGGCTGATGCCCGAAAATTTCTGTGAATGCCCGATGGCATGATTAAATTGATGGATGACCTGATGAGTCCCAAGGAATCTTGATGCCTGACGGCATGATCGACCATGTATCACCGGTTACCGTGTGACCAATTCTCCAGCTAGTTGCCGTGCAGCTAATATTTCAGTTTCCGAAGATTTATCCCCTCAGAGTACCGTATACTTGTGCATTTTGCAAATTTCCGGGTTTGTTGGTATTCAACCGTCTTTTACCTTGATTGTTTGAGATCCGTTCGCTTCTCACCCAGTCAGGTCCAAGCCGTTTGAATAGGGGCAGCTGTTGCACCCCAAAATTTGCCCAACATTTCTCTACCTAGCTTATGTTTCATTTCATTCACATTAGCATTATCATTTGCATTTCATTGACATGTACGCAGGAGATCAAGAGGTATGATTACCAATAAAGGTCTAAACAAGAGTTTGAAGCTAGCTAAGAAGGTTATTCAGGTGCTCAAGGGTTGATATCCTTGTCAGAGAAGTTAAAAGATCCTCATAGAGAGTGATTGAAGCCAAGAGGGTGTGTCTCCTAACTTGAGAGTTGTGGGAAGTCATTAGATGATTCTGAAGCCATGAAGTTGGACTTTAGGTCTTGAGAGAGCTCATGAGATGTTTTGAAGAGCACTTTGAGGCCTAGACAGATAATTGTGCAAGATTAAGAAGGCTCAGCCATGAGTGGTGCAATTAGGGTTTGACTGGGTCAACCCTAAGTCAACTGATGATTTGAAGGAGGTTGAGACCTAACTCAAAGGCCATGTGATCATGGATTGATGCATTGAGATGTTATAAGGATGATTCCAAGGTTAACTCATCATGATTGAAGAGTTTGAGGAGTTTCAAGCTAGGGTTTCTAAGGCTTGACAGTGTAAAATCCCCTAGTTTGACCCCTATCTTCAAGGCAGTTTATCTCAAGATGTGATTGTCATCTCATCTTATCCCCAACATGAATGTTGTAGGTCAGATCTTAGCTTTAATTTGAGTGCTAGAAGTCCTTGATAGGAATTGTAGAACTCAAGTTATGACTTTGACAAGTTACAGGTCATCTGAGGTATGTGAATTTGGGGGCTTGAAAGTTACCCAACTTACATCCAACTTTTGCCCTAGAAGGATTATTCCTATGAACTTTTGGTCAACATGAATGTTGTTCCTTATCCTCTTAGATTTCTATAGAATACTATAAGTCCTTGATAGGATTTGTAGAACTCAAGTTATGGCTTTGACAAGTCAAGGGCATTTTGGTCATTTGGAGATTATAGGTCATTTCAACCATAATGCCATAACTCCTATTTCCAAGCTTCAAATGGGAAAATGTTCAACATCAAACTTGTTTAAAATGATTTTTTAAGGCTATTCAAGAGGTCATGAGATGTTGGAATTTCTTGTAGCTCAAAGTTGGAAAAATGGCCTAAAATAAGGGTATAAGTTAAATGAACCAAGGTTGGAAATTGATATTTTTGATCTACATATCCAAACCAAGGCATGTAATATATCATTTTGACTCTAAAACACATTTTAAGAACATTGGTTTAGCCACATTTTTGAATTGAAGTTCAATTTGTGGACTTGCTTTGAAAAGTAGTTACTTACATCTTAAGTAACATTTGCAAAACCTAAATTCAAGGCATAATCAAGGTACCTTGCAAGCCAAACACATCCAAAATGTCACTAGGGGAGAAATTGGAAGAGAATGGGATTGATTTCAGGCTGTTAACAGAATTATGCACACGATGGCATGTGATTGAAATTCTCATGACATGAGAGATTGAACTTCTCATTAGAAGGATCTAGAGGTTTCTAGATCATCCACACGTGGTCTATATATTGAGTAGAGGTGATCCAAGGCCAAGGTTGGTGATGATTGAAGGAGAGAGCAGAGATTGAGATTGAAATTTCATTGCTTGCAACTGAATTCGGTTACATCATTTCTCTCACTTTCCATCCAGTTTCTTGATTGCAATCTTTTCCATGGATGCTAGGGATTGATTCCAGATCATAATCAAGGGAAATTCGTGGCTGATTGGTGTTCTTGAGCTCATATTTTTCCACCTGCAACTCAGATTCGAATCCAAGAATTGAAGCCATTTCAATCAATTCTATTGCATACAGAAGCTTAGAAGTGATTCACTAAGGAGTCTGGAGCATTTGAGGGCTTGATTTGAGGTCTTTCTACTTCTGTGCACGCGAATTTTTTAGGTTGGTAACCTTCAATCTCTGGCTTGTTTTAGTTAGAATTAAGAGGAATTAGGATGTTAGATGCATTGTAGAACGGTGTAGGAAGGTTTTCAGATCGTTAATTTGAGAATTAGTGACCAATTAGGGATATTTCCATTTTCGGTTGAGAGTTGGTTCTTGCGAATCTTGAGGTTTCAGAGAGAATTAAGGGCATGAATGAATTCGTGAGGAAATTTGGGACATGTTTCATTAAGGGATCGTGGCCAATGGTGGACTCTATGGCAAACTAGGGTTGTGAGAAGATGACCGGAGAAAGTCACCGGCGGTGGCTTTGGGCGCGCAGGTGGCCTGAGTTGCAGAGATTTGAAACGAGGAAGATGACTTGATAGCCATCAGATCAAGGTTGGACTTTGACTAGGAACCTCATCCAACGGCCACACGTGCGTCTCATTTTGTGCTGAGGTCTGAACTAATTGAAACGATGCGTTTCATTAATCAGTGGTTTTTGGGCTTAAGGATCCAACCGCTACTCACACCCCCCTGATGGCCCAATTGCTTTAATGAACTGCTTTTGCTTACTATCTGCACCGTGTGTTTATCATTTTAGTTTGATTTTCTTTAATTTTTTCATTTTATTCATGGTTTTTGATAAAATCATAAAAAATGGAAAAATAGCTCAATTGATCCCATTCTTTTTGCATTAGATTCATGATAGAATCTAGTATTTTTTAGATAAAAAGTATTTTCATTTCCTGCATTTTCTGATTTTATGGGAATTTTTACATTTTAATTGATATTAAAATAGTCATGCTTGATAGTTGATTTTGTGGAATTTTATGTGATCATTTGATGATGATTTTGATCCTGATTTTTTGTGAGTAGTTAGCATAGATATGCATGCTCCCCATAGATTTTGCTCACATTTTTGTGATGAATGTAAGTGGTAGTTTTAGGTTGAAACATTAGGAGCTCCATTTTTAGGGTTTATGGTTGATACCTTATGATTTAGGTTTTAGATCTAGAACTTGGTGGATGATTCAACCTCTGGTTTTTGTATGAGGCATTCTTAATTGAAGTAGGATCCCTTAGGAATTTTTGTAGGATTTTTCAATATAGTTTGCTATTTTTGCTTGATTTTAGTTTAAGTGCTAGTTTTAGATGATTCTAATGCACTAACTCAACTAGATTAACTTCTTTAGTTCCCTTAGATTAGGGTTTTTCTTTGCTTGCTCTTGGATGATGTTGAAGGCAAGTTGAAGATGCATTGGATTGCTTGAAGAGGCTTGGATTTGAAGATCTTCCCTTCTTTTGGTATAGTTTTGTGTAGGTGTTAAGATTAGGGTTTTTGTAGGCAGAGCTTCTGGATAGATCCTCTTTCTTCATAAACATGGAATATGTTGATCAATTCCATTATTCCCTATGATGCAAGGTCCCCTTGTAAAGGCCTCATCCCTACTTTGGTAGGATGTGTGGCTCTCTACAAGTTGGTAGAACCTTTGAGGGTCCCTTTCTCTGATGATAGGATGCTTAGTGGTGACCTTTGGTCTTCACCCTGCTACCAGTCATCCCAACTTTGCTCTTGATGGATGCATCTCTCTCCCTTGTTAGAGGATGGAGTTCCTTGCTTGAAGAAGGTTGAAGGCTAGAAGTTGATACTTCTTTGTGATTGAAGATTACTCTGAGAAGCTGAAGCTTGTAGATCAGGAAAAGCTAGTTGATACTGGTAAAGAAGAGAGGGCTGAAGCCTGAAGGTCCAGAAGAACAAGGTGATACTTGTGAATAAGATCAAATTGAGATTGGGTGAAGAGCTGAGGCTTGAGGAATAAAGGGTAAGTTGACACTCATGTTGATGCATTGAGAGCCTGAAGGAGTCAAGTTGATACTTGCAGTTATGAGTGAAGCCTGAAGGTGGAGTTGACTGGAGAGCTGAAGCTTGAAGAAGAAAGAACAGGTGGCTACTTGTGTTTGATGCATTGAAACCTTGGAGAGGAAAGTTGATACTTGCTATTGAAGATGATAGCCCTGAAGATCTGTTGAAGATTGATGACTGGACTACTGTCAAAGTTGGTTTAGTTGTAGGAGTGGTTGATCTTTTTTCTTTTCTGTACTGATGTGCCTTGTTTGACTTGCTTGATGCATTAGAATAAGTTCATATCTAGATTGACTTAAGCTAGGAGCATGATTGCACTAGAGGTTGAGTTGCTCCCTCTGCTTGTATTTTTACTGTATGGCTTTGCTTGCGGGTATTCGGTAGAGCTCTGCTCCCTTGCCTATGTGGTTTGTGTTTTTGCTTGATGGCATATTATTTCACTTCCCTCTGTATGATTGCAATTATTTTGCTTGATGGCATGTTATTTTCTGTATGATTGCAGTTATTCATATCTGGCTTGAGGTTGAGATGAGCTTGTGGAGGCTGATGCCCCACACACACTTCCTCCCTCACTTGCATTGCATGCATTTTACTGTATTACCGTCTACTGTTTCAGCTGATGCTTTATCTGTTTCTGTTTATCATTGATATGATCCCCTAGGAATCTCACTTCCTTTGATAAGGAAGTGATGATAGAACTTTAGGTTGAAACCTATGCATGATAACTTCTAGAAGTTCCCTATTTCAAACCTCAACCATAGGATGAATCCTTGGCATGACAACATTAGGACTTGATAGTCTTCCCTTAGTTGAGCCTGTTCTCTCTTCTCATCTCAAAACAAATTAAACCACAGTAATAAAGGTTAACTAATGTCGTACGTTACGAGCCTTAAGCTATCTGAGAAAGGATTGTTGGAGAGTTTCTTTTCAACAGTCTGGATGTTTAGTATGGTACCCTTTGGGTGACATGCGACGCATTTACTCTCAGGTCATAGTCTCTAGTGCGATACTGGTTGCAAACATCCATAAAAAACAGTTCTTCCGTAAAAGACAGAAAACAAACTTCAAACTTTTTGCCCCGTGGGCCCATAATTCAAAGGAAGCTTTTCTGAAGAAAAGAGTGTCGTTAACTCCCAGTTCTACCGCAAATGGTAACGCATAAGTCTCCAAGGGTCGAGCTGCGTACATCCAACTGCTGGAACTGTTTGTTAACCCTACTCGATAAAAACAGATGAATCTGAATTCCCGTAATCCGTATTATCCCGAACTACGTAAGCTCTGATATCTCAAGCCTGTTGAGAGTACGTAGGCACAATACTGACGTATTGGTGAGCCACCTTCCCCGTAACCCGTAGTCAGCCGAACTACGTTGACTCTGATTTCTCATTCTCTGATGAGAATACGTAGGCATATAGTGTGACGCTTTGCCGAGTCATTTTCTTTTCTTTTTTAGACCAGCCTCGACAGGTAGATAGATAAAACCAACCCGTCCAGTAAACACAACAAGCGTGGATCCCATCGAGTACGATGGACGTGAGGGGTGCTAATACCTTCCCCTTGCGTAACCGACTCCCGAACCCAAACATAGGTTGCGATGACCTTGTCTTATACCTTTTCGTCAGGTTTTTCCGATCGTTTCCTTTCCCGCTCTAAGGGATAAATAACGAAAGGTGGCGACTCTTCTGTTTTGCCGGCACCTTATTTTTGCGGTAGCGACACTTAGCCATTGATGTAGATCATGATGGATGCTTTTGTGCTTTTTTCATAATCCTTGAAATGTGTTGATCATGACATGATGTAACTTTTCACCTTCTTTGATTCCTACCTTGTATGACCAATTTTTATTTGGCTTTCTTATTAGTGATGTTTGATAAGGTCTTAAGTCAGTTTGCTTATGCATCTATGTGGTTGTCATTGCATATCTTCTTCAACTTTGATATGTGGAATCTTTGAGCATGACAGGTGATGATTGGAATATGTGTGCTAAGTGTTTACTTTTTCCATCTTGATTGTCTTGATTCATAAATCATAAGCATGCTTTGACTTTAGCATTGAAGTATGTCACCTAAGAATTGATTGTTGAATCTTCTTACCCTTGTGATGTTTGAGTTGATTGCTGGATACCTTGATATTTCTTCTCCTCATCTCCTTTTTCTTCCTTTGAGATTTGGGTACTTGGTGGTTTTTATGATTGACTTGTTTAATGTTCACTTGTGTTTGTTCACATGCTCCCTTAAGGCTCCTAGTCAAACTCAATTTCTGATTAAGTTTGGAGTGGGATAGACATTAGGCTCTCAATCCTCTTCCTGACAACATCAAGTTAGCTCCTTTTCAACGATAACATTAGGTCTATCTCTTGTATGACAAAATTAGGTATACTTCCCTTTCTCATCCTCAACTATAGGATCATTTGGCATGATAACATCTAGGTGAGTTCCCTTAGATTCTTCTTTGCCCTTTTAGTCTCTTCCTTCTTTCTCCAATCAAATCAAAACATGTAATAAATACGATAAGTATTGTGCGTCACGAGCCTTAAGTACATAGGAAATGATGAGTGGGAGTCTCTCCTTACTCCTTCTAGAGTGCTTGGCATACGTCCCGTTTGGGGGAAATCTTGCAAAATATTTGCTCATATGTCATAGGCTTTAGCATGAAAGACATCACAAACCAATTCAAATCACTTCTTTAAAACTCTTTGGACAAATTTAAATCATTTTTGTAAGTGCTCTTGATTGGATGCATTTTGTGGCAAAATATAAGTACATATATGAATGTCATGTTTGATGTTATTACATTCATAATATGGACTGTGCAGGGTAAGTTAACTAAGCTAACTATAAGTTAAGCTGGATGTCATACTCAATGTTATGACATAGGTCGTATGACATCAAGCGGAAGTTTGTTTTTCTGGTAGCTATAACTCAGGAAACAACTCAGAAGCTCAAGCTGGAATGCAGGAGACATTTTAGACGCCCTAGGGGAACTAATATGTACCTGATTAAAGAGGCAAACGTGCAGAATACAAAAGTGAGGTTTTATGATGGATAAAACCTAATGTATGCGCCCAGGCCCAAGGACTGATGTGCTGCTACAAATACCAGGAGAGGCAATCCTAAAAGGCAGAGAAGCAAAGAAATCACCATAGTGGTTTAGAAGTGAAGAGTTTGTTCTTCATGTTTGTGTCTTAGGAATACTTGTAACCCAAGCAATTGTTGATTGCATTGGTTAGGTAGTTTCTAGGTTGTGTATCACTTGAAGCTGTTAAGTAAGAGTGTATGTCACTTGATCAAAGCTTTGAAGCAAGATCAAGGTGTGTGTGTGTAGGTGAAGTGTATCTTCAATCTACTGTTTAATTTGTAACTGATTGTTATCACTGGTGTGTGATTGTAGGGATGTTTATTACTAGGTGAGATCTAGGGAAACAAAATTCTGGTATTATGGATAAAGATATTGGATTCACCAATAGACCTCCAATTCTGGATGGTTCAAATTATGACTATTGGAAGCCTAGGATATTTCCTTCCTAAGGTCCTTGGACAGCAAGGCTTGGAGAGCTGCAAACTTTGGTTGGGAACATCCTGTGAAGACTAACAAAGATGGAGTATCTATGCAAATTCCTGAAGAGGAATGGACCAAAGAGCAAGAGGCATTGGCTCTTGGAAACTCTAAAGCATTGAATGCACTCTTCAATGGTATAGACAAAAACATCTTTAGACTGGTCCACCACTGTGAACTAGCAAAGGATGTTTGGGACACTCTCAGAACTACTCATGAAGGAACCTCCAAGGTCAAAATGTCAAGACTTCAAATGCTGACCATAAAATTTGAAATCTAAGAATGAAGGAAGATGAGACCATTCATGACTTTTACATGAATGTTCTTGAACTAGCTAACACTTCAGGAGCCTTGGGAGAAAAGATGGTTGAAGAAAAGCTTGTAAGAAAGATACTAAGGTCACTACCTAAAAGGTTTGCAATGACGGTAATAGCCATTGAAGAAGCTCAAGACATATGCCACATGAAAGTGGATGAACTCATTGGATCTCTTCAAACTTTTGAGATGGGGATGTGTGATCAGGCTGTGGAGAAAAAGAGCAAAAGTATAGCCCTCGTCACAAACTCTGCAGAGGAGTCAGATGAGGAAGAAGTGGAGAATCTATCAGAGGCAATAGCCCTACTTGAGAGACAGTTCAACAAACTGGTTAAAAGGTTAAATGCCAAGTCTAAACCTTATTCCAAAGAAAAGGCTGAAGAAAAAATCAGTACAGTTCAGTGCCATGAATGTGAAGGGTATGGTCATATCAGAAAGGAATGTCCAACATACTTCAAGAAAAAGGGAAGAGGCCTGACTGTCACATGGACTAATTCTGACAGTGAATCAGAAGAAGAAACAGCCAAACGTGTCACTACTCCCTCCACGGTGTACTTATCTGATGGTGATTTAAGTGAAGAGGAATTGAGTTTTGAAGACCCTATAGCCTCATATCAGAAGCTTCACATCAGAAGTGTAGAACTGTACCAACAAGGAGAGCTTCAGAAGGAAATTATCAAGGTCTTAGAAGCTGAAAGGAAAGAGCACCTAGCCACGATACACTCCCTCAGAGGTGAGGTAAATGATCTGAAAAATGAGAAGGATCAAATGGCTAAATCCATAAGGATGCTTAACTCTGGGACTGACACCCTAGAGGAGATCCTTCAGAGTGGGCAGACTGCAAGAAACAAGTCTGGTATAGGATTTGTTGAGAAACAAACCTCTGTCTTGAACCTCAAGAAGGATCAGCCTGAGTCTCAAATGTTAAACAGGATGTCACGACCAATGACACAACATTCACCACACAGAAACTGGAAGCAAATCAAGAGAAAATTCCAAGGGCATAGATGCTACCATTGTGGAAAACTTGGGCACATTAAAGCTGTGTGCTTCTGGATGAATGGTTTCCCCAGTCAAAGAAAAACCAAACAGGGTATGCATGGCAACAGACATCGTCATGCCAAACCAATGAGGGAAGAGGCTAACAAGCAAAGAAAATGGGTAGCCAAGACGGTTGCACACATAACTCACATTTCTCTAAGAGTATCAGGCAAAGAAGACTGGTATTTTGACAGTGGCTGCTCTAAGCACATGACTGGCATAAAGAGTCTGTTGATAGATATCAAACCACACTCCACCAGCTATGTGACTTTTGGTGATGGAGCAAAAGGAAAGATCAAAGGTGTTGGAAAAATGGAGTGCCCTGGAGTCCCTACTCTAGAAAATATGTTGTTGGTAAAAGGGCTAACTGCCAACTTGATCAGCATCAACCAGCTCTGTGATCAAGGACTAAGTGTGAAGTTCTCTAAGGAAGAATGTGTGGTCACTAATGATGGAAATAAAGAAGTCATGAAAGTACATAGATCCAAGGATAACTGCTATCTGTGGCAGCCTCAGGACACGAGTAAAACCATAATCTGTGTTATGGCAAGAGAAGAAAAGGAAGTAAAATTGTGGCATCAAAAACTTGGACATCTTCATTTAAGGGGAATGAAGAAGATCATCTCCAAGGAGGTTGTAAGAGGGATACCTAAACAGACTATTGATGAGGGAAAAGTGTGTGGGGAATGTCAAGTGGGAAAACAAACCAAGACTTCTCATCCTAGAGTTGGACATCTAACCGCCTCCAGAAGTCTGGAACTACTGCACATGGACCTGATGGGACCAATGCAAATAGAAAGCCTTGGTGAGAAAAGATATGCATATATGGTGGTTGATGATTACTCCAGATTCACCTGGATAAGATTTATCAGAGAAAAGTATGATGTGTTTGAAGTCTTCCAAGAATTGTGTATCAAACTCCAAAGAGAAAAAGAGAGTGTGGTTATCAGGATCAGAAGTGATCATGGTAAGGAGTTTGAAAACTCTAAGTTTGCTGACTTCTGTGCAGCTGAAGGCATAAGACATGAATTTTCCTCGCCTATCACCCCTCAGCAAAATGGTGTAGTTAAAAGGAATAACAGAACCATTCAAGAGTCTGCTAGAGCCATGATCCATGCAAAGAAGCTGCCTATGCACTTCTGGGCTGAAGCTATGAATACACCATGCTATGTACACAACAGGGTAACTCTAAGAAAGGGAACATCCTCCACTCTGTATGAATTGTGGAAAGGAAGAAAGCCTAATGTGAAGTATTTTCATGTGTTTGGAAGCAAATGCTACATCTTGGCAGATCATGAACAAAGAAGGAAAATGGATCCCAAAAGTGATGAAGGAATATTCTTGGGATATTCTACCAACAGCAGAGCCTACAGAGTATACAACTCCAGAACTAAAGTATTAATGGAATCCATAAATGTTGTCATTGATGATCAGATTGATGAAGTCAATGTCATAGAGGATGTGGAAACATTGGTTGAGACTTCATTTGAGGAGACTGAAGACTCCTAAGAAAGCCCAAGTACTAAAGCAGATACAACCACCAAGGAACCTTCGATTAGGCTTCTGAAAGATCATCCCAAAGACTTGATCATTGGAGACCTCAACAGTGGAGTGAGGACCAGAACAAGAGATGTCATATCAAACTCTTTTTTTGTATCCAAGGTTGAACCCAAAAATGTAAAGGAATCCCTCTCTAATGAATACTGGATCAAGGCAATGCAAGATGAATTGGAATAGTTCAAGAGGAATGAGGTATGGGAACTGGTGCCTAGACCTGAAGGAACCAATATCATTGGAACAAAATGGATCTACAAGAACAAGTCAGATGAAGAAGGAATCATAGTCAGAAACAAAGCTAGACTAGTGGCACAGGGATACACTCAAGTTGAAGGAATTGATTTTGATGAAACCTTTGCACCAGTTGCAAGGCTTGAGTCTATCAGGCTAATGTTAGGAATTGCCTGCATCCTGAAATTCAAACTCTTTCAAATGGATGTAAAGAGTGCGTTTCTGAATGGATATCTAAGTGAGGAAGTATATGTGGCACAACCCAAGGGATTTGAGGACCCTAACCTGACAGACCATGTCTACAAGCTAAGGAAGGCTCTGTATGGATTGAAACATGCACCTAGAGCATGGTATGAAAGGCTCACTGAATTTCTCACCACCAATGGATACAGAAAAGGGGGAATTGACAAAACTCTGTTTGTGAAAAATGAAGGTGGAGAAATTATGATAGCACAAATCTATGTAGATGACATAGTGTTTGGTGGAGTATCAGAAAGGATGGTGAAGCAATTTGTCAGTCACATGCAGTCTAAATTTGAAATGAGCATGTGTGGAAAATTGACATATTTTCTTGGACTACAAGTCAAACAAATGGAAGACTCCATCTTCCTCTCCCAAAGCAAATACGCCAAAAATATAGTCAAAAAGTTTGGAATGGACAATGCCAGTCACAAGAGAACACCTGCCCCCACTCATCTGAAGTTGACCAGAGAGTAAAATGGTAATAGTGTGGATCAAAGGCTATACAGAAGCATGATTGGAAGCCTACTATACCTAACAGCCAGCAGACTAGACATTGCATTTACTGTTGGAGTGTGTGCCAGATATCAAGCTGATCCTAAAGTCAGTCACATGAACCAAATGAAAAGGATTCTCAAATATATGAATGGAACATGTGACTATTGCATACTATATTCTCATGGGTGTACCCCTATTTTGTCTGGTTACTGTGATGCAGATTGGGCTGGCAGTGCAGATGATAGAAAAAGCACATTTGGTGGATGCTTCTTCTTAGGTAACAACCTAATATCCTGGTTCAGCAAGAAGCAAAATTGTGTTTCACTATCCACTACGGAGGCTGAATAGATTGCAGCTGGCAGCAGCTGCTCTCAGCTGGTTTGGATGAAGAAAATGTTAACTGAATACAATGTCACTCAGGATGTCATGACGTTGTACTGTGACAATCTTAGTGCTATTAACATTTCCAAGAACCCCATCCAGCATAGCAGAACCAAGCACATTGATATAAGGCATCACTTCATAAGAGATCTTATGGAAGACAAAGTCATTTCATTGGAGCATGTGTCCACTGAGCTACAGATAGCTGACATCTTTACAAAGGCTCTAGATGCTGCCCAATTTGAAAATCTTAGAGGGAAGTTAGGTATTTGCATGTATGAGGTTGAATAGCAATTAATGTCACGCGAGAGTTTTAGGATATTAATGCATTCAAAGTCTTTGAACAACAAAAATCTCCATCCCACACAAACATGCCTCTCTGCCCCTAGTATCGGTCAGCATCCCTTCCAGACCCTAAGTCCAGACAACAACATGCCCTTGCATCATGAAGGATCTTCGTCTAAATCCCCTCCCAAATTCACCAAAGATCCACCTCCCTCGACTGAGAAACCAAAATGCAAGTATCCTCCTCCCACTAAAGAAGAAATGAGGAGCATTCTGAACAGGGAAGGCACAACCTACGTGAATCAATCCATGGGGGAAATTGATGACAACATCATCAGGAAAGGATTGCTTGTTAAGGGCTTTACCGTGCCCCTGGCTCGCCGGGGTCCAGATGAGGATCTTCCAGAAGAAGACTTGTATGATGGAAACCAAGACATCTCCCTCTCAGACTTGGATAGCAGTGACTCCAGCTCTTCCTCTGACGAAGAACATTGAGAATTGGGTATGTACCTTAAACTGCTGCTGGTGATGAAGTGTGCGGCTGATCATTTTTTTTGCTCTTGCATGAATAAGTGGTAAAGCTCTCTCTATGAGCAGTTTTGTAATGTAACCCCATCCTTGTGTATTGGTACAATTTATGGTCTATACTATGTGTTGGTTGGATCTGAATTTATGGCTAAAAAGGAGGGAGAGAGTGTTAGATGATAATAACAGCAGGTACAGATGTAGATGGAAGAATTGGTGGATAACCAATATGAGTACCACAGGTTATATGGTAGTAACATATGCAGGTGGAAGAACAAGACTGCCATGAGCAGTGATTGAGCATATGCACCATAATGCTTATGATATTAGTGTGCAGGTGATACTGATGAGATTTGTGTGTGATAACAGCTGTTTGGGCTGTTACTGGTATGATATGTATGCCATGTATGTTAGAACTAGGACTGACATGCTGTAGGTACTAACATGGGTGATCCAAACAAGATGCTTATGAATTCTGTGCAAGGAGCAGAATGCATCCATGCAGGGGGAGTAGCACAAATGTGAAGACATCAGAAGGTTATGTTGAATGTTATAGTATCCAGTTCAGACTGGATATTACCCAACTGATAAGTGCATCAGTTGAGGGGGAGTAACTCTGTTACTCAAACAAGCAAAGGGTGACATCTGTAGTAGAAGTCTACAGAGAGTTAACCAAGTGAGTGCTGTTGCGGTGAAAATTGGATGTCAAGCTATTAAATCAACTTGAATCTTAATTCATTTACAACCGAACTTTAATTTATCCAAAAAAGGAAAGGTTTAAAGAAAGAAAAACCTACAAAAATGCAAAGCAAAAGGCAAGGCCTAAAGCTAAGCAAAGAGAGATCTAAAGGTTCGGGGGTTGGTTATACCTAGGGAAGGTGTTAGCATCCTAAGCATCTGTAGTACTCTATAGGAACCTCTTGTTAATATTTGTGTTTGCTACAGTTTATTTGCTAAAGGAAAAAGTGCTAAGGTAAAGATCTAAAGGTAAAAAAGGTATGTACAAAGTTTGCTCGCGAAGACATCACATCTCGTGCCTACGTATCCTGACGGGAATGGAATAAGAGCAATCGTAGTTCCCCTATCTAGGGATAAAGAACTTTTATGTTAAATGGAAGGGAATGTCCCAGGCGGGACGACTAAATAGAGCACGGCGACTCCAAGCCTAAGTTGTAAAGATAAACAGGGAAATGCCCACGGCGGGACGACTAAATAGAGTACGGCGACTCAAATTTTAAATTGTAAAGGTAAACAGGAAGTTAGTTGTTAGTGAGCTCGCCAAGATATCGCATCTTGTGCCTACGTATTCTCATCGAGAAATCAGAGCGATCGTAGTTCCCCTATCTAAGGACGAGGAATTCTTGATTGTGGTCAAGGTTCCAAAGGGATGCAAGTATTCATAAGGAAGTACTTACAGGGAGTGCGGCGACCCCTCTTCTAAGTTGAGATGATTAAGGTAAAGAATGTCCACAACGGGACGGTTAAAAGGTGATAAAATTATGAATCATACCTCATGTGAAAATATAAATTAACACAAGAATTTAGAAAAAAGAATCATTTAAAACGGATTAAGATCGAGAAAGTTATCAACATTTGAAAATGGTGAAGAAAATATAAAAGAAAACAAACAAGTATTTAAAAAGTGCACTAGGTGGGAGTTGAAACCACCACCTTGGAATCACAAGTGAGAAGCTTCACCACCAGGCCACATGCGCGCGTGTGAATAAAGATTGGAAAAGGAAGAGAAAATAACAAGACATGGAAAAATATGAAAAATGCGCAAAAGAGTTGATGAAAGGTGATTTAAGGGCGCAAGTTTCTACCACTGGAGTGGCTATACATCCGTTGATAAAAGCCACCCCATAAACATATATGGATAAGTTTCTAGGCAGGTTGGGCAAGAACATAAGCAAAAAACCATGATTTGCATTTTGGTCATAACTTCCTTAATTCTCAATAGATTTTGACAAAATTTTAGTGTAAACTGACTAGAATTTCATGAGGAACATGATGGTGGCATTGTTTTTTTGAAATTCCTCCCCCAACTCAAAACACGATAGCACTAGCATTTTGGAAGTTTGGAATGTATTTTGAAACTCAAGACCTGTTCTAATCTCTTTCAAACCAAACCAATCACATGCACACACTATGAATATGTTAAGGAATGAGTGTAAGCATAAGGACCAACTCAAAACAAAGTATGGTGGAAAATGACAGTCAAGTTGCAAGTTGGTATTGATGAAATGCATGAAAGAATCCAATTCAAGTTTAAAGCATAATTAAGTCAAATAAATCACACACACACATCACATACATGACAACAAATGAATTTAAACACCCCAACTGGTTTTAAATAGGTTGTAACTAAAAGTGATACATGAGTTGCAAAATTGACATGTAAGATGCATGATGAAGTACAATTTTATTTTCTAAGCAAACATCTTATATACATGGTATAGAGTGGATTCAAACCAAAGAAACATGTGAAAACCAGTGGTTGTGAGAGATGATGTGTAAGATGCAAAACTGACATGTTTTAAGGCAGCAAGGAGTGCAATTCAGTGTTTATGCACAAATTGATCATATAAACCATACACACATATTTCATACACATTGTCAAATGTTTCCAAACAAGAAAAATAGACTCACACTGACTGTAATGAAAAGTTGCATTCAGGCAACTATTTGGTTATTTGAATAAGCATGAAAGGATGCAAAATGGTTTCTATGCACATACAAGTCGAATTAGACCAACACACACCATACACACATGTAGCCAAGTGAATTCAAACAAGAAAATTGACTCAAAACAGCTTGGCATAAAAGATGATATTCAATTTGCATTTTGGTGTTTTTTTGCAATAGTAGGATGTTCAACAATTAATTCTAAGCAACTTTTTATCAAACCAATGCCTCAATCATGTTACACATATGTCATTGAAAGTATTCAAGCACAACAATCAGTTCAAAACAGTTTATGACAGAAAAATGGTATGCAAGCTGTGTTATGTATGAAAAGTGTATTTTGGAAGTGAGAAATCAGACAGTGTGGAAACAGGCCACAAATCTTGCATACATATATCACAGATGAGTTACTAGATGTGAACAAGTTCAAGAATCAGGCAATTTTCAATCAAACCAATTTGGACATGATGATTGTAATGCAAAGAAAAATAGTTTGGTAGTATTTGCTGCAGCAGGGCCTTTTTAAATGGAAAGTATTTCAAGCCAAAACAGAAACACATACATATTATAAATGTGATGATGGATGATTCTAGACTCAAACTTAAACCAACTCTAGCCTGTAACCAACACTAGCATGTCTATGGCATTGATATGAAAAATATGGCATTTTGTGCATGAAAAGACAAACCAGATGCAAATAGCTCCAACCAAACATACTCATTTACCGTAATCATGGTGTTAGAGGTGATCCAACTCAACAAAACAGTTACATCTTTGTCATGACAGAATTTGACACAATACATACACATGACATATTTTCAATACATAACATGCTCAAAATGCCAAAACATGAAATTATGGTGCAAAGCAAGAATGAAGTGTCTACATACCTCTAGTAGAATGTGTTGAGCAGGTTAGATCAATAAGAAACCCAGAGAAAACTTCAAATGCACCTAGCCTTGGAGATTTCTTCTTCTTGAAGTAAGAATGCAAATTTCCAGACAGTTGGAGAAATAAACTCCACCAATGGTCCTCAATGCTTTGGACAGTTGAGAAATGATATTTGTGAGGTGTTTGAGTGATTAGAACGTTAAGGAAATGTCTAGAACAAGTTTTGGCTGATTTTGTGGCTTTTGGTCAAAGTAACTTGGTATGGAACTTGACTTTTTGAATGGTGAGGTTTTTGGGTGGTCTAAGGTCTTGGACACCTTCTATATCATATTTAGAGATTGTGTGGATGATGTTTGGTGAGTTTGAGTGTGGAGAAATGGTTTTGGCAGCTGGACTGTCAAGGCAGATTTTTCATGGTTTTGGTGGATTTGTGATTTTGAGAATTTGGAGCCAAGAGTGAGAAAGGGTGGGAGTTTGATCTTTCTCTGGTTTTTAGAAGAGTTCTTCTGTTCTAAATGAAGTGGTGAGGGCCTCTATTTATAGGCAAATGAATGGAGGGGGCAGATTTGGAGATTTCCTTCATATGAAGGAAAGATTTACCTTTTTGATCAAACCTCCACAAAGAGGTTTCCTTGGCTGATAGGTAAGCTCCAAAGTCAAGCTTCATGATGAGTTTGAAGTGGCTAAATGCAGGCTAGAATGGTTGGCCTCTGTGTTTGATTCGTGATTTGAATTTCTTTGAGTTTTTGAAATTGGAATTAAATGGTGAATTATGAATGGCGATTAGTTTGAATTATTTGTGAAATGGTTTTAGGATGTGTTTGAAATTGGTTTGGATGGTTCAGTTTATGGCACGGTTTTGGATGATTAAACTTGGATTTAGTTTATGACTTTATGGATGAAAATGGCTTGAAGTGTTTTTATGGTAGTTGACATTTGATTGAACAATCTTGGTATGAATTGGGATACGACATGACAAATTGTGTGATTTGAATTTGGATTGAAAATCTTCTTGATGAACCTTGACATGGTTTTGCTTTATTTTGTAGTGTAGATATTCTTGATTGGCTGCATTTTGTGGTAAAACATTGTTATGTGTGTAGATGTCTTAACTGATGTCATGACATACTTGTGTAGTATTCTGCAGAATATGTTTGGTTAGCTAATACAGAGTTTATTAGATGTCACACTGAATGTTTTGACATCAGGTATCTGCTAGCATGGGTGTTGTTTGTTTTCTGTTAGGTTTCCTACTTTATCTCAGGCTATATTTTAGGAAATGCCCATGGCCTATTTCGTAGCACCTTGAATTATGGAGACTGGATTAAATTGGTTAAACCTAATCTATGCTACCTAGGCCCATGCGCTGCATATAAAGAAGAGTGGAAATCCTTACTAAAGACTCATAAATTTTGGGGTGAAGTTGTGTGTGTTTATATCTTCACGTGTGTTTTTGTGTCTTAGGTTTTCTTGTGAGCCAATCAATTATCACCTTGATGATTGTATTGGACTAGTATGGTTTTTGTATGGTGTTTTGGTTGTGTCACTCTAAGCTTTTAAGCAAGAGTGTTATGTATCTTAATTGAAGCTTTTAAGCAAGATCAAGATTTGGCTCTAGGAAATTCTAAGGCCTTGAACGCTCTATTCAATGGGATGGATAAGAATATCTTCAGACTTGTGCATCACTGTGAACTGGCCAAAGAAGTTTGGGATACTCTCAAAACAACTCCTGAAGGTACCTCCAAGGTCAAGATGTCCAAACTATTGATGCTGACTACTAAGTTTGAGAATCTAAGGATGAAAGAGGATTAGACCATTCATGATTTCTACATCAGTATTCTTGAGATTGCCAATACCTCAGGAGCTGATGGGCGATTCGCAAGTGCACGAATAGCGTCAAAGTAATATAAAAGATTATTGATCCGACAGAGACCAAAAGTCAATCTATCGATTACTATTGTTACGGTGTTTATCTAAGGCAAATCAAATAAAGGATTGGGTTGTGCGAAATAAAAGTAAAGTGCAAAAATAAATTCAATAATAAAGCAACAGGCATAGATGCAATTCATATAGCTACATAGTATTCCAAATGTGTACATATAGGATTCCTTATGGAGTTTCTACTCATGAAAAGAAATAATTTATTGGGAACTGTCACTTTCGCGTACTCAGAACCAAGTTTATCCCTAATCGACCCCTCTTATTGTCACTTATAAAAAGGTGTGCATTGCATTAGGATTAATAAACCTATTTTTAAGAAATAAAGTTTCTTGACTTAGTCGAAAAGTATTTTAACCTAGAATTTCTAACAAAAAGAGGTTTTTGTGAACCGGACTTTAAATCCATAAATGCGTCCGAAAACAGTTTTAACATCGGTTTTCTTAAACATTAAAGATCCCTAATTGACTGAGCCAAGCGCTTTCGCTTCCTTGGAACAGTCAAAACTAACCAAATTATATAAAGGTTGGACAGATTTCGATCTTACCCAGAAGATTTTAAGTACAGAAAATAAGTGTTAAAAGTTAAAACAACCCCTAAGTAATTCTATTGACAACCATGTGGAATACTAATTATAACTATAATCCTCGCATCCTAGCCCTTAAGATTTAGCCGGACATGCGAGTAAATAAAGTGCGGGTAAGTAAATAAATAAAGTGCGGTGCAAGAAATAAAGGGTGTGGTAAATAAAGGGTGCGGGAAATAAAGGCGGGTAAATAAATAGGTAGAAACCTGCTCTAAATGAGAGGCTTTAAAATCTTGAACAACTGGAAGTAAAATGACTGAATTAAAATGGCGGCAGGTTTAACTTCTACCCAAGTGTTCCAAACTCGATTACAGACTCGATTACACAGTGTGATAACCCCTCGGTGTGAGAAGTTTATCACTTTACAATAGGTGAAATTTATGGCTTGAGTTCTGTTCTCTAAGCTTGGATGATTTGAAATGAAATAGAACTCTTCTATTTATAGTGGTAGGAAAGTACATGTAAAGACATGAATGCCCCCCAACTCCTTTTGGGAGGGAAATGGTCGTGTGAAGGTGGCGCCCGCCACCTTCTTGTGTCTCCCGCCACATGAACTAGGGTGGAAAGGAGTGGGAGACGTGGCAGTTGTCAGCAGTTGGCTTCTATCCAGTGTGTGGCATCCCCTATGGCACCCGCCATGGTGGAAGCCATGTGTACAATTCCTCAGAAAGTAGGGTTTTTAGCTCGTTTTTTCTTCATTTCTTCTCGAGTAGTTTTGAAAATACAAAAACCTGAAAAAAAACAAAACAAAGGCATAATACAAGAAAACAGAAATAAAATACTAAATAACATGCGCGAAATCGAGTCAAATAAAGAGTATATTTTAGGTCTATCAAATTCTCCCACACTAAAACCTTTGCTTGTCCTCAAGCAAAACATCATGACAGAATAGGGCGATATCCATAAATGATCTGGGGAAAAAGGTCTTATAAGTTCAAGCTGGGATGAAGCGATAGGTGATGACTCAGTGAACCACGGGTATCGGAATGACACTTCTCCGAAAATACGGACATAAGCTTCGTTTTTACATAAATCAATCCATACTACCCTACTATACCTAGGCCTACTTTCAAATCTCCTTTTAAGTCCTTTTCATTCTGGTGCAATCACATTAAGCCCGTTATCCGTACGAAATCATAATGAAGTGACCGGTTAGTGATTCTGACCTATGCATGGGGTTCTGGTGCACAAAGTGGTGTAACCCCTTTTATTGGCCCACTTGCAGCTGCGGGGGATCGGATCGTAATCCATCCTACCGAGTTCAGTACCAGATACCTCTGAACCAATTGACAATGGGAAGGTATTTTTGTTTTGTTTTGTCTTTATCATTTTTTTCTTTTTTTCGAATTTACAACTTTTTGGGGTTAAATGACTTTGTGAGGGTTACCTATACCCGAGTTGCAATTATTTTATTTTTAGCATACCGATCACTCACTTATTTTCATCGATCCTTCACTTAGATAACGTTTTTGGTCGGAGCTGACTGCTAAGATAAACTACTAAGGACTTACTATGGATATTCTATTAAGACCATGGTACACAGAGTATATATCGGGGTCGATTTCTGGATTTGTGAAGCCTAAGGTGTTATAATGATACCGATGTTTCAAAGAGAACTTTTCCAAATCATCTGCATCCTAACATGAACTTGCCTCAAAGTCCAAAAAAATTTCAGGATAGTACACTATTTGTCAAAAACGTTTTTGGTGGGGCAAAGTAATGAGGGAGTAAAGGTATACTGTAGAATGACTCATTAAGCACAAGTATGTTCTAAAAAATAAAAAATAAAAAAAGAAGAAAAATATGAAAGGAAATGAACTAGAAAGCGATAAAAGAAATAAAAATGCAAGATAAAGCGGCAAAATAAATAAAGTCTCCTCCCACATTTAAATTGAACATTGTCCCCAATGTTTCAAAATAAGCAAGGGACGAGGTACCTGAGGTGCCTAAGGCATGCTGCCAATGTTGTCGCTAGCATGCGGCGAGTACCTAGGGCGGCGGGATCTGCTACGACGATGATCGGTCTGAGAAGCTTCGAACGCGTCAAATCGGGTGGTCATAGCAGCTTGAGATTGCATAATGTTTTGCATGGACTGGCTCATCTGCTGCTGAGCCTCTTGCAAGAATATCATATTCTCAAATAATTGTTGCTGAATGGTGTTGAGCAAATTATCGCGTCTCTCCTCTCTGGCTAATTGTTCTCGCCACATCTTCTCAGATATACAAAAGCCAGGAGTGGTACCTGCAGAATGGTAAGAGGAAGATGGTGCAGTGTGTGTGTCTGTGGTACATGGTGAGGCGGTATAGGGTGATCCGGAGATCACTCTCGCCGGTTATACTCGTCATCAGTATCATCGCCGTTACCAATTGGAATATTTGGGGGTATTGGGCCTGTAATGGGTGGAGCATCTAAATCATAGGTCTAGTTTCCCTCGATAGTCACATCGGTGCATCTAGTGCAAGGCAGAACAACAGTACAGGCTATGGTCCCAGTGGCTATCTCAGCATCTGGGTTCAGAGCCTTTGCAATGGACGTAATAAGTCCTCCGAAGGCTATGGTCCCAGTGCTCTTAATAAAGGCATTCATATGGGCCATCATGAATGGGACTACATTGAATCTCCTATTTGTAAGGCACCCATGCAAGAATAGTAACTCTTTTGCATTTACCTTGTTAGGATTCTCCCGGCCAAAACCAGTATAGGCTAGCATGTAGCAAAACACACGGATGGCCGAGTTATGGATTCTGGAGGCAAGTATTCCTACGAAAGATGAAATAGTGAAATTTGACAACCTGAGCTAGAAGGAAAATGCCTCCACAGACCATTCAAAATCTAGAGGTGCTTCACAAATAGTACCCGCACCAAAAGGTAGTCCAAGCCTCTTTGCAAGTTCATTAGTACTAAACGAATATTCAACATTAAACATCAGGAACTGTACGGTGCCAACGGTACTAGCAGTGTCGGGTCTGACAACATAAATCAGGGAACTCAAGAATTCCCTGGTCAGCCATTCAAAAGTAGGATCATGTCTAACAAATATCTCATGTAGTCCTAGAACGTCTAATAAGTGATAAGCGCTATGGTAAATACCTAAAGAATAAAGGCAGTTATCATCCACATACCGTGTCGAAGCGATATCTCGGTTATGCAGTTTGTCGAGGATTTTCCGTTGTCTTTCTCCAGGTTTCTCTTAGCGCAAGACGTAACCTTTGCACTCCATGGATGAACTCTTGAGATGGAAGTTGATGAAAAATGGGTATTTTTTTTTAGTTTTGTAAAAATGGGTTTTTGATGGATTTTGGTGAGGGGAAGTGAAAATGGAAGTTGGAATGGTTAATGGGTTGGTGAGTGGAAGACAAAAGTATAAACTTTTGGTACTTTGGGGAGTATTTTCGTGTAGTCAAAAATGGGTTTTTGGAGGTTTGGAAGACAAAAATGGTGGTTTCTCAACTTCTGCCCCGCATATAGTCCAGACCCCATGGCGGGCACCATGAACCATATGGCAGGCGCCATCCTTGTAAAAGGTGTTTGGGCTGGATTTTATGCTTTTGTTTGTGCTTTTGTCCTGGCACACTAATTTTCTCTCTATATATATATTTTTCTTTTTTTTTTTTTTTCATATTTCGACATAAAAAAAATCAGAAAAACATAACAATTAAAATTAAAATAAATTGCATGAGATATTAATGGTCACAAATATATATATATATATATATATATATATATATATATATATATATATATATATATATATATATATATATATATATATATATATATATATATATATATATATATATATAAACGGTAAGGTAAATGTCATGAAATAAAAATGTAAGAAAATGCAATAAGTCTGTGAATGAAAATAAAAGGGAAGCAAATAATAAAAAGCAATGAAATAGTGTCATCAAGGGGTTAGTTGCTCGTCAGACTGATCGGGATGACGGAGTGAGTGCAGCTCTCTGTGTAAATCCGAGATCTCCTGATACAGAACATTTGTCTCAGTGGCATGGGTTATGTCTGAAATCTGAAACTGTAAGGTGAGACCGGCTACTGTCTGCTAGAGTCGAACTATCTCTATGCACAATGCTGCTATCTGGGTGTGCAAGTCGGTCATTTGCAATGCATGATTATTAGAATACACTGTCGTCCTTGGAGATGGTGGTGAAGGGTGGTATTCCGCTGAGGGCGGTGTGCGTGGCTCATCGATCGTCTCTCCATAGCCTTCTAACACGTAACTCCAATTTGAAGGATCGTGTACACTGGTCACAACTGGGTCAGGTAATGTAAAATAATGGACATTCTGGTAATCAATCAGTAGTTTAAAAGCATCAGGCTGAAAAGAAGCTCTCCGCATCAGTCCTCTATCCAAGCAAAAATCAATGTCAAGCAATGTAGGTCCACAATAAGGGGTCAAATGCAGCAATTGGCTAGTCAGTCCCAATGCAATGGCTATATGAGTGACGATGCCTCCCACATGAATAACTCCTTCAGAAGATCTAGCTATGCCTTCGAAATTATTCAGCAAGAAGTTCCCACATGCCACTGGGTGTAACCTGTTTGTGCAGAATAGGAAGAATATCTCTTCCTCGCTAACATGCATGTCGGAGTCCTCCTTTCCAAGATACGTGTGAGCCAGGGTCATCTAAAAATACCTCATAGCCGAGTTATGGATTATCGGAGACAGCTGAGTCGATGGATCTAGGCTTCCTCCGCCTGTAATATCTTGCCAGAACTGATCAATGTCTCTGCTCATAAAGTAGTCCATCGGGAGGTCAGGAATTGAATCAGGGGTGGTCAAAAATCCAAGTAGGTCTCCGAATCCCTTGTTGGTGAAGGCGTATTCCCTCTCAAAAAGTATGAATGTAGCCAGCCCTTCCTCATTGATTTATGGCTCATGGTGGAACGAGCTGAGAAACTCTAATGTGAGGTGCCTATAAGTCTGGAGCAGCTCGTCAGCATATTCACCCCATTGGAGCTGATGATAGAGGAATCATCTGCTGGGCTCAATCCCTAGAGCCTCCATGCAGGCCTGTCCGGATACCGGGTCGGTGCCATAGGACGCTGTCGAAAAATCAAGTACCTCTCTCTCTGCCTTTTGTCTCTGAAAGTGACGTGCATGTCATCGTGTTGATGCATCTTGAAAAATAAAACTCAGAAAACCTGAAAGCACAATCATCATAGACCGTCAGTTGGCACTTAAAAGAAAACAGCATAAAATAAAATAATAAAAAGGATGAAAGATAAAGAAAACCATGGGTTGCCTCCCAGACAGTGCTTGTTTAACGTCATTAGCTTGACGAACAAAACCTATATGTCTGAAGTAGGCAATGGTGGATCAATCAAGGTATGGCTGGAGTAATCGTCGGGAATGTCTCCTCCTTCGTAGAGTTTTAATCTCTGCCCATTTACAACGAATAGGCTACATGACTGGTTCTGGATCTCGACTGCTCCTGATTGTAAAACTTTAGTAACTGTAAAGGGACTTGTCCACCTTGAACGGAGCTTGCCAGGAAAGAGTCGTAATCTAGAGCTGAACAAGAGAACAAGGTCTCCTACATGAAAATCTTTCTTTATGATATTCTTATCGTGCCAGACCTTGGTTCTTTCTTTATATATAATTGTGTTTTCATAGGTGGACTGGCGTAGTTCTTCTAGTTTATGCAAATCAAGGATGCGGTTTTATTCAACAGTCAAATAGTCAAAGTTTAGGGTTTTTATGGCCCAATAGGCCCTGTGTTCTGATTCAAAGGGGAGATGACAAGATTTTCCATAGACTAGTTGGTAAGGGGTTGTTCCAATAGGGGTTTTGAAGGCGATTCTATAGGCCCATAGTGCATCCTGCAACTTTTGAGACCAATCTTTTCTTGATATAGAGACCGTCTTTTCTAAGATTTGTTTTATGTCTCTATTGGATACTTCTACTTGACCACTAGTCTATGGGTGATAAGGTGTTGCTATCCTATGCTTGACTCCATATTTTCTTTAAAAAATTTCAAAGATTCTTGATATGAAATGTGATTTACCGTCGTTGATAACAAGACGGGGAGTTCTGAATCTAGGGAATATGTAATTCTTAAACAGCTTAATGACTACACGTGTGTCATTGGTAGGGGAGGCTATGGCCTCAATCCATTTAGACACGTAATCAACTGCAACTAAGATGTATTTGTTTCCTTAGGAAGACGGAAATGGAACCATAAAGTCTATACCCCAAACATCAAAGAGTTCCACCTCTTTAATGTTTCTTAAAGGCATTTCGTCACGTCTTGAGATATTTCCAGTGCGTCGGCACCAGTCACATTTGGCTATATAGGTGTGTATATCATGCCACATTGTTGGCCAAAACAGGCCTGCTCTTAGAATCTTGGCGTGAGTTTTGGATGTGCTAGAGTGCCCTCCATAAGGTGCAGAGTGGCAGTGTTATATTATCTTTCTTACTTCTTCTTTTAGGATGCAACGGCGGAAAATACCGTTCGTGCCTCTCTCGAAAAGGAGCAGTTCGTCCCAATAGAAGTGTCTTACATCGTTAAAGAACTTCTTTCTCTGCTGGTAATTAAGATCAGGGGGTATAATGTCGGCAGCTAGGTAATTTACAAAACCTGCGTACCAAGGTTTGTTACTTACTGCCACAGATCTCTCAGGGTTCTTAGAAGGTTCTAGGTTGCTTTTTTCTATGGTTTCTATCCTAGAGATTAACCTGTCATAGGTGAAATCATCGTCAATGGGGAGTGAGCCTGGTTTTAGATACTCGAGCCTAGAAAGGTGGTCGGGAACTACATTTTCCGTACCTTTCTTGTCTCTAATATCCAGATCAAACTCCTGTAACAGGAGGATCCATCGAAGTAACCTAGGTTTGGCATCCTTCTTGATCAATAAGTAACGAATGACAACATGATCTGTATAAACTATGATTTTGGCTCCTACCAGATAGGATCGAAACTTAGCCATAGCGAAAACTACAACAAGAAGTTCTTTCTCTGTGGTAGCGTAGTTAAGCTGAGCAGCATCTAGGGTTCTAATGGCATATTATATAACATGTAATTTCTTATCCTTTCTTTATCCTAGAACAGGTCCTACAGCATAGTCGCTAGCGTCACACATGATTTCGAATGGTTGGTCCCAATCTGGAGGTTGAATGATGGGTGCCGAGATCAGGGCTTGTTTTAGAAAGTGAAATGCTTCAAGGAATTTTTCGTCAAAGTTAAACTCGACATCTTTCATTCGGAGGCCGGTTAAAGGTTTGGTTATTTTAGATAAGTCTTTAATAAAACGCCGATAGAAACCAGCATGTCCATGAAAACTTCGGACTTCTCTAACAGTGTTGGGGGGTTTAAGATTTTCAATCACTTCTATTTTGGCTTTATCTACTTTGATACCTCTCTCGGAAACTATATATCCCAAAACTATACCTTCAGTGACCATAAAGTGACATTTCTCCCAGTTCAACACTAGGTTGATGTCAACGCATCTTTTCAGGATCTTCTCAAGGTTTGCGAGAAAATTGTTGAAATCAAGACTGCATACCAAGAAATCATCCATGAATACTTCCATGATTCCATCAAGATAATCTGCGAATATCGCCATCATGTAACGTTGGAAAGTAGCAGGTGTGTTACAGAGACGGAAAGGCATTCGCCTGTAGGCGAAAGTTCCATAAGGGCATGTGAAGGTAGTTTTCTCTTGGTCTTCTGGATGTATGGGGATTTGGTAAAATTCTAAATATCCATCCAGGTAGCAAAAATAGAAGTGTCTGGACAAACGTTCCAGCTTTTGGTCTATAAATGGTATGGGGAAATGGTATTTCCTAGTAGCTTTGTTTAATTTTCTAGAATCTATACACATACGTCATCCTCCTTCTATCCGTTTAGCTACATGTTCTCCTTTCTCGTTCTGCACGACCGTGATGCCTCCCTTCTTAGGTACTACGTGCACAGGGCTTACCCACTTACTATCTGAGATCTGATAAATTATACCTGCTTCTAGTAACTTGAGAACTTCCTTCTTTACAACATCGCTCATTATAGGGTTTATCCTTCTCTGATGTTCTCTAGAGGGTTTTGAGTCTTCCTCAAGTGAGATCCGGTGCATGCACACGGATGGACTTATACCTTTCAGATCAAAGATGTTATATCCTAAGGAAGAGGGATATTTGCGTAAGACAAATAAGAGTTGGTCGGTTTCTCCTTGGTTTAAGGTAGCACTGACTATAACTAGACGATTCATTTCTTCGTCCAAGAATTTGTATCTTAGATTATTAGGCAGTTCCTTAAGTTCTAAAGCTGGTTTTTTAAGGCAAGGTATAGGATCTGGGGTAAGGGATAAACATTCGTACAAGTTATCATCAATGTAGGGTTCTATAAATCCATCGTCCTCCTTTATGAAGGTTGAAGGTAGTCTGATGGTTTCTTCTAATTCTAGCTCCCTAACGCATTCATCGATGATGTCTATGGCATAACATGCATCTTCTAATACTGGTGCCATAAGAAACTTCGACATAATGAGTTCTATCTTTTCGTCACCTACCTCAAAAGTCAACTTCCCTTTCTTGACATCTATTATGGCTCCAGCGGTTGATAAGAATGGTCTGCCTAGAAGGATTAGAATGTCATCATCTTCTTTAATGTCCATGACAACAAAATCGGTCGGAATGAACAACTGACCGATCCTAACTAGGACGTCTTCCAATATGCCAACAGGATACTTGACAGATTTGTTGGCTAATTAAAGTGACATCTTCGTAGGTTGTAATTCTCCTAGTTTTAATCTTTCAAAAACCGCCAGGGGCATAAGGCTTACGCTAGCTCCTAAATCTAGAAAAGCTTTATTGATGGCATGACTTCCTAAAATACAAGGTATGGAGAAATTTCCAGGATCTTTCTCCTTCTTGGCAAGTTTATTTTCAGAAATGGAATTGCATTCTAAGGGTTTTGGATCGTCAAGTCTATGTTTATTGGTAAGGATGTCTTTGAGGAATTTTGCATATGACGGTATTTGGGTGATGGCTTCTGTGAAAGGGATTTCCACATGAAGCTTCTCTATGAATTTGATAAATTTCTAATATTGGTTATTGATATTGGTTTGTTTTAGTCTTTGCGGATAGGGTATGGAAGGTTTATATGGTGGTGGTGGTTCGTTAGTTTTGTCCTTATCCTTCTGCTTTTTAGATCCTACTAGTTCTTCTACTTCGCTCGTGGGTACCACGCTTTCTTTAGGAGTCTTAGGTTCGCTCAATATCGGGTTAACCAATTCATCTTAAGCGGTCCCACTCCGTACGGTGATTGCATTGACTTGCCCTCTGGGGTTCTGTTGAGGTTGACCAGGGAACTGTCCTCCGGGTGTAGTCTCAAGAGCTTGTTTTAAAGCTATTTGAGATATTTGGGTTTCAAGCATCTTATTGTGGGTGACTATTTGGTCTACTTTGGTTCCTAACTAGGTAATCAATTCATTCACATGAATGTTCTGGTTTAGGAATTCTTTGTTTTGCTGGGTCTGAGCCGTAATAAAGTTTTCCATGATTTTCTCAAGGTTCGGCTTAGGCTGCACAACTTGCATAGGCAGGTTTTGTCTTTGAGCTTGAAAACCGGATGGTCTCGGGGGTGCAGGGTTTTAGATAGGGTTGTTATTTTTGTAGGAAAAGTTTGGTTGATTCTTCCATCCAGGGTTATAGGTGTTTGAAAATGGGTTTCCTTGGGTATAGTTGACCTCTCCTGAATGAATTTCGTTCAGCAGATTGCATTCTGTTGATTGGTGTCCTTGAGTACCACATAGTTCGCACTCAGTTGAAATTGCTGTTGTAGCTACTGGGTTCGCGTACATATGTTCTACTTTAAGGGCTAAAGCGTCCATTTTGGCTTGCATCATGTCTATATAACTTATCTCATGTATTCCTCCTTGGGCTTCTTTCTTTTCCACTGTCGCTCGCTATATCCCCCATTGACAATAGTTTTGGGCCATATCCTCGATGAGAGCGCAAGCTTCAGGGTAAGGTTTATTCATCAGGGCGCCACCTGCGGCGGTGTCGATGGTCATCTTTGTGTTATAGTGAAGTCCATTATAGAAGGTGTGAATTATTAGCCATGATTCTAGGCCATGGTGTGGACATATTCTCAATAGGTCTTTATATCTTTCCCAAGCCTCGAAGAGAGATTCACCTTGGTTTTGGGTAAATCTGGTTATCTGGTTCCTAAGAACAGTTGTTTTGCTCGAGGGAAAATATCAGGCGAGGAAAACTCTCCTAAGGTCTTCCCAAGTTGTTATAGAATTGGCTGGAAGGGAATCTAACCACGTAAGGGCTTTATCTCTAAGGGAAAAAGGGAATAATCTTAACCTAGTTGCCTCAGGGGTAGCACCATTGGTTTTAAAAGTGTTAGGTATTTGGATAAAGGTTTTTAAATGTTGGTTCGGGTTCTCGGTAGCGAGTCCCGCAAACTGGTTTTGTTGCACTAATTTTAATAGGGATGGTTTTAGCTCGAAATTGTGAGCAGGAATATTGGGGTTCACAATACTAGAACTAGGTTCATCATTAGATGGTTGGGAGAAATCCTTAAGGGGTCTTTGGTTAAGGTCTACATCCATAGCTCTCTTGATTCTATGAAATAAGATATGAGCGTGAGTGTAACATTCAGGTTCCTCTAAAGGATCTATAAGGGTACCGATGCTGCGATTTCTTCGCATTGACCAGTGGGTATAACCTTAGTCTAGACGGTGTGACAATAGGGTACGAAATTTTGACGTAATTGGTCCCCGGCAACGGCGCCAAAAACATGATGGGCGATTCTCAAGTCCACGAATAGCGTCAAAGTAATATAAAAGATTATCGATCCCACAGAGACCAAACGTCAATCTATCGGTTACTATTGTTACGGTGTTTATCTAAGGCAAATTAAATAAAGGATTGGGTTGTGCGAAATAAAAGTAAAGTGCAAAAATAAATTCAATAATAAACCAACAGGAATAGATGCAATTCATATAGCTACGTAGTATTCTAGATGTGTACATATAGGATTCCTTATGGGGTAATATTTTCTACTCATGAAAATAACTAATTTAACGAGAACTGTCGCTTTCGCATACTTAGAACCGATTTTATCCCTAATTGACCCCTCTTATTGTCACTTATAAAAAGGTGCGCATTGTGTTAGGATTAATAAACCTATTTTTAAGAAATAAAGTTACTTGACTTAGTCGAAAAGTATTTTAACCTAGAATTTCTAACAAAAAGAGGTTCTTGCGAACCGGACTTTAAATCCATAAATATGTCCGAACACATAGCACATTACTAATAGCACTAGACAGTTGTTATCACATATCTCCTCAGTAGCACCTGTGTTCACACCTGCAAGCATGATTATACCATGTGCACATAATAGCACATATGCTAGCCCACCTGTTCTTCCACCTACTGTTACTATCTTTCTCTCCCCCTTTTTAGCCACAAATTAAGATCCAACTAAGGACTTAGCACAGATCAAAAATTGTAACATTACAATTGTTAGGGGCACATTAAATAAACTGCTCATAGAGAGAGCATCACAAATACAGATTGTCAAACAATTCCTACAGAAGGCTAACCAAAACTAATCAACATAAAACAGCTGCAACACCTCTTCTTGCACTACTCAATAATCACTAGTCACAACACACGTCAATCATCTTCCTTAGAAGAGTTGGAATCACTATCATCTGAATCTGGCAGTGAAATGTGCTTATTGATGTCATCAGGATCGTCCTCTGGCATCTCAGAAGTGTGAGGTGGATCCCTGCAAGCCAGGGGAATGGTGATACCTCGAATTGGCAGCCCTTTTTTGAGTATATCATCAAAAACTTTCCTGTTTGACTTCTCCATGTAAGTTGTGCCTTCCCTGTTGTTGATTCGCCTAAGTTCTTCAGCAGTGGGAGGAGGATACTTGCGCTTGGGTTCTTTAGCAGTAGGAGTGGCATCTTTTAAGAATTTGGGAGGGGTCTTGGAGGAGGAGGCATTATGATAGGAACACATCTTGGTGCGGATTGAGAATTCTGTAGTGAGAAGGAGGCGAGGAAACAAGTATATGCAGAGATGTAGCACGTTTGCATGGAAAAGAGAGTTTTTGTGGTCAAGGCTGTGGACTGCATTTAAGTTTTAAAACTCTCACGTGCCATTAATTCCTATGAGTCTTCATTTATGCAGATACCCAATTTTCCTCTCAAATTCTTAAACTGGGCAGCATCAAGGGCCTTAGTAAAAATGTCAGCCAACTGTACTTTTGTGGGCACATGTTCCAAGGAGACCACTTTATTTTCCACAAGGTCTCTTATGTAGTGATGTCTTATATCAATGTGCTTAGTTCTGCTATGCTGGATTAGGTTCTTGGAGATATTGATAGCACTAAGATTGTCACAATATAGTGTCATGACATCCTGCGTGACATTGTATTCTGTCAGCATTTGCTTCATCCAGACCAGCTGAGAGTAGCTACTGCCAGCTGCTATGTATTCAGCTTCTGCAGTGGACAATGAGACACAGTTTTACTTTTTGCTAAACCATGATATGAGATTATTTCCCAAGAAGAAGCATCCACCAGAGGTGCTTTTTCTATCATCAGCACTTCTAGCCCAGTCAGCATCACAATATCTAGACAATGTAGGATCACATCCATGTGTGTATAGTATACCATAATCACTGGTTCCATTCACATAATTGATAATCCTTTTGACTTGATTTATGTGACTTACCTTAGGTTTTGATTGATGTTTGGCACATACACCAACTGCAAATGCAATATCAGGTCTGCTGGTTGTTAGATACAACAAGCTTCCAATCATGCTTCTGTACAGGCTTTGATCCACACTAGTACCACTTTCATCTTTTGACAACTTTAGATGAGTAGGTGCAGGTGTTCTTTTGTGACCAGCATTATCCAATCCAAACTTTTTGACTATGCTTTTGGTATACTTACTTTGGGAGAGAAATATAGACTCCTCCATTTGCTTGACTTGCAGCCCATGAAAGTAAGTTAGTTCTCCACACAAACTCATCTTAAACTCATATTGCATCTGATAGACAAATTGTTTAACCAATTTCTCAGACATTCCACCAAAGACTATGTCATCCACATATATTTGTGCAATCATAAGTTTTCCATCCTCATTTTTCACAAAGAGAGTCTTGTCTATTCCTCCTTTCCTGTATCCATGGGTAATAAGAAACTCAGTCAATCTTTCATACCAAGCCCTAGGAGCCTGCTTCAAACCATAGAGAGCCTTCCTTAACTTGTATATATGGTCTATCAAGTTAGGATCCTCAAATCCCTTGGATTGTGCCACATATACTTCCTCGTTTAGATATCCATTCAGAAATGCAGGTTTCACATCCATTTGGAACAGTTTGAATTTTAGGATGCAGGCAATTCCTAACAGTAGCCTGATGGACTCAAGTCTTGCAACTGGTGCAAAGGTTTCATCAAAATAAATTCCTTCTACTTGAGTGTACCCCTGTGCCACCAGTCTATCCTTGTTTCTGACTACAATACCTTGTTCATCTGATTTGTTCTTGTAAATCCATTTGGTGCCAATGATGTTTGTTCCTTTAGGTCTTGGCACCAGTTCCCATACCTCATGTATTTTAAACTGTTCCAATTCATCTTGCATGGCCTTCATCCAGTATTCATCAATTAAGGCCTCCTTCACATTTTTGGGTTTAATCTTAGACACAAAACATGAATTTTAGACTACTTCTCTAGCTTCGGTCCTTACCCCATTGTTGAGGTCTCCAATGATAAGATCTTTGGGATGATCTTTCAGGATTCTGATAGAAGGTTTCCTAATGGTGGTTTCTGGTTCAGAACCTGGAGTTACAGCTTGAGTATCTTCAGTATTCACTATACCATCAGCTGATGTCTCAAGCAATGTTCCAACCTCCTCTATGACATTGATTTCTTCATACTGATCATCAATGATAACATTAATGGATTCCATCAAGACTTTTTTTCTAGAGTTGTACACTCTATAAGCTCTGTTGTTGGTAGAGTATCCCAGAAAGATGCCTTCATCACTCTTGGGATCCATTTTCCTCCTTTGTTCACGATCTGTCAAGATGTAACACTTGCTCCAAAACACGTGGAAGTACTTCACAGATGGTTTCCTTCCTTTCCACATCTCATACAAGGTAGTTGATGTTCCTTTTCTCAAGTCACTCTATTGTGAACATAGCAAGTTGTGTTCATAGCCTCTGCTCCATCACCAAAAGTCACATAACTAGTGGAATGAGGTTTGATGTCCACCAACAGATTCTTTATGCCACTAATGTGTTTAGAACAGTCACTATCAAAGTACCAGTCTTCTTTAGCTGACACTCTTAGAGAGGTGTGAGCTATCAGGCTAACCTCCTTTGCCACCCATTGTTGCTTCTTGGCAGGAGCCCTTTGATGAGTGTGACTAGGATATCCATGCAATTTGAAGCAAAAAGGTTTTAGGTGACCAAATTTTCCACAGTAATGACACCTCCACCTTTGGAACTTTCCTATTGTCTGCTTCATGTTCTTGTTCCTCTGATGTTGTGACATTGGTCGTGACATCTGGTTTGACCTCTAATTTTCATACTCTGGTCTCTTGACCCCCAAGATGGGTTTTGTTCACCAATAAACCCCAGTCCAGACATGTCTCCTGCTATCTGACCACTCTGTAGAATTTTTTCAAGAGTGTCAGTCCCATGGTTCAGCATCCTGATTGATCTTGTCATCTGCTCAAGTTTACAGTTCAACAGGCTGACCTCACTGTTGAGTGAGTCTATTGTTGCAAGATATTCCTTCTTCTCAGCCTCCAGCTTCTTAATGATCGCTTTCTGATTTTCTCCTTGTTTGCATACCTCTGCACTTCTGAAACATAGTTGTTTGTATGAAGCTGCAAGCTCATCAAAAGTCAGTTCATCCTCACTTGAGTTATCTTCAGATGAACTTACACTGTTTAGAACAGTGACATGCCTGGCATACTCCTTTTCTGATCCACTTTCAGAGTCTTCATCAGACCGGGTGACAGTTAGGCATTTTCCCTTCTTTTTGAGGTATGTAGGACATTCCTTTCTAAAGTGTCCATATCCCTCACACTCATGGCATTGAGTTCCCTTGCCTTGGTTAGAATTCTCCTCAAAGTTACTCTTTCTGCTGCTGTCAGAAGAGGTGTTCTTGGCATAGGGCTTTGACTTATGATCTATCCTTTTGATCAGTTTATTGAATTGTCTTCCAAGCAAGGCTATTGCTTCTGACAAATTCTCCTCTTTTTCACCACCCTCTTCGTCTGAATCCTCAGTAGTATTTGAGACAAGAGCTATGCTTTTGCTCCTTTTCTCTACAGTTTGATCACACATGCCCATCTCAAATGTTTGGAGAGAACCTATGAGTTCATCCACTTTTATGTTGCATATGTCTTGAGCTTCTTCAATGGTTGTGACCTTCATGGCAAACCTCTTTGGTAAGGACCTGAGAATCTTCCTTACAAGGCTCCTGAGGTGTTCGCAAGTTCAAGAACATTCATGTAAAACTCATGAATGGTCTCATCTTCCTTCATTCTCAGACCTTCAAATTTGGTGGTCAGCATTTGAAGTCTTGACATTTTGACCTTGGAAGTTCCCTCATGAGTAGTTTTGAGAGTGTCCCAAACATCCTTTGCTAGTTCACAATGGTGTACCAGTCTGAAGATGTTTTTGTCTATACCAATAAAGAGTGCATTCAATGCTTTAGAGTTCCCAAGAGCTAAGGCCTCTTGCTCTTTGTTCCATTCCTCTTCAGGAATTAACACATCTACTCCATCCTTGTCAGTCTTCACAGGATGTTCCCAGCCAGAGTTTGCAGCTCTCCAAGCCTTGTTGTTTAAGGATTTTAGGAATGCAATCATCGTAGGTTTCCAATAATCATAATTAGAACCATCCAGAATTGGAGGTCTATTAGTGAATCTTATATCTTTATCCATAGTACCAGAATTTATTTCCCTAGATCTCACCCAAAATAAACAGGCAGGGTGCCTGCTCTGATGCCAATTGAAATTTTGGCAAGCACACAATGGATGTTATTGCCAAATTTATAACATCCACTATGACATTGACTATTGTACTAACTAATTAAACTGTAAGCAAAAGAAGTAAATAACACAACAATTGTTCACCCAGTTCAGTGTCAACAACACCTACATCTGGAGGCTACTAAGCCAGGCAGGAAATTCACTATTAGCATAATCAATTCAAAGTCAAACAACAAGTTTGCACTTCTCACTTAATCTCTACCCAATGACACTTTAGCCTAAAGACACTCTAGACCTGAGTATTCCCACTCACTCCCCCTCAATCACACCACAGTGATATCCAATTACAGTTTCAGCGTAAAGATGAAGAGACACTTCATACACACCTTGATCTTGCTTCAAAGCTTTGATCAAGGGACACACACACTCTTGCTTAAAAGCTTTGAGTGAGACACAACATAGAATCTACCTAACCAATGCAGCAGACAGTTGCTTGGTAAACAAGTATTCTTAAGACCCAATACACACGTGAAGAGCACACTTTCTTTACTCGCAATAATCACGTGAAGAACAACCTTCTTCACTCACAAGGACTCTGTAATATGCACTCTCTATGCTCCTGTCAAAATCCTTACTGCTAGGGTTGCTCCTTCTGATATTTATAGAGCAGTCAGTCCTTTGGGCCTTGATGCGCACAGTTAGGTTTAATCATAACAAACCCTAATCTTCAATCATCTGCACGCTTGCCTTTTAATTCAGGAGCATTTGTTTCGCTTTAGGGCTTCTCAAATGTCTCTTGTCTTTTAGCTTGAGCTCCTAATTTGTTTCCTGATTTCTAGATACCAGAAAAACTAACCTGCCCGCTGGATGTCATACGGTCAATGTCATTACATTCTGTATGACATTCAGCTTAACTTATAGTTAACTTACCCTGCACACACATCATTATGTATGTCTTAACATTCAGTATGACATACATGCAAACTCTAATGTTTTGCCACAAAATGCAGCCAATCAAGAGCACTTACAAAAACTAACCAAATTTATCTAAAGGTTGGAGGACTTTCAATCTTACCCAACAAATTTTAAGTATAGAAAATAAGTGTTAAAAGTTAAAACAACCCCTAAGTAATTCTACCGACAACCGTGTGGAATACTAATTATAACTATAATCCTAGCCCTTAAGATTTAGCCGGACATGGTAAAAAAATGCGAGTAAATAAAATGCGGGTAAGTAAATAAATAAAGTGCGGTGCGAGAAATAAATGGTGCGGGAAATAAAGGGTGCGGGAAATAAAGGCGGGTAAATAAATAAAAGGCAATAAATAGACAGAAACCTGCTCTAAATGAGAGGCTTTAAAACCTTGAACAATAGGAAGTAAAAAGACTGAATTAAAATGGCGGCAGGTTTAACTTCTACCCAAGTGCTCCAAACTCGATTACAGACTCGATTACACAATGTGATAACCCCTCGGTGTGAGAAGTTTATCATTTTACAATAGGTGAAATTTATGGCTTGAGTTCTGTTCTCTAAGCTTGGATGATTTGAAATGAAACAGAACTCTTCTATTTATAGTGGTAGGAAAGTACATGTAAAGACATGAATGCCCCCCAACTCCTTTTGGGAAGGAAATGGTCGTGTGAAGGTGGCGCCCGCCACACGAACTAGGGTGGAAAGGAGTGGGAGACGTGGCAGTTGTCAGCAGTTGGCTTCTATCCAGTGTGTGGCATCCCCTATGGCGCCCTCCATGGTGGAAGCCATGTGTACAATTCCTCATAAAGTAGGGTTTTTAGCTCGTTTTTTCTTCATTTCTTCTCGAGTAGCTTTGAAAATACAAAAACCTAAAAAAGAAACAAAACAAAGGCATAATACAAGAAAACGGAAATAAAATACTAAATAACATGCGCGAAATCGAGTCAAATAAACAGTATATTTTAGGTCTATCAGGAGCCTTAGGAGAGAAAATGTATGAAGAAAAACTTGTAAGACAGATTCTCAGATCATTGCCCAAGAGATTTGCCATGAAGGTTACTGCAATAGAAGAGGCTCAAGATATCAGCAACATGAAGGTTGATGAACTCATTGGTTCCCTCCAAACCTTTGAGATGGAAATGTGTGAAAATGCTGAAAAGAAGAACAAAAGCATAGCTTTTGTATCAAACACTGAAAAGGACTCAGATGAAGGCAATGGTGGAAGTGAGGAAAATCTATCAGAAGCTATAGCTATGCTTGGAAGACAATTCAACAGATTGATAAGAAGAATAGATCAGAAGACAAGACCTAATGTCAAGAACATCCCTTCTGACACCAACAGAAGAGTCGAATCTGAAGAAAAGTCCAACTAAGGCAAAGGAATTTAGTGCCATGGATGTGAAGGCTATGGTCACATTAGAGCTGAATGTCTCACTGACCTCAAGAAGCAAAAGAAAGGTCTATCTGTCACCTGGTCTAATGGAGATTCTGAGAGTGGATCAGAAGAAGAATCTGCAAAACATGTCACTGCAATAACTAGTATATGTGTATCTGATGATGATTCTAGTGAAGATGAGCTGACTTTTGATGAACTTGCAGCCTCATATAAAAAGTTGTGTATCATAAGTGCAGAAGTGTGCCAACAAGGGGAGAAGCAAAAGAAACTCATAAAGGAGTTGGAGGCTGAGAAGAAAGAGCATCTTGCAACCATAGACTCACTCAACAGTGAGGTTATTTTGTTGAATTCCAAACTTGATCAGATGTCAAAGTCTATCAGGATGTTAAACAATGGAACTGACACTCTAGAAGAAATTCTACAAGTTGGTCAGAAAGCAAGAGACATGTCTGGAATAGGTTTTGTTGGTGAACAGGAACCCACCTTGGGGTTCAAAAGGTCAAAACCTGAAGATCATGTGACAAATCGGATGTCAAGACCAATGTCTCAACATCATGGGAACAAAAGCATAAACCAGACAAAGAGAAAGTTCCAAAGGTGGAGGTGTCACTGCTTTGGAATATTTGGACACATAAAGCCTTTTTGCTTCAGGCTGTACGGATTTCCCAGCCATACTCATCAAGCCAAACCCAAACAGGATACTCTTATCAAGAAACAACAATGGGTTGCTAAGGATGTTGCTCTAATAGCTCATACCTCTCTAAGGGTATCGACCATAGAAGACTGGTACTTTGATAATGGCTGTTCAAAACATATGACTGGAATAAAGAACTTATTGGTGGACATCAAACCTCATTCCACTAGTTATGTGACCTTTTGTGATGGAGCTAAAGGAGAAATCAAAGGTGTTGGAAAACTAGACTGTCCTGGAATTCCAGACCTAGATAATGTTTTGCTGGTGAAAGGACTAACTGCAAACCTTATTAGTATCAGTCAGCTATGTGATCAAGGATTCAATGTCAGATTCACTAAAGAAGAATGTGTTGTCACCAATGGAAAAAATGAGGAATTCATGAGGGGATCTAGATCTAAAGACAATTGCTACTTATGGGAGCCTAAAGTCTCAAATAACTCCATTGTTTGTTCTATGGCCAAAGAAGAAAAGGAGGTTAAACTGTGGCATCAAAAAACTTGGACATCTTCATCTAAGAGGGATGAAAAAGATCATATCTAAGGAAGCAGTAAGAGGAATTCCAAAGCTAACAATTGATGAAGGAAAAGTCTTTGGTTAATGTTAGGTTGGTAAGCAAACTAAGATGTCACACCCAAGGATTCGACATCTTACAACTTCCAAAATTTTGGAACTGTTGCACATGGACTTGATGGGACCAATGCAGGTAGAGAGTCTTTGTGGGAAGAAGTATGCATATGTGGTTGTTGATGACTACTCCAGATACACCTGGATAAGTTTCATCAGAGAAAAATCAGATGTGTTTGATGTTTTCAAAGATTTGTGTATAAGACTTCAAAGAGAAAAGGAAAGTGGTGTTGTCAGAATAAGAAGTGATCATGGAAAGGAGTTTCAAAATTCCAAGTTTGCTGAATTCTGCTCATCTGAAGGAATCAGCCATGAATTATCTTCTCCTATTACTCCTCAGCAAAATGGAGTAGTGGAAAGGAAGAACAGAACTATTCAAGAGTCTGCTAGAGCTATGATTCATGCGAAAAACTACCTATGCACTTTTGGGCTGAGGCAATGAACACAGCCTGCTATGTTCATAACAGAGTTACCTTGAGAAAGGGAACCTCCTCCACTCTGTATGAAATATGGAAAGGAAGGAAACCTACTGTGAAGTATTTCCATGTTTTTGGAAGCAAATGCTACATTCTGACAGATCATGAACAAAGAAGAAAAATGGATCCATTAATGTTATTATTGATGACCAGCATGAAGAAACCAATGTCACAGAGGATGTTGGAACATTCTTTGAAACACATACTGATGTTGTTGCCAAAACTGAAGATCCTCATGTTGTACCTCCAAATTCTGAGGCAGAAGCTCTCAACAAAGGACCCTCTATCAGAATCCAGAAAGATCATCCCAAAGATCTTATCATAGGAGATCCCAACAGTGGTATAATTACCAGATCTAGAGAGATCATCTCAAGTTCATGCTTTGTATCCAAGATTGAACCAAAAAATGGGAAGGAAGCTCTAATTGATGAATATTGGATCAATGCCATGCAAGATGAATTGGAACAGTTCAAAAGGAATGAAGTATGGGAATTGGTTCCAAGACCTGAAGGAACCAACATCATTGGTACCAAGTGGATCTACAAGAACAAATCTGATGAAAAAGGAGTAATAACTAGAAATAAGGCTAGACTGGTGGTACAAGGTTATACTCAAGTTGAAGGGATTGATTTTGATGAAACGTTTGCACTTGTTGCAAGAGTTGAGTCAATAAGGCTAATGTTAGGAGTTTCTTGTATTGTGAAGTTCAAATTATTCCAGATGGATGTGAAAAGTGTTTTTCTAAATGGTTACTTGAATGAGGAAGTGTATGTGGAATAACCTAAAGGATTTGATGATCCTAACCTGCCAAATCATGTATACAAATTAAGGAAAGCCCTTTATGGATTGAAGCAAGCTCCTAGAGCTTGGTATGAGAGACTGACTACGTTTCTCGCTATTAATGGATACCAGAAAGTAGGGATAGACAAGACCCTCTTTGTGAAGGATGAAGATGGAAAAATCATGATTGCTCAAATCTATGTGGATGACATAGTTTTTGGTGGGATGTCAGATAGGATGGTTAAACATTTTGTCAATCAAATGCAATCTGAGTTTGAAATGGGCCTTGTTGGAGAATTAACATACTTTCTTGGGCTGCAAGACAAGCAAATGGAAGATTCCATTTTTCTCTCCCAAAGTAAATATGCCAAGAACATAGTCAAAAAATTTGGCATGGATAATGCTCGTCACAAAAGAACACCTGCACCCATACATTTGAAGTTATCTAAAGATGAAGGTGGTACTGGTGTTGATCAAAGCCTGTATAGAAGCATGATTGGAAGCTTGCTATATCTAACAGCTAATAGACCTGATATTTCCCTTGCAGTTGGTGTGTGTGCAAGATATCAAGAAGATCCCAAAGTGAGTCACATAAATCAAGTCAAGAGGATTCTCAAATATGTGAATGGAACTTGTGATTATGGTATGTTGTATTCTCATGGGTGTGACCCTATTCTGTCTGGGCATTGTGATGCTGATTAGGCTGGGAGTGCTGATGACAGAAAAAGTACATCTAGTGGATATTTCTTCTTAGGGAACAACCTCATATCATGGTTCAGCAAGAAGCAAAATTGTGTCTCCTTATCCACTGCTGAAGCTGAATACATAGTAGCTGGTAGCAGCTGTTCCCAACTGGTCTGGATGAAGCAAATGTTAACTGAATACAATGTCACTCAGAATGTCATGACATTATACTGTGACAATCTTAATGCCATCAATATTTCCAAGAACCCAATTCAGCATAGCAGAACCAAGCATATTGATATCAGACATCACTTCATAAGAGAGCTTATGGAAGACAAAGTGATTACCCTGGAGCATGTGGCCACTGAACTACAACTTGCTGAAATTTTTACAAAAGCTCTAGATGCTACTCAATTTGAGAATTTAAGAAGCAAGTTGGGAATTTTCATTTATGAGGACTTATAGCAATTACTGTCAAGAGGGAGTTTTTAGTGTAAAAGAAGTTTTATTGGACAAAACATGTTCCAACCTCCGACTTTAATGCATCTCACGCCATTGACCACTAAAGCTCTTTATCCCACACAAACTTTTCATCTCACTGCACCAACAATTCCCCCATTCCCCCTACTCTTCAGAATACCTCCCATTCCTTCAATTTTTCCTCTTTCAACAAAATGGATTCCAAACGAGATGCTTCCCAAACTAACGCCCATACCAACCCCTTCAAAGATGCTTCTGATGCTACATCTTCTCAAGCTGACAAATCCAAACAACACTCCACAGGTAAATCGTATGATCCCTCTGCTAACAACATTACTAGAATGTTGAACAAGGAAGGCTCTGCATATGTTGACAGATCTATCAGGGAACTTGTCACTAAGATTCTCCAGAAAGGTCGTATTGTGCATGGTATTTCCATCCCTCTTGCTCGCATTGATCCATCCCCCTATTCTGATAATGTTAATGGACAAAATAGTGAGGCTGTGTCAGGGGAAGAATCTGAAACTGATGATGAGGAGGATGGCTCAAGTTCTTCTGAGGATGAAGATTAAGGTGTTTGCTTTGGTGGTTTACTGTTTGGATTGGGCTAATGGTCTGTTGTTGGTTTAGCTAGTTGTGTTTGTCTGTCTTGGTTGAGCTATTGTCTTTTTCTCTTGGGTTGTAATATTGGGGTTTCCATACCCTTGACATATTTGTTTCTAACTGTTCTGATCAATACTATTCCATTAGTTTTTTATCTTAAATTTATGGCTAAAAAGAGGGAGAAGATTGGCTGTATACTAGCATACAGCATAGTGTATGTCCATCACAGGTGGAAGTGAGAAGTTGATAGTAGATGTGTTATGTTGGTGCTCTGATTGTATATCTTGTTCTGGGTTGTTTTTGCTAGTGTGCTGAGCAGGTGTGAAGATAGTAGCTACTGCTACTGATCTTTTTGTTGTTAACAGGATGCTGACCCTGTTAGTTGTGTGCTTGGTTTATGTTTTAAACTTTGAGTACCCTAGGTGGGGTGTGATGATGTGCTCTACAGGTTGGGCTGTTTTGAATCTGTTGAGGGGGAGTTTGGGTTTACTCTCCTTGTTTTGGAGTTTTTTTGATATGGTAGTACAGCCGGTTTTGTATGATGGTAGTGTATTAGCTATTCAGCATGATTGGTTGTGTGTTATGCTCTTGTCTGCTGCGTGTGTTCTCTGATATACCTCGAAGCATAAGCTACAACTTGTTTATCTTGCATCAATACACCTCCCAAACCCATCAAAGAAGCATCACAATACACAACAAATGGTTCTGCCGGATTTCGCAAAATCAAAACAGGAGCTGTCGTCAAACTTCTCTTAAGCTCTTGAAAACTTCCTTCACACTTTGCATCCCAAACAAAAGCTTGACTTTTCCTAGTCAACTACGTCAACGGTAAAGATAACTTGGCAAATACTTCAATGAATTTCCGATAATATCCCGCCAAACCAAGAAAACTTCTAATCTCAAAAACTGACTTCGGAGTCTCCCATTGCGATGCCGCTTCAACTTTCGACAGATCAACTGCAATACCTTTACTCGAAATCACATGACCAAGGAAACTCACTTCCTTCAACCAAAATTCACACTTAGAAAGTTTAGCATATAACTGCTTCTCTTTCAACACAGATAACCCAATCCTCAGATGCTCGGCATGTTCTTCTTCACTCTTCGAATAAATCAAAATATCATCAATGAACACCACCACAAACTTGTCCAAATAAGGATGGAAAATCCTATTCATGTACTCCATAAATACACCTGGTGCATTAGTCACACCAAATGGCATCACAGAATACTCATAATGTCCATACCTCGTTCTAAAAGCAGTCTTCTGAATATCCTCAGCCTTCACACGAATCTGATGATACCCAGATCTCAAATGTATCTTACTGAACACACTCGCACCAACCAACTGATCCATCAAATCATCAATCCTCAGAAGTGGATACTTATTCTTGATTGTCACCTTGTTCAATTGTCTGTAGTCCACACAGAGTCTCATAGAACCTTCTTTCTTCTTAACCAACAACACTGGTGCACCCCACGGTGACACACTCGGACGAATAAACCTTTTCTCAAGTAGATCTTCAAGTTGACTCTTCAACTCTTTCAGTTTCGATGCGGATATACGATATGGAGCCATCGATATCGGACTAGTTCCAGGAATTAAGTCGATCACAAACTCCATTTCTCGTTCCGGCGGTAAATCTACTATCTCCTCAGGAAAAACTTCTGAAAAATCACGGACAATTGGTAAAGCATCAATTTTTCCACTTTCACCAATGCTCACCATTGCCATCAACAAAAATACCTTCGCACCATCTTGCATTGATTCCTTCACTTGCTTAGCAGTCATAAACAAATCTCTTTCATCATCAGGTTCAGGAAAAATAACCGTTTTGTCAAAATAGTTAATATAGACATGATTGAATTCCAACCAATTCATCCCAAGAATAACATCAAGTTGATCTAAGTGAAGACACACTAAATCAACTCCGAATTCTTTACCAAAAATACTCAACGGAAAATTCAAACACACATACGGGGTAGTTACCGAACTCATAGCAGGAGTATACATAACCATGCCTCCACTCATAACAGACAACTCAAGACTTAATCTCTTAACACAATCAAAGGAAATAAAAGAATGTGTAGCTCCAGTATCAATTATAGCGATCAAAGGTATACCATTAATGAAGCACGTACCTTGGATCAATCAATCTTCACTTGCAGTCTCCGATCCTGATAGAGCAAACACTTTTCCATTCCCTTGAGTCTTCTTCGGCTTGTCACACTTGGTACTAATATGCCCTTGCTCACCACAGTTGCAGCAAGTTACATTTGCACCGCTTCTGCACTCCAGAGCTTTATGGCCTAGCTTCCCACACTTGAAACACTTCATCCCAACATTCTTGCACTCAGGAGCATGATGTCCCGCTTCACCGTAATTATAACATCTTACCAGGGTGGAAACTCATCCCCCACTTAGCTTCTTGCCGTAACCAGCTTTCTGTTTCCCCTTATCTGCAGGAGTCACATACGACTTCCCTCTCAATTGACCTTTTTCCTTCTTATCATATAAACTCTTGTAGTGACTAGACCGAGCCCTACTATCTTCATCATAAATTCTACTCTTGTTTACCAATTCAGAAAATCGCCTAATTTCCTGATAACCAACAGCTTGCTTGATTTCAGGCCTCAAACCATTCACAAACTTAAGACACTTGGATCTCTCAGCATTAGTAGTGTTATAATAAGGACAAAACTTAATCAATTCCTCAAACCTTGCTGCATACTCGGCCACAGTTGAGTTACCCTGCTTCAGCTCAAGGAATTCAATTTCCTTCTTACCACGCACATCTTCTGGAAAATACTTCTCCAGAAATGCCTCCTAAAAACATCCCAAGTAACCACAATCTCATCCTCTTCAAACCTTTGGCGAGTGTTACCCCACCAGTCCTCAGTTTCCTCTTCAAGCATATGAGTGCCAAACTGCACCCTCTGCGCATTTGAACAGTTCATGACTCAAAAGATCTTCTCAATCGCTTTGAGCCATACTTGTGATTTGTCAGGTTCATGGGTTCCCTTGAAAATCGGTGGATTTTTCCTTTGGAACCTTCCCAAAGCACAAAACTCATCATCAGCGTTGTTTCCAACATTCACATTGGCCTGAGGATCCTGCCCAATCGCTCCAGCCAACCTCGTCAACGCCTCAGAAATCGCTTCATCATTCCTGCCTGCAACCATTGTTCTTGATTCCCACAACAAATCCTCGTTAGAAAAACCATATTGATAGTGCTACACACACATACCAAATGCATAAGGGAATGAACACATTAACAACTTGGCCAACTGGCCGACCTGCTCTGATACCACTAATGTAACACCCCCTTTCTATACCCCCAAATAAACAAATAAATCATATAAGCACCTATTAAAATTTCATCAGAGTATAATTGAAAACATGGTATAAAAGGAGCATGTCATATAATACGTGAAATAAAACATACAACACCTGCTCAAATGAGATATGCAACAGTGGGGTAGCTTCAGCAGAGGAATTTAGTCCTTACACCCACATCTCAATATTTAGAATCAAAAGCGGAAAATCTAAACATTGAATCACTTTAAACATGCTAATCATATAAATACATTTCATCCAGTTTGATTCACTACATCATTCATGTTTACATAAACATTAGTCATCAGATACATATACAAATGTATCTCAAAAGAATGCTATACAAGCCTAACTACCCGGTGCTACATATCAGAGCTTAACAGACCAAAAGAATGAAGCTATACTTCACAAAAGACCTCCAGCAAAACCTAATTTGCAATGCCTCATAGAGCATTATAAAACAGCAGAAGGGTGAGAAATATTATCATAATAATCAATGCATCTAATCACATATATATACACAAGCATAGAATACACATATTCCACATTTCTCACCACAATTCATTATCATCATCATATACATCAGAATATATGTATATATAAACATATATGGAATGATCATCAAGCATATTTATCATGCACACATCCATAATCCTCATCAATTCACACAACATTTATCCCTATGCCATGTGACTCAATGCAACTCAATACAACTCATGCCATGTGGTACCAACACTTGTTATCATTTTTCGGTTTTTACATTTAAACCGGGTCTGTCCTCTAGACCGATAACAACAAAAGACTGTCCTCTAAGCTTTCAAACCTGCCCTTCTAGGTTTGGGATAAGTCACTAGTCTCCACGAAACTAACAAGCATTGCCTCTTGACTAAATGATGCATATGCAATCAACAACCAAATGCACTTAAGACCGTTCTCGCATCTTAATCTCATGCATTCTCAATTATTCATCACATAAGAATTATAACATGATTGCACACACAACATATTTCACATAATCAAATTATTCATACTTTAAATCATCATCACCACATTATCAAGAAATGCACACATATTCACCAATATGTTCTCATGCATTCTTCACATACAATTACAAGCAATGCACACATATTCACAATATGTTCTCATGCATTCTTAATAACATCGTGCCAACGGTAAAGAACTCAATCACAATCGTCATGCACTTTTAATCAATTTAAACAATGCATATATTATCAAAAGACCACATTCATAATAGATTCCACAGTCTAGGATTCACGCCATACGGCTACCTACAACATATCACACCATAGTACACAACTATTCATTCCGATAAGGATCGAACACAATCGAACCAAACAATCATCGGATGGAATCACAGGGAAAATGAAATGTTGTCATGCTCGCTGGCTTGCTCGCCTAGCGAGTCCCTAGAGAATACTCACACTCTGTTCGCCTAGCGAACAAGCTCGCGAAGGCAAACAGAAGCTACTGACTTCGTTCGCTACCTACTCGCTGTAGCGAGGTCCTAGTGAATCCTTCGCTACCTCACTCGCTACCAGCGAACCAGATCAAATACATTTTGTCCATGTCTGGGACCACTCGCTAGCTTGATCGCTTAGCGAGTTGCTAGCAAACACTCGCGACCTGCTCGCCTAGCGAAGGTGCTAGCGAACATCTGCGATGTTCAAAACCCACTGTCCAAAACTCTCCAAAACTCCTAAAATCACCCGATTCAATTCCAACGAGTTCTAGTACTCTTAGTCTAATAGTCCTCGACTAATTTACACCACTTATTCCGGATTCCAACCGTTATAACCTTGATTCTACCGATTAAACTCATCTATGCCCTAGAATGGAAAATGGAGAAAAACATTCAAACAATCCAAACCAATCATACATAATCATACACATTGACAAGATAATGATATTTCACACTCTTACCTTGATTAAATCGAAAGCTAGGAGTTGTTCTTGATGATTCCAAGCTTTTTCTTCTTTCCTCCTTTTTTCTCCTCTTCCTCTTTCTTTCTCTTCTTTTTTCTCTTATGTTTCTATATTTCCTTTTCCTTCCATTTTTTCCTTATATGCCTTTCCATTCTAATTCCTTCCATCATATTTCCTCTCAAATATCCTCCAATAATTCCAATAATTAAATCATCCAATTAAATCAATTAATTATCATAAATAATTAATTATTGAAAATTGGGTTGTTACAACCCTCCCCCACTTTAGGAATTTTCGTCCTCGAAAATGTTACCTGTTCCAAACAACTCTGGATAAGACTCCCTCATCTGGCTCTCAAGTTCCCAAGTCACATTCCCACCAGCCGGTCCTCCCCAGGCGACCTTCACCAAAGCAATCTCTTTGCCTCGAAGTTGCTTCAACTCTCGATCCTCTATCCGCATAGGTGATGTCTCCATAGTCAGGTTATCTCTCACCTACACATCATCTACTTGGACTACATGAGACGGATCCGCAATGTATTTCCTCAACTGAGATACATGGAACACGTCATAGAGATTAGCAAGCGACGGTGGTAAAGCAACACGATAGGCTACCTCTCCTATCCTCTGCAAAATCTGATAAGGGCCAATAAAACGCGGTGTCAACTTACGCGACTTCAATGCCCTACCAACACCAGTCATAGGAGTAACCCGAAGAAACACGTGATCTCCCTCCTTAAATTCAAGTGTTTTCCTCCTCTTGTCATGATAACTCTTTTGACGACTTTGAGAAATCTTCAACTTCTCTTGAGTCATCTTAATCTTATCGGTAGTCTGCTGGACTATCTCGGGTCCAACCATAGAACTCTCTCCCTACTCATACCAACACAATGGCGTCCTACACCGTCTACCGTACAATGCTTCAAACTGTGCCATACCAATACTCGAATGAAAACTTTTGTTATAAGTAAATTCAATCAAAGGTAAGTAGCTATCCCAAGCTCCTCCCTTCTCCAACACACAAGCTCTCAAAAGATTCTCAAGTGACTGAATCGTCCTCTCAGTCTGACCATCTGTCTGCGGATGATAAGCTGAACTCAACCGCAACATCGTACCCAAAGCACTTTGCAAACTCTCCCAAAATCTCGAAGTAAACCTCGGATCTCTATCTGACACAATGCTAGACGGAATACCATGCAAACTGACAATCCTTTCAATGTACAGATTTTCCAATCTCTCTAACAAGTAATCCATTCGCATAGGAATAAAGTGAGCAGATTTGGTCAATCTATCCACAATAACCCAAATAGCTTCAAAGTTACTCGGCGTCCTCGGTAAACCATATACAAAATCCATAGAAATGCTATCCCATTTCCACTCAGGAATAAACAACAGTTGCATCAAGCCCGACGGTTTCTGATGCTCAATCTTTGACTTCTGACAAGTTAAACAAGAATACACAAACTCGGCAATATCCTTCTTCATACGAGGCCACGAAAATACTTTCCTCAAATCTTGATACATCTTAGTAGCACCCAGATGAATACTCAATCCACTACGATGCCCTTCCTCAAGAATACTCTTCTTCAGCTCAACAACGTCAGGAACACAAACTCTATCATGACACCTCATGATTCCATTTTTCATCGATCCGAAAATCACCACCTTGACCTTGATTGATCAAAGTCAACCGATCAATTAAACTCAAATCAGATTTCTGTCCTTCTCGAATCTCATCAAGAATACCGCTAGTAAGCTTTAACATACCAAGCTTAAATCCGTAAGAAGTCTTCTCACACACTAAGCTCAAATTTCTCAATCAATTCCAATTCTTTCACCATCATCATAGACATATGTAACGATTTCCTACTCAATGCATCAGCTACCACATTCGCTTTACCCGGATGGTAATTCAAACCAAAATCATAATCCTTCAGAAGTTCCAACCATCTCCTCTGCCTTGCGTTCAATTCCTTCTGATCAAAGAGATACTTCAAACTCTTATGATCACTAAATACCTCAAATCTCGACCCAAACAAATAATGCCTCCAAAGCTTCAGCACGAATACAACGGCGGCCAACTCTAGGTCATGCGTCGGATAATTCTTCTCATGCACTTTGAGTTGCCTCGAAGCATAAGCTACAACTTGTTTATATTGCATCAATACACCTGCCAAACCCATCAAAGAAGCATCACAATACACAATAAATGGTTCTGCCAGATTTCGCAAAATCAAAACAGGAGTTGTCGTCAAACTTCTCTTAAGCTCTTGAAAACTTCCTTCACACTTTGCATCCCAAACAAAAGCTTGACTTTTCCTAGTCAACTACGTCAACGGTAAAGATAACTTGGCAAATCCTTCAATGAATTTCCGATAATATCCCGCCAAACCAAGAAAACTTCTAATCTCAAAAACTGATTTCGGAGTCTCCCATTACGATACCGCTTCAACTTTCGACGGATCAACTGCAATACCTTTACTCGAAATCACATGACCAAGGAAACTCACTTCCTTCAACCAAAATTCACACTTAGAAAGTTTAGCATATAACTGCTTCTCTTTCAACACAGATAACAGAATCCTCAGATGCTCGGTATGTTCTTCTTCACTCTTCGAATAAATCAAAATATCATCAATGAACACCACCACAAACTTATCCAAATAAGGATGGAAAATCCTATTCATGTACTCCATAAATACACCTGGTGCATTAGTCACACCAAATGGAATCACAGAATACTCATAATGTCCATACCTCGTTCTAAAAGCAGTCTTCTGAATATCCTCAGCCTTCACACGAATCTGATGATACCCAGATCTCAAATGTATCTTACTGAACACACTCGCACCAACCAACTGATCCATCAAATCATCAATCCTCAGAAGTGGATACTTATTCTTGATTGTCACCTTGTTCAATTGTCTGTAGTCCACACAGAATCTCATAGAACCTTCTTTCTTCTTAACCAACAACACTGGTGCACCCCACGGTGACACACTCGGACGAATAAACCTTTTCTCAAGTAGATCTTCAAGTTGACTCTTCAACTCTTTCAGTTTCGATGCGGACATACAATATGGAGCCATCGATATCGGACTAGTTCCAAGAATTAAGTCGATCACAAACTCCATTTCTCGTTCCGACGGTAAATCTATTATCTCCTCAGGAAAAACTTCCGGAAAATCACGGACAATTGGTAAAGCATCAATTTTTCCACTTTCACCAATGCTCACTGTTGCCATCAACAAAAATACCTTCGCATCATCTTGCATTGATTCCTTCACTTTCTTAGTAGTCATAAACAAATCTCTTTCATCATCAGGTTCAGGAAAAATAATCGTTTTGTCAAAACAGTTAATATAGACACGACTGAATTCCAACCAATTCATCCCAAGAATAACATCAAGTTGATCTAAGTGAAGACACACTAAATAAACTCCGAAGTCTTTACCAAAAATACTCAACGGACAATTCAAACACACATACGGGGTAGTTACCGAACCCATAGCAGTTGTATCAATAACCATGCCTCCACTCATAACAGGCAACTCAAGACTTAATCTCTTAACACAATCAAAGGAAATAAAAGAATGTGTAGCTCCAGTATCAATTATAGCGATCAAAGGTATACCATTAATGAAGCACGTACCTCGGATCAATCGATCATCACTCACAGTCTCTGATCCTGATAGAGCAAACACTTTTCCATTCCCTTGAGTCTTCTTCGGCTTGTCACACTTGGTACTAATGTGCCCTTGCTCACCACAGTTGTAGCAAGTTACATTCGCACCGCTTCTGCACTCTAGAGCTTTATGGCCTAGCTTCCCACACTTGAAACACTTCATCCCAACACTCTTGCACTTAGGAGCACGATGTCCCGCTTCACCGTAATTATAACATCTTACCAGGGTGGAAGCTCGTCCCCCACTTGGCTTCTTACTGTAACCAGCTTTTTGTTTCCCCTTATCTGCAGGAGTCACATACGGCTTCCCTCTCAATTGACCTTTTCCTTTCTTATCATTTAAACTCTTGTAGTGACTAGACCGAGCCCTACTATCTTCATCATAAATTCTACTCTTGTTTACCAATTCAGAAAATCGCCTAATTTCCTGAAAACCAACGGCTTGCTTGATTTCAGGCCTCAAACCATTCACAAACTTAAGACACTTGGATCTCTCAGCATTAGTAGTGTTATAATGAGGATAAAACGTAATCAATTCCTCAAACCTTGTTGCATACTCGGCCACAGTTGAGTTACCCTGCTTCAGCTCAAGGAATTCAATTTCCTTCTTACCACGCACATCTTCTGGAAAATACTTCTCCAGAAATGCCTCTCTTAAAACATCCCAAGTAACCATAATCTCATCCTCTTCAAACCTTTGTCAAGTGTTACCCCGCCAGTCCTCAGCTTCCATTTCAAGCATATGAGTTCCAAACTGCACCCTCTGTGCATCTGAACAGTTCATGATTCGAAAGATCTTCTCAATCGCTTTGAGCCATACTTGTGCTTTGTCAGGTTCATGGGTTCCCTTGAAAATTGGTGGATTTTTCCTTTGGAACCTTCCCAAAGCACAAAACTCATCATCAGTGTTGTTTCCAGCATTCACATTGGCCTGAGGATCCTGCCCATACGGCTACCCACAACATATCACACCATAGTACACAACAATTCATTCCGATAAGGATCAAACACAATCAAACCAAAAAATCATCGGATGGAATCACAGGGAAAATGAAATGTTGTCATGCTCGCTGGCTTGCTCGCCTAGCAAGTCCCTAGAGAATACTCGCTCTCTGTTCGCCTAGCGAACAAGCTCGCGAAGGCAAACAGAAGCTACTGACTTCGTTCGCTACCTACTCGCTGCAGCGAGGTCCTAGTGAATCCTTCGCTACCTCACTCGCTACCAGCGAACCAGATCAAATACATTCTGTCCATGTCTGGGACCACTCGCTAGCTTGCTCACTTAGTGAGTTGCTAGCGAACACTCGCGACCTGCTCACCTAGCGAACGTCTGCAATGTTCAAAACCCTCACTGTCCAAAACTCTCCAAAACTCCTAAAATCACCTGATTCAATTCCAACGAGTTCCAGTACTCTTAGTCTAACAATCCTCGACTAATCTACACCACTTATTCCGGATTCCAACCGTTAAAACCTTGATTCTACTAATTAAACTCATCTATGCCCTAGAATGGAAAATGGAGAAAAACATCCAAACAATCCAAACCAATCATACATAATCATACACATTGACAAGATAATGATATTTCACACCCTTACCTTGATTAAATCGAAAGCTAGGAGTTGTTCTTGATGATTCCAAGCTTTTCCTTCTTTCCTCCTGTTTTCTCCTCTTCCTCTTTCTTTCTCTTCTTTTTCTCTTATGTTTCTATATTTCCTTTTCCTTCCACTTTTTCCTTATATGCCTTTCCATTCTATTTCCTTCCATCATATTTCCTCTCAAATATCTACCAATAATTCCAATAATTAAATCATCCAATTAAATCAATTAATTAACATAAATAATTAATTATTGAAAATTGGGCTGTTACACTACATGCAAAGTGAAACCTTGAAAAGCATGATTATTTATTAAAGTGTTAATGAGTATGACAGGTGGTTTTTGATGTTTTGAAATTATATGTGACACCCTTTTGTGAATGCATGATGATTTACTCTGATTATTTATATATATTCCGCAGGGTTTAGAAGGGTGTTACATGGTACATTTACGGAAGTGACTACTGTTGAAGTTGGCTCCACAGCTACATTAGTAACTTCAGAAACCACAGTAGCTTGAGTGTCCATCTTTGCGTTGATGACCTGCAGGACGTCCATAATCTGCCCCACACTTCCACGCAGATCTTCGAGCTCATTGTTGACCCTATCCAATTCCAAATTTTGTTTAGCCATCCTTTGACGAGCTTGGGCTCATGTGTTGTACTGGTGTCGGGAACTCAGTGTGATCGGCTGAAGATAAGACAACGAGATAAGCTACGTAACAGAAAATGCATATGTAATGCTTTAGGAATGAATAAGAAAATGCAAACCAAACATTCAAGGAATCCAAAGAAAATGTTCACAAACAGTATAATAATGGAGATTAACAAAAGAGCATAACATCTTCATAAATTACATGACCGGGAGTTTTACAAAAATCAATACATATTCAAAGCCATAGTACAAATATATATTAAACAGTAAAACAAAGGAAACTGAGGTCTTAATTCTTCTGACGAGAGGAACCTTCTTGCCAATCTTTTACTCTATCTTCACGGAGCCGTTTCTGAAGTTCTTCATTTTCTTGCACAGCCATGAAGTATTTATCTTTCCAAGCTTTCCTTCCTCTTTCAGCTTTAGCCAATGTAGCTCTCAATTCCTCAACAGAAGTAGGACCTTTTGGAGTTACAGGGATTGACTCAAAGCGGGTATGAAACACCTTCAAAGCTCTATCTTTAACCCATAGCAAGTAAGATTTTGAGACAGAACAATCAGGGTATCCCAACAATGTCATTCCCTTTGTGTGAATATGATGCCATGTGTACACAATCCGAGCTTTGAGAACTGGATTCTTTCCTTCTTCAAAGAATAAACTATTCAAAAAGATTGGGTCAGGCTCATCCATCGGGTACCCAAGCTGGCGACGAGCTAAGATAAGATTGTAGCTGATGCATCCGTTCGTTCCAATAAGAGGCACATTAGGGAAATCTCTGCAGCTATCGATCATGACAACTCCTCCATACATAGAATTGTACCACTTGATGTCCAAGTTCTTGAGTGACAAAATCCTTTATGTCCATGAGAGTCCACTCTGCATATCCCAAAGCAATGGTGACCTTGGCAAGCGCAAAATAAACCACTTGTACAAGAGAGCGGTACAACATACAATCTGACCTTCTCCATGATAGTTCTTCAAATGAATGGAAAAATATGCGTCATCCAATAGGGTGGGAACAGGATTCTTGATCAAGAAAAGGTTAATTACACTCTCGTTAACAAAATCATCAACAGTTGGAAACAAGAAGAGCCCATAGATTAATAATGCTAAGATGGCCTCGAATGCTTCAAAATTCTTCGACTCAGCATAGTATTGAGCTTTTTCAAATAAGAACACAGCTGGTAATCCATAGAAACCTCCTTTGACAGTCATGTGAGACTGCACCTCAGTCAGCTCTAACTGTGTAGCCTCTGCAATAACCCTTTCACTAGGAGTCTCTTCTTTTCCAAAAAATGGTTTAGAAGTGACGCCTAATCCCATTAGCACGGAGTATTCCTCCAAAGTTGGCAGTAGTTGGTAATCTAGAAACGTGAAACAATGATAGATTAGATCGTAGAACTGCACAAGCGTTAACAGCATCCCTTCATCGCCTTGAAGTCTTAACAATGACAACATACTTCCATACTTATCTCTGAATGCCAGTGGATCTTATACTAAACCTCTCAGCTTCCTCAAATCTTCCAATTTTGGACTTTGGAATGTATATTTTAAAGTTACTCTCTTTCTAGAATCCATTCTATAATGTCTGCAAAACGAATTTAAATTCCTTGAATGATTAGCAAAACATGAATGCAATGCGAATGCAATTGGTTTTAAGGAACTCAAGATATAAATCGCAAAGAGAAACACTTTTAAATGAAACTTCAGTTCATTAATAATGGGAAAGTTTACAACTTTGAAGTTCAAATAAGAAACTCAAAATACAAAAGAAAGCCAAAAGCCTAAAAGGTAGCAAAAGATCCTATCTAAAAGGGTCATATCCCATGCATCCTCTTCTTGTTATTCAACTCGGTGTTCTCAAACACAAGCTTGTCAATAATCCCTTTCCAAGAACCAGTTGTAGGAGGAACATCTGAATACTCATGAGTATTGGGAACTGGTTGTGTGCTAGAGAAAAATAAATTCTCCTGCACAACATGCCTCTCTATAACACGCCTCTCGAGTAGCTCAATCAAGTCATCCTTATCCTTCAAATGTTTTTTCATCTCTAATTGCTCAGCATTAATAGCATGGTATTTTCCTTCCCATGTGTCTCGTTCTAGCTTCATCCTTGCCAATGTTTCTTGGTATTCCTCCTTACGTTCGATAGGGATGGTCAATGACGATGCAACAACGGGTTGTGAATATTTCTCAAGGAAATATGGCATCTTTAAGTCACGAGCTCGAGATCGAACCAACTTGATGAAAGGCTCAAGAGCTATGTAATTCCTCTTTCCTAAATCATTCTTGGTCCTCTTATGAATTGTCCTCCAAGCACGTAAAACTTGATCCTTAGTTTCTGCCTTAGCCTCATCATCAAGATATGAGAAACCAGATGATAGGATACTGCTAGGCTTTTCTTTCATAGGGAACCCAAATTGACGCCTTGCCAGAATAGGGTTGTAGTTAATTCCCCCTCTAATACCAAGAAGAGGTACGTTAGGAAAAGAACCACAACTATCAATGATAACTCCTTTGTCGTAAGCTGGATCATACCAATGTATATCAGTGTGAGTGAGAGACATGAGCCTTTGAGACCATCGAAGCTTGTTTGGATTTTTTTTTAAAAGCTCAGTCTGAGGCAAGTGCGAAATAAACCACTTATAAAGCAAAGGAGCGCAACACAGAATGGTCCCACATCCCTTAAGGGTCCTATGATGAATAGAGTGATAAGTGGCACCGAGCAATGTAGGCATAGGGTTTCTACTTAGAAAAATCTGAATGGCATTGACGTCCACAAACTCTTCAACATTAGGGAACAGTACTAACCCATAGATAAGTAGTGCAAGAGTATCTTCGAAGGTATCCAAACTGTTCATCTTAGCCAAGAAGAAGGCTTTCTCTATCAGGAATCTAGAGGGCAAGCCTTTGATCTCTCCCTTGGTAGTAAGGTTATCTTTGACTTCAGACATCTCCAAGTGAATGGCATCCGCAATATCCTTAGGTGATGGAATCTTCTCTAAACCACTAAAAGGCTCCTTATCCAATATCGGTAGGCCAACCCAATAAGAATACTCCTCTAAAGTTGGGACTAACTGATAGTCGGGGAAAGTAAAGCAATGATAGAGGGGGTCAAGAGGATGAAGTGAAGTTGTGGCACAAGAAACTTGAATATCTTCATCTCAAGAGAATGAAGGACATCGCATCTGTAGGAGCAATTAAAGGAATGCCAGATCTAAAGGTTGAAGAATGGAAATTCTATGGTGAGTGTGAAGTTAGGAAGCAAATCATGATGTCACAACCAATGTTGCATCATCAGACTATGTCAAGAATATTGGAACTTCTCCATATGGGGGTTATGGGACCTATGGAGACTGAAAATATAGGTGGAAAGAAGTATGTCTATGTGGTTATGGATGATTTCTCTAGGTTACATGGGTAAACTTTCTTAAAGAAAAAATAGACATGTTTGAAGTTCTCAAAGTTTTATGTCAAAGTGTTATGAAGGAGAAAAACAGTAGGATTGTCAAGATCATAAGCTATCATGACAAGGAGTTTGAGGATTCAAAATTCAATGAATTTTGTGAGTCTGAAGACATTACCAAAAAAATTTCTTCTCAGCTAGATGGAATTTTTGAGCAAAAGACCTTGGATATACAAGACTCAGCTAAAGTCACACTTCATGCTAAAGTCTTGCCATATCATTTTTGGGCTGAAGCTATGAATACAGCTTGCTATTCATAATAGGTTCACTTTGAGAGAAGGCACTTCAATCACACTCTATGAGCTATGGAAAGGAAGAAAGCCTACAGTGAAATACATCCATGTTTTCGGAAGCAAATGCCATGTCCTGACCAACAAAGATAAAAAGGGTAAGATGGATCCCAGAAGAGTTGAAGGGATATTTTTGGGTTATTCTTCAAGCAGCAGAGCTTTTAGAATATTTAACTCCAGAACTGAGATGAGAATAGAATCTGTCAATATGATATTTGAGGATTTATAACAAAGGATGGATGTTGAGGACAATGTTGGAACATCCTCTGTGCAGACTGATGAGGTGGGAAGGGAAGAAAATTGTAATTTCTCTAGCATTGTGTCAGATAACTCTTAAGATACTTCAGGTCTCTTGGGTAAAGGTCATTCAGAAGAAAACATTACTAAGTTTGCAAAGAAAGTATCACACTCATATGAGATAAGTCCTACTGTCCATGAAAAGAAAATCTTGAATTGCTTCATTGGAACAAGGAATTGTGATATGGATTACTTCTACAGCACAAAGGTCATGATGAAAGAATTATACAAGGTAGAATGTGTAGGTTATATGACAATTAGTCTAACTGCCTTGGTTAACAAGAAGTAGACATATGTGTCTTGGTGTACTTTTCAAGCTGAGTATGATGAAATCAGAAAGGGTTGCTTTCAATCAGTGTGGATGAAATAGGTAGTGAAGAAACTTGATGAGAAGGTTGATATTCTAACATTATATCGTAAGGATCTAAATGTGATTAGCTGTTTTATCTGGAACAAGAACCCCGTCAAGTACAATCAACTAATCAGGAGTCTTGATAAAGGAAATGCTTCCATTTTGAAGAGTGTGGACACTAAGGATCAGCTTAGTGTTAGGTTTACTAATGCTTCATATGGAAATGATCTTAAGGACATAAGTTGTAAAGTAGGAATTGGTGATGTTGATGAGTTATAGCAATTACAGAAATGGAGGAATGCAACACATAGTGAATCTTTTCTATATTCTTTGATGCTTGGTAGGTTTGAGCTAGTGAAAATTGTTAATGAGTGGAATAAAAGGTCTCTGCAATATAGAAAGATCGGTTTAAAGAAGATGTACTTGAACGTTATGGTAAGGGAGTTTAATACCAACACTCCTAAATCATGTGATAGCTTTAAGAAGTGCAGAAGGATCTTTGATAGAGGCAAGAGTTGGAAGATCATCTAAAAAGGATATGTTATTTTTTTCTTCCATTACAGACATTTGTGTTTCCATCAACACTTATGTTTTATGCATTTTATTTTTGTGCTTCCATATTTGTGTGTTTCCATTTATTTTTATGTACATTAACTCTATTTTCTTTTTGTCAATTTTTGGCTAAAAATGGGGAGTAAAGTGTTGATGTGATTGTTGTTTTTGATGTTAGATCAGATGTCATGAATTTATGTCATGTTTATACTACTATGTAGGAAGAGTAGTTTTTTCATTGTTGTTACTTATATGCAACTATTTAGGGGGCATGATAGTATGTCATGTTATTGCTACTGTTGGAACCATTTGTTGTGTCTGGGAGAATGAATTATTCTCTGCAGTTGGTTGTGGTATTCAGGGGGAGTGTGCTTATGCAGTTGTGTTTGTGCTTGTATTTTTGTTGTGTGGTTCCATGGTATGAAATTGCAAAAGTTTATGTTCATGTGTTATTTTTCTGGTGATTTGGGATTTTCCCATCAGGGGGAGTACTGGTTATGTATGACAGGGGGAGTTGTGTACCTGTCTAATCTGTAGCTGCAAGGTTGCAGTTTATACATAGATTGCATGTTCTCATGTAGCTTGTGTTGGTTTGTGATGTTAGACCTGATGTCTTGACATTGTGCTGTCAGGTGTTCTTTATTGGTGTGTAAATATTGTACTTGAGTTTCTTTGTTTCTTTGTTTTGTTTCTGCTGTGTGTACCTCTGATGTGTGCCAAGGTTGTTTTAGACAAAATTTTCCAAATGAGGAGATTGTAAGTTCTGTGTTTTTTGGATTGACTGTATTTTGGTAAAACAACATGTTGTTAGCAAGATGTTGAACCAGATGTTCTGCCATGACAATCAGATATCATGTTCTGCATGATGTTGTGACATGTTCCAGGACAAGTTATACCAGAAAGTTAGGGCATGACTATTTTGGTATTTTTAATGTGATTTTTGAGTGTGTTCTAATACACACATGGGAGACTTTCATGGGAGTATATTATGGGAATTTCTATTATAACAGATTCTGTTTGTTTTCATAAAAAGGTTCCTTGAGTCTATTTAGGAAAGTTTGTATTTTACTCCTATTATTATGCAGGTTAATTTGCAGCGAGTTAAAACTGATTGTTGCTATTTGTGCGCTTCAAGAGTCCAAGTCCATTAGGTCTGAAGGCTATTTAAAATGAAGACAAACCTTATTGATGTAGAGAGCATAACATGTTGAATTTTAGGAATAAGGATTAGTCGTTATTTTGGTTAGTCTTTAGGGTTTAGTGGAACACCCTTTTCTACCCCATGAATATTATAGAAAAATAATAGAATTTATCAGAGTAAAGTTTTAAACTCAAAGAAAATCACCTCAAAGGGCGTATATTTCTCAATAAACTCAAATCAAGGTCAATGCTGCGTAAGCAACGGGTTTTCTCAAAATTACTCAAAAGTGCTCAAATGGCAGCGGAACTCAAAAAGGCAAAAATCCAAAGTTTTCCTTTTACCGCAAGGAAATCAACATAACAAAAACTCAATAAAATAGTTTGACTCAAGGACCCCAACCGATGTTACACTATCAGAGCAAGACCCTCTAAGCCAACCACAATGGGCAACGATCCAAAAACATCAAAAGTCTTCGACGACATCCACGGTTAAACCTGGTCATCTGCACGTTACCCACGTGGAGGCAACATTCAAACAAGCAGGGTAAGTAAAATGATTCATAATAATCAATATAGGAATCAATATATAAAACAGTGTTATTTTCATATTCAACATCATCATAATCATCAAGGAACATCAAAGGTCACAACCTTATAAATTACACCAAATTGTCACATAAATGCAAATGAACCAAGACTCGTACATGTGGTACCAATCATCACAGCTCGATGGACACTGGGCCATCAACCTTCCATAGATCCTCATCAATAGGATCAATTCTATACAAGAACCGGAGCACATCAAAATACCTCACATCCGCACAATGGAACTGAAGCCAAAGAAATCATGGTCCTGAACCGAAGTTCGGATGCACATGAATGCATGATGCACACGTCAATATCATCCTCATAATAATCTCATTAGGTGCATCATCATTCGTCAAAATAATCATAAGAATCACGTCATCATAGAATCATCAAAACTCATGGAATTAACATCACAAATCATCACAGTTCCTCATGGGAATTCATCATGCAATCATGTATTAATCACATATAAATCACAATTATACTCATGGTAATTCATCATACATTCATTTAATCACATAGGAATCATAGTTATACTCATGTTAATTCATCATACATTCATTTAATCACATAGGAATCACAGTTACACTCATGGTAATTCACCCAGAAAATCATATCATCAAAGCATCAAGACATCACTGAACCAGAACAAAATTGACTTCCCAAACATATTAGATAAAAAAATATTGGGAAACTAATTCTCTTATCTATACCATGTTATAGCCCTTTTCATTAGCTTTCCAACGCTTCAAACGGAGACCAAAACGAACTTACAGATCAAAAGTTACGTCCAAAACGATTTCGACCGAAAACATGAACAGTCGTGACAGACAACATGCAGAATTTTCTGCGTTTTTCACCGTTTGAGGCCTTCCGGACCTTCGATTTCGATTCTGTAAAAACCCAAACTCTCAGAAAATTACAACCCACTCAACACTGTAATTGTCTCAAGTAAATTTACAATTTTAACACAATTAAACCATTTAATCATTGTTTTAAGATTATGCCTATAATTAAACCTTTAAACCAATTCACAACAAGTCACCAAGTACCCAGACTTTGGGCATATAGAGCATCTTCGCTTGTGTCAATCATGGCGTCTTCAGCAAACTGCGTGTCGAGGCAGTCAATCTCTCCCACCACCTGAAGTCCAATCCGCATTGGCAACTACCAAAAGTCCACCACGCTGGCGTCTCCACTTACATTTCCAATCACCCGTCTGCATCATATGCATCATACGCATTGCATTCATCATCATAAGCATTTTACATCATTTTGCATAACCAGTCGTATCATACTTCCCCAGCTCTTGCATCTCCGCTCTTCAGCGTTTGCATTTGCACTTCCGTTCGTTATGGAACATCATTTTACATCCAGCATTAGCATACGCACGTCAAGGTCCAGGATCAACTTCGAAGGTTTCCAAGACCATCATCAGCCCAATCAGGGGCATCTTCCACAACATCTTCAAAGCAATCACCAGCCTAATCAGGGGCATTTTTGCAAGATTGTGGATTTGTCCCACGATTTTTAAGAGCTTCAAAGCAATCATCAGCCCAGTCAGGGGCAATCTTCTGCAATTGCGGGTTTCTCCCACAAAATTTGAAGTTATTCAAAGCAAGATTCAGCCCAGTCAGGGGCATTTTTCAAAAACCATGGGCGTCTCCCATGACGTATTTCAACCTTATGGTTGATCATACCTTCAAATCAACATTCAGCCCAGTCAGGGGCATACCATTCAAGACCGTGGGCGTTCCCCACGAAGTTATTCAACCTTTTGTTGGGCAAATCCAAGAAGTTCAGTACAAGATCCAAACCGAGCAGGGGCATCTTCAGCAAAACCGTGAGCATTCCTCATGAAGTTGTTCAACCTTTTGTTGAGCAAACCAAGACATCAAGACAAACTCAGCCCAGTCAGGGGCATCCTCTTCAGAATTCATGGGCGTAACCATGAAATCATGATCTCCAAACAAGACGGTGGGCGTACCCTGTTGACTCATTTCAATTTAATCTTCCTCTTGGATGTTCCCTAATGAGTTGTATTCAGTAAGCGTGACCATTGTCAATTGCCTTACTATCATCCTTTTGGTGATAGTCGAACCTCGTCTGCATCCTTTTGGTGTTGGTAGCCTTCAATTTGTGTTTGTCTTATCATCCTTTTGGTGGTAGTGGCCGGTGTGTGTTTCGCTCCGTCATCCTTTTGGTGGGGGGTCTATCATGGTCATTAATGATAGATTGTGTGATGTGTTTTGTGTTTCGCTCCGTCATCCTTTTGGTGGGGGTCTATTATGGTCATTAATGATAGATTGTGCGATATGTGTGAGTTCGCTCCGTCATCCTTTTGGTGAGGGGTCTATCATGGTCATTAATGATAGATTGTGCGATGTGTTTTGTGTTTCGCTCCGTCATCCTTTTGGTGAGGGGTCTATCATGGTCATTAATGATAGATTGTGCGATGTGTTTTGTGTTTCGCTCCGTCATCCTTTTGGTGAGGGGTCTATCATGGTCATTAATGATAGATTGTGCGATGTGTTTTGTGTTTCGCTCCGTCATCCTTTTGGTGAGGGGTCTATCATGGTCATTAATGATAGATTGTGCGATGTGTTTTTTGTTTCGCTCCGTCATCCTTTTGGTGAGGGGTCTATCATGGTCATTAATGATAAATTGTGCGATGTGTTTTGTGTTTCGCTCCGTCATCCTTTTGGTGGGGGGTCTATCATGGTCATTAATGATAGATTGTGCGATGTGTTTTGTGTTTCGCTCCGTCATCCTTTTGGTGAGGGGTCTATCATGGTCATTAATGATAGATTGTGCGATGTGTTTTGTGTTTCGCTCCGTCATCCTTTTGGTGGGGGGGTCTATCATGGTCATTAATGATAGATTGTGCGATGTGTTTTGTGTTTCGCTCCGTCATCCTTTTGGTGAGGGGTCTATCATGGTCATTAATGATAGATTGTGCGATGTGTTTTGTGTTTTGCTCCATCATCCTTTTGGTGGGGGGTCTATCATGGTCATTAATGATAGGTTGTGCGATGTGTTTTGTGTTTCGCTCCGTCATCCTGTTGGTGAGGGGTCTATCATGGTCATTAATGATAGATTGTGCGATGTGTTTTGTGTTTCGCTCCGTCATCCTTTTGGTGAGGGGTCTATCATGGTCATTAATGATAGATTGGGCGATGTGTTTTGTGTTTTGCTCCGTCATCCTTTTGATGGTGGGTCTATCATGGTCATTAATGATAGATTGTGCGATGTGTTTTGTGTTTCGCTCCGTCATCCTTTTGGTAAGGGGTCTATCATGGTCATTAATGATAGATTGTGCGATGTGTTTTGTGTTTCGCTCCGTCATCCTTTTGGTGGGGGGTCTATCATGGTCATTAATGATAGATTGTGCAATGTGTTTTGTGTTTCGCTCCGTCATCCTGTTGGTGAGGGGTCTATCATGGTCATTAATGATAGATTGTGCGATGTGTTTTGTGTTTCACTCCGTCATCCTTTTGGTGGGGGGTCTATCATGGTCATTAATGATAGATTGTGCGATGTGTTTTGTGTTTCGCTCCGTCATCCTTTTGGTGGGGAGTTTATCATGGTCATTAATGATAGATTGTGCGATGTGTTTTGTGTTTCGCTCCGTCATCCTTTTGGTGGGGAGTTTATCATGGTCATTAATGATAGATTGTGCGATGTGTTTTGTGTTTCGCCCCGTCATCCCTTTGGTGGGGGGTCTATCATAGTCATTAATGATAGATTGTGAGATAGGGGTGTGTTTAGCTCTATCATCCTTTTGGTGGTAGTAGCCGTGCGTGTTTCTTTTGGTGATGGCGACCTGTCGCCATTTATCCACAGTTTGCTCAGGGGTGTACCTCATCCAGCATTTTCAATTCCTAAGCATTTCTTTTCTTTTTGGACAAATTCAGGTTTTTCTTCATATCTAATTGTCTTTTACCTTGGAAGAATGAGCGTCGTAGCCGCTCATCTTACTCGGCGTAAGCCAATTAGATAGGGGCATCTGTCATACCCCAAATTTGTCCTACCTGTATATATCTTTTATTCAATACATCCACCCTCTAGTTATTATTTTCAAAATCCAAAATGTGTTGCTTATGCTCATGATATCACGAGGTTGAACTAAATTGTTACAAAGTTCATGCGAGGTTTGTGAAAGATAGGATATGGTATAAAATTCTAGAGATGCATGCTCGTAGTTTCAGTTAAGGTTTATGGGTGAACTCAGAGTTTTGGTACAATTGTAATGCAGTTTATATCAAGTTATCATCTCGTGATTTCAAGGCTTTGAGAAATTCAGTTTGTGAAGAATGGTTGGGGTTCAGCCACAATCCAAGTGATGTTAGATCAAGACAACCCCATTTCTTAATCAGGTCAAGACGAGGATATGGATCAATTTAGTGTTCTATTTGAGTGAAAACCCGAGAATGATGTTTATGAGAATCATGGATTATGGCTTGAAATTCGGAGTCACGGATTAAGGTTATTCTTTTTTTATCATGATTAAGTATAGTTCAAAAACACAAACAAGAGATTAATTCATTTTTTCTGGTTTCATTTGTAATGCTTGTGTTTGATTCAATTTGGATTGGATATGGATAACATAGAAACAAAGCACTATTTCATTTGTCTCAATTTGTTTTTGTGAAAGAACTATATGGTGCAAATATTAAAGTTATGGTACAAAAAGCCCAAACAAGGTTCATATGCCCAAAATAAATTGTTTTATTACAAATATAATCCACATTCATTATAGCAAATTGTATTTTGTTTGCAATTGGCAATAAACAAAAAAAGAAATGATGATTCACCATGGCCCATGCATCGTCCAAAACACCACCAAAACTGGCTCCCACATGACCACAATATGCCCACCATAATCTGTAGCATTTGCCACTTATCCCTTGTGCTTACAAATGAAGAACGCTAATACAATCAAACTTCAAAAAGTCTGCTACAAAGGGACCACAAGATAGTCCACAGAAAACAACAAATACGACCTACGGCTATTCCCCACCTCCCACACACAAGGCATATAGATGAACTTGTCACAAAATCACCAGCTTTGCAATCCTCACCTAGGACCCACCATTTCACCTCAAGGCTGTCATGAAAGTGTAACTACAAGGTTCATGTACGATAGAGTTTTTATGCAAATGACAAAACCAAGTTGACCCCACAAGTACCTTCATAATAATAACGCACCGTACAACAGCTCCTCGAGCCTCATCCTTCAAGTGGCTTGGCTTTGCTTGTGTGTTCTATATCTCCTACCTACACAAGATCAGTATTATATTAATAAAATATCTTCAAATTATGACAGAAAGAAAGAGAAAAAGTTTCATGACACCTTTTGTTTTTACATGGTCTGGCAGAAGTGAGGTTAAGACAAAGCCCCTGCATCCTGCGCAAACCGTACCATAGTGTACCACATTGCCAAAACTTCTGCACATCCATAGCAGCAGCAAACTTTCCAGCTCACACCCTTCCCTTTATGCAACCTCACATACAAAGCAAAACAACCCACACCACAAGTCATTAGTCCTTACCTACTATACCCTCAACCAAGCCATGCTAATATGAAGAACTAGCGGTCGTACACTTTGTATCATAAAGCTGATTCACAACCATCCTGCAATTAAATCACTAGCTAGTCACGATATGCACCCAACAATATTTTCACCTACAAATGAAAAGCAAAAAATTCAGTTGTATTATTGACGCAAAACGCCAAAATGACCACCTCAACCCACCTTGAGCAAAGACAACGGTGAAAGTACCTGCAAAGTAGACACCAAAATGCAGAACAGGGACCACTCTACCACAAACATGTTACCATCAAACCTGCACACAAACAAACAACTTCCTGCAGCATTGAAAAGAAAGTTACATCAGAAAATGATAAAAACCATCACAATGAAAAAAGGAAGAGGAAAAGAACCAAAGGAATGCTGCGAAGATTGTTCCAAACCAATATTTCTACAACATCTTGAATGACTTTTTGGATCCGATATAACCCCCATTCTCAAATCACTTTAGGGGGGGACCCAAACTTCAATCCCATAAATCAAACAACAACAACAACAACAACAACAGAACTGTTTTGGGGGGGAACCTTCTCATCACCTCAACAACTTCAACCCGTTGAACCAACTTCATTCAACAACAAAACCCATTCTTTAACAACACTTCTCAAAACCTCCAAACAAAACCTAACAGAAACAAAATACGAATAATAACCAAACCAGAAAACTCCTTTTGCAACACAAGCTCCATTAATCACCATAACCAACCTCCACCGTCGACTACCATCCAAACCTTCACCATTAAATACCTTCCAGTTTCATCACAATCATTACCATTCTGTATCCGAAACTAGAACACCGGTGAAACAAGTTGTGACGATCTCAAAGCAATACTTTCGTCGAACAGGTGGGAGGCGAATTTTGCGTCTCTGTTCATCACTAGCTTCACAACCATTGTGACTCTCCATTAATCTCCAGCGTGAAAAAATCAATCAAAAAAATTGTAACCAGAAACCTGTTTCTTCCATCAACAAAATCTCCAACCTTGAACCCACTCTCTACCTCCATCGCAGAACCCTCAAAGTCTCTTCCAAACGCAACTCTTTCCCTGTCTTTCAGCCCACCCTTCTTCTTCATTCAGCAACCACAAACCTCTACAGCATCATCCTTTCGAGACGTAAATTCATTTCCCACCATATCATCCTCAATCGTTCTACTCCAACACTCAAACCCTAAATCCCTAAACCGAATGAACCCAGCCTTCAAACTTCTCTTGCTATAAACCTCATCTTCGACTTTCAACTCTAATCCAAAAAAAACCATGACTTTCTTCTTCCTCTAACAAACTAAAACCTATCTTAATCATAACCCAGAACAGAAAAACGAAAGAAAGGAGAGGAGTAATAGAACCTGACGATGATTTTTTGGAGAATCGTTCGATTCATCCCCTTCCTTCCATCACCGTAAACAAATCACAAACAACCATCTGAAACTCCCTCCGATTTCAACACTCACCCATACATCTCTCCTTCGATCCGTAAACGCAACCAAGAAATCCCATCACCACCGCCTTCTAAACTCATCTTCTTCTAAACCGTTACGCCGGCGACGAACTCCATGCTTCGTCCTAAGCTCACTTCTAACAACCCCAAAACCTCCTTCTTCCCTCAAATACTTCAAAACCCACCAATAATCAACCCATATTAGAAACTTCACAAACTGTATTTTCCAGATTTCTTTTACATACATTTCTTCACCCTCACCTAAACCTTCTTCACCCATTGTTCACTCTTCCAAACCACAACAGCCAAACCCTTTCTTCAAACTCAAGACCTAACCCAGAATTAAAGATGAAGGGAGATTGAAATAGAATGAGAGTTTCACCAATCAAACCTTTCTCGTTGGATTCGCGAAAAGATATAGTGTTGAAGGCGCGGACGGAGGTTTTCATGGTGAGTCGTTCCCTTTGAGGGATACTCGGTGAAAGCTGGGAAGGATTTGTCGATTTTGGTACAACCGTGGTTTTTGTTTATCTTTTTCTTTTTTCTTTTTTTTTATTATTATTATCTTATTTATTTTTTTTGATGTATCAGATTGAGAGATGGGCTTTGAAGCCCAAGATACTTGATTTTGGCACCTCCCTTCTCTTTGATAGTTGTTTTGATCTTTGGAGTAATGGGCTTCACTAAGCCCAAATGATCTCCCCTGTTTTAAAATTCTGATTTATTTTCTTTTATTTTATATAAAAATATCCTTTAATTTTTACTTATTTCGCTATTAGTATCTTTGTATTTTTTTTTGTGGTCGATGACGAGATTACCACAGTTTAGCCGTCAAATTATTGGCGTGAAACAAAGGATCTGAGACCACCTTCTTTTTCTGATTTTATTTCAATTTTTGGATCAATGAAGTCTTTTATTCGTAAGCGTCGCGTATCGAGGTTGATAACCTTCTCGATTTCAAATCTATGGTGAATGACCATTGGGGTCATTTTCCGTACTTTGGGAGCGTGATAGGCTACCTTCGATTAATCGGCATTATGTTTGCGATTAAGACGAGATCCATTCTTTCGTGTCCCGATTCGATTCACTAACTATTAAATTTAATTTCCATATTATTCATATTATTGTTATATTTATCTTAACATATTAGTTATTTATATTGTTCATATTATTATTCATATTATCATATCTCATTATTCATTCATTCACCCATATTCGAAAATACCTAATAAATTATCGAAACTCCTAAAAGCCAAATTGGTGGGCTGTTGGATCTTTGGTCATTTGCAGGTATCCTAATTTTGAGTCGTGTCCGACTTTGCTCAAGGCGTAGTTTAGGACACAAATGCACACACACGGCTTTCTCTTGGGCTACCTTACAATGAGACCCGTTTATTTCGTGCAATCCCGTGTAAATTACATGTACCCCTCTCCCATTCCGATGTATGTTTTGTATTTCTTTGATTATTAGTTTATCTCCTAGGAGCACCCATAGGGACTAGAGCAGATTCAAACTATTTTCAAACTAATTCTTGATTCATCATCGAGCCACATTCAAACAACCCGTAAGTCGAGTGCTCATACGCATTCGCCATCAACTTATTACAACTCGACCCTTGATGCGTAAGTCAAGTCGGTCTCTTTTTTCAAACAATTTCATTTTCAACACGCTTTGCACGCGATAATGAGTCAAACCCTTGATCCAACGTCAAGCGGATTTTTGAAACAAATTATCAATCAATTAACAATTATTTAACGCTTTTTTTAAGGTGTAAAGAGTGGGCTCAAGTCTTTGAGCTTGCTTTCGATTGTTTGGATGCGAGTTATCTTATTCGTGTGTGAGCAATTGACGCCTTTAAATAACATTAACAACTCGACAACATTCAACTATCTCCAACTACTCATCTTCCCAAACACCATTTCAAACGACTTTCCTTTCACGATGAAAAAGAGAGTGTTCCAAGTCTTTGGTTCGCTCTCCCGATTACTTGAGTCCGAGAAGTCTTTCTTAAACTTCGAGTAATCGTCATCCGTACCCACTTCAAATCCAATTCAAATCCAGTTTCTTTCGTGGTCGTAACCACGAACTACGAACGCTCTGATTCTTCATTCACTGTTGAATGTAAGATACGTAGGCACAAGATTACAATGATCTTTGCGAGCACAGTCCCCTTCATCTTCCGTTTTCCCCATTCCTTCCCGTAGTCGAACTACGACGCTCTAATTTCTCATTCTCGTCCGAATGAGCATACGTAGGCACAAGGGCCCCAATCTTTGGCGAGCACCCTATTCTTCTAATCATCCCCTTTCCCCTAGTGTTTTTATCCCTTTATAGTATCCTTTAGCATTTAGTAGCGAGAAGAGAAGAATTAAGTTTAGCTAACATCCATTAACTCGAATTAAGAGGTTCCCGTCGAGTACGACGGACGTGAGGGGTGCTAATACCTTCCCCTCGCGTAACCGACTCCCGAACCCAGGAATATGGTTGCGACGGCCGTGTTCCTTCCGTGTTTATGAGGTTTTCTCGATATTTTCCTCTCCCGTTCATTCGGGAAAAATAAAGTTCGGTGGCGACTCTGTCGAACCGCATTTCCACGCCTTTCGCGCGAGGGTCGTATGTTCGAAAGGAATTTTCGAGGTGCGACAGGTGGCGACTCTGCTGGGGACTATTGCTCCATGCAAGAGAGAGTCGAGCCTATCTTAGCTCGAGTTGTTAGCTTTTTTGTTTTTATTTTCTTCTCGCTTATTTGTTGGTATCCTTGTCTTGGTTACTTGTGCTTGAGGCTTTGTGGGGGTTGCTCTGCTTATAGTTACTTTGTGAGATGGCTCTACACCCGAGTCCGAGTATAACCCTAGGATTAGGATGGTGGTTGTGTAGTGGAGACTTGCGTGGAGTCTTTCACGTTGAGTTGAAGCAAAAACCCCGCTTGGAGTAGATTCCTTGGAGATATTGTTGTTGTGATGAGTCTTTGCCATGACAATAATGTTTTCGAGTTTGAATCGTTGATCCCAAGGACCATAAACCGTTTTACCCATGGTGGCTGGTAGTGTTAATTCTTTGTGAATTAATACGAACGCCCCAATCAGATGAGATCCCTTGAACGTATTACTTTCTTACAGTAATATTTTCAACCTCGATCTATGACTCTGAGAACCTTTTCTAGAATCCGTGTGTCGATGGTTGTGTAGTTGATGCCTCCGAGAAGTCTTTCTCGTGTGGAAGATACGAGAACCTCACCTAGAGGAGATTCTTTTGAGGATATTATCATCATGATGAGGCTTTGTCATGGCAGTAATATCTTTGAAAGATATCCATGACTCTAGGCACCTACCCATTTTAGAATCCTACCCGTGGGGGGTTCCTTGGAGCAGTGACTATGATCCTTGAACCGTTCACCCGGCTAATCTCAGAATTGTTTGAATTTGTGACCCTGTGATCCTGGATCTTGCATCTTGCATTGCATATCATTTGCATTGCATCCCATTTGTTGTGCATCTTGCATTCTCCTTCCTTCATCAGTTTCTCATGTTTCTCTTTCCTTCATATCCAGTAAATCAAGCTAAGTCCTCGACACCAGTACGCAACTAGAGCCAATACAAGACGAATGATGGAGCAAATTCAGCAGGAGCAAGCTGCCTTCAGGGAAGAGTTGGATTCTATGAAAGGAAAGATTGACCAGATTCTCGAAGCCATCCTCACGGCCAGAAGAGAGGAAGAGCAACGTGAAGCTGCTGTTGTCGTCAACAACAATGGTCAAGGACAAGGGTCTACTGCCATCCCTTTGGTTCCAATTCCAAATCCTCGTGGAATGCCGTTGAACTTCAATAACGTAGCTGAAGGGAACACTTCTCATCCAACCCCAGCGACCGGAGTTACCAATGGAGCTATCCCGCAGGCCCAGCCTACTGCTGTGCAAATCCCAGCTCCCCATACCGAAGATACTCTGATGGATCATTATGACGACGTTCAGAACTATCATGTTGCTATCCCCATTTCCAGTCCTGTTGCTGTTCAGGATTCAGAAGCCATGAAGATGTGCCGAGATCTAGCCGAGAAACTTCGAGCCATGGAGGGGCACAGTTCAAATTCCTTCAGTGCTTTGGAATTATGCTTGGTGCCTGATGTTGTCATTCCTCCCAAGTTCAAAGTGCCGGAAATTTCGAAGTACAAAGGTCTCAGTTGCCCGAATATTCATCTGAAGATGTACTATCGCAAGATGGCTACCTATGCCAGAGACGAAAAGCTCATGATTCATTGCTTCCAAGACAGTTTGTCTGGGGCATCACTTGAATGGTATATGCAGCTGGAACGTAATAGTGTGCGCACTTGGGCTGAGCTAGCCGACGCATTTGTCAAGAAGTACAAATACAACACCGATCTTGCTCCAAATCGTACTCAGCTTCAGAGTATGACTCAGAAGGATAGTGAATCCTTCAAGGAGTACGCGCAACGATGGAGAGAGCTAGCCGCAAGGGTGCATCCACCTCTTGTTGATCGTGAACTTATTGACATCTTCATGGGCACTTTACAAGGCCAGTACTACGAAAAGTTGATCAGTAGTGTCTCTGCTGGGTTCTCTGACCTAGTGATCGTTGGTGAGAGAATTGAAGAAGGGTTGAAGAGTGGAAAGATCCCAGGAGGTTCTAACAACCAAGCCAATGCCAAGAAGCCTTTCAATGGATACAAGAAGAAGGAGGGCGAAACAAATGCCATCTTTTTGCAGAAAGGGCAAGCTTCTCAACAAGCTCCTGCTCCTATGCCTTATCAAGTTCCCTATTATCAGTTTCCGTATGTTGCTGCCACGCAATATGTTCCAATGCCTCATCAGCCAGCTGTTCAAGCAGTGCAAGCTCAGATGCCACGGCAACAGGCTCCTCAGCAACAAGCCTACAACCAGCAAGGATATCAGTATCCTCCTCAGCAACAGCAGATGCAAGCTACTCAGCAACGACAAGGTACTCGCCCACAGCGTCCGCAGAGAACATGGAGACCAGATAGAGTCTTTGATCGTCTACCAATGACATATGCCAAAATCTTTGCTCACTTGATGGAGAAGAAAGTTGTTGTTCCGAGAGATTTGGCTCCTCCAACTGTCATTCCTGCCGATTACGATGCAAATGCTCATTGTGAGTTTCATAAGGGCGCTCCAGGTCATACCATTGAGGAATGCAGGGCTTTCAAGCACATAATTCAAGACATGATCGACAGGGATGCTATCAACTTCAATGGGAAGTCTCCAAATATCATCAACAATCTGGTGCCACCAGTCAACTAGTGCCAACATCAGATCGATTCCAGTCAAGTTCATTCCCCGAAGAAGGCAGTCATGTTGCCATTTCATTATTCGCAGTTCTTATATTTTGTCTTTGTTTGTTTAAGTATTGTATGCTTTGAACAATTGCCATTCGTATTTGGTTTTCATTAATGTATTGTTTATGCATGTTTTGAATTAGTTATGTCGTATTCACTCATTTTCACTTATCACCGACACATTTATTCACTCCACTCTATTCACTGTTGTTTAGCTTGATTTGAGGGAGGATGATGAAAACGAGATACCCATAATTGTAAACCGTATGCTTTCGGACCGAATCTCGTCAATGATGTACATGCATTGCTTCAATTCCCCAAACACCAGAGATATAAGGAGTTAATCCCTAGTAAACCACTTCGAGCCTAGAAGTAGCAGTTTCCTTCGGATATTCAAACCCTTTACATTCAACCTGGGGCAGGGTAGTGTTCAGTCAATTCAACTCCGCACTCGAATCAACAAGAAAAATCCAGAAGACGGTTGTTCTTCAATGATCCATAACATGGCAGTCACAACCTTCCAACAAAATCCAAAAAAACATCAAAAGCCTGCTAAGTCAGACACCTTAGAGGGGACTTAGGCAAAATCAAGGCAATCCCGATGGATCTGACAAGCAAAGTCAATCCATGCAAAAGTTAGGGATCAAAAACAAAAGTAAAAAAGGACCCCGAAACCCTCAACAAAAAACAAAAAAAGATTCAGTGGCCACCCAAATCAAAGGGGCACTGGCATCCATCAAAATAAGGTGACTGCCACGTCGAGCAAACCTTGAACCTTCAAGCTTACACCGTCCAGACAAGTGTAGAATTAACTGAGCGTAGGATTGGAGATCATTAAGAAGAAGGGGTGGGTACAAATCATACTTTGAGCCTAATATCCTTTGTTTCATAACCGTAAACCAGACCACGTTATAGCCCTCGAAAGACCTAATTGAGGCGAGGTTTATTCTGAAAGCATACTATCGCAAGGTTGCGTAACCTGACTCCTCACATGATTTCTAATCATCAACATCGGTGTCATTATCCTTGTTATATCTTCTAGACCAATCAAAGGTAGCACAATGTTTGTGCTAATGGTCCATTCGTCTCACTACCACGACACTCTCAAATAAACGATACTTTTTCAAACTTACATCGAACTTTGCATTAATATTACCATTTATGAATGAACAGTTTTAATTACAAATCAGTGCTAGGTATTCAAGGACATCTCAACAAGGGGGAATCAGGGAGGAACATGACTTTCACTAGCGTACGCGAAGCAAGATTATTTCAAAGCTCACAAGCTGAGGCAAATTATTCAACAGCTCGAGCAGGGGCATATCATTAGTAAGTTCAAACTGGGGCAAGACCAGGTCGTTCTGACCATCAAGCAGAGTTGCAACCTTCTCTGAAGCCAATTCACAACAAGTCACCAAGTACCCAGACTTGGGGCATATAGAGCATCTTCGCTTGTGTCAATCATGGCGTCTTCAGCAAACTGCGTGTCGAGGCAGTCAATCTCTCCCACCACCTGAAGTCCAATCCGTATTGGCAACTACCAAAAGTCCACCACGCTGGCGTCTCCACTTACATTTCCAATCACCCGTCTGCATCATATGCATCATACGCATTGCATTCATCATCATAAGCATTTTACATCATTTTGCATAACCAGTCGTATCATACTTCTCCAGCTCTTGCATCTCCGCTCTTCAGCGTTTGCATTTGCACTTTCGTTCGTTATGGAACATCATTTTACATCCAGCATTAGCATACGCACGTCAAGGTCCAGGATCAACTTCGAAGGTTTCCAAGACCATCATCAGCCCAATCAAGGGCATCTTCCACAACATCTTCAAAGCAATCACCAGCCCAATCAGGGGCATTTTTGCAAGATTGTGGGTTTGTCCCACGATTTTTAAGAGCTTCAAAGCAATCATCAGCCCAGTCAGGGGCAATCTTCTGCAATTGCGGGTTTCTCCCACAAAATTTAAGTTATTCAAAGCAAGATTCAACCCAGTCAGGGGCATTTTTCAAAAACCATGGGCGTCTTCCATGACGTATTTCAACCTTGTGGTTGATCAGATCTTCAAATCAACATTCAGCCCAGTCAGGGGCATACCATTCAAGACCGTGGGCGTTCCCCACGAAGTTATTCAACCTTTTGCTGGGCAAATCCAAGAAGTTCAGTACAAGATCCAAACCGAGCAAGGGCATCTTCAGCAAAACCGTGAGCGTTCCTCATGAAGTTGTTCAACCTTTTGTTGAGCAAACCAAGACATCAAGACAAACTCAGCCCAGTCAGGGGCATCCTCTTCAGAATTCATGGGCGTAACCATGAAATCATGATCTCTAAACAAGATGGTGGGCATACCCCCATTGACTCATTTCAATTTAATCTTCCTCTTGGGTGTTCCCTAATGAGTTGTATTCAGTAAGCGTGACCATTGTCAATTGCCTTACTATCATCCTTTTGGTGATAGTCGAACCTCGTCTGCATCCTTTTGGTGTTGGTAGCCTTCAATTTGTGTTTGTCCTATCATCCTTTTGGTGGTAGTGGCCGGTGTGTGTTTCGCTCCGTCATCCTTTTGGTGGGGGGTCTATCATGGTCATTAATGATAGATTGTGCGATGTGTTTTGTGTTTCGCTCCGTCATCCTTTTGGTGGGGGGTCTATTATGGTCATTAATGATAGATTATGCGATATGTGTGAGTTCGCTCCGTCATCCTTTTGGTGAGGGGTCTATCATGGTCATTAATGATAGATTGTGCGATGTGTTTTGTGTTTCGCTCCGTCATCCTTTTGGTGGAGGGTCTATCATGGTCATTAATGATAGATTGTGCGATGTGTTTTGTGTTTCGCTTCGTCATCCTTTTGGTGAGGGGTCTATCATGGTCATTAATGATAGATTGTGCGATGTGTTTTGTGTTTCGCTTCGTCATCCTTTTGGTGAGGGGTCTATCATGGTCATTAATGATAGATTGTGCAATGTGTTTTGTGTTTCGCTCTGTCATCCTTTTGGTGAGGGGTATATCATGGTCATTAATGATAGATTGTGCGATGTGTTTTTTGTTTCGCTCCGTCATCCTTTTGGTGGGGGGTCTATCATGGTCATTAATGATAGATTGTGCAATGTGTTTTGTGTTTCGCTCCATCATCCTTTTGGTGGGGGGTCTATCATGGTCATTAATGATAGATTGTGCGATGTGTTTTGTGTTTCGCTCTGTCATCCTTTTGGTGAGGGGTCTATCATGGTCATTAATGATAGATTGTGCGATGTGTTTTGTGTTTTGCTCCGTCATCCTTTTGGTGGAGGGTCTATCATGGTCATTAATGATAGATTGTGCGATGTGTTTTGTGTTTCGCTCCGTCATCCTTTTGGTGAGGGGTCTATCATGGTCATTAATGATAGATTGTGCGATGTGTTTTGTGTTTCGGTCCTTCATCCTTTTGGTGGGGGTCTATCATGGTCATTAATGATAGATTGTGCGATGTGTTTTGTGTTTCGCTCCGTCATCCTTTTGGTGAGGGGTCTATCATGGTCATTAATGATAGATTGTACGATGTGTTTTGTGTTTCGCTCCGTCATCCTTTTGGTGGGGGGTCTATCATGGTCATTAATGATAGATTGTGCGATGTGTTTTGTGTTTTTCTCCATCATCCTTTTGGTGAGGGGTCTATCATCGTCATTAATGATAGATTGTGCGATGTGTTTTGTGTTTCGCTCCGCCATCCTTTTGGTGGGGGGTCTATCATGGTCATTAATGATAGATTGTGCGATGTGTTTTGTGTTTTGCTCCGTCATCCTTTTGGTGGGGAGTTTATCATGGTCATTAATGATAGATTGTGCGATGTGTTTTGTGTTTCACTCCGTTATCCTTTTGGTGGGGGGTCTATCATGGTCATTAATGATAGATTGTGCGATATGTGTGAGTTTGCTCCGTCATCCCTTTGGTGGGGGGTCTATCATAGTCATTAATGATAGATTGTGAGATAGGGGTGTGTTTTGCTCTGTCATCCTTTTGGTGGTAGTAGCCGTGCGTGTTTCTTTTGGTGATGGCGACCTGTCGCCATTTATCCACAGTTTGCTCAGGGGTGTGCCTCATCCAGCATTTTCAATTCCTGAGCATTCCTTTTCTTTTCGGACAAATTCAGGGTTTTCTTCATATCTAATTGTCTTTTACCTTGGAAGAATGAGCGTCGTAGTCGCTCATCTTACTCGGCGTAAGCCAATTAGATAGGGGCATCTGTCATACCCCAAATTTGTCCTACCTGTATATATCTTATATTCAATACATCCACCCTCCAGTTATTATTTTCAAAATCCAAAATGTGTTGCTTATGCTCATGATATCACGAGGTTGAACTAAATTGTTACAAAGTTCATGCGAGGTTTGTGAAAGATAGGATATGGTATAAAATTCTAGAGATGCATGCTCATAGTTTCAGTTAAGGTTTATGGGTGAACTCAGAGTTTTAGTACAGTTGTAATGCAGTTTATATCAAGTTATCATCTCGTGATTTCAAGGCTTTGAGAAATTCAGTTTGTGAAGAAATGTTGGGGTTCAGCCACAATCCAAGTGATGTTAGATCAAGACAACTCCATTTCTTAATCAGGTCAAGACGAGGATATGGATCAATTTAGTGTTCTATTTGAGTGAAAACCCGAGAATGATGTTTATGAGAATCATGGATTATGGCTTGAAATTCGGAGTCACGGATTAAGGTTATTCTTTTTTTATCATGATTTAGTATAGTTCAAAAACACAAACAAGAGATTAATTCATTTTTTCTGGTTTCATTTGTAATGCTTGTGTTTGATTCAATTTGGATTGGATATGGATAACATAGAAACAAAGCACTATTTCATTTGTCTCAATTTGTTTTTGTGAAAGAACTATATGGTGCAAATATTAAAGTTGTGGTACAAAAAGCCCAAACAAGGTTCATATGCCCAAAATAAATTGTTTTATTACAAATATAATCCACATTCATTATAGCAAATTGTATTTTGTTTGCAATTGGCAATAAACAAAAAAAGAAATGATGATTCACCATGGCCCATGCATCGTCCAAAACACCACCAAAACTGGCTCCCACATGACCACAATATGCCCACCATAATCTGTAGCATTTGCCACTTATCCCTTGTGCTTACAAATGAAGAACGCTAATACAATCGAACTTCAAAAAGTCTGCTACAAAGGGACCACAAGATAGTCCACAGAAAACAACAAATACGACCTACTGCTATGCCCCACCTCCCACACACAAGGCATATACATGAACTTGTCACAAAATCACCAGCTTTGCAATCCTCACCTAGGACCCACCATTTCACCTCAAGGCTGTCATGAAAGTGTAACTACAAGGTTCATGTACGATAGAGTTTTTATGCAAATGACAAAACCAAGTTGACCCCACAAGTACCTCCATAATAATAACGCACTGTACAACAGCTCCTCGAGCCTCATCCTTCAAGTGGCTTGGCTTTGCTTATGTGTTCTATATCTCCTACCTACACAAGATCAGTATTATATTAATAAAATATCTTCAAATTATGACAGAAAGAAAGAGAAAAAGTTTCATGACACCTTTTGTTTTTACATGGTCTGGCAGAAGTGAGGTTAAGACAAAGCCCATGCATCCTGCGCAAACCGTACCATAGTGTACCACATTGCCAAAACTTCTGCACATCCATAGCAGCAGCAAACTTTCCAGCTCACACCCTTCCCTTTATGCAACCTCACATACAAAGAAAAACAAACCACACCACAAGTCATTAGTCCTTACCTATTATACCCTCAACCAAGCCATGCTAATATGAAGAACTAGCGGTCGTACACTTTGTATCATAAAGTTGATTCACAACCGTCCTGCAATTAAATCACTATTGTCTTAAATCACTTTAGGGGGGACCCAAACTTCAATCCCATAAATCAAACAACAACAACAGAACTGTTTTGGGGGGGAACCTTCTCATCACCTCAACAACTTCAACCCGTTGAACCAACTTTATTCAACAACAAAACCCATTCTTTAACAACACTTCTCAAAACCTCCAAACAAAACCTAACAGAAACAAAATACGAATAATAACCAAACCAGAAAACTCCTTTTGCAACACAAGCTCCATTAATCACCATAACCAACCTCCACCGTCAACTACCATCCAAACCTTCACCATTAAATACCTTCCAGTTTCATCACAATCATTACCATTCTGTATCCGAAACTAGAACACCGGTGAAACAAGTTGTGACGATCTCAAAGCAATATTTTCGTCGAACAGGTGGGAGGCGACTTTTGCGTCTCTGTTCATCACTAGCTTCACAACCATTGTGACTCTCCATTAATCTCCAGCATGAAAAAATCAATCAAAAAAATTGTAACCAGAAACCTGTTTCTTCCATCAACAAAATCTCCAACCTTGAACCCACTCTCTACCTCCATCGCAGAACCCTCAAAGTCTCTTCCAAATGCAACTTTTTCCCTGTCTTTCAGCCCACCCTTCTTCTTTGTTCCGCAACCACAAACCTCTACATAATCATCCTTTCGAGACATAAATTCATTTCCCACCATATCATCCTCAATCGTTCTACTCCAACACTCAAACCCTAAATCCCCAAATCCCTAAACCGAATAAACCCAGCCTTCAAACTTCTCTTGCTATAAACCCCATCTTCGACTTTCAACTCTAATCCAAAAAAAACCATGACTTTCTTCTTCCTCTAACAAACTAAAACCTATCTTAATCATAACCCAGAACAGAAAAACGAAAGAAAGGAGAGGAGTAATAGAACCTGATGAAGATTTCTTGGAGAATCGTTCGATTCATCCCCTTCCTTCCATCACCGTAAACAAATCACAAACAACCATCTGAAACTCCCTCTGATTTCAACACTCACCCATACATCTCTCCTTCGATCCGTAAACGCAACCAAGAAATCCCATCACCACCGCCTTCTAAACTCATCTTCTTCTAAACCGTTACGCCGGCGACGAACTCCATGCTTCGTCCTAAGCTCACTTCTAACAACCCCAAAACCTCCTTCTTCCCTCAAATACTTCAAAACCCACCAATAATCAACCCATATTAGAAACTTCACAAACTGTATTTTCCAGATTTCTTTTACATACATTTCTTCACCCTCACCTAAACCTTCTTCTTCACCCATTGTTCACTCTTCCAAACCACAACAGCCAAACCTTTTCTTCAAACTCAAGACCTAACCCAGAATTAAAGATGAAGGGAGATTGAAATAGAATGAGAGTTTCACCAATCAAACCTTTCTCGTTGGATTCGCGAAAAGATATAGTGTTGAAGACGCGGACGGAGGTTTTCATGGTGAGTCGTTCCCTTTGAGGGATACTCAGTGAAAGCTGGGAAGGATTTGTCGATTTTGGTACAACCGTGGTTTTTGTTTATCTTTTTCTTTTTTCTTTTTTTTTATTATTATTATCTTTTCTTTTTTTTTGATGTATCAGATTGAGAGATGGGCTTTGAAGCCCAAGATACTTGATTTTGGCACCTCCCTTCTCTTTGATAGTTGTTTTGATCTTTGGAGTAATGGGCTTATCTAAGCCCAAATGATCTCCCCTGTTTTAAAATTCTGATTTATTTTCTTTTATTTTATATAAAAATATCCTTTAATTTTTACTTATTTCGCTATTAGTATCTTTGTATTTTTTTTAGTGGTCGATGACGAGATTACCACCGTTTAGCCGTCAAATTATTGGCGTGAAACAAAGGATCTGAGACCACCTTCTTTTTCTGATTTTATTTCGATTTTTGGATCAATGAAGTCTTTTATTCGTAAGCGTCGCGTATCGAGGTTGATAACCTTCTCGATTTCAAATCTATGGTGAATGACCATTGGGGTTATTTTCCGTACTTTGGGAGCGTGATAGGCTACCTTCGATTAATCGGCATTATGTTTGCGATTAAGACGAGATCCATTCTTTCGTGTCCCGATTCGATTCACTAACCATTAAATTTAATTTCCATATTATTCATATTATTGTTATATTTATCTTAACATATTAGTTATTTATATTGTTCATATTATTATTCATATTATCATATCTCATTATTCATTCATTCACCCATATTCGAAAATACCTAATAAATTATCGAAACTCCTAAAAGCCAAATTGGTGGACTGTTGGATCTTTGTTCATTTGCAGGTATCCTAATTTTGAGTCGTGTCCGACTTTGCTCAAGGCGTAGTTTAGGACACAAATGCACACACACGGCTTTCTCTTGGGCTACCTTACAATGAGACCCGTTTATTTCGTGCAATCCCGTGTAAATTACATGTACCCCTCTCCTATTCCGATGTATGTTTCGTATTTCTTTGATTATTAGTTTATCTCCTAGGAGCACCCATAGGGACTAGAGCGGATTCAAACTATTTTCAAACTAATTCTTGATTCATCATCGAGCCACTTTCAAACAACCCGTAAGTCGAGTGCTCATACGCATTCGCCATCAACCTATTACAACTCGACCCTTGATGCGTAAGTCAAGTCGGTCTCTTTTTTCAAACAATTTCATTTTCAACACGCTTTGCACGCGATAATGAGTCAAACCCTTGATCCAACGTCAAGCGGATTTTCGAAACAAATTATCAATCAATTAACAATTATTTAACGCTTTTTTTAAGGTGTAAAGAGTGGGCTCAAGTCTTTGAGCTTGCTTTCGATTGTTTGGATGCGAGTTATCTTATTCGTGTGTGAGCAATTGACGCCTTTAAATAACATTAACAACTCGACAACATTCAACTATCTCCAACTACTCATATTCCCAAACACCATTTCAAACGACTTTCCTTTCACGATGAAAAAGGGAGTGTCATAAGTCTTTGGTTCGCTTTCCCGATTACTTGGGGTCCGAGAAGTCTTTCTTAAGCTTCAAGTGATCGTCATCATTTCAACCTTATCCTTTCAAACGTATCATTCCTTCATGATGAAAAAGAGAGTGTTCCAAGTCTTTGGTTCACTCTCCCGATTACTTGAGTCCGAGAAGTCTTTCTTAAACTTCGAGTAATCGTCATCCGTACCCACTTCAAATCCAATTCAAATCCAGTTTCTTTCGTGGTCGTAACCACGAACTACGAACGCTCTGATTCTTCATTCATTGTTGAATGTAAGATACGTAGGCACAAGATTGCGATGATCTTGGCGAGCACAATCCCCTTCATCTTCCGTTTTCCCCATTCCTTCCCGTAGTCAAACTACGACGCTCTGATTTCTCATTCTCGTTCGAATGAGCATACGTAGGCACAAGGGCCCCAATCCTTGGCGAGCACCCTATTCTTCTAACCATCCCCTTTCCCCTAGTGTTTTTATCCCTTTATAGTATCCTTTAGCATTTAGTAGCGAGAAGAGAAGAATTAAGTTTAGCTAACATCCATTAACTCGAATTAAGAGGTTCCCGTCGAGTACGACAGACGTGAGGGTGCTAATACCTTCCCCTCGCGTAACCGACTCCCGAACCCAGGAATATGGTTGCGACGGCCGTGTTCCTTCCGTATTTATGAGGTTTTCTCAATATTTTCCTCTCCCGTTCATTCGGGAAAAATAAAGTTCGGTGGCGACTCTGTCGAACCGCATTTCCGCGCCTTTCGCGCGAGGGTCGTATGTTCGAAAGGAATTTTCGAGGTGCGACACCAACCCATTCTGGCAATGCCTCAACAGTCAAATTATCTCTCACTTGTACATCATCCATTTGAATCACATGTGACAGATCTGGAATGTACTTCCTCAACTGAGACACATGAAACACATCATGTAAATTCGCAAGCGACGGCGGTAAAGCAGTCTGACATGCTACTTCTCCCATGCTTCCGCTGCACCACTCAGATACGGACCAACAAAACATGGTGTGAGCTTTCTGGACGTCAAAGCTCGGCCAACACCAGTTACCGGCGTAACTTTCAAAAACACGTGATCTCCTTCATAGAACTCAAGTGCTTTCCTTCTCTTATCATGGTAACTCTTCTGACGAATCTGTGACGCTTTCATCTTTTCTTGGATCATCTTGATCTTTTCAGTCCTCTCTCGCACAATCTCAAGTCTGAGTACAGCACTCTCGCCTGATTCATGCCAACATAAAGGAGGCCTACATCTTCTACCATACAATGCCTCATATGGTGTCATTTCGATACTAGAATGATAACTGTTGTTGTAGGTAAACTCAATCAACGAAAAATGACTATCTCATGATCCACCTTGATCTAACGCACAAGCTCTAAACAAATCCTCTAAAGACTGGATATTTCTCTATGTCTGTCCATCTGTCTGCGGATGATAGGCAGAACTCAACCTCAGCTTAGTACTCAAAGTTGTCTGCAAACTCTCCCAGAACCTCGATGTGAATCTCGGATCTCTATCAGACACAATACTTGAAGGAATACCATGCATTTTCACAATCTCATCAATATATAATTCGGCCAGCTTCTACAGCGAATAATTCATCCTTATCGGTATGAAATGAGCCGATTTGGTCAATCTATTGACAATCACCCAAATTAAATCATATCCTTTCAACGTCTTCGGTAGACTTGTCACAAAATCCATAGAAGTGCTATCTCATTTCTAGTCTAGAATATTCAACGGTTCCATCAGACCCAACGGTCTTTGAGGTTTAATCTTCAACTTCTGACAAGTCTAACCAGCATACATAAACTCAGCCGCTTCTTTCTTCATCCCTGGCCACCAAAACAATTTCCTCAAATCCTGGTACCTCTTCGTAGCACCGGTATGGATACTCAATCTACTTCGATGTCCTTCCTCAAGAATAATCTTTTTCAACTCAACGATATCTGGAACACAAACTCTATCACGACATCTCATGATACCATTTTCATTAATCTAAAAATTAGCTCTTTGACTTTGATCCATCAAATTCAACCGATCTACAAACTTAAATCAGATTTCTGACCTCCTCAAATCTCATCAAGAGTACCACTAGTAAGCTTCAACATGCCAAGCTTAACTCCATATGAAGACTCTTCACAAACTAAACTCATATCACGAAATTGCTCAATCAGTTCTAACTCTCTTACCATCATCATCGGTATATGCAAAGATTTCCAAATCAATGCATCAGCTACCATGTTTGCTTTACCCGAATGGTATTTCAAACCAAAACCATAATCCTTCAGAAGTCCCAATCATCTCTTCTGCCTCGCATTCAATTCTTTTTAATCAAAGAAATACTTCAAACTCTTATGATCACTAAACGCCTCAAATCTCGAACCAAACAAATAATGCCTCCAAATCTTCGACACAAACACACAAAAAAACAACTCTAAATCATGCGTTAGATAATTCCTCTTATGAACTTTAAGTTGTCTTGAAGCATAAGCTAAAACTTATTGATGTTGCATTAACACACCTCCCAATCCCATCAATGAAGCATCACAATATACAACAATTGTTCTGCCGGATTTGGAAAAATCAAAACATGAGCTGCTGTCAGCCTCCTCAAAAACTCTTGAAACTTTCTTCACACTTTGCATCCAAAACCAAAGCTTGAACCTTCCTAGTCCACTGCGTCAATGGCAAAGATAACTTAAAAAAATCCTTCAATGAATTTTCGATAATAATCTGCCAGCCCAACAATACTTCTAATCTCAAAACAGGTTTTGGAGCTTCCCATTGTGATACTGCTTCAACCTTCGACATATCAACCGCAATAACTCTACTCAAGACCACATGACCAAGTAAACTCACTTCCTTCAACCAAAACTCACACTTTGACAATTTTGCATACAACTGCTTCTCTTCCAACGTTGATAACACAATTTTTTAGATGCTCAGCATGATCCTCTTTACTCTTCGAATATATCAAAATATCATCAATGAACACAACCACAAACTTGTCCAAATAAGGATGAAAAATCTTGTTTGTATACTCCATAAATACACATGGTGCATTAGTCACACCAAATGGTATAACGAAATACTCATAATGTTCATACCTTGTTTTAAAAGTTGTCTTCGGAATATCATCAGGCTTCACACGAATATGATGATACCCATATCTCAAATCTATCTTAATAAACACACTTGCAACAACCAAATGATCCATCAATTCATCAACCCTTGGAAGTGGACACTTATTCTTGATAGTTACCTTGTTCAATTATCTATAATCCACACAAAGCCTCATAGAACCTTCTTTCTTCTTAATCAACAAAAATAGTGCACTCTGTGGTGACACACTCGAACGAATGAATCTCTTCTCAAGCAAATCTTCAAGTTGACTCTTCAAATCTTTCAATCCCAATGCAAACATACGATATGGAGCCATCGATATCAGACTAGTTCCAGGAACTAAGTCGATTGCAAACTCCACTTCACGTTCCAGCGGTAAATCACTTATCTCATTAGGAAAAACTTTCGGACAATCACAAACAATTGGCACACCACCAACTTCCCCACTTTACTAACACTCAAAGTTTCCATCAAAATAAACGTCTCAGCACCATCCTGCACCGACTCACCAAAACAATCTGTAAGCACTTAGCTTAACTCAAAAATTCACTGCACACGCCATTTAAGCTTTCAAGACACGTCTATCCCATCGAACATGACTCCATCTACTATCAACAAGAGATTAAGGGTGTTCAGTTCCTCAATTTGTTAATAGACAGGCGAAAAATCATGATGGGGCATAAACTTTTACCAAACTATAAGAGCATTCATCGACACACTGAGCCACCACTCCATACTTAAAGCATCCTGGAGAAGCACAAGCTTCTCCCCCACTTGTTTCATTCCCACTTCTGCAGACAGGTTAGAAAACAAATGTGTATCGACAGTGTTTTCACACACATGTCGCATACTAGGGAACAATTAACATTAGACAACTTGACCGGACGGACCAACCTGCTCCGATACCACTAATGTAACACCCTTTTCTACCCCGCGAATATTATGGGAAAATAATAGATTTTAAAATTTTAAACTCAAAGAAAATCACCTCAAAGGGCGTACATTTTTCAATAAATTCAAATCAAGGTCAATGCTCCGTAAGCAACGGGTTTTCTCAAAATTACTCAAAAGTGCTCAAATGGTAGTTGTTGCGATGAGAATAGGATATCAAATTATTGATTAATTTGAATCACAATCTTGATTCACAACCGGTCTTTGATTTATTCGAAGGAAAGGTTAAAGAAAGGAAAAACCTATTTTGCATCGTAAATACAATGCGGGAAAAGATCTAGGGTTCGAGAGTTGGTTAAGCTTAGGGAAGGTATTAGCATCCTAAACTTCTGTAGTACTCTACAGGAACCTCTTGTTTTAATGCGCTACTGCTAAAGTTATCTGCTTAAGGGTGATGCTAAGGGTTAAGGGTAAAAAGAAAGACCTAAGGGTTAGTCCTAATTTTACTCGCCAAGATTCGCATCTTGTGCCTACGTATCCGAGGTAGGGGATGGAATCAGGGTAATCGTAGTTCCCCTCATGGAGGGAGGTGATAAATTTCTTGATTGTGGTCAAGGTTCCAGGGGGATGTAAACGTTCATAAGGAAGCGCTTACGTGGAGTGTGACGACTCCTTATTTCTACATTGTAGAGTTGTATTGAAAAGGGTGATGTGTAAGTATTCCACGGCGGGAACTTACATGGAGTGTGGCGACTCCTTATCCTAAGGCTAGGGTAAAGGGTAAAATTATCCATGGAGGGACGCCTAAGCATGAGTACGGCAACTCAAAGTCTTAAGGTTTGAAAGAGGTGAATGATGGACGAGGGTTGAGGACTATTGACACGGCAGTCAAACGGTTAGATCTTTCCTTCGGAGGGGAAGACATTAAAATAAACAGCGGCGAATCAATAATTTATGACGATGTTGAAATAATATACAAGTGTGAATGATAGGAATGGTAGCGTTAGATATTGTACAAAGAGTAAATATAAATACAAAAAAATAAGAAAGGTTAGTACACAGATTCATGAATAAACGTGAACGATACTAGGAGCGAAAGATAGAAATTGAGAATGATAAAAAAATAAACCATTAGAATGTAGATTAGGGTTAAATTAAAAGAATGTTAGAGTTTTAAATAAAAAAGTTAGAAAAGTTAAAAATTAAGTGTTAGAAATTTTAAATGAAAAAGAAAGAAAAGTTAGAGTTTTTGGTTAAAAAAATGTTAGAAATTAAGGTTAGAAAGCGTTGGAATTTTAAAATTAAAAATGTTAGGAGTTTTTAAGTTAGAATTTAAATTAAAAAAAGTTATTTTTGATTAAAGAAAAAGAGTTGGATTTTATTTTAGAAAAAGGTTAATAATTTATTTTATTTTTTTTTAAAAGAGTGTTAGTTTTAATTTAAAAAGGTGTTAATTTTAAGTTTTAAAAAAAAGTTGATTTTAATTTTTAAAAAAAGGTTAGAATTTTATTTTTTTTAAAAAGGTTTAGATTTATATAGAAAAAAATGGTTAATTTTAATTGAAATTAAAAAAAAAAGATAAAAAAACTAAAAAAAAAATTAAAAAATAAAGGAAATGGGTCGGGCTGGGTCACCACCCCCAGACCCGACCCGGTCTGCTGCGGGATAAAAGGGGCTAGGCAAAAATTTAGGGTTTGACCCCTATTTGCAGTCTACGGTGGCATATCCCCCATGTGAGGGTTTGCTGCATTTTCTCTCTTCCCTTGTCTATCTCCCATGGCCTCTCTTCCCTCTGAACTTCCTCTCCTTGTATCTCTCTCCTTCGTCCACCTTTTGTCATAATTTCGTAACCCTCTTCTTCTTGTTGAAAAAAGGAACAAACAAACATATGGGTTAGTGTTGATCATTACCCCAAACGATGATGATGAGATTCGAATTTTGAGGGTTTGACCGATGATGCTTTGGCTGAGGCTATGGGTTTGATGATGATCTGTTAGGTGATGGTGACGATGATGATGAGATGATGTTGGCTTCGTCTCGGTTTTGATGATGGTATTCCCTTGGACGAATTCTGATGGTAATGCTTTGGGCTTTTCGCTGCCGTTTGAGGATGGTTGATGATGACGGGTTTTTTAGGGTTCCTCGTTGTGGTTCGCGGTGGATTGATGATGATGATGTTTTAGGGTTTCCAAAAATCCGTCCCTTTCCCTTTCTTCTATGATGATCTTTATACTGTTGTTTTTTCTTGATATTTGTTGGGCCTGGATTTTATGTTATTACATTTTTTATGATTTGATTTTATTTTGGAACAAATGAGTCCGCGGATTTGTTGGTGATGATTCACAGATTCTGTTTCATTTTTGACTTTTTCACTTGATGAGAATGGAATTCGCGGATTCTGTTTTGTTTCCGGATATCTTTTTGGATATGGATTTTCTTGGTTCTGATCTGGATATGGATTATGAAATCTGGATTTTGGCTTGCTGGATTTTTTTGGATTTTGGATATGATTTGGTTCTGTTTTTCCTTAAGGATTCGTTTGGCTTGCTGAAAAAATCATTTCTCAAAAAGCTCTTTTTCTCTCTCTCTCTGGACGCTTTGAACAGATTTACCGAATTTTTCCCGAGGATGGAAATGGAATCGGGAGCTCGCGACGGAATGTTTTTGTTGCCCTCCCGACATGCCCGGTGATGACATTTTTCTGAGGGCTTCTTCGGAAAACAAATAAAAATCATTTTTTCGATTAAACTGTCATCTGACCAATTGACACATTTTTTGTATCTGACGTGTCTTGTTTTTGCAAATTCTAGAAGCTTTAGAGATGATGAAGAATCGGAGATCGGGAAGGCTTAGAAGAATTTCCACTTAGAACTTTAGGACTTTAGAAGATAGGACTTTAATTGTAATCTTCAAGAATGTAAAAGATTCAGAATAATGTTGTAATCTGAATAATGTACCGAAATTGATTCTTGAACAAAAATAAACTAAATCCAATTTTGTAGCAAAATGAATTTTATTTCTCTACGTTTAAATCCAAGTCGTATCTCGAATAATCCTGAATTTTGTAATCTGAAACAAATCAAGTGATACTCGCGACAAAACCAAACTAATATTCATTAGAACTCTGATGCGAACCATAATTCCACTGCGCCTTTAAAATATACTCGTAACCAATAGAGAAAGAAAACTGAATGCGGCTCGAACTTTTTCGGATGACTTATTTGAAATAAATTTCGCGCCGATTCAAAACCAAATCCATTCATTTTAACAATCTCCAAAAAACACGGTTATAAATCAAACAACACTCAAAATCCATCTGACGCCTAAATCGCAGTTCTCAAATAACGATGGACTATATCAAGAAGAATCTGACGTCACTATTGTCATTAGAAATCCACCCGTTCTCAAACCACTTGTCGTGTAAATCAGGAAACAAGACACCGTGATTGCCTTAGGATCCTCTGATGATGAATTGACTCTGTAATCGTCAACAGACTGATGATACGTTTGCAGTTCATGAGTTAAAGCGCACACAGTGTTATTTTCCTGTAAAAACAAACAGACTGAGCAAACCGGTTAGCGGTTAGTTAAAATGAAATACAGAACGAATGAAATGCGAAATGAACCAAATGATCTAAGCGTAAAATTTGGGGTATGACAGTTGGCCCTATTTAAATAACTTCATCGGATGATTTGAGCAACGGGCTCGAGAAATCATGGTGAGAGGTATTTAAATACAGATAACCGAAAATTTTTCCCTTAGATGCGGTGATATGCAATGCTATGGACAAAACGACAATGCTAACGATGCTATGAATCTAATATGATGTGTATGATGAAAATGATAAATGCAAGGATGTAGACGAAAGGACGACACAGGGGACAGACGCCACGAGCAACCACACACTGGGGAAAACAACGCACTGGGGAAAGCAGCACGAAACCAGGGAAATCTAAAATGATGGACCAACAGGTTCAAGCATGACCAGTTGTCACTTTAGAAAGAAAGTTAGGAGGGGACTCTCAATGGAGATAGCACCGGCGAGACGGCCTCCACTAGGGAAATATCCGAGAGTAGCTGCTCAATAGGTTCAGGCATGACCGACTAACACTCTAGGATGAAAAGGTAACACAGGATCCGCACGGCGGTAGGATCAAGTAAACAAAAATGCTGGAGTCTTCAAGCGAGAATAACATCCAAACTTCGGGAAATTCCTTAAATGAAGAGATCAACGGGGTCTTCAGGAACCATTAGAAAAGATACAAGGTAAAAAAACCTGTTGTATGCCAAAATAAATGGACTTCAATGGGCGAATACCCTGATAAGTTTCTCGAGAGAGAACTGCCACTTATCGCTGGAAGGGACTTACATGCCAAAATAAACGGATAAGCTTCTCAAATAAAGAGCCTGTCGCTCATCTGGGGATAATGGATGCAATGATTGGTAAGCTTTTGTGATCAAAATATGATTCGGCTTCTTCTTTAACTAAATGATTCATTTAGAAAGGGTAAATAAACTTCCCAACGCTTCAAGGTCTGGTGCCCTGAATAGGTCTCAGTTTCTTCTTTTACTAAAGAGTAAAATAAACCTCCCCATGCTTCAAAGTCTGGTGCCTTGAATAGGTCTCAGTTTCTTCTTTTACTAAAGGGTAAAATAAACCTCCCCACGCTTCAAGGTCTAGTGCCCTGAATAGGTCTCAGTTTCTTCTTTTACTAAAGGGTAAAATAAACCTCCCCACGCTTTAAGGTCTGATGCCCTGAATAGGTCTCAGTTTCTTCTTTTACTAAAGGGTAAAATAAACCTCCCCACACTTCAAGATGAAAGGGCAATGGAAACCAGCTTCTCGATGGAGATGGCCACTTGCTACTAGTCATGATGAGGACAGGATAAGCTTCTCAGGCGAGAATTGCCGCTGATTTGCAAGGGTAGTAATGATAAGCTTCTCGGGTAAGAACTTTTGCTTGTCGAGGTTGTAAAATGTAATGATGATAAGCTTCTCGGACGAGAACCGTTGCTTGTCTGTATTGTAAATATGTAATGATAAGCTTCTCGGATGAGAATCGTCGCTTGTTGATAACGTGAAATCACATTGTTTATTTGGCTTGATTTACATGCATTTATTTGTGACTATTGTTAACTTATCTTAATTTATGTTCTATTATGCGGTCAATTCACTTGGTTTTGCAGATTGTGGAGAATTTGGATTAAAGAAAGAAAAGAAGAAGAAATGGAAGGAAAAGAGAGAAGTTAAACAGAAAAAACAGAAAGTACAAAATTTTTTCGTGTGACGCTCGTCACAGCTTCCTCACGATCGTCACAGCCATGACGGTCGTCACAGAGCAACATGGTCGTCACGTTCGTCATGCCCATCACAGAGTCATCATGATCGTCATAAACTAAATATCAGAATGACGTCCAAATCAGAAGTGGCCACGATCACTCTCAATATTTCTTCTCCTACACTTTCTCCACTCACTGCCCACTACTGGAAGTTACTCCCACTCCCTCCATAACTCACCCATGATCTCTGGAAGTTGAGAAAGAAAATACCTCCTATAAATAGGCCTGAGATTCACAGCAACCAGGGGGCTTCGACGTATCGAAGTGCTGCCAAAATTTATACTGAAGCCATTTTTATTGTTTCTTTTATTTCCTTTCCTTTTTTTCCTTTAGTTCAGAGCATTGTATTTCTGCAAATTTTATTTCGCCAAAGTAGAATCCTGCCGACATTATGGAGGACTACTCTTCAACTTCAGTACTGATTTCCAGGTTCTTATTAATTGAATTATTACTTTATTTTTTGTCATAATGTATGTTTTATCATTTTGCTGTTTACGTTTATTTCCGTTTGCATTAATTACCATGTCTAGCTAAACCGCATAGGTCGGTATGTAATAACTTAGTAGGACGATTTGATAGTAATCGGTGCCATCCTTTTTACAAACACTTTTCTGGCTGTTAGTTTTTAATATAATCTTTCTAAATAAACCTTTGTTGCGAAAGCGAGAAATTATTTACAGTAGTTTCGCCACAAAAGTGGGAAACTCATTAAGGCACGAACCGGCACGCGAAAGCTGGGGTTCAAACCAGATAGTAAAAACTAGGCATTTATTTTAAATACAGCGAAAGCGCTTTAAAAGGAATCAGAACTTACTTATTTTCAAAAAGTGATTTTAACCCCGAATGGGACAGCGAAAGCGTACATTCCGCCTTAGAGTCATGACTAGAGTCAACAACCATCGTGAGGCAAAGGTCTTTAAATGAGTACTTTCTCCTGAAAATGTTTGCAAAGACTAAAAAGCACAGGCGACCCGTCGAATCCCAGATAACTAAGGCATTGCATACCGATATCCCTTATCAATATATTTCTAAAACTAAAAATATTTATTTTCTTTGCATTTACTTTCATTCGCATTTAACCTTCCAAATTCCATTAGCCTTAGCTTTACACCGCGATAATAGATAACAGTAGATTGACATTAGTCTCTGTGGGTTCAACAAATCTTTTATATTACTTCGATATTTCCGTGCACTTGCGGACACATCAAGTTTTTGGTGCCGTTGCCGGGGACCAACAGTCAATATTGTGATTCCGTTGTTGCATAGTGTCGCTACTACGAAAATCGGCGCCGGCTATGACAGAAGAGTCGCCACCGTGCGTTATTTATCCCAACGGAGGGAAAGGAAACGCTCAGAGTAAACCTAACACAAAACGGGAAAGGAATGGTCATCGCAACCAAATTCCTGGATTCGGGAGTCGATTACGCAAGGGGAAGGTATTAGCACCCCTCACGTCCGTCGTACTCGACGGGATCCACGCTTGTTTTCTAGTACGGATTGTTATTCTATCTACTCTATAGGTCTGGGTTAAAAAGAAAAGAAAATGAAAATGACTCGGCAAAGTATCGCACTTTATGCCTACGTATTCCCGTCTGGAACGAGAAATCAGAGTCAACGTAGTTCGTCTACCTACGGGAAAGGTGGGGAAGGTTGCTCGCTAGGATACGACATCCTATGCCTACGTACTTTCATACAGCATGAAAGATCAGAGCAAACGTAGTTCGGGCTACGGAAGACACAAGTTTGTATGAATGTTTTTTGTTACCTTATGAAAGGGTTTTTCTTGATTAAGAGTCCAAGCGGACAAAAATGACACTTTGATGTTTGTTTTGAATCTTTTATGAAAGAAGTGTTTTTTGTTTGTTTGCAATCTCTGACGCACTAGAGACTATGATATGAGAGTGACTACGTCGCGTGTCACCCAAAGGGTGCCACACTAAGCAGCCAGACTACTGGAAAGAAGCTCTCCAGCAACCCTTTCTCAAATAGCTTAAGGCTCGTAACGTACGACTTCCATTAACCTTATTACTGTATTTTTGAGTTGTTTTGAGATAAGAAGAGAAAGAAGCTCTAAAATGCCTAGGGTTGAAAAGGGAATAAAAACTAACCTAATGTTGTCATGCATGGATAAGAATCCTAATGTCTGTCATAATTCCCTCCTGCACAGAGGAAATTAGAGATCCTAGGGGATAAACAGAAAAGAAAGCAAGCAGATACAATAAAATGCATGCAATGCAACAATACAAGCGAGGCAAGGGAGTCCCGCTCAACCTCGAACCTGGGAAAACAACAGGCAAAGTGAATCAATATTCACTTCAAACCTAGGGGCAAGATATACAAGCCAACAAACAATACAGAGAAACAAAAACCACAGCAGAGGAGGCAGCCCCAACAGCAGCACCAAACTCCTACAGTTGACAGCCCAAGCAGCAGCTCTGACAGCAACAGCTTTCATCTTCAAACTTCAATAAGCTTCAATCTCCAAATTCCAGGGAAGAGAAAGCACACTTCAAATAAGGCTCCTCAACACCTAAACAGTTAAGCTCCACAGCTACAGCAAACTCCAACTCAAAAGCAACAGCAAACCCTAGCTTCAATCCTCCAGCAAACTCCTGACAGCAAAGTTGACAGTAACATAACTCCATCTTCAAGCAGACCTCATGAAAGGCATCGTCAACATCATAGATCTTCATATCCCAGCTCCAGCCAGCTCCACCAAGAAAGATTGATTATTAAGATCAAGTTATAATGAATGAGAACCAGTGAAAACCAAAGGAAATCACTAGAAACCATCATCTGCAAAGAAAGGTATCCTCAAAAGTTCTACTCTTTAAGGCATGCCAATCATCCCTCCAAGGGAGAGATGGGATTCCTTAAGAGGACTTTGAATCATAGGATAGGGTAGATGCACAAGAAGCTCTCTATGTTTGAAAGAAGAAATAAGACTAATCTACTGCTCTTCCTATATGCCCTAATCCCTAAGCTCCTGACAAGCACTCCAACAGATGAGAAGTCTTCAACTCCAAGCTTCTTCAAGCCATCCAAAGCAACTTCATTTGATCTTCAAGTCATCCAAGCAAAGCCCAAGCCAAAAGCACACCCAAAATAGCTCCACACAAAATAAACAAGCCAAGCATCCAAGGGAGAACCCCACAATCACCACACCAATTGCAAAAATCAAATAAAATGCTAAAACTCATCATAAAATCCTAAGTAAATTTCTAAGGGAACCTAACCCTATACCCAATACCCCATATAAATCCCAGAACCTAAATCAAACCCTAAGTCCCCAAACTATGTTCTAAACTACAACTAGTTGTTTTAAAATCCTAATTCTAATACCTCTCCTATTCACCTCTCAAACTAACCTAAATTTTATTCAAAAAATTATGACAAAATTCCTAAGTGTACATGCTTCCCTAATCTAATCAACCTCATAAGAACCACTCAAAAATTCCTCACCAAACTCTCATACTAAATTCAGAAAAATGAAGTATCAAACAAATGTAAAATAAAAGCATTAAAATTGTAAAATATGCCAGAAAATGTAAAATGCATGAAATTAATATTTTTTAATCATATAAAATTCTAGAGACCCTATGGAAACCAGGAAAAAAAGTCTCACTAAAAAAAGGATCATTTTTCAATTTATTATGAATTATAAACTATCCTAAATGAAAACATAGAAATAAAAGAAAATAAAAGCAAAATGACAAACATGCGTGATGAATAGCAAAATTTACAAGTACATTCCCCAGACTGGGCCCAAGAAGGGGTGTGAATAACAAGAGCGCATCAAGCCCAGACCAACCAGAAAATAGTGTGAAAAATGCAAAGGAAAATCAATAAAAGTCTGTGTCAAATAGCAACTAAACCATGTGTAAATCTTAAATGGGCTTCAAAAGGGTGTGTGATTAGCAAAGTTTATCTTAAGCCCAAAGCCACCAGTTTAATGAAACGGGGCGTTTTGTCCATGTTCAGACTCCTTCACAAACTCAAATTCAATCGTGGCCCTTGGATGGATGGTTCAGTCAATGGTCTTCCTAGATCTAATGGTTATTTCATCATCTTCTCCATTTCAAATTCTGGGAGGGAAAGTGAACCAGACGATGGCCGGAGGTGGCGCCACCGTCGTCCCCAAACGCAAACTCCATAAAAACTCATCAAAACTCAAACCTAAGCACCCTAATCAACTCTTTTTTTTCACTGAATCCAATGATAACCTCCATTCTCCTTGAATCTTAACACAACTCAAAACACGACTCCAAGCTCAAAATATGCTCCAAATTCAATCATCACCATTCTTAAAATTGATCAGCCTATCATCATCTACACACTTCACTGAGTAATTATCACCATCTAAACATGTTTAAACCTCCAAGAACTAAGAGAAACGACCTTCAACAGAAATGGTGTCACCCTAGGTTTTGTCTCTAATCACCAATTTTTCCTACCAGAATCCACCCTAGCCATGTCTACAATGCATCTACACATCTAAATCCTATCAATTCTACCTAAATTGAGCTATGAGATGAAATTTACAAACCTGTGAAAATTTGATGAACAGAGATAGAATTCCTTCCAATTACACTCCAATCTTCTCCAGACACGATCAATGAAGTCTTGTGGAGCTTCTGTATGCACTGAATTGCCTTGAATCCCTCCCAATCACCAAATCCGATTTTGATTTGCAATGAAGAAACTCACTTTGCTCTCTCTCAATTCTTCAAAGTTCTTGGCCAAAAAAGCAACTGAATCAGTTATGATCCTTATATAGAACATGTTAGAAAGCTCTAGAATGATCTGGAGTGATCCATGTGAGAATTTCAATTTCTCTTGCACTTGATAATCTCATGAGAAGCTTGCACATGACAGTTGGGTTTAGCTTGCTTCAGCAGCTTGGTTTTGATCCAATTTCTCTCCAAATGGCATTTTAAATTGATTGGTATTGGTTAGAGCCTTGTAGCTGATCTTGTGAATGATTTTGCATATGTTACTTCAACCATAAGCCACCAAATGAAATCCTTTGAAATATGCCTCAATTGCCAAAAATAACATTTCCATCATCTTTAAAACATCCTTTTTGATCAATTTGATATGTCACATGCCTCATTTTGACCCCAAAACACAAAATCACATTTTTGGCTTTTTAAATGACTTTCATTTCTTCCTTTTTAAGCCATTTTTGGTAACTTTGTGATACAAGCCCATTCAAATCCTCATAACTTCTTACCTGGAATAAAAACATCATTCTAAACACATTTCATGTTGAACATTTTTCCATTGGAGGAGTGGAAGATAGAGATTTTGACACATGTTGAAAAATGACCTATAATTCAACTTTCTCAAAATACCCCTGGATTGCCAAGATCATATCTTGAGTTCCACAAATATTATTGAGGCCTTCTAGTACTCAAATTAAAGGTAAGATCAATCCCTACAACTCTTATGTTGGCCAAGAATCCATTTGAAAACTCCTTGAGGGGAAAAAGTTGCTTGGAAGTCAAGTGACTTTCACAGATAAATTTCAGTGTCCTCTGATGACCTGTAACTTGCAAGAACCATATCTTGAGTTCTAAAAATCTTATTGAAGACTTCTAGTACTCAAATTAAAGCTATTGAGAAGCTATACAAGTTTCATGTTAGCCAAGAATCCATTTGAAACTTGTATTTTGACTTATGTGGCTTGGAAGTCCAGTGTTATGCAAGGGATTTTACCCTAGGAACCCTGTCTCAAACACCTCCAACCACTCTTGATTCTCTTGAACTTGATCTTTGCTCATCCACACACATGCTTCAACATATAAATCCATGACTTCCATGACCTAGAGCTAGGTATTGATGCCCTTTCTTTACTCCCCTTGACCTAGGGTTACCCAGATGAAACCCTACTTGTACACACCTCAACCATGGCTCTTGAACTTGATACAATGACTTGTCTAAGCTTCAATAGGGCCCTCTAGGCATCACATGAGATCCATACACACCTCAAATTCACAATTCCATGTTGATGATCTTCAATACACCTCAAGTTAGGAGAGAAATCCACCTGTGGGCACTCAAACTTCTCATGACTTCAACCCTTCTCTGATGACTTGGATGGTCTCTCAGGCTCAGAGAATACGTCTAGATAGGATTCTTTTGACATGAATAGCACTTGATCCCTTGTTGGGTGACTTGATATGCTAGGATATGAAAATGATTGAACTATGTACATGATGTAACTATGCAAATGGCAATGCAATGAAACATGAATCAGGCAAGAAAAGGTTAAGCAAATTTTGGGGTGCAACAGCTGCCCCTATTCAAACGGCTTGGACCCGACTGGGTGAAGAGCGAACGGCCTTTAAACAATCGAGGTACGAGACGGTTGAATACCAAGAAACCCAGAAATTTGCTAACCGCAGAAATAAACTGCACAACCGCTTGGGGAACGACATCCACCAACTGAACCTGGTTGTTACGGCAACAACTGATTCAACGTCTGATAATAACTCTGATTCCAACACCAACCACCTGTGTAACGCCACAGGTACTGAATGCCTCCGTCCACAACTGGACTAATCTTGTCAACACAAGAAGATAAACAAATTTGCCAAATCACAACTAAACACCAATCGGTCCACGTCAGGACTCACATTTCGTCAACCCGAAGAGATATTGTCCACGTCAGGACTCCACATTCCGTCAACACGGAGAAATCCCGGCTACTCCGCGGGGGATGAGTTGGTCGCCTCCCACCAACACGAGGAGGTTCTATCAATCATAGGCAATAAAATTCGTCGACTTCACTGGGGAAACATTTCTGTCTAATCACAAGAAACTCATCTGCCTATCCATACAGGCAAATCATTTGTCTAAACACAGGAAACTCCATCCGTCTACTTCATACGGGAAAAGTCATCTGCCTGATTACAGGAAAGTTCATCCGCCTGCTTCATATGGGAAAAGTCATCGGTCTGATTACAGGAAAGTTCATCCGCCTGCTTCATACGGGAAAAGTCATCTGCCTGATTACAGGAAAGTTCATCCGCCTGCTTCATACGGGAAAAGTCATCATCTGCCTGATTACAGGAAAGTTCATCCGCCTGCTTCATACGGGAAAAGTCATCTGCCTGATTACAGGAAAGTTCATCCGCTTGCTTCATACGGGAAAAGTCATCTGCCTGATTACAGGAAAGTCAACTTGGATATAGCTTCTTTGCCTATTCTTTGCAGTAGCTAACTCCACTGGGGATATTCTGAAAATAACTGCCCGACACCCATTTCGACAACAAGTGACCACTTCTGAAATCTTGATTCATGAAACCCTGAAATGCTGCCGTGACAGCAAACCTGGAAGAACGCTCCGCTGACCGGATAAGAGAAACTTCAACCAGTAACTCTGTGGGGATAATAAGATGAACTGTATCGTCACATGTCTCACAGCGAGACCTCGATCGTCTGGTAATAGATCTGAGCTGTAACTTCATACTTCTACTGAGAAACACACCTGAAAGCAAAAGGTTAACCAACCTGATTTATGTTTCAAAATGCGTATGTTTGACAATGGCGTAATGCTCCATACGGCATGGAAATGCTACGCATTTTTGGGTAGATGCAAACATGATAATATATGCAAATGCAGGTTCAGGCTGCTGGGGGAGGCTCTGACAAGCTTGCTTCATCAACACGGCTGTTGAGGACAAATACCACCCTGTTGGGGATGAACGGGTATCACAAAATATTCCGGCAAAATAATTGTCGGAAATACCGCCAACTCTGCCGAGGAGAGATTAAACACCAATTTCCATTGGGAGGAAAGAACAACACCTGATGGGAAGAGTAACTCAGCTGGGGAAGAAGCGACCCTTCTGGGGGACAGCTGTTTGGGTACAGTTTACAAACTCGGAGCTAACACTCTGTTGGGGATAATCATCCTGACAAAGGCATGACAACCTGTGAGGAGAAAGAAAACCATCTTCTGTGGGGATAGTCCTTCTGAACCAACTGAGGCTTGGTTAAACACTGCGGGAATCCCCGAACCGGGGATTGATCATGCACGTACTTGACTCTCTGGGAATGAGGTGCGACCTGATGAGGCATTGCGTCACACAAAGTCAGGTCCTTCATCAAGGGCCTCTGGCTGGGGGATAAGGTCTTATGATCGTTCGCTTCTAAGGCAAGAACCCTGCAAAACACAAACGAGACAAAACAAATCTATATAACCAAATCTATCCGGGTTAGGATCCGTGGTGTTCCTTCAGTCAATTCGAGGTTTTATTAATTATTGGCAAGGGCCAGCAAGATTATGCAAATGCAAGTTTATCGAAAACATCGGCGTCTTTCATAAACAAAACAGTAAAGAACAAGCATCGAGTACTGAATATCATGTTTTATTGATAACGGGCCTCTGAATAGGCAAAGTTTTGTACACTGGATGCAACTCCTGAAAAGAGGAAGTTACGCACAAACACACATACATATACGTACAAGCAGCATAAATAAAAATACAAAAAAATATTTGTATACATGTCGGCGACGTGGTACAGACAAACACCATGAGCTGATACTCCTATGACTCGCCTGACTCTGCGCTTTACTGATACTCGATCTTCGGAAGAGATTGCTTTGGACAGACGGCCCCCAGGTACTCCCAAACCACTAAGCAATGCTGTATCAAATCCGGACCGCAGTCATTTGCTTTTTCAATCCCTAACTTTTGCGTGAATCGCCCTTTGCGGGTTTTCAATTCATCGGGATACCCTTTTTTTGCCGAAGTCGCCCCTTTCAGGTTTTCGACTTCGCGGGTGTACATTTTTTCAATTTTATCCCTAACTTTTGCCCGAACCTTTTATTCCCTATTTTATGGTTCACCGAGATGCCCCATTTTTGCCTGGACTCTCTTTTTACTGTCCAGCGGGTCACTTTCAAGCAAAGTATTTTTTAACTGCGTCCGAATTCACAGGAGACGTAAAGTCTTCACCATCCATGGTGGATAGTAGCAAGGCTCCTCCAGAGAAGACTTTTCTGACAACATAGGGACCTTCGTAATTAGGAGTCCACTTGCCCCTGTGATCTGTTTGTGGTAGGAGAATCTTTTTCAAAACAAGATCGCCCGTCTGAAAGCTTCGAGGGTGCACCTTCTTGTCGTAAGCTTTCTTCATTCGGCTCTGATATAACCGACCGTATGCTAAAGAAGCCAGTCTCTTTTCATCCATTAAACTGAGTTGATTCAGTCTATCTTTAACCCATTCTGCCTCGTCAAGTTGGACATCACGTAAAACCCTTAGGGAAGGAATCTCAACCTCTAACAGGAACACTGCCTCTGTAACACCCCATTTCTATACCCCCAAATTAATACATTTAATCAATTAGGAACTTAGAAAATTTATTTCATCAGAGTTTAATTAAAATTTAATTAAAACATGGTATATAAGAGGCGCATCACATTATCACGAAATTAAACACATACGATACCTGCTCAAAATAGATATGCAACAATGGGTAACCCACATCTCAATATTTAGAATAAAAGCGGAAACATCCAAATATTGAATCGATCACATTCATAAAAGTATATACAACCATTCAATCAATTCATGCTTTACAACCATATCCACAGCGGATACATACACAGATGTATCACAAGGAATCAAAACAAATGTAACTCCAAAGGAGTCAAAGGCTTCCTAACTACCCAGATGTTACATATCAGAGCCATTGACCAAAAAGAATGAAGACATCGCTTCACAAAAAGAACCTCCAGCTTCCTACTCTGCAATGCCTCATAGAGCATTATAAAACAGCAGAAGGGTGAGAAACAATATCATAACAGTTAATGCATAAAATTGTATATATACATATACTCATATTTGTACAAGTTATACTCAAATTATGTTCTCACCACATTAAGCATATACAATTAATCATGCCTCTACACATGCTCATGAACATTCACTATATGTTCCTCCAAACAATCATATATAACATACACAGTTACATTCATACAACTAATGCATCATACACAGATGACTCATGCAACTCATAGAGACCGACACACGACTCTATGCAGATGCAAATGCGGTACCGACTCATTTCAACAAATTCTCTAAGGAATCGAGTATTCAGCAGATTCTCCACGGAATCAAGTATTCAGCAGATTCTCCACGGAATCAAATATTCATCAGATTCTCCACGGAATCGAATATTCAGCAGATTCTCCACGGAATCAAATACTCTGCAGATTCTCCACGGAATCAAATACTCTAGTCAATCCTCCAAGGGATTACATGTTATGACCGATTCTCCGAGGAATCACACAATGCAACCGATTCTCCAAGGAATCTAATGTAACCATCGTATCATACGAGGTTCTGCAAATCCTCCGAGGGATCATTCAACACAAAAATGCATACTAAGATGCTACACAAACATACTCATTGCATTTATCACATACATCGCATATATCTATCATGCATTCACATTATGCGCCATTTCACACATGGTTTACACACATATCAGCCTATCAATGCGTTTCTATTCAATTCAAGCAAATACACAAGATTATCAAACGTTCAAGATTCACCATTGGCTCTACAATCTAGGATTCACGCCTTTCGGCCACCCACAGCACGACATTGTCGAAACAGTTCACACATCAATCATTCATATAGGCATTAATCATAATTGAATCGGCCAAAAAATCATGCTATGAACAAACAGCAAAACAAATAACACTGTCAGGTTCGCCAACCTTCGCCTGGAGAAGCCACGCAGCGAATGCTCGCTGGCCTTCACCTGGCGAACTTCCCAGCGAAGTCCACTGGGAGTAATTCTGGAATTACTCGCTGAGGCTCGCTACACACTCGCCTGGCGAACCTTCGCCAACTCACTTCGCCTGGCGAACTTGCCAGCGAAGACAGGGTATTTGCTTCTGACTTGCTTTGCTGCAGCTCGCTGGGCTTCGCCTGGCGAAGCTCCGCTACCATTCGCCTGGCGAGCCTGCGAAGACAGAACCTCCATGGCTGTTCCAAAGCCCAAACTCCACACAACCAACCGATTAAATCCAAACCAGTCTCAGTGGCACAACCCTACCATCACCCGACTAAACTACATCGTCTAATCCGAGTTCTAACCGATTAAAACCTCTTTCTACTCATCAAACCAACTTCTAACCTAAGTGGAAAAAGAGTAGAAACTCTACAAAATCCAAACACATACACATACAATCATATACATTAAAGAGATGATGGAGTTTCACACCCTTACCGATCGATTGCAAGCTTTGGTGATGATCCCTTGATGATTCTAGGTTTTCCTCTCCACTTTCTCTTCTCTTTCTCTTCTCCTCTTTTCTCTCTCTTGTTTTTCTTCTTATGTTACTATTTTTCTTTCTTTTCCTCTCTTATCCTATTTCTATCTCTATTTCTTTCCTCTCAAATTCTTTCCAACACTTACCAATCAATTCTCACACTAAATTGTTAAATGTCTAAAATGCCCTTTTTACTCTAATTCCCCCGAAAACTCTCTGAATCGGTAAAAATAGATAAAATAAGCAAACACCACATAGTAATATATAATTTCTCAATTTAAAACAAACATCAATTAAATAAATTAAAAGACTCAACAATTAATGGGAATTCAGAATCGGGGCGTTACAACTCTCCCCCACTTTAGAAATTTTCGTCCTCGAAAATATTACCTGATTCAAACAACTCTGGATGCGATTCTCGCATCTTGCTCTCCAACTCCCAAGTCATGTTGCCTTCTGTGGCACCTCCCCAGGACACTTTCACAAGCACAATATCCTTGCCTCTTAGTTTCTTAACTTCGCGGTCCAAAATACTAACCGGTAAAACTTCAACTTTAAGGTTATCTCTTACTTCAACTTCATCCATTGGGATAACATGTGACGGATCCGGAACATACTTCCGAAGTTGCGAGACATGGAATAAATCATGCAATTTCGAAAGGTTCGGAGGTAACGCCACACGATAAGCCACAGCACCAACTCGTGCGACAATCTGGTACGGGCCAATAAAACGAGAAGTCAACTTTCTCGACTTCAAAGCACGACCCACACCCGTAACCGGTGTAACTCTCAAAAACACATGGTCGCCCTCTTGAAACTCTAGATCCTTTCTCCTTTTATCATGATAACTTTTCTGTCTACTCTGAGAAGCTCTCATCTTTTCCCGAATAAATTTCACCTTTTTCGTCATTTGCTGTACCATTTCCGGACCAACTACCGACTTTTCACCTATCTCATGCCAACACAGAGGTGTTCGACATCTCCGACCATATAAAGCCTCAAATGGCGCCATACCAATACTCGAATGGAAACTGTTATTATAGGTGAACTCAATCAACGCTAAATAACCGTCCCACGCACCACCTTGTTCAAGCACACAAGCACGCAACAAATCTTCTAACGATTGAATCGTCCTCTCGGTTTGACCATCTGTTTGCGGATGATATGCCGAACTCAATCTCAACTTAGAACCCAAGGCACCTTGCAAACTCTCCCAAAATCTTGAAGTAAATCTAGGATCTCTATCCGACACAATACTCTTAGGAACTCCATGAAGCTTCACAATAGTGCCAAAATAAATCTCGGCCAACCTTTCCAAAGAATAAGTAATATCAATCGGAATAAAGTGAGCCGATTTAGTAAGCCTATCAACAATCACCCAAATAGCATTATGTCCTCTTTGCGTATTCGGCAATCCCGTAACAAAATCCATCGATATACTATCCCATTTCCATTCCGGAATATCCAACGGTTGCATCAATCCACTAGGCTTCTGATGCTCCACCTTAGACTTCTGGCAAGTCAAACACGAGTACACAAAACGAGCAACATCGCTTTTCAATCCAGACCAGCAAAAGATCTTCTTAAAATCCTGATACATCTTATTCGCTCTCGGATGAATACTCAAGTTACTCCGATGTCCCTCTTCCAATATCATCTTTTTCAAATCCGCATCATCGGGAATACAAATACGACCTCGAAACCTCAAAACTCCTAATTCATCAACTTTGAAATCTTCATTTCCATTCGTCATCAAATCCACAAATTTCAAATCCAACTTTTGCTTTTCACACACCGTAGCAAGGAAATCATTCGTGACATGCAACATACCCAGCTTCACACTACTCGGTGTTAACTCACAAACCAAACTCAAATCTCTAAAGTTCTCCAAGAGTTCCCACTCTCTAACCATCAAAGTAGACACGTGTAACGACTTCCGACTTAAGGCATCGGCTACCACATTCGCCTTACCCGGATGATAATTTAAACCAAAATCATAGTCCTTCAAAAGTTCTAGCCATCTCCTTTGCCTCATATTCAATTCTTTTTGATCAAACAAATACTTCAAACTCTTGTGATCGCTAAAAACTTCAAATCTTGCGCCATAAAGATAGTGCCTCCAAATTTTCAAAACGAACACTACGGCCGCTAACTCCAAATCATGAGTAGGATAATTCTTTTCATGTACTCTCAACTGTCTAGAAGCATACGCCACGACCTTCCCATCTTGCATCAATACACCACCCAATCCTGACAAGGAAGCGTCGCAATAAACCACAAAAGGTTCCGTAGGATTTGGAAAAATCAAAATCGGCGCTGTCGTTAACCTTCTCTTTAATTCCATGAAACTCTCTTCACAATTAACATCCCAAATAAAAGCCTTTCCTTTACAAGTCAACTGCGTTAACGGAAGTGCTAACTTTGAAAATCCTTCGATAAACCTCCGGTAGTAACCGGCCAAGCCCAAAAAGCTTCGAATTTCCGTAACTGATCTTGGAGTCTCCCATTGCATTACCGCATCGATCTTGGATGGATCCACACTAATACCATTTCCGGAAATAATATGTCCAAGAAAACTCACCTTCGATAACCAAAACTCACACTTAGACAACTTTGCGTACAACTTCTTCTCTTTCAAAATCCGCAACATAATCCTTAAATGTTCTTCGTGTTCCTCTCGAGACTTAGAATAAATCAAAATGTCATCGATAAACACTACCACTAAATGATCCAACTGCTCGTGGAAGATACGGTTCATATATTCCATGAAAACACCCGACGCATTAGAAACTCCGAATGGCATCACCGTATACTCATAGTGACCATATCATGTTCTAAAAGCCGTCTTCGAAATATCTTCTTCCTTAACCCGAATCTGGTGATAACCGGATCTCAAATCAATCTTACTAAAAACACGGGCTCCAACTAATTGATCCATCAAATCATCGATTCTTGGAAGCGGATACTTGTTCTTAATTGTCACCTTATTCAACTGCCGATAATCAATACACAATCGCATACTACCATCCTTCTTCTTTACCAACAATACCGGCGCACCCCAAGGAGAAACACTTGGTCTTACAAATCTCTTGTCCAACAAATTATTCAACTGCTTCTTCAATTCCACCAATTCCGATGCCGACATCCGATATGGGGCCATCGAAATCGGTCTAGTACCCGGAACTAGATCAATAGAAAATTCAACCTCTCTCTTTGGCGGCACATCTGCAACATCTTCCGGAAACACTTCAGGAAATTCATAAACCACAGGAAACACGTCGAGCTCAACTTTTCTCTCTACCGACAACGATGCAAACAAACCAAACAACTGAGCTTCGTCCGCTAAAAGTTTCTTCAACTCTTTAGTGGAAAGAAAACTCTCGTTTTCACCATCTTCCAAAGAAGGAAACCTTACTAACTTGTGATAGCAATCCAGATGAACTCTATTAAATTGCAACCAGTTCATACCCAAGATTACGTCCAAACCTTCCAACGGCAAACACACTAAATCCATAACGAAGTCCTTACCATACATGGTCAAAGGACAACTTGCACACACCAAAGAAGTAGTTACCGACCCCGAAGCGGGAGTTCCAATAACCATACCACTACTCAAAGAAACCATACACAAATCCAACCGCTTAGCATACGCAAGAGAGATGAACGAGTGAGTCGCTCCAGTATCAATAATAGCAACTAAAGGCATATCATTAATAAAGCATGTACCTTTAATCAAAAGATTCGCCGCATTAGTAGCGTCTGAACCTGCTAATGCGAATACTTTTCCGCCCGCCGGAGCTTGCTTCGGTTTGGTACAATTCGGGCTAATGTGACCCACCTCGCCACAATTAAAACACTTCACAGCATTCTTTCTACACTCTGCTGCATCATGTCCAAGGAGCCCACAGTTGGAACACTTCGCCTTGAACTTTCCACAATCATAAGACTTGTGGCCCATCACGCCACACTTAAAACATTTGATCGCACCGGAACCTCCTCCGGGTCTCCTATCAAAGTTTCCCCTATGTTTGCCCTTATCAGCAGGCGTCACATAAGGTCCGTTTCGTACTTGCTGCTTCCCTCTCCTCTCGCTCAAACCCTTATAATGAGTAGAACGAGCTCTACTGTCTTCTTCATAAATTCTACAACACTCGGTCAAATCCGAAAATCTTCGTATTCTTTGATAACCCACCACTTGCTTTATCTCAGGACGCAAGCCATTCTCATACTTGATACATTTGGAAAATTCTGCCGTAACCGCATCATAGTGAGGGTGAAACTTCACTAACTCAGTAAACTTAGCGGTGTAGTCCACCACCGATGTATTACCTTGTTTCAACTCCAGAAATTCCATTTCTCTCTTCCCTTTAACACTTTCGGGATAATACTTCCTTAGAAACTCAGTACGAAATAAATCCCACGTAATCTCCTCATCGTCGACCTCAAGAACTTGCCTCACGCTGACCCACCAGTCATCAGCCTCTTCTCTCAGCATGTGAGTCCCTAGTCTCACCTTGTTCCCTTCAGCACAATCCATCACTCTAAAGATCCTCTCAATTTCCTTTAACCATATCTGAGCACCATCCAGATCAAATCTCCCTTTGAACACCGGTGGTTGGTTCTTCCTGAACTCATCATTCGCATTCACGTTAGGTGCACCCTGCACAGCTCTGGCCATAGCCTCTAACGCCGCTGCCATAGCATTGTCATTACGACCTGCCATATTCTGAGGATTCCCAAAAATAACAACAAGGTTAAACAACCGTTCAACCAACACAACAACAAGACAGACACGACTGACTCAACACTGGCTCTGATACCACTTAATGTAACACCCCCTTTCTATACCCCCAAATTAATACATTTAATCAATTAGGCACTTAGAAAATTTATTTCATCAGAGTTTAATTAAAATTTAATTAAAACATGGTATATAAGAGGCGCATCACATTATCACGAAATTATACACATACGATACCTGCTCAAAATAGATATGCAACAATGGGTAAACCACATCTCAATATTTAGAATAAAAGCGGAAACATCCAAATATTGAATCGATCACATTCATAAAAGTATATACAACCATTCAATCAATTCATACTTTACAACCATATCCACAGCAGATACATACACAGATGTATCACAAGGAATCAAAACAAATGTAACTCCAAAGGAGTCAAAGGCTTCCTAACTACCCAGATGTTACATATCAGAGCCATTGACCAAAAAGAATGAAGACATCGCTTCACAAAAAGAACCTCCAGCTTCCTACTCTACAATGCCTCATAGAGCATTATAAAACAGCAGAAGGGTGGGAAACAATATCATAACAGTTAATGCATAAAATTGTATATATACATATACTCATATTTGTACAAGTTATACTCAAATTATGTTCTCACCACATTAAGCATATACAATTAATCATGCCTCTCACATGCTCATGAACATTCACTATATGTTCCTCCAAACAATCATATATAACATACACAGTTACATTCATACAACTAATGCATCATACACAGATGACTCATGCAACTCATAGAGACCGACACACGACTCTATGCAGATGCAAATGCGGTACCGACTCATTTCAACAAATTCTCTAAGGAATCGAGTATTCAGCAGATTCTCCACGGAATCAAGTATTCAGCAGATTCTCCACGGAATCAAATATTCATCAGATTCTCCACGGAATCGAATATTCAGCAGATTCTCCACGGAATCAAATACTCTGCAGATTCTCCACGGAATCAAATACTCTAGTCAATCCTCCAAGGGATTACATGTTATGACTGATTCTCCGAGGAATCACACAATGCAACCGATTCTCCAAGGAATCTAATGTAATCATCGTATCATACGAGGTTCTGCAAATCCTCCGAGGGATCATTCAACACAAAAATGCATACTAAGATGCTACACAAACATACTCATTGCATTTATCACATACATCGCATATATCTATCATGCATTCACATTATGCGCCATTTCACACATGGTTTACACACATATCAGCCTATCAATGCGTTTCTATTCAATTCAAGCAAATACATAAGATTATCAAACGTTCAAGATTCACCATTGGCTCTACAATCTAGGATTCACACCTTTCGGCCACCCACAGCACGACATTGTCGAAACAGTTCACACATCAATCATTCATATAGGCATTAATCATAATTGAATCGGCCAAAAAATCATGCTATGAACAAACAGCAAAACAAATAACACTGTCAGGTTCGCCAACCTTCGCCTGGCGAAGCCACGCAGCGAATGCTCGCTGGCCTTCGCCTGGCGAACTTCCCAGCGAAGTCCACTGGGAGTAATTCTGGAATTACTCGCTGAGGCTCGCTACACACTCGCCTGGCGAACCTTCGCCAACTCACTTCGCCTGGCGAACTTGCCAGCGAAGACAGGGTATTTGCTTCTGACTTGCTTTGCTGCAGCTCGCTGGGCTTCGCCTGGCGAAGCTCCGCTACCATTCGCCTGGCGAGCCTGCGAAGACAGAACCTCCATGGCTGTTCCAAAGCCCAAACTCCACACAACCAACCGATTAAATCCAAACTAGTCTCAGTGGCACAACCCTACCATCACCCGACTAAACTACATCGTCTAATCCGAGTTCTAACCGATTAAAACCTCTTTCTACTCATCAAACCAACTTCTAACCTAAGTGGAAAAAGAGTAGAAACTCTACAAAATCCAAACACATACACATACAATCATATACATTAAAGAGATGATGGAGTTTCACACCCTTACCGATCGATTGCAAGCTTTGGTGATGATCCCTTGATGATTCTAGGTTTTCCTCTCCACTTTCTCTTCTCTTTCTCTTCTCCTCTTTTCTCTCTCTTGTTTTTCTTCTTATGTTACTATTTTTCTTTCTTTTCCTCTCTTATCCTATTTCTATCTCTATTTCTTTCCTCTCAAATTCTTTCCAACACTTACCAATCAATTCTCACACTAAATTGCTAAATGTCTAAAATGCCCTTTTTACTCTAATTCCCCCGAAAACTCTCCGAATCGGTAAAAATAGATAAAATAAGCAAACACCACATAGTAATATATAATTTCTCAATTTAAAACAAACATCAATTAAATAAATTAAAAGACTCAACAATTAATGGGAATTCATAATCGGGGCGTTACAGCCTCCATCCCGTATACCAATGAGAAAGGGGTTGCCCCGGTTGATGTGCGTACCGTCGTACGATAATCGTGCAAAGCGAAAGGTAGCATCTCGTGCCAGTCCTTATATGTCACAACCATCTTCTGGACAATCTTCTTTATGTTCTTATTGGCCGCTTCAACAGCGCCATTCATCTTGGGTCGGTAAGGAGAAGAGTTGTGATGTTCAATCTTAAAATTTTGGCACAGCTCTTTCATCATTTTTTTTATTCAAATTCGAACCGTTGTCGATGATAATCCGCTCAGGGATTCCATATCTACAGATAATATCTCGTTTGATAAATCTGGCGACCACTTGTTTGGTGACATTGGCATATGATGTTGCCTCCACCCATTTGGTGAAGTAATCAATTGCCAACAAGATGAACCGGTGTCCATTGGATGCCGTAGGCTCAATCTTGCCAATCATATCAATTCCCCACATCGAGAAAGGCCACGGTGATGACATCATATTTAGCGGACTTGGAGGCACATGGATTTTGTCCGCATAAATCTGGCATTTATGACACCTCTTTGCAAACTTGAAACAGTCTGTTTCCATAGTTAGCCAATAATAACCTGCCCGCAGCAGTTTTCTCGTCATAGCATGCCCACCAGCATGTGTACCAAATGTACCCTCATGTATCTCTTCCATGAACAACTTCGCCTCTTTCTCATCTACACAACGTAGCAACACCAAGTCGTGGTTTCTTTTGTACAGGACACCGTCCGAGTTCAAATAGAAATTGCCAGCCAATCTCCTGAGAGTCTTCTGATCTTGACTGGATGCCCCAGTCAGATACCCTTTGTTCTTTAGGAAATTCTGGATGTCAAAGTACCAGGGTTGACCATCGGGAGCCTCGTCAATGGAAAATATGAATGCGGGCCTATCAAGCCGAGAGATAACAATCCGGGGAGCCTCGTTCCAGAAGTTAACTTTATACATTGAAGACAATGTCGCCAGGGCGTCAGCCATTTGATTTTCTGCTCGCAGCACATGATGCAATTCCACCTTGTCAAAGAAAGGCAACAATCTCCTTGCATAATTCATATATGGTATCAAATTGGGCTGGCGTGTCTCCCATTCTCCTTTAATCTGATTCACCACTAGAGCTGAGTCTCCGTATACATCCAGATGTTTGATTCGCAAATCAATGGCTTCTTCCAGACCCATGATGCAAGCCTTGTATTCAGCCTCATTATTGGTAACGGGAAAAGTTAATCGGGCAGTAAAGGGGATGTGCGACCCCTGAGGAGTGGTGATAATTGCACCTATTCCGCTACCATAAGAATTTACAGCTCCGTCAAATATCAACTGCCATTTGGAATCCAACTCTGGTCCTTCTTCCGGCAACGGTTCTTCACAATCCTTCATTTTCAGGTACATGATATCCTCATCAGGAAAATCAAACCTCATCGATTGGTAGTCCTCCACCGGCTGCTCTGCAAGGTACTCTGACAGAATGCTACCTTTAATAGCCTTTTGCGAGACATATTGTATATCATATTCGGTTAACACCATCTGCCATCGGGAAATTCTTCCGGAGAGTGCTTGCTTTTCAAACACGTATTTGATTGGATCCATCTTTGAAATTAGCATGGTTGTATGATTCAGCATGTATTGCCTCAAACGTTTGGCGGCCCAGGCTAGCGCGCAACACGTTTTCTCGAGCATTTAGTATCTGGACTCACAGTCAGTAAACTTCTTACTCAAATAGTAGATCGCATGCTCTTTACGTCCGGTCTCGTCGTGTTGACCGAGAACACAACCCATACTTTCCTCAAGAACTGTCAGATACATAATCAAAGGTCTTCCGGCCACTGGGGGTATCAAAACAGGAGGTTCCTGCAAGTATTCTTTTATCTTGTCGAACGCCTTTTGACATTTTTCATTCCAGGTCAACACCTGATCCTTTTTCAACAACTTGAATAACGGCTCGCATGTCGCAGTTAGGTGAGATATGAACCGGGCGATATAGTTCAACCTCCCTAAAAACCCACGCACTTCTTTTTCTGTTTTAGGCATCAGCATTTCTTGTATTGCTTTTAATTTCGCAGGATCAACCTCTATTCCTTTTTCGCTCACGATAAACCCCAGCAGTTTACCCGATCTCACCCTGAAGGTGCACTTATTAGGGTTCAGTCTCAACCTGAACTTCCTAAGCCTCTTGAACAGTTTCAGCAGATTAACCAAATGCTCCTCCTCCGTCTGGGATTTGGCAATCATATCATCAACATAAACCCCGATCTCTTTGTGCATCATGTCATGAAAGAGAGTCGTCATAGCACGTTGATATGTTGCCCCAGCGTTCTTCAATCCGAAGGGCATCACTTTGTAGCAAAATGTTCCCTAGGGAGTAATGAAGGTAGTCTTCTCCATGTTTTCTGGCGCCATTTTGATCTAATTATAGCCCGAGAAGCCGTCCATGAAGGAGAATACGGAGAACTGAGCAGTGTTATCAACCAGTACATCAATGTGAGGAAGTGGAAAGTCGTCTTTCGGGCTCGCCCTATTCAAATCACGGTAGTCTACACACATTCGCACTTTACCGTCTTTCTTCGGCACTGGTACTATATTAGCGACCCATGACGGATAAGTTGTAACAGCTAAGAAACCAGCATCCCACTGTTTTTAAACTTCCTCCTTGATTTTCACAGCCATGTCCGGTCTGGTTCTTCTGAGTTTCTGTTTAACAGGCGGACATTCCTCTCGCAACGGCAGACGGTGCACAACCATGTCCGTATCTAACCCAGGCATATCCTCGTACGACCAAGCAAATATATCACTATACTCTCGCAGTATCTCAATCAGTCGTTGCTTGATGTCGCTTTGTAGTGCAGCCCCTATACGGATATTTCTCACAACTTCTTCCGACCCCAGGTTGATAATCTCAATTTCCTCCTGATGAGGCAGAATGATTCTCTCTTCCTGTTTCAACAAACGAGTCAACTCCTCTGGCAGGTCGCTATCTTCAACAATCTCTTCCTCTGCTTGGAATACCGGGTGCTCGAAGTCGAGACGAGTCATAGGCGGTTCGTATGAGATGTCATCTGAAATATTAGTCCTGCAAAGGAAATGGTTAAACGCTTCAACACGCCAACAAAGCAAATAACCACGTTGCCATTTATTGTTAAAGTAAAAAACAAGAAAAACAGGGATCACAATATTTGAATATGAAAAACGCCTTTATTTCATGATTAAAACAGTGCAATACACATAATCAAGTAGCCCTAATGTAAAATCACTATGCCCCGGGTAGGACATAGGATTGTTCAACAATTGATAAAACAAATCATTACTGTTTAAAAGTCACTTGGACAGTTTCCCGGATGGACCAGTTGCAGAGACTTTGTCCTAGCACGCTTGGCTTGATCCACGCGCCCATATCGCAGTCGCTATCTCCGTCTTCAGCATCGGAAATAGCGTTGATAGTCTCGAAGCACACCCCTCTTGGCGTAATCATGACCGGTCCCTTGAACCTGGGCGCTCCTGAAGATGACGCTGACGACGTCGGTCGATACCCTAGCCCAAACTTATCATTCTTCACGGGAATCTCCAGCACCTGCCCCCAGCCTTTAGTCTCACCAGTCTGCACTAAAGCCTGAGCCTCTTTGTAGGATGACACTGCCACATCTGATATTTTGCTGGAACCCTGAGCTTTGTCTTTAATTCGTAACCCCTCGAAGGCTTGACAAGGTGTCTCGTGTATTTCTCCGTCGACCTCCACATATCTGAATGATGACAAGTGACTGACCAAAATATCCTCCTCCCCCCAAACGGGAACGACACTATCACCCACCATGTATTTCAACTTCTGATGCAATATGGACGTTACGGCCCCTGCAGCGTGGATCCATGGGCGCCCGAGAAGACAGCTATAAGCTGGATGGATATCCATGATGTAGAATTCGGTATCAAAAATTTCCGACCCCACCTGAAGCGGTAGTGTTATTGACCCAAACACTGATCTTTTCGTTCCGTCAAACGCCCTTACCACCAAATCGCTGGGCGTGCAAATAACTCCTCGTATGTCCAATTCCATCATGGCTTTCTTTGGCAATACGTTCAGCGACGACCCAGTATCCACCAATACGTGCGACATTACGGTGCCCCGGCACTCCACCGATATATGCAAGGCCATGTTGTGCTCTCGACCCTTAGGTGTTAGGTCAAAACCTGTGAAGCCCAGGCTATGTCCAGCATTGACATGTGCCATTACCCCCTCTAACTGATTTACAAAAACTTCTTGGGGTACGAACGACGTATCCAGAATCTTTAGTAAGGCGTTCCGGTGCGCCTCGGAACATAACAACAGCGACAAGATAGAGATCTTCGACGGCGTCTGCTGTAGGTGTTCAACAATTTTGTAGTCACTCTTGCGAATCAGTCTCATGAACTCCTCTACGTCTTTGAGCGACGTGTCCCTTTCTTTCGACTGAGAAGGCCCGCTTTCATTTACTTTGGCTTTACCTTTGGCCAACCTCTCCGCTTCTATTTCAGGTGAGGTGAAGATCCTTCTGCTACGGGTCATGCCCCCCGTACTAACAACATTATCAACAGTCCCTGCTGGCTGGCTATTCATCACAATCTTTTCACCGTTGCAATATGCTTCTAATCCGTATGTCCACGGGACAACTTTCGTACTTTCAAAAGGAACAGACCCTGCTTTGGTAATCGTAATAGTTGGCCGCTGAGCGGGCACCACTATCGTTATAATCTTCCTCGGGATCGTCACCGTTGCAATATCATTCTGCTTATCACATTATGCCTCCACAGGCTTTTCAACCGCAGTTCTATCAAATTGCAAGGTCCCTTCGTCGATCATGGCCTAAATGCCCCCCTTCAAATCAGTACAACCCTCTGGCTGGGTCCAACACTCTAAACAGTATTCATCACAACCGGGAAATATTCCCCCTCTAAGCAGCCTGCTTTTCACTTCACTCAATGGTGTCTTCAACTCATTAACATCCAACACCAAGTTCAAATTTTCTTCTGTTAAGATAGCATTTTCCCCATGATTAGGCATGGGCTGTTGTACAATATTGGGCCCCACTTGGCCAAAGTTGATGGATTTACTGTCCAACAAATCCTGAACTTTATGTTTAAATGCCTGACAAGCTTCTACATCATGCCCGGGCGCCCCGGAATGGAATTCGCACTGCTTGTTAGCATCATATCCATAAGGAAGTACCGACCCTGTAGGCGGTGCCAAAGTCCTCTTTTCAACCAAGTTCAACCCTTGAAGGGTCTGAAGGAGTTCTGCATACGTGGAAGGAGGTGCGTCGAACACTCTTTTCGGTCTCGTATTCTGTATCCTTCTCTGACCAGGATTCTGCCCTTGCTGCTGCTGTGGTTGTTGTTGCTGTTGTGGCTGCCTCTGTTGAGGAAACAAGATAGTAACACTAGTTATCTGTTGAGGCTGAACATACTGATTCCTTCCTCTGCCCCTGCCCCTGCCACCAAACACGGCACTAGTATCACCCTATCGTCTACCACCGAATGCTTTTCTTGTACCTCCTGCTGAGGTAGACTCACCTGCTTGGAATCTTCCAACTTTAATCCTGTTCTCGATCATCTCCCCCATAAGAATCAAATCTGAGAAACTGCCCAACGACACACTAAACAATTTTTCGTAGAACATCCCCGTAAATGTCCCAATGAACATGTCGTTCATATCCATTTCAATTAAAGGAGGATGCACCCTCGCTGCCATATCGCGCCACCTTTGCGCATACTCTTTAAAACTTTCACCGTTTTTCTGTGACAAACCCTGTAATTGGACCCTGCTTGGCGCCAGATCGCTGTTATATTTGTAATGCGTCACGAAAGCATCAGCCAACTGCTTCCAGGTTTTAATCTGAGTGGGCTCCAGCCCCATATACCATTCAAGTGACGGTCCTGACAAGCTATCCTGAAAGAAATGCATGAGCATCCTTTCATCATCCGAATATGCGGACATCCTTCTGTAATAAGAGCGGACGTGGACCTTAGGGCAGGTATCCCCTTTGTATTTGTCAAATGTTGGAGCCTTGAATTTCAACGGAACCCTCAACCCTCGTACCAACCCCATAGTAGTCATATCTAATCCAGCGGAGTTCTGATCAACCACACCTTTCATCTGCTCTTCTAGCATTTTGATCCTCTGAACCGGGTCAATAGGGCCTTCGGGTCCCATACCTCTTCCTGAAAAAGCGTCATCCTGTTGATCCACATTCCAGTCATTGCCATACCCATCGTAACCCATGTTACGGCCAAATCCTTGTTGATTGAACACAGGACCCTGTCCTCGGTTGCCGAACCCCAGATTGACCCCAGTCGGTCCAAAGTCATTGTTGAAAGGAAGTGCCCCAACATCGTTCACATTCACATTACCGTAGTCGTACCCCTGGTGGTTGCCGTAACCGTCATTACCGAAGCCCTGATTGTTGAACCCGAAGTTCCCGTCCTGATTGACATTGCCATACCCATTATTTCCGAAGCCAACATTGTCAGCGAATCCTTGATCAACATCCACAGTGTTGCCTTTGTTGTTGACAACATGCCCATCACCACCATTCCCAGTATTTCCGTTACCAGTGCCAGCACCTGCACCAGTACTAGTGTTTCCATTGATAGTCACGACAGGTGGAGTAACAACTGCCGGTATCTCATTCTCCCGGTGAGGAGTTTCAACAGAAATGTGGTCAGTGTTGCCATTTCCGTTTGCCCGCGTCAGCAGCGGCTGCACCAAGGTCTGAAGATTCTCCTGGCCCTTGGCCATGTTCTCCATAGCTTGCATGAACAAAGTCAACTTCTCACGGATTTCCTGCATCTCGACCTGAACTTGATCCATTACTTTCTTGCAGTTGTTTCGGGTTGAGTAGCGGTGGACTCTTTGTTCGTCAATCCTGAAAAATCTGTGAGATGCAGGAAATGAGATACAAATTCAACAAATAACTGGCGATGCAAAAATGAATATGCAGATGCAATATGTGTTTGTGCGTTAGGGAGATCAACCCCCGATTCTAGTGCCAAAGTGCCAGTGTAGTGACAGTGATAGTAATAAGAAGCTCGAAATCCAATCATGGAAAACATCTCATATATTGCTGGAAAGCCCATCAAGTCAAAAATACAATATCACTGAGTGTACAATAGGAAGGCATGACCTCAACCAACAATCCTGGTGATGGCCAGCATAATACAAATAAAGCATACACATCAATACATAAGATAACCAAGTGCGACCATATGCCTGGTACTCCTCTAACAATCTCTTAGTCTTGGGATGGTTTGGCTGAGAAAGCAACCCTTCGACGAGCGAGTCTCTTTGCCTGATCTGGAGATCACCAATGGATTCCTCCCAAACACCTTCTCCAAAGCAATCTTCTAGCTTCCGTTTCTGGGACGCAGACTTTTTCTTGCGCTTGATAACTTTGTTCAAGGCATTCTGGACACCATATCTCCGCATAACCTCTTCTTCAAACTTCTTCTGGCTAGCTTTCAACTGACCTTCCAGCTCAGAGATCTGCAGCTTCAGTTTGTCTTCTCTTTCCTTATTGCCGGTCAGCGTGGCATTCCAGGTTTTGTTGAATGCAGAGATTTCTCGGTAGGCTATATCAAGTGCTTTCTTCTTAGACTCCAGCATATCATGGGAGCTCTTGAAATCTATCCTCAAGCGTTCACGCTTCTTTCGTTGTTCAGTCAGTTCTGCACCTAACCGGTTCACCAGCTTCATTTGCTGCTCGAAGGAATATACGGCTTCATTTCTTTCGCTCCTGAGTTGCACTAGCTCTTCTTCCAACTTCTCGTTGGCTTTCATCAGCTCTTTTTTCTCCTTCACAACCTACTCGTATCTCTCAATAGACACAGTAGTTGGCTCCTCAACCACGAGGGGAGCAGGAGGTAATACTGCAGGAAACGGCATCAGCGCCTGCTTTGCCCTATCTTGGACCCAGACTTTGTACGGAGGATAGGCTTGACAATCATTCTTACCCAACAATGGCTTACCCCTTTTGTTGATATTATTCCAAGCATGCTGAAGCTTGGACAATAACTCTCCCTTCACATCACCTGTGAAGTACAGAGATTCCTGCACTTCCTCCTCTTTTGGCGGGCTTCTCAAAGCATAACCGAATTGCCTGATCAATAATGATGGATTGTAGTTAATGCACCCTTTCCTCCCGATCAGAGGAACGTTAGGATATCCGGCACAGCTGTAGATAATCTCAGATCCCAGTAAATCTCTGTCAAACCAGACAACATCTTCTGCAGAAAGTCCCATCAGATGCTCAGACCAATCCACCGTATCTGCAGACTCAGCGAAGATACCCTTCTTGGGCAGATGACTCTCAAACCATATATACAGCAAAGGCACACAACAAGAGACGTTCTTGCCCCTCCTGTTCTCGTTCTTATAATGCAGTGAGTGATAGAAATCTCCAATCAGAGTAGGCACCGGATTGCCTGAAGCAAATATATAGAATGCATCCAAATCAACAAAGTCAGGCATGTTTGGGAACAGTACAATGCCATAGATACAAAAAGCAAGGATGACATTAAACACAACCCAACAGCCACTCTTGGCGTACTCTTGTGCTTTCCCAACTAAGAACTTGAGAGAAAAACCAGACACTCCATTCCACGCGGTTAACAGCAATTCTGAGGGGTCTAAGTGCAAAGCAACAGCCAGATCCTCCAGCTTGGGCTCAACACCCATATGAATGAAGGGTACCCTGTTCTGAATGGTCAACTCTAAGATCTCAGCATATTCCTCCATAGTTGGAGCCAGAATGAAGTCAGGGAAAGTAAAACACCTCAGCGGGGGATCATAGAACTGCATCAGCGCGTACAATCCGTTTCGCTCATACATGGATGGTTTATAAATCAACCTAAGTAATTTCCCATAACTCTTCCTGAAGCTTCTCTTCACATCATCATCAGCTAGAGATATCAAACCAAGCAAAGAAGAAACATCTGGAGTAGGCAACTTGTATGCTACAGTCTTCTTCAAAGTATTCATAATAGCAGATAGAAAAAAATCCGGGCAACTAGAATCGGAAGTATGAAAATGTACCTGCAGCACAGACACACGTTAATGGTATGCAAAATGAGTATGAAACAATGCAATATGCAAACATGCAACAGGGATCAAGTGATATATTGCTGAAGAGATGCATCCACAATATCTGTCTCAACAGACCCGCATTACTGCTCAAACCTGGTCTCAACAGACCCATAACAAAGCTCCAACCTGGTCTCAACAGACCTATAACACTGTCCTGATGAAGAACCCCAAGTAACCACACATACTGATCCAATATCAAGAAAACCGGGTAATCTGGAGGTCAAGTTTCCTGCATGCCCCAACCCCTCTCACAGGTAGGTGTCTTATCAACTGACACAAGGTACAGCATCCTATGCGGTCGTCGGCGTCACAGACATTCAAGACTGATGATACGATACTCAGAAGGTGTGGTATCATCATGTCCTGAAGAGGCCTCACTTAGCCAACTTCCAAATGATCGATCCCTGGAGTCGACAATCCAACTAGCCAACAACCCCCTCAACCCAAAGGGTTGAAAAAGAAGTCAACCAGAAGAACCTCGTCCGAGCGTGGATTTTGCGGGACGCTAGTACATGCAAAGCATGCACGCGGCCACTACTTTCCACAACTAATTCTAGGTGCACTCAAGCCCAGGTCCGGCTTATCTCTCAATAGATCACCTCATTCCCACAACAGCAATAACAATATAAAGCTGACAATAAAACGCGGAAAGTAAAGACAAAAATGTAAATCCATACAAAACCCACGATGGGAAAACAAGCGCTAGGACTGACTCGCGTAGGGAACCGTTGGAGTCCCCAGCAAAGTCGCCAGCTGTCGCTACTGCGAAAATCGGCGCCGGCTATGACAGAAGAGTCGCCATTGTGCGTTATTTATACCAACGGAGGGAAAGGAAACGCTCAGAGTAAATCTAACGCAAAACGGGAAAGGAATGGTCATCGCAACCAAATTCCTGGATTCGGGAATCGATTACGCAAGGGGAAGGTATTATCACCCCTCACGTCCGTCGTACTCGACGGGATCCACGCTTGTTTTCTAGTACGGATTGCTATTCTATCTACTCTATAGGTCTGGGTTAAAAAGAAAAGAAAATGAAAATGACTCGGCAAAGTATCGCACTTTATGCCTACGTATTCCCGTCTGGAACGAGAAATCAGAGTCAACGTAGTTCGCCTACCTACGGGAAAGGTGGGGAAGGTTGCTCGCTAGGATACGACATCCTATGCCTACGTACTTTCATACAGCATGAAAGATCAGAGCAAACGTAGTTCGGGCTACAGAAGACACAAGCTTGTCTGAATGTTTTTTGTTACCTTATGAAAGGGTTTTTCTTGATTAAGAGTCCAAGCGGACAAAAATGACACTTTGATGTTTATTTTGAATCTTTTACGAAAGAAGTGTTTTTTGTTTGTTTGCAATCTCTGACGCACTAGAGACTATGATTTGAGAGTGACTACGTCGCGTGTCACCCAAAGGGTGTCACACTAAGCAGCCAGACTACTGGAAAGAAGCTCTCCAGCAACCCTTTCTCAAATAGCTTAAGGCTCGTAACCTACGACTTCGATTAACCTTATTACTGTATTTTTGAGTTGTTTTGAGATAAGAAGAGAAAGAAGCTCTAAAAAGCCTAGGGTTGAAAAGGGAATAAAAACTAACCTAATGTTGTCATGCATGGATAAGAATCCTAATGTCTGTCATAATTCCCTCCTGCACAGAGGAAATCAGAGATCCTAGGGGATAAATAGAAAAGAAAGCAAGCAGATACAGTAAAATGCATGCAATGCAGCAATACAAGTGAGGCAAGGGAGTCCCGCTCAACCTCGAACCTGGGAAAACAATAGGCAAAGTGAATCAACATTCACTTCAAACCTAGGGGCAAGCTATACAAGCCAACAAACAATACAGAGAAACAAAAACCACAGCAGAGGAGGCAGCCCCAACAGCAGCACCAAACTCCTACAGTTGACAGCCCAAGCAGCAGCTCTGACAGCAACAACTTTCATCTTCAAACTTCAATAAGCTTTAATCTCCAAATTCCAGGGAATAGAAAGCACACTTCAAATAAGGCTCCTAAACACCTAAACAGTTAAGCTCCACAGCTACAGCAAACTCCAGTTCAAAAGCAACAGTAAACCCTAGCTTCAATCCTCCAGCAAACTCCTGACAGCAAAGTTGACAGTAACATAACTCCATCTTCAAGCAGACCTCATGAAAGGCATCTTTAACATCATAGGTCTTCATATCCCAGCTCCATCCAGCTCCACCAAGAAAGATTGATTATTAAGATCAAGTTATAATGAATGAGAACCAGTGAAAACCAAAGGAAATCACTAGAAACCATCATCTGCAAAGAAAGGTATCCTCAAAAGTTCTACTCTTTAAGGCATTCCAATCATCCCTCCAAGGGAGAGATGGACTTCCTTAAGAGGACTTTGAATCATAGGATAGGGTAGAGGCACAAGAAGCTCTCTATGTTTGAAAGAAGAAATAAGACTAATCTACTGCTCTTCCTATATGCCCTAATCCCTAAGCTCCTGACAAGCACTCCAACAGATGAGAAGTCTTCAACTCCAAGCTTCTTCAAGCCATCCAAAGCAACTTCATTTGATCTTCAAGTCATCTAAGCAAAGCCCAAGCCAAAAGCACACCCAAAATAGCTCCACACAAAATAAACAAACCAAGCATCCAAGGGAGAACCCCACAATCACCACACCAATTGCAAAAATCAAATAAAATGCTAAAACTCATCATAAAATCCTAAGTAAATTTCTAAGGGAACCTAACCCTATACCCAATACCCCATATAAATCCCAGAACCTAAATCAAACCTTAAGTCCCCAAACTATGTTCTAAACTACAACTAGTTGTTTTAAAACCCTAATTCTAACACCTCTCCTATTCACCTCTCAAACTAACCTAAATTTTATTCACAAAATTATGACAAAATTCCTAAGGGTACATGCTTCCCTAATCTAATCAACCTCACAAGAACCACTCAAAAATTCCTCACCAAACTCTCATACTAAATTCAGAAAAATGAAGTATCAAACAAATGTAAAATAAAAGCATTAAAATTGTAAAATATGCCAGAAAATGTAAAATGCATGAAATTAATATTTTTTAATCCTATAAAATTCTAGAGACCCTAAGGAAACCAGGAAAAAAAGTCTCACTAAAAAAAGAATCATTTTTCAATTTATTATGAATTATAAACTATCCTAAATTAAAACATAGAAATAAAAGAAAATAAAAGCAAAATGACAAACATGCGTGATGAATAGCAAAATTTACAAGTACATTCCCCAGACTGGGCCCAAGAAGGGGTGTGAATAACAAGCGCTCATCAAGCCCAGACCAACCAGAAAATAGTGTGAAAAATGCAAAGGAAAATCAATAAAAGTTTGTGTCAAATAGCAACTAAACCATGTGTAAATCTTAAATGGGCTTCAAAAGGGTGTGTGATTAGCAAAGTTTATCTTAAGCTCAAAGCCACCAGTTTAATGAAACGGGGCGTTTTGTCCATGTTCAGACTCCTTCACAAACTCAAATTCAACCGTGGCCCTTGGATGGATGGTTCAGTCAATGGTCTTCCTAGATCTAATGGTTATTTCATCATCTTCTCCATTTCAAATTCTGGGAGGGAAAGTGAACCAGACGGTGGCCGGAGGTGGCGCCACCGTCGTCCCCAAACGCAAACTCCATAAAAACTCATCAAAACTCAAACCTAAGCACCCTAATCAACTCGTTTTTTCACTGAATCCAATGGTAACCTCCATTCTCCTTGAATTTTAACACAACTCAAAACACGACTCCAAGCTCAGAATATGCTCCAAATTCAATCATCACCATTCTTAAAATTGATCAGCCTATCATCATCTACACACTTCACTGAGTAATTATCACCATCTAAACATGTTTAAACCTCCAAGAACTAAGAGAAACGACCTTCAACAGAAATGGTGTCACCCTAGGTTTTGTCTCTAATCACCAATTTTTCCTACCAGAATCCACCCTAGCCATGTCTATAATGCATCTACACATCTAAATCCTATCAATTCTACCTAAATTGAGCTATGAGATGAAATTTACAAACCTATGAGAATTTGATGAACAGAGATAGAATTCCTTCCAATTACACTCCAATCTTCTCCAGACACGATCAATGAAGTCTTGTGGAGCTTCTGTATGCACTGAATTGCCTTGAATCCCTCCCAATCACCAAATCTGATTTTGATTTGCAATGAAGAAACTCACTTTGCTCTGTCTCAATTCTTCAAAGTTCTTGGCCAAAAAAGCAACTGAATCAGTTATGATCCTTATATAGAACATGTTAGAAAGCTCTAGAATGATCTGGAATGATCCATGTGAGAATTTCAATTTCTCTTGCACTTGATAATCTCATGAGAAGCTTGCACATGACAGTTGGGTTTAGCTTTCTTCAGCAGCTTGGTTTTGATCCAATTTCTCTCCAAATGACATTTTGAATTGATTGGTATTGGTTAGAGCCTTGTAGTTGATCTTGTGAATGATTTTGCATATGTTACTTCAACCATAAGCCACCAAATACAATCCTTTGAAATATGCCTCAATTGCCAAAATTAACATTGCCATCATCTTTAAAACATCCTTTCTGATCAATTTGATATGTCACATGCCTCATTTTGACCCCAAAACACAAAATCACATTTTTGGCTTTTTAAATGACTTTCATTTCTTCCTTTTTAAGCCATTTTTGGTAACTTTGTGATAAAAGCTCATTCAAATCCTCATAACTTCTTCCCTGGCCTAAAAACATCATTCTAAACACATTTCATGTTGAACATTTTTCCATTGGAGGAGTGGAAGATAGAGATTTTGACACATGTTGAAAAATGACCTATAATTCAACTTTCCCAAAATACCCCTGGATTGCCAAGATCATAACTTGAGTTCCACAAATCTTCTTGAGGACTTCTAGTACTCAAATTAAAGGTAAGATCAAGCCATACAACTCTTATGTTGGCCAAGAATCCATTTGAAAACTCCTTGAGGGGAAAAAGTTGCTTAGAAGTCAAGTGACTTTCACAGATAAATTTCAGTGTCCTCTGATGACCTGTAACTTGCAAGAACCATATCTTGAGTTCTACAAATCTTCTTGAAGACTTATAGTACTAAAATTAAATCTATTGAGAAGCTCTACAAGTTTCATGTTGGCCAAGAATCCATTTGAAACTTGTATTTTAACTTATGTGGCTTGGAAGTCCAGTGCTATGTAGGGGATTTTACCCTAGGAACCCTGTCTCAAACACCTCCAACCACTCTTGATTCTCTTGAACTTGGCCTTGGCTCATCCACACACATGCTTCAACATATCAATCCATGAACTCCATGACCTAGAGATAGGTATTGATGCCCTTTCTTTACTCCCTTTGACCTAGGGTTACCCAGATGAAACCCTACTTGTACACACCTCAACCATGGCTCTTGAACTTGATACAATGACTTGTCTAAGCTTCAATAGGGCCCTCTAGGCATCCCATGAGATCCATACACACCTCAAATTCACAATTCCATGTTGATGATCTTCAATACACCTCAAGTTAGGAGAGAAATCCACCTGTGGGCACTCAAACTTCTCATGACTTCAACCCTTCTCTGATGACTTGGATGGTCTCTCAGGCTCAGAGAATACCTCTAGATAGGATTCTTTTGACATAAATAGCACTTGATCCCTTGTTGGGTGACTTGATATGCTAGGATATGCAAATTATTGAACTATGTACATGATGTAACTATGCAAATGGCAATGCAATGAAACATGAATCAGGCAAGAAAAGGTTAAGCAAATTTTGGGGTGCAACACATAGTATAGACTAAGGCACTCTTATCTTAATCACTATGTATAACCCATATTTCCCTTATAACTACCACCCCCAATATTTTGAGGAACCACAAGATCCACCTAAATCTGACCTCGGAATATTATTAGAAGATTTCAATACGACACATTCTCACCCAAATTCCCTCTACGATCACCACTCCCAATATTGTGAGGAACCGCAAGATTTCGATACATCCAACCTCGAACTATTACTAGAAGAATTTGATGCGACACTTACTCACTCTAGGATAGAATCTATGATGGAGCGCTTTGTGGAGACACAAACTCTCCAAAATGAAGATTTTAGAAAACAACATCTCCAAATTAATGAAAATCTCAAGTAGATGAGCATTATGGTCGATTCCCTCGCAACTCACAGTGAGGTTTTGGAGATTCAAACCTCCCTGCTTACACTAACACCTCTAGGACCCTACCCAGAAAGACATGTGAATGTTGTAACAACCATTAATGAAGAATGATTAGAAAATCCTAGGGAGAGTGATCATGAATCTGAGGAGAGTTTTGGTGAGAAAATCATAATTATTGAGAAAAATCCACCAACACCACCTGAAAGGGAGGTTTTTGAAGAGGTAGAGAAGGAAGCACCTATTGTTGCTCCTCCTCCTTATACCCCACCTAATTCTTTCTCAAAATTGGTTGTGGAAGCTAAGGTAGACTCCCAATCCAAAACATATGTGGAGGTATTGGAAAATATCCACACCAATGCACCTTTGTCTAAGGCCCTTCATAAGAAAAGAAAATTCGAGGACCATGTTTCGCTACTGCGAAACCATGAAACTAGGGTCATCATTACTGTTAAAAGGGTAAAATTAACTTTTGAGGTGGCGGATGAAATAACTAAGCCCAAATTTGAAAAACTGATACTCAGGATAGATCCAGAACCACCACCACAAGTTCAAAAAAATGAACCACCCTACAGAAGAAAGAAAAGAAAAGGTGAGGGATATGAGAGATGGCTTGATAAGTGGCCATGGAAACCGAAGACTACTCAAAGTTCAATCAAGGAACCATTCTTGAAAGAACCACCATGAGTACTTGCACTCCCTGGCCGTCGAGCTATCGACGTTAAACAAAGCGTTGTGTGGGAGGCAACCCACAAGGTCTTTATTTTAATTCGTTTGTTTAAATTTGCAGAAAATAAAGAAATGTATCGCTTGTTACGCTTTGGCTATATCAAGAGCAGGATCAAAGAGGATTTAGCACGCAGTAGCATTCATACAGGTCCTACCTTTCCTTTTTCCACCTTTTACTAAAACATTGAGGACAATGTTTGGTTTAAGTGTGGGGGAGGAACTCTACTGCTTTCATTTTGTCGCATTGTTTTATATTTTATTTCATACATTTAGGAATTTTATCTGTTTTTAACATTATGTCAAAGTCGTTGCATGTGCTGTCGAGTCTTTATACGTGGTTTTCGCTTGTTATTCAAATTTCCCCATAATCTCAAAAATTTCAAAATTTTAACCTCCAAAATTTTTTTACTTCGATTCATGACATGGTACTCTGAGAATATATAGGTTGTTCAGGCTATGTTAGAAAAGTGTGGGAAAGTTTCGATAAAATTGATATCGTCCTGACACCCTTAACCCCCTAAATATGCAAAATCAATTTGAGTACCCATTATGCCGAAACCTTAAAGCTCAAGCTTCTTTTAGTAATCCCTAAGTAGTTTATTTAAGCAGTCAGCACCATCATAAACACACTAAGTAAGCAACGGATGTAAATAAGTGTATAATCTCTAGTTAAAATTAGAAATTAAGAAAGAAAAAAAATCATGAATAAAAAGACATGTTCCTTCTAAGTTAGGTGCTCCTCACCCGATCACTTAGCCCAACGGTACAAACTCTTTAAGTTCAATTTATGCTTAAGCATATTTGCAGAGAAAAATGAAATAACGATGAGATCATAGTCACTAACAGGTTTACTTGCCATGAATGTGTATGGATAATGGGCTTAATGTGATTGCACTATAATGAAATGAGGTGAAAAGAGAGCATGAGATAAAGGTTGAGTTATAATGGCATGATTCAGACTAGTTTGCATAAGTAGGGAGTTTTTGAAATTGTGTCGTTACGGTATCCTTGGTATTGATATTTAGTACCTGTCAATCTAACATTAGCCTAAGAGCCACGTATGATTAGAGTCTCATCGTGTCTTTGTTTCGAACTATGCTTATTTCTTTTAACCGTGTTGGTTGATTGCTTGAGGACAAGCAATGGTTTAAGTGTGGGGGTGTTTGATAACGCGAAATCGCATTGTTTATTTGGCTTGACTTACATGCATTTATTTGTGACTATTGTTAACTTATCTTAATTTATGTTCTATTATGCGGTCAATTCACTTGGTTTTGCAGATTGTGGAGAATTTGGATTAAAGAAAGAAAAGAAGAAGAAATGGTAGGAAAAGAGAGAAGTTAAACAGAAAAAACAGAAAGTACAGAATTTGTTCGTGTGACGCTCGTCACAGCTTCCTCACGATCGTCACAGCCATGACGGTCGTCACAGAGCAACACGGTCGTCACGCCCGTCACAGAGTCATCACGATCGTCATAAACTAAATATCAGAATGACATCCAAATTAGAAGTGGCCACGATCACTCTCAACATTTCTTCTCCTACACTTTCTCCACTCACTGCCCACTACTGGAAGTTACTCCCACTCCCTCCATAACTCACCCATGATCTCTGGAAGTTGAGAAATAAAATACCTCCTATTTCTTTTTATTGTTTCTTTTATTTCCTTTCCTTTTTTTCCTTTAGTTCAGAGCATTGTATTTCTGCAAATTTTATTTCGCCAAAGTAGAATCCTGCCGACATTGTGGAGGACTACTCTTCAATTTCAGTACTACTTTCCAGGTTCCTATTAATTGAATTATTACTTTATTTTCTGTCATAATGTATGTTTTATCATTTTGCTGTTTACATTTATTTCCGTTTGCATTAATTACCATGTCTAGCTAAACCGCATAAGTCAGTATGTAATAACTTAGTAGGACGATTCGATAGTAACCGGTGCCATCCTTTTTACAAACACTTTTCTGGATGTTAGTTTTTAATCTAATCTTTCTAAATAAACCTTCTTCGCGAAAGCAAGAAATTATTTACAGTAGTTTCGCCACGAAAGTGGGAAACTCATTAAGGCACGAACCGGCACGCGAAAGCTGGGGTTCAAACCAGATAGTAAAAACTAGGCATTTATTTTAAATACAGCGAAAGAGCTTTAAAAGGAATCAAAACTTACTTATTTTCAAAAAGTGATTTTAACCCCAAATGGGACAGCGAAAGCGTACATTCCGCCTTAGAGTCATGACTAGAGTCAACAACCATCGTGAGGCAAAGGTCTTTAAACGAGTACTTTCTCCTGAAAATGTTTGCAAAGACTAAAAAGCACCGGCGACCCGTCGAATCCTAGATAACTAAGGCATTGCATACCGATATCCCTTATCAATATATTTCTAAAACTAAAAATATTTATTTTCTTTGCATTTACTTTCATTCGCGTTTAACCTTCCAAATTCCATTAGCCTTAGCTTTACGTCGCGACAATAGATAACAGTAGATTGACATTGGTCTCTGTGGGTTCGACAAATCTTTTATATTACTTCGATATTTCCGTGCACTTGGGACACATCACTTGTCAGTGTTGTAAGATGTAATGATAAGCTTCTCAGACGAGAACTGTCGCATACCGCTGTAAAATGTAATGATAAGCTTCTCAGATGAGAACTGTCACATACCGCTGTAAAATGTAATGATAAGCTTCTCAGACGAGAATTGTCGCATACCATTGTAAAATGTAATGATAAGCTTCTCAGACGAGAACTGTCGCATACCGCTGTAAAATGTAATGATAAGCTTCTCAGACGAGGATTGTCGCATACCACTGTAAAATGTAATGATAAGCTTCTCAGACGAGAACTGTCGCATATCACTGTAAAATGTAATGATAAGCTTCTCAGATGAGAATTGTCGCATATCGCTGTAAAATGTAATGATAAGCTTCTCAGACGAGAAATGTTACATACCACTGTAAAATGTAATGATAAGCTTCTCAGACGAGAATTGTCTCATACCGCTGTAAAATGTAATGATAAGCTTCTCAGACGAGAACTGTCGCATACCGCTGTAAAATGTAATGATAAGCTTCTCGGACGAGAACTGTCGCATACCGATGTTGTAAAATGTAATGATAAGCTTCTCAGACGAGAACTGTCGCATACCCGCAAAGGCATTGTAAAGGCTCTTCTTGAAAGATGGTGCATAATAAATGCACGTCCAGGTAGGTTCGACGACCGATAGGACCAAAGTTCAATCTAGAATCGAGCTAGAAAGAATCTGTCAAACAAGACTCCATTGAGGAAATGAGCTCACATGGGGATTATCTTATCCGAGCGCGGAAATATAACTGAAATAACCGTCGTCCACGAGGGTTGAACTCTGTGGGGAGACTGGAAAAAAGTAGGTATTTTATGCCTAGGACTGACGATCTACTTGTAGAGAACAGACACCCCAGTTACTCGGCGGTTACGACAAAGGATGGCAAGGATAGCAAACATGCAGATGCTAATGTGTATGTCAATGCGTATGTAAATGAAAATGTGATGAGTATGTAATGCTTATGCTCGTGCTCATAAATAAAAAGTTAACAACAAAATTCAACTAATTTAAGAAAGTGAATGGTCAGTGTTTCAAATTTTCAATAATTCACAATAAATTTTTTTGTCAATATTTCTATTTTATTTTCTCATACTTAAAGTTGTGTTCAATAGCAATGTCACACATATAGACGTAAAAGATAAAATAATGAAAGTTATATATTTTTGCAACTGTCATTGTATATTTGAACGGTATATTAAGTGTTAATAAATGTGACAATTTTTTTTAACTGTTTTATCAAGATACATAATTTTTTGAGAAAATACTTTTTATTTCTATTGTACATATGGAAGTTAACAATGTACGAACTATTAAAATTGTGTGTACCAATTAAGTTTGTGAAAAAATTTCAAAAAGATTTCATTCTATACCGTTATATTACAATCATTCGTTAAATCCATCCATAATATTTCAAAAAGAAACGAGATGATGGATCTAAAAAATGAAATGTAGATCTAAAAATGAGAGAAGAAATGAGAGGATAATAATTTGTTGAATTTTTTTTTCGTTTATATTTTTATTTGTGCGCTCATTAAAAATTTCAACAAAAAGAATGTTAATATGAGAAATTGATATGTAACAATATTATCTCCTCTTCTCATCTCTCCTTTTATTCTATACGTCAAATAACTTTAATCAAATTAATGATTTTTTAATATGAAAGAAACACAAACCATCTCCAAAGCATAATTAAATTACCATACAAATAGATAGTTACAATGACAAATAACAAATCAAAAGTAAGATTGAAATAAAAATTTAAAACGAAAGAACTAACACCATTAAAAACCACACCATTTCAAAAAGTAATGCTGATGAAATAATTGTTTATAGTATGAAAATCTAGACTACATACTTATATATTTTATGATGTGTTTTTACTCACAAAATACAAATAAGTATCATTAAGAAATAAAACATAATAACAATAAAAGCAAAAAGTTAAAACTATAGTATTAATGAATAATATTTTGCAACAAAAAGTAAGATATAATTTCTGAAAGAAAAAAATAGTGCAGTGAAAAACCACTCTTACACATTGTGGTTGCATTAAATACTTGTATTTTACTGTAATTTAGAATATGAAATTTCTTCAAGTATCACATGATCTTTTTTTACTCCATAGTTAATAACTCTGGTTTGAAAAAAAGGAAAGTTTTGTAAATGGTAAAATTCTAAAAAAGACTCAATTACAAAAGTCATACAAAAACAATTACTACAAAAGCAATTACCAAAAAATCTACATAACAACAATCAATTTTCAGCCATAATGAGAACAGTTTCTTCTACTGGAGTGATGACGTGGTCTTGACTGGAAATAAACTTCATCTCTTTAAAAATCAAAAGATCACTAATCAAATTTGAATAAATGAAAATATTATAAAATGAAAAAAGTTTTAAAAAATAGTATTTTCATTGAGAAAGAGATGAAATTTACATAAAGAAATAGAAGAGAATTTTTAACTTTTGTCACCACTAAATAGTTAATGAAAGTTATAGGTGTGAGATTTTTTTTTGTGAGAGATGGAAGTTAATTTTTCAAATGGTAACCAACAAAAGTTATTAACCACTCAAGATTTTAAATTAAACTATTTTTTTTTTTGTTGATAAAAAAGATGAAGGGTAATTTTGGAACAAGAATAGGTTACTCCAAAAACTTGTATCCCCTTTATATATAGTTATAGATATATAGACACACACACACACACACACACACACACACACACACACACACACACACACACACACACACACACACACACACACACACACACACACACACACACACACACACACACACACACACACACACACACACATATATATATATATATATATATATATTCGAGCGCGCGCGCTCACACACACACACACACACACACACACACACACACATATATATATATATATATATATATATATATATATATAATAAAAATTAATGATACAATTTCATATTTATGTTTAAGAAATTATATAAATTTATTAAAAAAAAATAGTATAAATTATTCTATTTTGACGTCCATTTTGTGTTCTTACACAACTGTAAAAGAAATACAGGTGATATATTCACCAATTACAGCATAGCCAATTTAGCTGACATGGCATATATGTGCCAATATATTTGATTTCAATTTAAAATGGAATAGTTTTTAGTTAAGATTTGATTTAGATGCAGAAGTCCAAGTCCTTCCGACCTCGGTCAATCTTGTTGCATCTCCATTGATTATAAATTTGTAAATATTCGATCCATTTCAAATTCTGTAGAGGTTCCAACTGAAAATTAAAAGATAAACTCATAAGCACTGAAAATTTTAAACATTTTACAATAACAAAATCAAATGATACTTTGATTGAAGGAAGCACAACAAACAACAATGAATAACAAACTAATCTTCACGAGAAGCTTGCCTTTTTGGTAGGAGTGTGCATGATTCATAAACCAATCTAAATTGCTTCATATATATGGTTTGATTTGGTTCTTAGAATTGTTTTTTATAAAACTAGTTTAGCTTTTCAAAACCGGTTTATATTTGGATTAGTTTGGTTTAAAACTGGTTCCTAATAAAAATTGTTTTTCATTTGGACCATTTTAAAAACCGATTTCTCTAAAACTAATCATAGTACTTTTATTTTTCTTTAACCAATTTTTTTAATAATAAATAAAATAACGCAATCTAACCGTGCACATAGTTCCACAAATCTTATTAACTAAACTATATTATAGATCTGATTTAATAAATTAAACTTTTTGTTACAAAAACATATTTACAAAAATAAACGATTACAAAACAATTCAGATTGTTATAACTTATAATTAAATAAAATTATTGTTTTTATTTTTTATTATCATATATAAACTTACTAAATCTAATAAATGTTACGATAAGAAAGATAACTTATATTAATCAAATATCTATCAAATAAAATTGGAAATGTCATAAATAAACAACATAGAGAGGTATGATTTCTCGGAAAAGAATATAATACATGCATGATTTTATTGAGAATGTAGAGTCACACATTCCATCCATTGTTCTTATCGCTTCAATTAAATTGGTATGCTTACATTAGACTCAAAACTGAAGTAGCTAAGAGAAATACAAAAGTAAGAACCAATATGTAACCGATTTTAGTAAATTGTAAACTGGTTTATTTTTAATTTAAAAATATAGATTGAGTCAGTTTGTAATACAAATAGTTTGGATATTTTAAATTGGTGCACCGAAGTATATGGATTGGTGTTAATAAACCGGTTTAAATGCACACCCTTATTTTTTTAAAGATAAGATGAAGTGAATAGTTTCATATATGTAGCTTTTCTACACATGTTATAATTTAATTTAATCAATATAATATAATATAATATTATGACAAATTATTTGTCAAAGTCATTATTATTTTTGCAGAATCACGAGAAATTATAGTAAGTCTTCTTTTAGAATTTTTTATGTAATATACTGGTGTCTTTGTATGTAATATAATGGATGTGCCATAGGTAATGGCGCATGTATTCATCTGCCCCATGCATTTCTTGAAGAATTTTAGAACGTTTGGTGTTGTCATTTTCGCTAGTGCTTCAAACTCGATCCATCTGTGAAGTAGTCAACGACTATGACCAACTATTTGAGTTGACAGGGGGCCAGAGCAAAGGGACTAAAGAGGTTCACTCCTCGTTGCATAAAAGGCCATGGCGAGGTAAGGATGTGTAATTCGACGGATGAGGCATTAAAGACGTGACCGTGACATTGACACTGATCAAATTTCTTGGCGTATTCCCGGGCATCTTAGACCATGGTCAGCCAAAAATATTCTTCTCTAAGAATATTTTGGGTTAACACGGTGACTCCTAAATGTTGGTCGGTTATTCCTTCATTAATTGTTGCGGCGAAGAACTGCTTATAACCGCGATTCACGGTTATGGACTTGCTGGAAAGCCCTTACGACTCTTAAAACATTCATGAGGATTAAGCCTTTTGGGATTCAACCCTCGGTTAGGTCACTCAATACTTTGTTGAATTCTTTGGTTCAAGATAAATGTTACCACTTGAAAATTTTGTTGTTTAAGAATTCTAGAGATAAGTTTGGGATTTTGCCTAATGTGGTTAGTTGTAATATCTTGCTTAAGGCCCTTTATAAAAGGATTGAGGTTGAAGTTGCAGTTAGGGTTTTGGATGAGATGCTTGGGATGGGTTTAGTCCCCAATGTTGTTAATTATACTACTGTTTTGGGTGGGTATATTTGAAAGGGTGATATGGATGGTGCTATGAGGGTTTTTCGTAAGATTTTGGATCGAGAGGGGATCCTAATATGACTAGCTATACTGTTTTGATGGATGGGTTTTGTAGGTTAGGGAAATTGGTGGATGCAATTAGGGTAATAGATATTATGGAGGAGAATGGGTTTGAACACAATAAGGTTAGTTATGGTGTTATGATTCAAGCTTATTGCAAAGAGAAAAAATCTGAGGAAATAATTAACTTGGTTGATGATATGCTTAAGAAGGATTATGTTTCGGGCTTGGGGTTGTGTCATAACTGTTTTGATCTACCGAGTGAGGAAGGGAATGTCCCCGACCCCCAAGGTATGACTCGGTTTGAGGTGAGCGCCTTTAGGCTTCACCATGCCCTCTATTGGATTGGCTAGATACAGAAGGGGATGCACCAACTACACGTGAAAGTGTGTATTTTGTTGACAAAGAAGGTATTTGAATGCTGTATTCGGACGTGAAAAGCATTTTCAATATCACCTTTGAATTGGTTGGCTAGATACTGAAGGCGCATAAGGCGTTGTAGGGAGTTGATTACTATAGTCGAATGCTTGAAGTGTATCTGATAGCACCCTTGAATGTTGGAGTCATAATACCCCGAAGGGGAAAATAGACAAACAAACAAGTTGAAAAATTATAGTAGAGAATGAATTTTATTAAAAACATTGGTTAGTTCCATAAGGGCAATGTTTATACAATCAAAGCTTTTAGACTCATTACTTAACTATAATACCCTTTAAGTTTGGCGACGTTCCATGTCCTCGATATTTTTCTCCTTCCAAAAATTCCAAGCGATATATTTCTCATCTAGTACTTTCTTTTACTTCTATAAGGTCCTTCCTAGTTTGCTGCAAGTTCGCCATATATAGCATTCTTACCCCTGATGTCGACTCTCCTTAGTACTAGATCTTCCGACTAAAATTATTTGTGTCTTACGTGACGGTTGTATCCAAAACTCATGGTTTATTGGATAATTGCGCTCGTAAGAGCGAACTTTAGTATTTTTTTCTTCCAATAGATCTACCTCTTTTCCCAGGGCGGCAATATTCGTCGCCTTAGAAAAGGGTTAGTTGTTATTCATGTCAACTATTTGGTTTCTACTGGGGTAACTGCCTCTACCCTATATGCCAGTTGATACGGAGTCTCCCCTATCATGAATTAGGGGGTCGTGCGATACGTCCATAGCACATGCGATAGTTTATCTGCCCATTTTCCCTCGGCTTCCTCTATTCTTTCTTTTTTTTCAGTCCTCTAACCAATACCCGATTAGAAGCTCCCACTCAACTGTTGGTTTGGGGGTATTCAACTGACTCAAAGTGTTATTTAATCTCCAATTCTTCCATCAGTCTCTAAAATTTCTCGTATATGAATAATGTTCTATTATCGGTCACAATAGATCAAGGAAATCTGAATCGTGCCAACATATTCTTCTTGAAGAATTTCATAATGTTCGCTGCTTTGATTTTTGCTAGTGACTTGGCCTTAATCCATCTTGTGAAGTAGTCAATGGCTACGACCAAGTATATAAGTTAGCCGAGGGCCGGAGCCAAGGGACCGAGGAGGTCCATTCCCCATTGCATAAAAGACAAGGGTGTGGTAAGAACATGTAATTCGGTGGGCGAGGTGCTAAAGACTTCATTATGTTATTGACGTTGATAACATTTCTTGACGTATTCTCGTGCATCTTGGGCCATGGTCATTCATAAATATCATACTCTAAGAAATTTTGGGTTAATATGGTGGCTCTCAAATGTTGGACGGATATTCCTTCGTGTACTTCTAAGAGGGGGTAATCAACTTATGCCTTTTCTAAGCATTTTAAAATCGGGGGGGGGGGGGGGGGAGGGGGGGTGGAAATATCCCTTTTGTATAGGATTCCCCCGGCTACTGTATACACACTAGCCCTCTTCTTCACGAGCAGGGCATTCGTAAGGTCTGAAGGCATATCCCCTTATTCAATGTAGTTCTTGATTGGTGTGATCTAGTAAGTAAAGGTCGGTGTATCAACATTTATCACAATTTCATTTGTTCGATCTATGTTATGCATTTTTTTAGTCTACTGGACGAATGAGTGGTTAATTTCAGGACTCTGGGTACTAGCTAGTCAGAATAACACGTCTGCTCGGGTGTTCTCATCATGGGGAACATGAGATATTTCGAACTTCTGGAGGCTCTCCAGCTTCTCTCTAGCCAATTTAAGATATTTATGCAACAATGGCTCTTTAGATATTTCTTTGGCTACTAATATCCCGATAATAACTGACTCATACTCAGCTTAATTATTGGTGTTTGAGAATTAAAATCTTAGAGAGACCTCCACTGTGAGCACACAACAGTTTTCAAAAATGACTCTCGCACTGTTCTCGCAGCAGTTGGACGACCCGTCTGTGAAAACTACCCCAACATGTTTCGAGTTTGAAGGTGTCGTGGTCATTTCTGCTAGGAATTTAGCAAATAGTCGGGCCTTCAAAGTTTTCCTAGTTTCGAAAGAGACTTCAAACTTTGACAGCTCCATCGCTCATTTCGTTAATCTCCCAACTAACTTCGGCTGGTAAAGTATCTGTCTCAGTGGTAAATTTGTTCGAATTATTATAAGATGCGCCAAGAAATATCTTTTGAGTTTCCAAGACGCCACAACTACAGGTAGGGCAGCCTTCTCAATGTTATGTTAATTTATTACTATATGTCAATTGCTAAACTCTCTAAATTGATTTTGTTATAGATCAATTAAATTTGGATGAGGTTGATGTTGAGGGTGATGCACAACTTAATTCTGAAGAAAACAATCAAAGTAATGATATCATTGATGAGGAAGATGTTGCAGATGCAATTGATTTTACTGCATATGATTTTGATATTGAAAAAGGAGATCCCAACATTGAAATAATGTTACCTCCTTAGAACTAAATTTAATAGACATTGGAGTTATTTTTTTATAAATTATTCAATTAGATTATGATGCAATTAAACTTTATTTGCAAGTACATTTTATTATTTTGTACTATTTTGTTATGTATGATATTTTACGATTAGACTATGTTTAAAATTTGAATTTAAATTATGACATTATTAATTTTCGATATGATATTTTTAAAAAAATTAAATGATAGTTATATTTTTTAGAAATTGATTAAATTCAACCAATGTTATATATATATATATATATATATATATATATATATATATATATATATATATATATATATATATATATATATATATATATATATATATATATATATATATATATTGTTATATTGACGGGTGTGTTCAATCTAATTATTTAATTTGGTCATGTGATTTGACAGATGATTTAATGGTTCGACCGAGGAACTATTGATCCAATATCTTCTTGAGTTTGATCGGCATGTTTTTAAAACATCACGATGAAGTTGCATAATGGGATTTGGGAGCGTGGAATCCCATTTCTGAGTTTCAAGTATCTGTTTTCAAAGATGTTCTCTCTCAGACGCATCCTTCCCGCCCAACACCACCACCATCCATTCTCCGCCTCCATCTCCGTCGCCATCGCTGCCAACACCACCACCGTACCTTCTATTCCAGAATCCTACAGAATACAACCTCCAATTAAACCCTGGCCTCACCGCCTCAACCCTAAACTGCTATCATCTCTCATTTCCCGCCAACACGACCCTCACATCTCCCTTCAAATCTTCCACCACGCCCAACACCATCACCGCCCTCCCTTCCCCCACAATCCCCAAACCTACCAAGCCATCTTCCTCAAACTCTCTCGATTTCGCTGCTTCCGCGAAATCGAATCCCTCCTCACCACCCTCCGCCATTCACCCCAGCAATTCGTTAATTACTGCGGGGAAGAACCGCTAATAACCGTGATTCGCGGTTATGGACTTGCTGGAAAGCCCTTACGGGCTCTCAAAACATTCATGAGGATCAAATCGTTTGGGATTCAACCCTCAGTTAGGTCACTCAATGCATTGCTGAATTCTTTGGTTCAGAATAAGCGTTACCGTTTGGCATTTTTGTTGTTTAAGAATTCTAGGGATAGGTTTGGGGTTTTGCCTAATGTGGTTAGTTGTAACATCTTGCTTAAGGCACTTTGTAAAGGGAATGAGGTTGAAGTTGCTGTTAGGATTTTGGATGAGATGCCTGGGATGGGTTTAGTCCCCAATATTGTTAGTTATACTACTGTTTTGGGTGGGTATGTTTGGAGGGGTGATATGGATGGTGCTATGAGGATTTTTTGTGAGATTTTGGATCGAGGGTGGGGTCCTGATGTGACAAGCTATACTATTTTGGTGGATGGGTTTTGTAGGTTAGGGAAATTGGTGGATGCAATTAGGGTTATGGATATTATGGAGGAGAATGGGGTTGAACCCAATGAGGTTACTTATGGTGTTATGATTCAAGCTTATTGCAAAGAGAGGAAATCCGGGGAAGCAGCTAACTTGGTTGAGGATATGCTTGAGAAGGATTGTGTCCCGGGTTTGGAGCTGTGTTGTAGTGTTGTTGATCTGCTGTGTGAGGAAGGGAATGTTGAAAGAGCTTGTGAGGTGTGGAGGATGGTTTCAAGGAAGGATTGTAGCCTCGACAGTGCTGTTGTTGTCAGTACGCTTATACATTGGCTTTGCAAGAAGGGGAAGGTGCTGGAGGCAAGGAATGTGTTTGATGAGTTTGGGAAGGAATTGGTTGCTAGTCTCTTGACGTATAATACGTTGATTGCTGGATTGTGTGAGGGAGGAAAGCTTTGTGAGGCGGCGAAGCTGTGGGATGACATGGTGAAAAAGGGTGTTGCTGCTAATGCTTTTACCTATAACATGTTGATTAAAGGGTTTTGTAAGGATGGAAATGCCAACGAGGGTATCAGAATTCTGGAGGAGATGTTGGAAAACGGGTGTTTGCCAAATAAATCAACCTACTTAATATTGATTGATGGGCTTTTACTTTCAGGTGGAATGCAACAAGAAATCAACAAGGTAGTTTCACTGGCCATGTCCACTGGAGTTGATGCTGACTTGTGGAATCATTTTGTAAAACCTATTGTGGGTGTAGATTATGGTGCAGCTGTACTTGATAGAATATTATTGGAGAATGCAGTGTAATAATATTCTGAAGGATGCTGTTAATATGATCTTTGGAATGTGATGGCAAAAGAGGCTTGAATGTTTGAAACTCTCTATGCACTGTTGAGGCATTCGTTTAGCTGATATATTAACCAGTAGTGAACTTGAAAGTGTCCGGCAATTGATCAGGAACCACTTTGTGGTTGGATTTTGTTTTTGGTACTAGGTCCAATTTCAATGGCTGGCAATTATAGTGACCATCAACACCGAGTTTTCTTATTACTAAATTTAATCACCATCCTCTGCACCTAAAGGAATGTTGATTGTGCAAATATGGTTACATGGAGCAGCCTGTCACTTATTCAGTGTGTTCCGACATGATGGGTTTGAAAGTGGAAAGCAGCAGGGAAACATTCAGTAAAATCAGCTGTCTCTTTTTGGTTTCTCAATCTTCCAATGAAGTTGTGTGGTCTGATTTAGCATAGAAGCCGGTAATTCAGATTATTGTGGAAGAGCTTGGCTCAATCTAAGGCTAAAGCTTTTTCTTGGCAGACTTTGCTTATTTAGGAAAAAGATGTTAACATGTTAACCTATATTAGTATGACTGGCTGTGTATTGTGTGGGAAGCAAACAGAATCTTCCCTGCAGTTATTTTATCATTGTATTGCTGTTACTTCTAGAATATGATATGCCGCTGGTAATTGGTGGGAGTGTGTATGCCCAATCCAGCCACTTTATTTGATTTGTTTATAGAGTTCTGTGGATGTACTCGCGGTAAGAAGAGAAGAAGACAAGGTCTTTGATTTGGATTGTGGTTTTCAGGTCTATTTGGAGGCTATTGAGGTACTGCTATGAAAATAAAAGGTGAATCCATGTAGAAATGTGAAAAGTGATGACTTTTGAAAGAATGTAGAGGTATAGTGAAGAAAGGAATTGTGATGGTCTCTTGACAGCGGGAAAGAGAACAAATATATATGACATTGATCATGCTCCAAATAATCCCAGAGAGGGCGGTAAGGAGGATGGTTACGATGCTGAATCGCTGATAATATGAGGAAACTGAGCCTGAGTGTGTTACATAATTGGATACTGTGGTACTGATAATATGGCGATGGTCTTTTGTACGGTGCCGTACAAAAATTGAGATAGGTATAGGAAACTGAATACTACAGCCTTTGGTGTTTATAGGAGAGTCTCATTCCATTTCTGTTTGTATGAGTAGAAACAATTAAACCTAGAAGAATATTGTCAACTACTATGTGTATTGGATCTGAAGGTGGTTAACATCTGTGTCGGTATTGACCGATAGCAGAATGTTGGCTAAAGTGAGAAATCGAGCAAAAGTTGTTGCACCAATAGTAGTAGGAGCTTTGTATTGATTTTGCCTAGTGGCTTGTATTGGAACTTGAAAAAAGTTTTCATGCTCTAGTAATATGTAGAAACACTGTTTAAGTCTCTTACTGATAAATGTAGTTTTGTTTTTGTATATGAACGGTATTTTCTATATTTTTGCACAGTTGATGAATGAATTGTATCCTTTCGATATAGTAGTAAATCCATGTATAAAGCAATAAGGGTCAAGCCAAGTGGTTTAAACTGCCCATGTATTTGGCACAGCTGTTTCGGCTGAGGCGCATTTGTGAGCTCCATTTTCTATTATTTGATTATGAATGATTTGAAATATCTTTTTTATTTGAAAAGATAACCAAGTTTCAATTCACTTATAATGTTGAAAACACTAGTTTCAATACATAATATGTTTCTGCACATCTAAACAAATGTGTTGGAGTATTAAAAGGTGTTTATTCAAAAAAATAATAATCAATTTCACTCTCATTTAAAATAAAGATAAAGTGTCTCTAGTTCATTAGAAAAATATTGATATTACGAAGTTGAATATCTTGTTTTTCTGATTACTGTTCCGTCTTCATTTAAAGAAAAATTGATAAAAACTTAAAATTTAGATAAATGAAAAATATATTATTGATTGATATTAAGACTATCATAAAGAGGAATTCTTATAATCCTAAAGCCAAGTGCTTCTAAGACGATAGATTTTTTCACTCTACCCACTCCAAAAGATTTTTATCCAAAAATATACATAATGAATTCTCTTTTACTATCCGTGTCCTAATATAACTCTCATTCCTCTTTTCGACATAAAGAGTTATGAGTTATAATCAATTTTCTACTAAATTTTTCTATTCAATTTTCTATTAAGTTTTTCTATTGGACTAAGGCTTAAATCTAGTATTCTATCATTACCGACTGCGAGAAAAATTGCCTTGTCCTTAAGGCTGAGATAAGAAAAATAGTTTGAATAAATTTGATCATTTATAACTACTTGTGCAACCCTGACATGAGCCGCTTGAAAGTCACCATAGACTTGTGCATGAACAATTTCAACAAGGCAGCTACTATATAACAATAGACAGAAAGAGAGTAACTAGGACAATAGATAAATGCCATTACAATACAAACTCTTAAAACTTGAAAGAAACCTCTTAAAGATTGAATTCCTATTGTATCCACTACTTGAATTATGATTTGCTTTGATACAAAGGGGCTGCATTGAGATGAATTTGTTCCCAATTGAAAGGAAGATAATTGTCGTCGATTATAGAGGCCACATACCATGTAAATCACAGTCTGGTAGTTCTAGTGGTGGTGGGATCGTTGTTAGGTTTCTCAAAAATATACCAAAGTGTGACTCAAACAAACCATCACCGGTGGAGTCAAGATCAGTAGCTCCCGCGAAGGTTGATCCAATGGCTCCGAGGGAGGTTATGGGTCTTCCATTATATCCATAATCATGTCCAATTGTTCTTCCTCTTTCAGTCTAGTTGTATTTGTAGATATGAACTTTCGTTGTGCTTTGTTCACAGTTTTCTCTAATGCTGACCTTTGGACAATTAACGAAGGTAACAAGCACCAAGGAAGATCCACCATAAATAGGCCGTTATGCGGTTTCAATTCGAGAAGGATCATCGTGAGTGAATTTGATAGTAACATACTCAACAAAAGTTGCAAGTTGTGCACAAATTGTTCCTTCCTCTTGTTGTGTGATTTCTTGGCTTATTTCTTCTCATTCTCCTTGTCTTCCTTTTTCGATATCACCTCTGTTTGGAACCCAGTTTTCCGATAGTAACACATCTATGACATGAAACACGTCCCAACCTGAACTGATATTTTATGTGGGAACCTGCCCCAAATGCTTCTCCATTTGCGCCCTCAACAATTGACGAAACTCCAACACATACGATTGGGCAGATTCTTCCAATCTTCCCATTCTTGTTTCTATCGCGTCAATTCTCACAACCATTCCTCGATCCATCACTTCTTCTTCAATCATCTTGAATGAAATGAACGTTGTCTCCTCATCGAGAATCTGACAGTTTCTGATAGTTTCCAACAATTATCCAGCAGTTATCTAACACTTTTTTACAGCTATCTGCCAGCATCCGGCAATTATCTGGCAGTATCTGACATTTTTCAACAATTATCAGACAATACCTGGTAGACCAGACCAATGATATAAATGTTAGACGACGACGACTTTGTCTTTCCCAAAACAAAACCTCATTTTTAACCTGGGGCAGAGTAGCAAAAAAAGAAAAAGAAAAAGAATAAACATCTTCCAAAAATTGGGTGGGCACAAATATACTTTGACCTTTATCCCTTTGTTTTACAAATCAGAAACTAAACCCAGATACAACCCACAAAGTCCTAATTGAAGTAAGGTTTAGTTTGAAAGCATACTCGATGAGATATCGTTTCCTGACTCCTATGAGTCATGCTCAATTTTTTTTGGCTTTATACAATTAATCCATATCCTAACTAGCGATTTCGGTCACAAATTATTATGATATCTCTTTTCAAAACTTCAAGACAAACATATATGTTGTATTAACAGTTTCAGAATTAACATTTCTGGCCTGCTAATTTTGCTCGATATCTTAGAAAGTTTACATATAGACATTGATGATGAAATTTGAAGACTTTGCCGACCTGGGGCAAATTATTTTCCAAGAGATTTGATCCGTACAAGTTTGGATTCACCTATAACACAAGTTTGAAGACTCAGTTATACCGTCAATCAGGGGCAGTTACGTCGAGATTTGGCAAATCTCTCCAAGAGTTTGAAAACAGTGGAGCATTTGAACGTCGTTGTTTTCTTTAAAATCCTCTCGAGATGACTTTTTCTCACGAACCGTGTGGCTTGGGGCACTTGAGAGTCGAAAAGGGTTGTGACAATTTTGTAACGAATATTTTCAACGCAAGAAAACTCATGTTGGTGACCTGAGAATTCCCAGTGAACTGATTAGCTTCACCTCTCCAGCGAAGCGGATGTTTATTTCATCCCCACTAAAGTTTCAACTCCAACATATTCAACAAATTTGTTAACTCTATTTCCCCATTGAAGGGATGTTTATTTTATCCATAAAGTTTCTACAATTATGAGATAGATTCATTTCCAGCAGATCTTTATTCTCATCTTCAACAGGATAACTGATTTTCATCTTGACAATCCTTCAAGTAAGATCAAGGTTTTGTATCCCCAAGTGGAATGTTTTCTATTCCCCAGATGAAAGTTTTTGAAGCCCTGAAGCAGGAGTGCGATCCCGTATCTAGTTCTCCACTTATCCTCAGTGGTACTTCTGTCTTCGAAGATTAGTCGGATGTTCGTTCCGAGATGTTTACTTCATCTCCGGTTGCTTCTTTTCATTTGTTTTGTCAGCATTAACATATGCATAGCATATAGATAGATGGCATAACATTTGCATTTCTGCATCTTTGTGTTTGTTTGTTCTGTCACTTTGGCTATGGTTATAGTCAGGTGACTGGGTGAGTCTTATCCCTTTAGATAGAATTGTCAGCCCTAGGCAGAAAGAGCTCAATATTTCTATTTCCCCATGGAGTTTGATCCTCATGGAGGATGGTTATTTTAGTATATTCCCATCTGAGTTCATACCTCAATGGTCGAGTCCTGCTTGGTAGTTTCTCTTCGGTTACTTCCCGAAGTGAACTTCGGTCCTTGGCGATCACATGTTGATATCTCCAACTTTTAAATATGGATTAAGCGTGCATTTATTTTGCGCTTCATTCCCCGGGAAGAACTTATGAAGATAACTATGGAAGATGGACATTTCTCCCAACAATGATCTCAACAATTTATACCTGGACTACCAGCAATCTCTTTATTTGAGCAACTCGTTTTGATCAAGATCTTATTCAAAACGACAAATGGCAGTCTACTCTAGTCAATTTGTCCATCCCCAATGGGTTTATCAAGATTATCAACTCGTCAAATGGCATCTCTCCAGAAAACCGTCAGAGAAGTTTGTCGAAGACTTTACAAATATTTCTCTTTATTTGAGAATTTGCACTACAAAGAATACATGCTTTTACAGCTACAACAAGGGTACTCCCCAGGAATGTACTCCCCAGTGAGTCCATTACACAACTTTATCTCCATCAAATGGCATCTCTCCCGAGAAGTTTGGTGAAGTCTATTACATCCGATCTCTCTTTATTTGAGAAAACATATTTACGAATCAACCGGCTTACATCTCTTCCGAAGATCCCCGGTGAAGTTTTACAATCTCTAGTACATTATGGATTACCGCTAAAGTTCTACAATCTACAATGATATTTTAATCCCACGTGAAGATGCTCTCACGAGTTTTCATCATTTTGGGCAGAAACTGAGACCAGCTCATGGCATCCAGACCATGACGCTCGGGGAGGTTTATTTCAAGAAACTGAGACCAGCTCATGGCATCCAGACCATGACGCTCGGGGAGGTTTATTTCAAGAAACTGAGACCAGCTCATGGCATCCAGACCATGACGCTCAGGAAGGTTTATTTCAAGAAACTGAGACCAGCTCATGGAATCCAGACTATGACGCTCGGGGAGGTTTATTTCAAGAAACTGAGACCAGCTCATGGCATCCAGACCATGACGTTGGAGAGGTTTATTTCAAGGAACTGAGACCCGTTCATGGCAAACACACCATGAGTCGTTGGGGAGGTTTATTTCAAGGAACTGAGACCCGTTCATGGAAAACACACCATGATTCGTTGGGGAGGTTTATTTCAAGGAACTGAGACCCGTTCATGGCAAACACACCATGAGTCGTTGGGGAGGTTTATTTCAAGAAACTGAGACCTGTTCATGGAAAACACACCATGAGTCGTTGGGGAGGTTTATTTCAAGAAACTGAGACCCGTTCATGGCAAACACACCATGAGATGTTGGGGAGGTTTATTTCAAAGAACTGAGACCCGTTCATGGCAAACACACCATGAAGCATGGGGAAATTTTGTTTACACTATTATCAACACCACATTCAATTAAGAAGCTGAATTGTGTTTCGATCAAGAAAGCTCATTTTGGTTATTACCGACTGCTTAGGCTACCACCCATTGGTAGCAGGTTATCCTTTAATTTCAGGATTCTCGCCCGTTATCTAGGTCACCATTTTGCTTGGTGTTGCGGTGAGAATCGTGATACCAAGCTATTGAATTAACTTGAATCTTTAATTCTTTGAATTCACAACCAGACTTTAATTTATCCAAAGGAAAGGTCTAAAGCGAGAAAGAACCTTTTGCGCGATGTAACAACAACGCTAAGAGATTCGGGGATCGGGGGTTGGTTATGCATAGGGTAAGTATTTCACATCCTAAACATCTGTAGTACTCTACAGGAACCTTTTGTTTGCTTGTATGCTAAGTTTGCTAAATGTTTGTTATGGATTGGGATGGGTATAGGTTAAGACCTAAAGATATATATACTAAGTTTGCTCGCAAAGACATCGCATCTTCTGCCTACGTATCCTAACTAGGATAGAATCAGAGCAATCGTAGTTCACCTCACTAGGTTTGAAGAACACTTGATTACGATCAAGGTTCAAAGGGGAACAAACATGACAATGCTTGTGTAGAGTTTGAGGAAACTCTCTAGATCTAAGTTGAACACTCAAGAAAGGGAAGTAAGTAATCATGACAATGATTCTTACATAGAGTTAACAAACTCTATCCTAAGTTCTAGTTGAAAGAGCACTCCTAATAAGGGTAGGCTTTTTTAGACTTAAGCAAAGTCCAATGGACAAGTTCTACTTAACTAAGTGGGTAAATGACTTAACAAAAACGAGGGAGAGAGATGAGCTATCTACGACCCAAGGGTCAAACAGAAAGACTTTCCTTTGGAAGGATAGAAGGGGAGGCAACTTGGACGAGAACTAAAGAGTTCCATCACTTGGGGAAACTAAACTTAACAAAGCATAAATATCAAACAGGGATAAATATAAGAAACATGGTTACAACCAAGAATATACAAGCATGTTACAACAAGCAAGTACGTCAAAATAGGAGGAAAATAGATAAATTCATGGTGACAACCAAAAGAGGACAAAGCCTTAACATGTTAACAAACACAAAGGAATCAATCACAAACAAATCTTACAAGATAAATCAAGCATGGTTTAAGAGAAATTTCAACAAGGAGCAAGGTAACAACCCTCAAAGGTAAGCAATTTCCAAATAGGCAAAAGGCATTGTGAACATGAACAACTTGAAATCTTTTTTTATCACATGAAACTAGACAATGTTTTGAGTATTTTGCAAAAAGTATGGATTGAAAATAGTAAAATATGAGCAAGTTATGAATTATTGAACTTTTATGAAGAAAAAGAAATAAATGAGCAAAAAGTGTCCCCTATAGGGATCGAGCTCAGGACACAAGGAATGAAAGGCATTAGGGGCGCAAGTGACAACCACTAGGGTGGCGATACATCCGTATATTTAGCCACCCCAAATAATACAAAAGGCTTCTTTTTGCAATATTCTTGGGCCAGGCTTCAAGCTATCACACATGGGGGCGGATTGGTTTCAAACTTCCTCAAAAAGGCATCATTTTTTACAAACTTAGAGTCTAAATCACTTAGAATTGAACAAGGATTAAGATGGTACTCACAATTCTTCAAGATCACACACATAAAATGAGATTTGATGGCTAATGCAAAATGGAAGTTGAAATGCATAAAGAACTTCATGGCATGAATTGAGTAAATGCAGGTCAAATGATCATCACACACAACCTTCAAATGGGTCAACAGACACTTCTATACTCAAGGATCAAACACAATTCAAGCAAAACAAGAAAATGTTCATGGTTGCAACTATGATATAAAGGGATACAAGTTGTCATGGCTCCAAATGAGTAGGTTTAGTTTATATACACATTACATACAAGCTTAAATCATGTTGACAGATGATCTCATGTTCATGAATCAATCAAAAATGCTTCAAACAGAAAAAAGGCATGTTGTGTGCAGCTGTGAAATGAAATACAAAAAACGGTTGAATTGATGATGCATCATGGGAGTGAAAGACCAAACTAGGTAGAATTATGTCATGTAATCAACACACATACATTACAATCATGATAACAGATAATTTCATGCTCAAAACTCAATCACACATCATTCAAAACAGAATTTGGCATGTTGGCAGCTACGAAATGCAAGACAAGTTGATTATGCAGCAAGAGAGGTCATGGCATATACAAGGCAGTTAAACATCACACACAAGTCTAAAACATGCTGACCACTAGTCCTAGACTCAAAGCTCAATCAGGAACACATTAAAACAAGAATTGGATATGCTGTTGCAAGCAACAAATGAAAATGCAATGTTGTTTGGAAAATGGAGAATGAGTTTAAATGCAACATGGTACATGGTATGAGCAAGTCAGTTTCAGATCACACACCAACCCTAAACCTGCTAACTAAAGATTCTAGCTTCAAAGATCAGTGAGAAACATATGAAAACAGGATTTGGCATGCTGTTGCAAAATGATTGAAAGTGTAAAAACTGTTTTGAAAAATGTAGGACAGGTTGGCTTATGCAAACACCACACACAAATTCCAATCATGTTAACTAAAGGTTTCATGCTCAGAGATCAATGAAAAACATCTTAACACAAAAAATGACATGCTGATGGTAAGTGTGGTTGACCAAAATGCAGTAAATCTCAAAACAGTTTTTTAGTCATGGCAGAGGCATACATATTCAACATTTGGCACAACAAGCAACAAGATGAAAACAACTCTAATGCAATGCCTAACCAGACAACCACCTATTTTACAACTGTTACAAAATCTGCACACAAAACTTATGCTGGCAGCAATGATATGAAGTGCATTTTGGAGTGCAAAGACTAACACTGATGCATTTAGGATCAAACATGAGTATGAGCAAGTTTCAAATATAGTGTATAGTGATCATGTTCAAAGAGGAAACCTAAATCCTACTGCATCAAAATATGGCATATGAGTGGCATACAAAAACTCATGACTTGCAAGAGGGATCCTTTTTAGAAAAACAAACAGTTGGGCTGTTATTAAATCTTAAGTGATTCAAACTTATATCATGACATCTTGATTTGAAATTCAGAAGGGCATACATCTTACACAGTCAACATTTCCTTTTAATGGCTTAAATACAAAACTGATGGATAAAAAAGATTGAAACATTCAGCAAAAACTACACAAACAGATCAAGGCATCATGCTTCATTATGGCCACAAACACACTACCAATACTCAACTGGTCTGGACAACAACTAGTCATCATGATCAATAACTTTTCAATATAAAAAACATAGTCCAACCAAGTTTTGGTTTGAAAACAAGAGCAAACAGAAGCAGCAATTTAAGACAGCAGAGCAATGGAAACTGACAAGCTTCCTTTCAAATAGTTTTGGCATCCAAAAACATGATTTCATTATCACACATACCAATGCTAATACACTTCAACAGTCTAGCAGAAACACCAAAACTATATTGCCCTAGTGACAATCTCAATAAATTGACAAACTTAAATGAACAATCCTAGGCAGAACCAAAATAGCTTCATGGCCATGCTACTATTCTTAATAGATCCACATTACCACATATACCAAATGAGAAGTATGCAACACAGTTTTTCATTATAATGTAACATGTATCTTTCAAGACAGTTGCCAATGCAAGTACATAAAAGCTGAACAGATTCAAATTCAAACCTCTCAATCATAACAAAGCTCCAAAAACTCCTAGAGCATCTCTTGTGGACCGTTTTCAAAAAAACAGTTGGACAACATGAACATCATTTTCAAAACAAAACTCAATCAATCCCAACAACTACAAAACATGACATATGATGCATAGTGAAGAGTCTTAGCATTACATACCTCTTGTAGACCTTCTTGAGCAAGCTTAACAGCAAAGAAACCCAGAGATCCTCTTTTTGGCACAAGTTTGGAGTTTACTTCCTCTTGAAGCAATAAGTGACTTTTTGGGACAGTTTGAGTAAACAAACTTCCATCTAGTCTTTGAGCTCTTAGACAGCTAAAATATCATGGATATGAAGTGTTGGGGAGGTTGAAGTGGTAGGAATGGACTTAAGTAGTGATTTGGCTCTCCAAATGCATAAAAGTCAAAATATGGAGGTATGAAGGTTGACTTTTAGATTGATGAATTTTTTGAGGAAAGTAATGATGAGAACAACTTCAAATGGCCATTTTAAGGGTGTGTATGTGGTCTTTGAAGTGTTTTGGTGTTTGGAACAAGAAATGGCATGAAAAGTGCAAAATGGTGGATTTTGGTGACTTTGAGAAAATTCTTCACTTTCAAGCAAGGAAGGAAAGGGGAGAGCTATAAGTTTTCTGATATCCTTGATAGCTCTGGTGTGAAAATGACATAGGGGGAGCCTCTATTTATAGGAAAATGAAGGATGAGGACAGATTTGTAATCTTGGCAATTTTGGAGGGATTTTGAAAAAGGTAACCATTGGCTTGAGGTTTGGTACAGTTGCATACATCAGATCCTTGGCTCAACTTGAGGATAAAATCAAGTGGAATGAGATACATGAGATGACTTAATAGGGCATAGAGTGCAGATGTCAAAAAGTTTCTCTTTCCTCTCTTGAATTCTTGGATTATTTTAATGCCACTTGTTTGCAACTTGCTTGCAACTTGCTATTCCTTCAAATCCTTCATTTCTTCTGCATTTTCCTTCCCTATACTCTCTAAATATCAGATACCAACATGATCCAAGGGCTGAGAATAGCTCAAGTGGTCAAAGGATGAGTTTGTGAAAAATTGTGAATGTGGGATTCAAGTGTTAAAGCACCATCTTGCTAAATTCATAACTCTCAGCTCATAATGGCTATGGAGGAGTTCTACCACATTTTGGAAACCCCTCATGTAGCTCTACAACTTTCATGTTTTCATGAGTTTCAGATTCCCAAAGAAACTTGGCCAAAGGACCTCTCGAAGTTGCTGAAAAAACAAGCCTAAAAGTGAAAATTTTCCAAGTTTTTCCCCCTCTTGTAATGAATTTGGTCATAACTCCAAATCTATGCATTTTCTGAGTATGGACCACTTTGGTACTTTTGTAGGACTTGCCAAGAGCTTTCCAATGAGCTTTGAACCAACTCAATTGGATGTGTGGTTAAGGAGTTATGGTCTTACCCCTTTCAAAACCCTAATTCCCGACTTTTGCGATTACTCCTCAACCCTTGATCCAATGGTCATGAAATTTTATGGTTAGGTGCAATATGTCATTAGGAACATTTTTTATACACATCTTGAGGTCAGATTCCTTATGAGTGAAGAGTTGACTTTTCGGTCAACCGAACGATCGATCGGTGACTACCGAGTCGACTGTTGATGCTCTGGACCTTTTGAAGCCTTGAAACTCTTTGGATAGGCTTTACCAAGCCATATGAACACTATGGACCATGATCCCACCATTTTAACACCTTTTAGATCAAAAGTCAAACCACAATTGACTTTTCCTGCTCGAAAACCCTAATCGGGTACCCTGAACTGCACTGTTCTTGATTCCTGAGTGACAACCTCAAATTGGATTCATATTTGATCTAATGGAATACATTTGATGATGTGAATACTCAATTCAAAGAGAACCAATCCAAATCATTGACTGATTAACCCTCGAAACCTCGATTTCGGCTGTGCAAAACCCTGATTCTCCTGTAACTTGACAAAGACAACTTGAAACAGGTTAAGGTTAGATAATCAACTGAGTATGATTCTAAAATGATGATGAAGATCTAAGGGGTAAAAATTTGGGGTATGACACTTGGTATTATGTATTATATCTTTTTTTTTGGAGATTCCTCAATGATTATTGTCTCTTTCCCCGAGGAGTCTCGCTTTGTTGAATCAGTGCTCTTTCATTGCTCCTCTGTTTCTCGCATGATGTGTCTAGTTTTTCCCCTGTGACATCATGTCCCCACAGGACCCTCTGTTTTGCATTCTAATTGTCATTGCATATCATTTTCATCCGGTGGTTTCTTAAGGCCAAATATTCGTGCAAAGTTTGTATTTAAGTCCCTCCTATCGCGTCGAGACGGAGATTTCAATCTCCATATCTCCGGATAGAAGAAGCTTAAATAGGGGAATCTGTCGCACCCTAATTTTTGACCTCAAGATCCCACCTCCTTGTGTATTTCCTTGCATATCATCTAAGTCCATCATCCATGCACAACTAACAGTTTTACCCAGTTTGTGTTTATTTTCTTTGCAGACTTGCTGAAGAAGGTTTGAAAGTCATAAAGGCATTGCGTGTATCCTGCATAACTATGGTCTTTTACATGCTAGGAAGAGGTGTGTGCACTCGGTGTGGCAGTCTCATAATTGGTATAACTTCACAGTTTCTCTCTTAAGATGTCTCAAGGCATAGTTTGACTTTATTCGTGAAGGAAGATCGTTTAGTTGGCAAGTGGAAGCATGGAAATTTTGTTAACTTATGCATCATTAATTTGGTGGATTTGATTGAACTTGGAATCAAGCGCCAACAATTGATTTGTCACAAAGCCACAAGTTTAATAAGATGTTCTGTAAGGATTTGTTTAAGATGTTCGAGTATCATTCCATATTAATGTCCTAATAAGGTTTCGTCATGAATTACCACGAGAGGAATCTTACTTCAAGCATGGATAAAAGATTTTTTTTACCAATCCAAATTCTATTCAAGAGGGCATCAAGTTGACCCATTGGAAGTTGGTGGTTTACTTGTAATCATTTAAACGAGATTCAACACTTGTGTCAATAAAAGCATTTTCCGCTAAATTAGGATCAGGAGCCTTTAGGCCCATTTAGAAGAATCCGTATGAGCTATCCAAGAGTTTATTGTGCATCCAAAGAAGGGGTCCCATTCATATTCACTAAAAAAAATAATAATAATAAAGTTACAAGTTACAAAGAACCTATTCGTGGAAGGTTGCTTTGCATAAGTTTACAAGCTTTTGACTTAGTGAAAAAATACTATGACCATCCCTTTTTACACTATGCAACATTGTTTCAAAGCGAAAAGGGGGGGGGCTAACTAAAGACATGATTAGAGATGAAGAGGGGTTCGTAAGTTGCAAGTTCCCCCCGGTACGTCAAAGCTGACTCTATCTGGATATACCATCGGAGTCCCAGCACTGCCCGAATACCTCAACGAATATTCATTCCTGCATAAAGCAGAACCAATGGTTATTGAGAAAACTGAAGGATAATTCATTACACGGTTTAATTCTATATTAAAGTCGCAAGAATATCGTAATACCGAGTCACAAGCTCTTGTCAAGATTATCAGCACCCTTTAAGAGTAAAGGAACTAATTGAAGAAATGGGAGATTGGTCTCGGAAACTGCTAAGTAAAAAGAAAGAACTCATTTGCAACTAGAAGGCATACAAAGATGGTTTCTGTGCATTGTTATCCCTATCGGCGTAGCATACTACGAGGCATGAAAATGTTTGAGTCAAAGGATCAAAAGTGGAATAACTACTACGGATGGACCGCATTTGGAAATTCATGATCCGGCACCCAGTAGTCGTGTTGGCCAAGTGAATTTAAGGGTAAAACCACTTGTATGCAGAACATTCACAGTAGAAGATAATGTTAGGCGCATCACAATGACAGAGGGAGCTGCGAATAGATGAGTACTTTGTTTGGATACCTGCTTGATTCGGCATAAACAAGGAAGAAAATCAACATTCGATGCGAGGGTGTTAGGAATCAGTTGCTCCAACTTGTCAGAATCAAAATTCAAGACCTTCATTAACTCCCATAAACATTCTCCATTGCATTGTCTAAACTTCATCTGCAACCTGCTAGCAGTTGGTCGGCGAAACCATTACGGAGGTCGTTCGAATAAATTCAAAAGGAACAGGGTCAATACTGATACCAAATATATAGTTAGAAAGAAGTCATTTATAGAATAGATAAACTTCAAATTTCATCAGGAATGGATGAAGAGTTCAAATCGAATCTTGAGATACGCAGCGCCGCGGGACACTCGACGATCCTGCATTTCCCAAAGCAAGTACTAGTGAACAAGAAGAAGAAGAAGAACAAGTGAACATCAAGGCAAATAAAAGGCTCGCAAAACATTTTTCTGATTACAAACTTACAGAAAGCTGGTGGTATACCATGAAAAACCTCCAACCAAGTGCAACACACAGTTCGCGGCCATCCATTTTTCATTACTGTAAAAAACTAGAGAAAATTAAGAGCTTCCAAATAACTTATTCCCAACAGAAAGCAACCACTCAATTTTATTGAAAGTCCAGCAAAATGAAGGAACATACCGTGCTATTTCTCCTTTGTTTCGTAAGCTAAAAATTGGATCACTGGATGAAGAGTCACCCTAATGTTTTTGGACTAAACTATTGGAGGGGAAACAGTTTCAGTGGAAGTACTCATGTATTTCATCTCAGCGGAGCCGAAAGAGAGTTCGGCCTTTTAATAATTTGGAAGGTGGGTCTGAATTTGTGAATGAAGGCATAGCAAAGAACCGCATGAAAATGAGCAACAATATTGTTGACCAACCTTCATCGAAGTCCGATGGTGAAAAGTTACCTCCATCAATTTCAAGACTGTTGAACCACGTGCGAAACAAGCATATTGGTTTCCCTGGATGCTCCTTGTAGCAGGAGTCTTGGCGTATTTCAGCATTGTCGCTTGCTTACATCGAAGTAGAAATTGCGGAGGTTGACATTAACCCCAAAGTCACTGCAAATCAAATTCAATATTGGTTAAAGCCAGAACAATCGTCAGCATAATCAAGTATAAAAGGAAAGGGTTTCAATTTGTCGAGACGAAAGCGGAAAGTATTCAAAGCAAATATTCTAAGCATTCAAGGCATTCAACTCAGGTTTTAAAAACCAAGATTCATTTGAAGCTTATAAAAGGGGGGAATTCGCAAAAACCAACAACAACAGGTCATCAGAATCAAACTCATAGTTCAAATTCAAAATACCAGAAATCCCAATTTTGAAAAAAACCTAAATACAGAAGGAGGAACACTTATCTTCATCGCCGTCAAAAAACATTCGCGGACCACCTTCAAACTTCATTTCCATCGTCGGAAAACCTCTACCGCGATACCCATCGCCGGATCCTTCCCGTGAAACCGCCGCAAATCCACCATCAGACACCTACACGAAAAAGCCATTTATGCCATGAACCTAATTCGTGAATTTCTCTAACGTAATTTGTTTGTTTGCTTTTGATGTTTTTTTTCAGCGAAGGAGAACGAGAAGAATCGAGACGGACATAGGAGATTGGAAGTCGAAGGACAATTAACAGAGAAAAAGAGGAGAGGGATAGAGACGATGAAGAGGGAAAGAGATGAGAGTAATCGACGAAGGGGGAAAATAATTTGGGAATTAGGGTTTTCCCTTTTTTTGTAATTTCGTTTTATTTTATAATCACATGCTTGCACACACACACACACACACACACACACACTACCTATGGTGCGCCCTCGCTCACTATCCATAAATCACCACCTGGATCCCATCGTACGGTCCGTGTAGCACGCGCCCACCGTAAACCCCCATAGCCTACCGCGTCTAATCCAATCGCCCCTAATCAACAATTAACCATTTTAATTAACCCGTAATCTTCCTATAACCCTTAATTAACCCAAATCTTAATTAATCTGTTTGTTTAAAAATAATCTTATCATTTTCATTTATTTAATTATTCAACTAATATTTACTCTTTTTTTAAAATCAGTCTTTATTCATTTAATTAATAATTTATCAACAATTATCTCATTTAATCAACTTCGTCTTTAATAATTTAATCTCTACTAATTTATTCATTTTGCCAATTTAACTTTTTTTCATTAAATAACAATATAATTAGTCACACAAAAAAACACCTTAATAACTTAATGACTTTTTTATTTTAATAATAAAACCTTTCTATTTGAATTAACCTTTTATCCAATAAAAACAATTTCTATAAAATGCTCCTTTTCTTTCTATAAGATAAAATATAGAGACAAAACCCTTGTGTATTTGAGAATTTTTCAATTTTCTATCTAAAATATAATTCATCTAATTTAATCAATCTCACCAAAATGTAATTAATCAACACGCGCACGTTTCCATCCCTCGAGCACCGATTTAATTTTACGTCTCGCATTTGGCTTATCTTTTATGCATTTATATCTGTTTGTATGGACTTTATTTTACCGCTATTTATTTTATCACATAGCGTCCGAAGGAAGAACCTGCGCATAACTTAAACAATTGTGCGTATGCATATCATTTACATCATATTCCCCTATGATCCTTGATCCCATTCAAGTTGATCTTTTAAGATAGATCCTACCCATAGGAGGACCTTTGTCTTTTATTTTACAACTTAGATGAACAATCTTTAAACAAAACAATCTAACTTTTCTCCTATAATCAATCAATCAACAAACCTTTGGAACTTTGACCAACAGGAAAAAAGTTCCTATTCAACCCTTTAGGGGAACTACAGATACTCTGATTCCATTCCCGTCAGGATATGTAGGCACAAGATGTGATGTCTTGGCGAGTATACTTAGAAATAAACCACTAGGTCTTTCATCCTTAAGCAGATAAAACTTAGCAATAAACAACATAAAACAAGAGGTTCCTGTAGAGTACTACAGAAACTTAGGATGCTAACACCTTCCCTAAGTTTAACCAACCCCCGAACCTATAACTCTCTAAACCTTTGCATTTGCATTGCATTGTAGGTAATTCGATCTTTTTCCCTTCCTTTGGACAAATTAAAGACCGGTTGCAAATGAATTAAGATTCAAGTTAATCAATAGCTTGGTATCCAAATTTCACCGTGACAGAAATGACGACTTCACTAGGGACACCTCAGTGGGTTTCCCTAACTTTCTTTTTATGTTTGTTTATATTTGCTTATATTTGCCTAATTGTTTACTTGTATACTTGTTTGTTTATTGCCTTTGGGTTGATATCTTTGAGTGGTGAGACAAAGTCCTACACCCGGACTTGAGTGAACTTAAGATAGGATAGTGATATGTTCGACGAGGCTTATAGGGGGTTGAATCCCGACCAAGCTGACTTGAAAATCACGCTCAATTGAGGCCCTCTCAAAAGTTGTACTATTGAACGAGTTTTAATCGTGAAAACATACAATATTTTCGACGTTGGAGCCTATTGTTGCTACTGCGAAAAAAGAGGTCGGCAATGACTAACAGAGTCGCCACCTATCGTTATTTATCCCAAAGAAGGGAAAGGAAACGATCGGAAAAAACATGACGAAAACGGGAAAAGACGAGGTCATCGTAACCAAGTCCTAGGTTCGGGAGTCAATTACGCAAGGGGAAGGTATGAGCACCCCTCACGTCCGTCGTACTCGACAGGATCCATGCATGGGTTGTCTAGTCTATGGGTGAAAAGCAATCTCTCTACGGCTGCTAAAGCTAAAAGGAAAGAACTGACTCGATAGAGCATCGCCACTCTATGTCTACATATTCCCTCTTGCAATGGGAAAGTAAGAGTCAACGTAGTTCGGGAAACTACGGGGGGAGGTTGCTCGCCGAGACATCGCATCTCGTGCCTACGTACTTTCACACGGCGTGAAAGATCAGAGCAAACGTAGTTCGGGCTACTACGGATAACTGGGGTGTTCTCGATCACACAGGGGTGAGAGAAAAGATTGACGATACTAGCGTGCGCATTCTAGCAGTTAGGTGTATGTTGCTCGACCATTGGAGACTTAGGCGTTACCTATTTGCGATAGAACGGACGTAGTATGTCGGGGTTTAAAGGTACGGGGACCTACGGGAACTAGAACTACGGTCTGGTCTTGATTGCGCTAGGGCAAGAGAAAGGGAAAAAGATTAGTCATTAGCGGGAAAGTCTCGATCACACGGAAGTGAGAGAACAGAGAAGTTAGTTGTTAGTGTGCTCGCTAGGATATCGCATCCTATGCCTACATATTCTCGTATGGTACAAGAAATCAGAGCAGCTGTAGTTCAGCCAACTACGGGAAAAGGGGAAAAGTGCTCGCTAGGATTATCGCAATCCTATGCCTACGTACTCTCAACAGGAATGAGAGATCAGAGCAGCCGTAGTTCAACTAACTACAGAAAACAGTCTCGATTGCACGGGGGCAAGAGAAGAGAGCTCAATCGCTAGGACGCAAGAGAAAAGAACTCAATCGCCAGGACGCGAGAGAGAAGGGGAAGTCTTAATCGCCAGGACGCGAGAGAAAAGGGGAATAGGACGCACACGCGAAGTCCTAAGACGTAGGAACGAATGCGTTGCATATTATCCAAAGGACATACGCTAAACACCCTAGACAAGTGAGAGGCAGCCACCCACTCATCATTTCTCATGTATCTAAAGCTTACGGCTCACAACGCTCGAAGGGTGAAAAGAAAGAGATGAAAGAAGTGAAATAAAAACAGTGTTACCGAACGGAGTGGTTCCGTTGACCCTTGACTTTTGCATGCAAATTCCATTTCTAAGCTCTACTCTTTTATCCTTGATGATGACATTTCGAACCAGAACCAATGTGACGCTAAACCATCATAATTCGACTTATAAAAGAAGTCAAACCCTAAGAGGTAGCGTATCGATATCCGTGTCAAAGACAAGATAGAGAAATGATATTGAGAATCATTCTCCAATTAAATCATGTCGCACGGCCAGCACAACAGAAAAGCAGAATAAAAATCAGAAGAAGAAGAAGAAAAGATGAGGAGAGAAAAAACGGTCTCAGATCCTACATTATCCCTCAACAAGTTGATTAATAACGCATTACGGAGGTCTCGTCATCGACCTACAAAAATGAGAAAGTGAGAAACATCCAATAACAAAATGGAAATAAGAATTCAAATTTTAAAATGAATATGAAACTCCTAAAAAGAAAATAAATTCTAAATGAAATTATTAAAAGAAGTTAAAAAAGAAAATAGAATATAAAAGTTCTATATAAAATATATACATATAATATTCTATAAGAAAAAATATAAAATAAACTATTATAATTTTCTAAAAGAAAAAAAAGTAAAATATATTTTTATATATAAGTACAAAATTTTAATACAAAATAAATATAAAAATAAAATACAGGGGGGTGCAACAACAGCAAGGGGTGCAAAGTGGAAACCCGGTTGGGCTGAGCCCAACTCCAACAAACAGCATAAGAAACAGAGGGGTGCAAAATGGAAACAGGGGGGTGTACAACAATTGGCCACAGTGGGATTTCAACCCAAATCAAAAATAGGGAAAAAAATAACAAACAAAAACAAGAGATGTACAAACAGATATGGGAGGTGTGATCTGGAAAATCAATGGTTGGGCCGCAACCCACTAACCCTCCAAATAGTCCAACAGAGGTTTCATCTTCCTCAATTTGCTTAACCAGAAAAAAAAACCTAGTGCCTTCACAGCTTCAGACCCCCGTCGATCAACTTCCCTTAACCAAACTTCTTCTTCCTTTCAGTTTAACATCATTATCACTTACAAAATCAAACAAAACCAATAGCTGATCCTTCCTCTGTTTTTGTTGAACGCCATGTGTGCAAGCTCCGTTTGAGATGTTAGAAGAGATCGAAGCCTCATTGAATTTGGAGTTGATGAAGACGGATGTTGGCTCGTTGTATGTTGTTGTTCGCGAACAAAGACGGAAAGTTTGTTCGAGATTCGCCGAAAACGGAAGAGTTTGAAAGTGTAGATCGCGTGTAGTTTGTGAAAATGGGTCTGAAAGTGGTTTGATGAAGATCCGAGTTTGAGTGTGAATATGGATCGTTCTATTTCTGAAATGGTGGAAGTGGAGTGACGAGATGAAGATGATGTTGATTGAGTTTAGATCTGGGGTTGAATGTTCGTAAGGTTGAAGTTTGAATCTGTTGAAGTTCGATAGATCTGAAGAAGATGAAGTGAGCGGATTTGAAGATTTGTGGACGGTTGGTGTGTGTTCGTGGAAATGTTTGAAGCTCTTCGTTGAGATTTGGAGATTTGCAAATCCGGATCTGAAATGGTGTTGATCGGAGGTTTGTTAACGGTGGGGTTCAGATCAATATGGTGAAGTTTGTGTGTAAATTTGGATATGATATTGGATGGTTGAAGAGGGATGGATATTGATGGATGGATTTATGGAAAATATGGATGAAGGTGATGGTTCGTAGCTGGAGATCTGGGTTTAGATCTGATTGTTTCAAGGTTGGTTGTGTATCAAGATGATGATGATGAAAGGAATTGCTAGTGAAAAAGATGAAGGTGTTTGGACATTCGAAGAAAATCTGGGAAAAAGGTGTTGAACGGATGAAAATTTGCATGAGTTTCTGATCTGTTTCTGGGAAATCTGGTAAAACGAGTATGAATGTTATGAACGGATCTGGAAAAATTAGATGAATATGGATGAGTTCGCATGAGTTTCTGGGAATGAGCATGAAGATTATGGAGATTTTGGGGAATAGATTGAAGAACAGATGAAGTTCATGCGGAAAGTGATGAAGGTCTGGAAAAAAGCTTGATGAACATGGTTGAAGTTTGTTGAACGATGTTGATGGTGTCTGGAAAAGCATGATGAACGCATGAAGAACACGGTTGAAATTTCTGGTGACTATGAGTTTGATCCGGTTTGATTTTGCTGGTGGGGTTCTTCGGCGGTTTGCATGCCGGTGGTCTTGGGACGCGTGCCAGCAATTAATGCACTATTTATAACGCTGACAAGTGTTAGCCTTGGGCCTGCAAAAGTAATTAGTGGACCTACAACATTAATTGACTAATCTGACCCAATTAAAACACTAATTAATTAATTAATTAAATTGAAGAATAACTGCAGATTAACTAAAACTAAATCTAATGAAATACTAATTAAAGCTAAACTGAAAATTAAAAGCTAATAAAAACAAAGCTGATTAACTAAAACGAAAATTAACACTAATTAATTCAAATTAAACTAACTAATTTAATTAAAGCTAATTAAAATAAAAATAAAAGAAATTACTAATATAATCTAGAAAAATCTATTTAAGAAATAAAATCTAAAATAGAAAATAATAACCAAAATTAAATCAATTAAAAAGAACAATAAAACAATTAAAATTCTTTAAAAAAAATCTATATTAAATCTATTAATATTCTAATAAATTCTAAAAACCTCTAAAAGAATAAAAATAAACCTATTTAAAAATCAAAAAATTATGCCAAAAATAGGAAATTAAATTCTAGAAAATTAAAATCAGTGAACGATAAAAAAAGTGAAAATACGGCAAAATAGACAGTAATAAAATCAGATACCGAAATACCACCGAAACCAAACAGCGTGGACTGAATAACCGGGCAGAGCGCAAATTCTACAATAAAACTCCGTATCCGAAACGGTTTGAAACGTCTGAAACACGAGGAAAAGGGCTGTAATCCCGATTAAATCAATCCGGCTGCAAAATTCACATTATGCGGTATGCAGATGAAAATGCTAATGAAATGAAACATAAGCCAAAAACGAGAAACGGTTGGTCAAATTTTGGGGTGCAACAGCTGCCCCTATTCAAACGGCTTGGACCTGAAGGGTTGAAAAGCGAACGAATTTCAAACATTCAAAGGTAAAAGACGGTTGAATACCAAAGAACCTGGAAATTTGCCAACTGCAAAAATAGAACTGCAAACTCTGATATATTGGAACAAAGATCTCTGGAAGATAGCTGAATAGATCACAAAAATACTCTGCTGGGGAAGAAAGGCTTAACCAAACAACTCTAGCAGGGAAAAAACAAGAGAAACTTAACCAAGTAACTCCGTTGGGTAACACATAATAAGGTGAAAATGCGCCATGGTCTGGATACCATATTGTCCGAAAGGTAACATTCACGTTGTCAGAGTCTGGATACTCGAGGGAAATCAGAACTTGGATGCTCAAGGTGATCGGAGCCTGGAGGCTCAAAGCAGATATATCTGAGTCTGGATACTCAGTAATCGGAGCCTGGATGCTCAATGCACTTCTGAGCCTGGATGATCTATGCGATATACCGGAGTCTGGATACTCGATAATAATCTGAGTCTGGATACTCAAAAACTGGAGCCTGGATGCTCAATGCAAATCTAAGCCTGGATGCTCTATACAAGAAACCTAAGTCTGGATACTCGTTTAATAAATCTGAGTCTGAATACTCAATAATCTGAGCCTGGATGCTCAATGCAAATAACCTGAGTCTGGATACTCAATTAATAAAAATGAGTCTGGATACTCAATAATCGGAGCCTGAATACTCGATGCAAAAGGAATATATTCATCAGGATCTGGATATCCTACACGTTCAAGTCAAACGATGTTGCTGGGAAACAATATGAGTTGTGGTCTGGATACCACACGAGCTAAGAGAAATCGTTTAGGTGCCGAGGTCTGGGTACCACATGGCGGCCGAAGATAATAACAATTATTGTGATATGGATATCACGGAGCATCAAATGAATTAAACGTGGTCTGGATACCATAACTGCCTTTACCGGAGTCTGGATACTCAACGGAGCAGGTACGAACAAGATTCATCAGGGTCTGGACACCCAACCGACTTTACCGGAATCTGGATACTCAACGAAGAAAACACAAACAGAAATCATCAGGGTCTGGATACCCAACTGACTTTACCGGAGTCTGGATACTCAACGGAGAAAGTGCAATAACACGAGCATAAGCCATGGTCTGGATACCATAAGGCAAAAGAACACAAAATCATCAATCAAAGTTCGACGACGCTGCTAGGGAGAAATGTAAGTCGGGGTCTGGATACCATGTGGGCTAATGAAAAGTATCATGGTCTGGATACCATTCTTCAACTTGCCATGGTCTGGATACCATATAGGCAAGATAATTCAACCATCTGCTGAAAACCATCTGAGAACAGAGCGGTAACCACCTGGCTTATGTTTTAAATGTAAATGTTTGAGAATGGCGTAATGCTCCATACAAGATGGAAATGCTACGTGTTTAAGTAGATGCTATGCACGATGCAAAATGCAAGGGAACCGATCCAACAAAATAAATGTTGGAGAGAAGAAAGCCAATTCCACCGGGGATCCAATCAAAACCTTGCTGAGGAAAACGCCCTGGATGGCACACCAGAATACGGCTCTTCCGGGAAACAAACGTCTCAGCTAGAGGAAACATTCCCACTCTACTGGGGAATTAACAACTCTATAGGGGATAACCAACAACCATTGAAATTGAATCTCGCTTCACCGAGGAAAATAACCCTGAACGTCCTCCTAGGACACCAAAGTCCCACTAGAGTACACAATACTCATCTGAAAGTAACAGCTTCACTAGGGAAGAATCAAAATCCAACCTGTCGGGGATACTCAGCTGGGGAACTGATCGCGACTTTCTATGTCTAAGAAATCTAACTGCAAGTGCACAGCCTATCGCGTAGTAATAATAGATATCGATCCCACAGGGACTCGTAATCAATCTAGTGTTATCGGGTGTTTAGCTAGGTCGGTTTGGTTTCAAGTTGAATAATGGCAGAATAAATGCGTAAACTAAAGGGAACTAAAACTTTTACTTAAGATATAAATTTATGAATCGATATGCAATAATTTTGTTCTTCGTGGATTTGACAATTTATTGGCGTATTAAGTGTTTTCAAACTTAGTTTAAGAAGAAAATAGTGATCTAAAGACTTTTGTCTCACGATGGTTGTTGACGCTAGTCGCAACTCTAAGGTGGAACGTATGTTGTCGCTATCCCGTTCGGGGTTAAAGTTACTTTTTGAAAATCTCTAAGTTCTAATCCTTTTTAAAGCGCTTTCGCTGTTTTTAAATCGAATGCCTAGTTTTTACTATCTGGTCTTAGCCGCAGCTGTCGCTTGTTGGTTCGTACCTTAATATGGTTTCCCACTGTCGTGGCAAAACCACCGTAAATAGCTTCTCACTGTCGTGAAAAAGGTTTATTTAGAATTTTAATTAAAAACTAAAACTATAACTGAGTTTTGAAAAGAGAAAGACTACGCCAATTATTATCAAATTCCGTCTGAATTATTATTACATATCGATTACGGTAATTTAGCTAGACATGGAAATAGAAATGGTAATACATAAATAAAAGCAGTAATTAATAACATACATCATAATGAAAATTGCAATTACGATTAAAAATGAAAACCTGTAAATATTCCAATTGGCTTTTGGGCAGATCCTCCACAATGTTGGCAGGATTCTGGTCTTTGTGCCAATTGATCGTACAAGGAAAATGGGAATTACAAAATATCAAAGAATACAGAGAAGGAAAAGAGAAACAAATAAGAATATAAGAACGATAAGGTTGCTCTGAAGATGAATTGGCAGCACTTCATTGTCTTGAATGCGGCTCCCCTTTTCAGGTCCCAACCTCTTCCTTTTATAGAGGGAGAGTATCTAACGGTTATTCCTTCAGGAAGTGAGTTTGAGGCAGAAAAGTAGGAGTTAGTGGCCACACTTTTGGTCTTTGAGGGGGAATTTTTGCACGTGACTTCATTCTGCACGTTCTGGCTGCATGACGGTCGTCATGGAGGTGTGACGGTCGTCACACACATGACGAGCGTAACGGCTGTGTGACGGTCGTCACATCAGTAAAACTCGTTTCTGCTGTTTTTCTCTTGGTTTTTCATCTATTTTTCACTTGTTTTTGCTCCTTTTCTTCATATTACTTTGCTTGGACATGTTCTTCGAATACCTGCATAATACTTAGACAAATAGCGTGGAATACCCCAAATTCGGAGTGAAACCGGTCAAACATTAGTTAAAACACATGTCATTTTATATATACATTTCCGCGTTATCAGGAACAATCTACCTCTGCTATAGATTACTCAGCGAGGGAATCGGTATCGACCTCTGCTTGGGGATTAAATTCATTCATATCCACCTCTGATTAGGGAATGAGTCAATGACCTGGACTCGGAGGGTAAAGGAGCCAAAACTTGGACTCTGTGGGAATACAACATTGCACTCGTCCCCCTGCTGGTGAAATCAGCCCAAATCCGCTTGTCAGGGAAAACTTCAATCTCGACCCGTTGGGAATACACAATCAATTTGCCGAGGATGGCTACACTCTGTCGGGGATATCAAATCTGACCTGCTGAGGATAATCTTGCCCCTATTCTGATAGGGATAAGTGCCATCTCAACTTACTACGATTCTAAACTGCCGAGGAGAAACAAAACTCAATTGCACATCTTTGCTGAGGAAATCCTCCTTGATTTAACAACATGACCCCCTAAGGGAATACAGAACATCAATCATGGAGAACTGAGATCATTCGAGTCTCGTGTCAGGGAACATGATAGCACATGTGAACCATTGGGAATTATCGTGCCAGGTACATTTAGGCTTTTTCTAGTTTAGGGATAGGTTTATGGTGATAGGGATTTATTTCTGATTACCAATAAAATGGATTTTATGAGGAAATACTAGACGAGAACTAGCATTCGAGGGTAGACTACCAGACGAGAACTGGCGGCGCAAGGGTTTAAGTTGTCAGACGAGAACTGACTTCTGGTTTGATATCAGACGGGAACTGATTTCTGGTTTGCCAGATGAGAACTGGTTAAATGGTGAGTTAAAGAAAAGGTGACCAGACGGGAACTGGTTTAAAAGCCGACATGCACCAGACGAGAACTGGTGGTTAAGGAGAGGTGGACCAGACGAGAACTGGTTACCGGTTTTCCAGACGAGAACTGGGCTTTGGAGGTTTGCCAGACGAGAACTGGGCTTTGGAAATGACTTTGGTTACACGGTAGGTAACAGGTTTAGGCTGTAGGATAACGATCCAATGACAACAAGGCTTTTTTCAGAAGGTTAAGGTTATTTGATGAGGGTAATGACACGATTACCTGACACTCAACTCTTGCTGGGGAGAGCGAACTAGCTTGAAAAACTTGCCCCAGTCCGATTCTTTGGGAAAGTTCAGAAAGTAACTTGCCATGAAACGACCTCGAGATGGCTTACCCCAGAATTTGTACAACAAAAGGATTCATCCTCGGTTGACCGACTCTCAACACGGTTGGTTTCAATATACTCTTGAAGTGGTTTGCCCCTGAATGAGCGTTGAAGCGACTTAACCTGATCTGATTGAATACCGGAGGGATCTGCCCTCAACTTACAGAAACTCTGGGTAATCTGCCCCTGATTGGGTCTCGAAATGATTCACTGCTGATCAACTGCTTCTTGAATAAACTGTCCCATAATCAAACGACGCTTCAGGACTTGTCCTCAGACTAACTAAATCCAAACTCACTGGATGTCAATGTCCCAGATTCAGGGTTTCAAAGTATACACAATTTTGATTCAGACTACTGAACGATCTAGTTCTGTTTGACTATTCCCTGTTGGAATTTCCTCCATGTCAACTACTGCCCTGCAATTAAAATTGTTTGTTCACGAATGGTAATTTTAATGCGGCGTTCATGTAGATTTTGAAAAAAATGTCACTTATCAAGTGTCGTGATAGTGAGTGACGAATGAACCAAAAGTCCAGACGTAGTGCTGATTTGATTAGTGCAAGATACAACAAGGATATAATTAGAAAATCATGTAGGAGTCAGGTCACTCAACCTTATCGTAATGCGCTTTCAGATTAAACTCTGCCTCAATTAGGTCTTTCAAGGGTTGTATCGTGGTCGGGTTCACGGTTCGTGAAACAAAGGATATTAGGCTCAAAGTATGATTTGTACCCACCCCTTCTCCGTGATGATCTCCAATCCTAAGTTCAGTTAACTTGGCACAAGCACTCACCTCCCAAAACGGCTTAATGAAAGGTAGGAGTGATGGTTATGGAACTCACAAGGTTTCCGGAGTGACAGTTACTCCTCTTCGTCTTCGGTGTCTGTAATCACACGACTTTGCCCTTGTTTGAGGATTCTTCTTTTGAGATCCTTTCATTTTCAATCTTTTGATTCCCTAATTTTTGTCTGGACTGACTCTTTTGAGTTCTCGTCGATTTTGAAGTCCAGCGGGATGCCCTGATTTTTGCCTAAGTATTTGCTTTCCAGCTTTTCTTTTCTTTTTACTTAGCGGGCTTTCTCTTTTTTTCTTTCTTGAACAAGTCGTGCGACACTGGTTGTCTTGATTTATCCGAAGGGATTATAACTGTCTCACTCCTGATTGGTGAGGTTTAACCATTATGGCTAATGAGGTACGACCTCTTGAGAGGGATAAGATGTGATTGATCCTCGAAAGGAAACACTCTTCTATAAGATTTGAACGCTCGGTCAAGCTAACTGAAAACTACCCTGCCTCAGGTTAAGATGTGAGGGTTTGAAAAGTCCAAAAGAAACTCCTACTTCTCGGCTCGAAGTGGTTAACTAGGGACTAACTCCTTATATCTCCAGTGTTTGGGGGATTTGAAACAATGCATGTACATCATCAGTAGGGTTTTATCCGAAAGCATACAATCATCAGTTATTAGTATTTAGTTTTCGTCATCCTCCCTCCAATCTTTGCTAATCACAGTGATAAAGTGGAGTGGATAAAAAGTGCATGTGTCTGTGCTGTGCAATAAATGAGCGAAAGTGACATAATTAATTCAGAAAAATGCAAATCACTTCATTAATATTACCAATCAGAACACAATGTTTAACAGCAAGTAGTAACTAACAGAAAAGAAACTACAAATGCAAATGATAAAAAGTCTGAGGACTGCCAATGCTGAGGACGTCTTCCTGTCTGGACCACTGGCTTCTGGAAATAAAACTCTGAATCTGCGAGCTCAGACAGCTGAGAGGTTGACATGAACAACCAAAACTCCTTCTGGAAAGGAAATGCACCCTTTGTTAATCAACTGCTGAACTTTTGCCTGAAAAGCCTTGCAATCTTCGGTTGAATGCCCTATAAATCCGCCATGATATCCACACTGAGCATGGGGATCGTACCTGGGAGGGTAAGGTTCTGGCACTGGCTTAAGAGCTTTAGGTTTCACCAAAGAATTCTGAATCAAATGTGGCAACAGCTGGCTATACGGCACAGGAACTGGATGAAAAGGAGCACTCCTTTGTTCCAAAATGTTACGAGGCCTGTTCTGATTCTGACGCTGATTTTGATAACCTCGGCCATGGGCCCGGTGATTTGCATGAGGAGCGCCCCGAAGTTTCTGATGTGGTGCCCTAGGCACAGTTGTCTGTCTAGAATAACGAGACACGGAAGATACTAATCGCTGAGAAGATGAAGAACCAAAATATTTCACTGATTCATCTTGAGAATACCCAACATCTGTCATGACTGCATTAACCACAGTTTTGTCTTCAGCTTGAAAGCTACAGAGAGATTCAGTTTCACCATCCTGACCGCTTGAAACATTCTGAATTCTTCCAGTTTTAGCGCCATACTCAATATGTTCTCCTGCTCTTACCAATTCAGAGAAATCTGGTGCAATCCCAAGCATTCTTTCGAAGTACGGGCTCTGCAAAGAGTTTACGAACATGTCTGCTAACTCTCGATCTAGAAGTGGTGGTTGCACTCTGGAAGCAAACTCTCTCCATCTCTGAACATACTTCTTGAAAGGTTCATTGTTCTCTTGAGACAATTCTTGCAACTGCATGCGACTAGGAGCCATGTCCAGATTATAATCATACTGTTTCAAAAAAGCTTTGGCTAAATTCACCCACGATTGGATCTGATTACTCTCTAACTGTGTATACCAACTCAGAGATGCCCGAATCAGACTGTCTTGAAAATAGTGAATCATCAACCTGTCATTGTGCATAAACAAAGTCATTCTTCTGCAGAACATCACCAAATGTTGCCTCAGGCAGCTATCCCCTTTGTACTTTTCAAACCTCGGTGCTTTGAAATTCGGAGGTAACACTAGGCCGAAAACCAGACACATATCTGAAGCATTGAAACCAACAATATCTTTGACTTCCAAGGCTTTGAATCTTTCATCCAATGCGTGAAGCCTTTTAGCATACTCAAGAGCTCTTGGGTCTTCAGTCTTCACTAATGGAACTTCTCTTCGGGAAATCAACACATAAAAATATGAGGTATCAAGAGAAGAAGAACGTTCACTTCAGACAACAGACTATTCATGTAGATCCCGGTCTTCAACAGAAGGTTGCACAAGCTGAGCTACAGTAAGGTTGTTCACTTGCGAAAAATCTTCATCGGGCAAAGAACCAAACAGAGGATTGGACATCACAGTAAAACTTGACAAGATATCAACAATCTGGAAGCCATCCCCTGACATATCTACCGACAACTTTCAACTGACTGCATTGCTTGGCACTGCTTGATTTTGCTTCAACCCCTTGGTTGCCTCCCCACAATCAACACTTGCTTAGGACGGTCACCGGATAATCACCTTCTGAAGCAAAACAAAGGCTAGATAAGAGCTCTGCCTAGCCGGAGAAATGATATGCAAAATGATGCAAAGATGCTTATGCAAATGCAATGCAAGATGCAGCAAACTCGGGATCACAGCCCCACAAAGCTCTGAATACTGCTGCGCTGCTGACTGAGTAAGTTCGCTCTGAAGAGAAAAACTAAAATACCGGGTTGGCTGGAAGTCAAGTTTCCTACAAAAACCCTCTCACTCACAGGTATGGACCTAAACTGACAAGGTACGGCATCCTATGCGTTCATCAGCGTCACAGACTTTCAAGAAATGATGATACATTCACCATTTCTGGTTTAGCATCATAATCTCCTGAAGAGGCCTCACTTAGCTGACTCACAAGTGATCGGTTCCCAGAGTTGACAACCCTCAGATCTGAAATCCTCTCAACGACCCACAGGGTTGGAAAGAAAGTCATCAAAGAGAATCTCGTCTGAGTGCAAATTTCATGGGAACTAGTGCATGCCTAACACACAGGTTCACCACTACTTTCTGCTTCTAATGCTATATTCATACTCAAGCCTGGGTTTTGGCTTATCTCTCAGAGGAACAACCACCCAGCAGCCCAACAGCAACAAATAAAAACAGTGCAGAAAATGTAAATACAGTAATATACAAAATACAACACACAAATATACACACCCACAAACCAAACAGACAAGCGCTAGGATGGACTCGCATAGGGGATATTCCAGTCCCCAGCAGAGTCGCTAGCTGTCGCTACTACGAAAAAAGAGGTTGGCAATGACTAACAGAGTCGCCACCTATCGTTATTTATCCCAAAGAAGGGAAAGAAAACGATCGGAAAAAACCTGACGAAAACGGGAAAAGACGAGGTCATCGCAACCAAGTCCTAGGTTCGGGAGTCGGTTACGCAAGGGGAAGGTATGAGCACCCCTCACGTCCGTCGTACTCGACGGGATCCACGCATGGGTTGTCTAGTCTATGGGTGAAAAGCAATCTCTCTACGGCTTCTAAAGCTAAACGGAAAGAACTGACTCGATAGAGCATCGCCACTCTATGCCTACGTATTCCCTCTTGCAATGGGAAAGTCAGAGTCAACGTAGTTCGGGAAACTACGAGGGGAGGTTGCTCTCCGAGATATCGCATCTCGTGCCTTGTGTCTACGTACTTTCACACGGCGTGAAAGATTAGAGCAAACGTAGTTCGGGCTACTACGAATAACTGGGGTGTTCTCGATCACACAGGGGTGAGAGAAAAGATTGACAATACTAGCGCGCGCATTCTAGTGGTTAGGTGTATGCTGCTCGACCATTGGAGACTTAGGCGTTACCTGTTTGCGGTAGAACGGACGTAGTATGTCGGGGTTTAAAGGTACGGGGACCTACGGGAACTAGAACTACGGTCTGGTCTCGATTGCGCTAGGGCAAGAGAAAGGGAAAAAGATTAGTCGTTAGCGGGAAAGTCTCGATCACACGAAAGTGAGAGAACAGAGAAGTTAGTTGTTAGTGTGCTTGCTAGGATATCGCATCCTATGCCTACATATTCTCATATGGTACAAGAAATCAGAGCAGCTGTAGTTCAGCCAACTACAGGAAAAGGGGAAAAGTGCTCGCTAGGATTATCGCAATCCTATGCCTACGTACTCTCAACAGGAATGAGAGATCAGAGCAGCCATAGTTCAGCTAACTACAAAAAACAGTCTCGATTGCACGGGGGCAAGAGAAGAGAGCTCAATCTCCAGGACGCGAGAGAAAAGAACTCAATCGCCAGGACGCGAGAGAGAAGGGGAAGTCTCAATCTCCAGGACGCGAGAGAAAAGGGGAAACAGGACACACACGCAAAGTCCTAAGACGTAGGAACGAATGCGTTGCATATTATCCAAAGGACATACGCTAAACACCCTAGACAAGTGAAAGGCAGCCACCCACTCATCATTTCCCACGTATCTAAAGCTTACGTCTCACAACGCTCGAAGGGTGAAAAGAAAGAGATGAAAGAAGTGAAATAAAAACAGTGTTACCGAACGGAGTGGTTCCGTTGACCCTTGACTTTTGCGTGCAAATTCCATTTCCAAGCTCTACTCTTTTATCCTTGATGATGACATTTCGAACCAGAACCAATGTGACGCTGAACCGTCATAATTCAACTTATAAAAGAAGTCAAACCCCAAGAGGTAGCGTATCGATATTCGTCTCAAAGACAAGATAGCGAAATGATATTGAGAATCATTCTCAATTAAATCATGTCACACGGCCAGCACAACAGAAAAGCAGAATAAAAATCAGAAGAAGAAGAAGAAGAAAAGATGAGGAGAGAAAAAACGGTCTCGGATCCTACATTATCCCTCAACAAGTTGATTAATAACGCATTACGGAGGTCTCGTCATCGACCTACAAAAACGAGAAAGAAAAGAAACATCCAATAACAAAATGGAAATAAGAATTCAAATTTTAAAATGAATATGAAACTCCTAAAAAGAAAATAAATTCTAAATGAAATTATTAAAAGAAGTTAAAAAGAAAATAGAATATAAAAGTTCTATATAAAATATATACATATAATATTCTATAAGAAAAAATATAAAATAAACTATTATAATTTTCTAAAAGAAAAAAAGTAAAATATATTTTTATATATAAGTACAAAAGTTTAATACAAAATAAATATAAAAATAAAATATAGGGGGGTGCAACAACAACAAGGGGTGCAAAGTGGAAACCCGGTTGGGCTGGGCCCAACTCCAACAAACAGCATAAGAAACAGAGGGGTGCAAAGTGGAAACAGGGGGTGTACAACAATAGGCCACGGTGGGCTTTCAGCCCAAATCAAAAATAGGGAGAAAAAAATAACAAACAAAAACAAGAGATGTACGAACAGATATGGGAGGTGTGATCTGGAAAATCAATGGTTGGGTCGCAGCCCACTAACCCTCCAAACAGTCCAACAGAGGTTTCATCTTCCTCAATATTCTTAACCAGAAAAAGAACCCTAGTGCCGTCACAGCTTCAGACCCCCATCGATCAACTTCCCTTAACCAAACTTCTTCTCCCTTTCAGCTTAACATCATTATCACTTACAAAATCAAACAAAACCAACAGCTGATCCTTCCTCTGTTTTTGTTGAACGCCATGTGTGCAAGCTCCGTTTGAGATGTTAGAAGAGATCGAAGCTTCATTGAAGTTGGAGTTGATGAAGACAGATGCTGGCTCGTTGTATGTTGTTGTTCGCGAACAAAGACGGAAAGTTTGTTCGAGATTCGCCGAAAACGAAAGAGTTTGAAAGTGTAGATCGCGTGTAGTTTGTGAAAATGGGTCTGAAAGTGGTTTGATGAAGATCCGAGTTTGAGTGTGAAGATGGATCGTTCTATTTCTGAAATGGTGGAAGTGGAGTGACGAGATGAAGATGATGTTGATTGAGTTTAGATCTGGGATTGAATGTTCGTAAGGTTGAAGTTTGAATCTGTTGAAGTTTGATAGATCTGAAGAAGATGAAGTAAGCGGATTTGAAGATTTGTGGACGGTTGGTGTGTGTTCATGGAAATGTTTGAAGCTCTTCGTTGAGATTTGGAGATTTGCAAATCCGGATCTGAAATGGTGTTGATCGGAGGTTTGTTAACGGTGGGGTTCAGATCGAGATGGTGAAGTTTGTGTGTAGATCTGGATATGATATTGGATGGTTGAAGAGGGATGGATATTAATGGATGGATTTATGGAAAATATGGATGAAGGTGATGGTTCGTAGTTGGAGATCTGGGTTCAGATCTGATTGTTTCAAGGTTTCTTGTGTATCAAGATGATGATGATGTAAGGAATAGCTAGTGAAAAAGATGAAGGTGTTTGAACATTCGAAGAAAATCTGGGAAAAAGGTGTTGAACGGATGGAAATTTGCATGAGTTTCTGATCTGTTTCTGGGAAATCTGGTAAAACGAGTATGAATGTTATGAACGGATCTGGAAAAATAAGATGAATATGGATGAGTTCGCATGAGTTTCTGGGAATGAGCATGAAGATTATGAAGATTTCTGGGAATAGATTGAAGAACAGATGAAGTTCATGCGGAAAGTGATGAAGGTCTGGAAAAAAGCTTGATGAACATGGTTGAAGTTTGTTGAACGATGTTGATGGGGTCTGGAAAAACATGATGAACGCTTGAAGAACACGGTTGAAATTTCCGGTGACTGAGTTTTCCGGCGTAAATCCGGTGAGTTTGATCCGGTTTGATTTTTCCGGTGGGGTTCTCCGGCGGTTTGTATGCCGGTGGTCTTGGGACGCGTGTCAGCAATTAATGCACTATTTATAACGTTGACAAGTGTCAGCCTTGGGCCTGCAAAAATAATTAGTGGACCTGCAACATTAATTTACTAATCTGACCCAATTAAAACACTAATTAATTAATTAATTAAATTGAAGAATAACTGCAGATTAACTAAAACTAAATCTAATGAAATACTAATTAAAGCTAAACTGAAAATTAAAAGCTAATAAAAACAAAGCTGATTAACTAAAACGAAAATTAACACTAATTAATTCAAATTAAACTAACTAATTTAATTAAAGCTAATTAAAATAAAAATAAAAGAAATTACTAATATAATCTAGAAAAATCTATTTAAGAAATAAAATCTAAAATAGAAAATAATAACCAAAATTAATTAATATTAATTAGAAAATTAAATCAATTAAAAAGAACAATAAAACAATTAAAATTCTAGAAAAAAAAAAATCTATATTAAATCTATTAATATTCTAATAAATTCTAAAAACCTCTAAAAGAATAAAAATAAACCTATTTAAAAATCCAAAAATTATGCCAAAAATAGGAAATTAAATTCTAGAAAATTAAAATCAATGAACGATAAAAAAAAGCGAAAATACGGCAAAATAAAATCAGATACCGAAATACCACCGAAACCAAACAGCGTGGACTGAATAACCGGGCATAGCGCAAATTCTACAATAAAACTCTGTATCCGAAACGGTTTGAAACGTCTGAAACACGAGGAAAAGGGCTGTAATCCCGATTAAATCAATCCGGCTGCAAAAATGCACAGTATGCGGTATGAAGATGCAAATGCTAATGAAATGAAACATAAGCCAAAAACGAGAAACGGTTGGTCAAATTTTGGGGTGCAACACCTATGATATTGAGGATCGTAGTTATCTTAACCCCACTTTGGCCTTTATTAAGATGTAGTGCGAGGACTATAAGGGAGTACTCTCAAAATAGTTGCTACGCGATGCTACACTCAAATGAAGTTCTCTTGAGAATATTATTAACCACCAAGTAATTAGGAAGTTGATAATATCCGAAAGATGGACTAATGACTTTGGGAACCTTCTTAGAACCTTGCTCTGCAGGTAGAATCAACCTTTAGTCCAAATCCTTTGGAAATGGGTATACCTTTTGGCTCCATGCTCGTTGCAAACCTAGAGTCTCCCTTGTTTGTTTATCTTTGTTTATCTGTGTGCTTACCTGTGCTTGTTGCATCCATATAGCATCATATTGCATCGGTTTCATGGAATCCCGAGTTTATTTATAAACATTATAGAACCAATAGGGATTACAAAAGAAAATGTTTTTGAAATATTCTTTTAAGAGTCCTAACTTTGATGACCTAAGGAAGTTAAGGGCACTAATTGAAGAATCAAGAAACTCAAAAGACCAATACAAGAGGCTTCCATTATCATTGAAGATCAATAGAAGTTCAAAAGACTTTCGTCAATACTGAAGATCCAAGTAAACAAGGAACTCTTTCCTTACTTTTCAGCAAGAATATAGGAGAGATGGAGGATTTATTTTCCTCTATCAGACTACTCCTTAGAAGATGATCATGGACAACTTATATTCAAGAAAGTTCGACTAGAAGAACAATCAATAAGTGCGATGAAGGACTTCCTTAGGACTTTATTAGCTTTTATTTAGCTATTGGGTCAGGACTCTTATGAGAATGTTCATTTGTAATCGATGTCAAGAAAATAATAAACGAGTTTTCTTTGGGTACTCTGTGACGTTTATAAATACTTGAGTTCCATGAAACCTTTCGTTTTGCAGTCTTGCATTTGCATTTCGCATTTTGCATCAGCATAGCATCCTTTACATCCCGGGGGGTCTAACTCTCGCTTCATCTTCACAAGCAAACTGAATCACCAATACAATACTCGCGCCAGTCAACGTCAAAAGATGGATCAACTTGAACAAGAGAACATAGTGCTCCATAACGAAGTTGAAATCCTGAAGGAAAATTTGGAAAGGTTGAATGGTTTAGTTGAAGCTATGTCCAACCAGTCTGCACCCAACAATCAAGAAGTTCAGAGGACCGTTATCTCCGAAGTAGTATCAGCACCAATCCCAGTGGTGTCTACTGTTGCTAAAGTAACCTATAGCATGCCGCCATGTTTCCCATGGGGAATGCCTCCTCATTTTACTCCGGCTGGTTATCGCCCGCCTGTTCCTGAGATCTCTGTTGTGACCACCGTTCAGGCCATTCCTGCAACTACTGTTGTGATGACTACAGCGCCTTCGCAAATGAATACTACTCCATATGTCCTAGACAAACCAATTTTCCATAGGACACCCAGCGAAACTGTGGGTTTTGAATAAAGGATGGATGGATTTCAAGACCAATTCTCCGAAATCCAGAAAGAATTGAAAGCCCTTCGTGGGAAGGATTTGTTTGGAAAGAGTGCTTCTGACTTGTGCTTGGTCCCAAATGTCAAGGTTCCGCCGAAATTCAAGGTTCCGAATTTTGAGAAGTACAAAGGGAATACCTGCCCTCAGAGTCATCTCATCATGTATGCCAGAAAGATGTCTGCACAAACTGACAATGATCAATTGCTCATCCACTACTTCCAGGATAGTCTGACAGGCGCTGTGCTCAAATGGTATATGGGGTTGGATAGTGCGAAGATTCGATCTTTCAACGATCTAGGTGGGGCCTTCATCAAGAAGTATAAGTATAATGTAGACATGGCTCCTGATAGAGATCAGTTGAGGGCCATGATGCAGAAAGACAAAGAGAACTTCAAGGAATATGCTCAACATTGGCGCGAGTTAGACGCGCAGGTTACGCCACCATTGGAGGAAAGGGAGATGACCAAGATTTTTCTGAAAACCCTTGGTCCTTTCTTTTATGAGAAAATGGTTGCAAGCGCACCCAACAACTTCACCGAGATGGTGAATATGGGAATGCGTTTGGAGGAGGGGATCCAAGAAGGAAGATTGGTCAAGGAAGGGAGTGCTCCCAATAATGCTCAAAAGTATGGGAGTGGTTTTGTGAAAAAGAGAGAACACGAGGTAAGTGTTTGTCAACAGGGACGATCCAAGAGAGGGTATCCGCCATCACATCAGGTTGCTGCGATATCGCCAGTGTTCAACGCCCCGGTTTATCAGCCACAACATCAACAAAATCATTCATTCGACGATCAGAGTCGTGTACGCAGAGAAATAGACTTTGATCCCATCCCGATGACATACGATGACTTGTTCCCAGCTTTGATTCAAAAAGGTCACATCCAGACGAGAGCTCCACCTAAGGTACCCAAGAAACTTCCATATTGGTACAAAGCTGACAAATTTTGCCCATACCATCAAGGTGCTCCAGGCCACGATATTGAGAACTGTTACGGTTTGAAAGCAGACGTTCAAAGGTTGGTTAAGTGCGGAATCTTATCCTTTAAGGGTTCCATTCCTAATGTGCAAGATAATCCCCTACCTCAGCATGGTTCATCCTCCGCAAACATGATCCAAGGTTATTTGGGAAGCTCATATCAATATAGTGCCTGAAGATGAATCTGAAGGTGACATATCAGACGATTCTGCAAGCCTCTCCATTCCATACAATCCAAGAGAAAGGACTTGTCTGGATTTTCATTCTGTTTTCTTATGGGTATTTCATTTATAAAAGCATATTTGGCTTGTAGAACTTGTTATTTTGAATAAGTAATGCAATAAAATGTTTGTCTTGAAGAAATCCATTCATTTTCACTAACAGAATATTTTTTCATAATTTATAATGCCAACTACATCCAATTTGGTGAATAATTAGGAGGAGGATGACGAAGTAAAACGCAGGATTTCTCGTTGTATGCTTTTGAATAAGAACCCTACTGATGATGTAAGGCATTGTTTTGACCTCCTAAACACCAGAAATACTTAAACTCCTTTAAACCTGGATGAAGAATCTGTCTTTCCCAAAACAAAACCTCATTTTTAACCTGGGGCAGAGTAGCAAAAAAATAAATAATAAACATCTTCCAAAAATTGGGTGGGCACAAATATACTTTGACCTTTATCCCTTTGTTTTACAAATCAGAAACTAAACCCAGATACAACCCACAAAGTCCTAATTGAAGTAAGGTTTAGTTTGAAAGAATACTCGATGAGATATCGTTTCCTAACTCCTATGAGCCATGCTCAATTTTTGTTGGCTTCATAAAATTAATCCATATCCTAACTAGCGATTTCGATAACAAGTTATTATGATATCTCTTTTCAAAACTTCAAGACAAACATATATGTTGTATTAATAGTTACAGAATTAACATTTCTGGCCTGCTAATTTTGCTCGATATCTTAGAAAGTTTACATATAGACATTGATGATGAAATTTGAAGACTTTTCCGACCTGGGGCAAATTATTTTCCAAGAGATTTGATTCGTACAAGTTTGGATTCACCTATAACACAAGTTTGAAGACTCAGTTATACCGTCAATCAGGGGCAGTTACGTCGAGATTTGGAAAATCTCTCCAAGAGTTTGAAAACAGTGGGGCATTTGGACGCCGTTGTTTTCTGTAAAATCCTCTCAAGATGACTTTTTCTCATGAACCGTGTGGCTTAGGGCACTTGAGAGTCGAAGAGGGTTGTGACAATTCTGTAACGAATATTTTCAACGCAAGAAAACTCCTCTTGGTGACCTGAGAATTCCCAGTGAACTGATTAGCTTCACCTCTCCAGCGAAGCGGATGTTTATTTCATCCCCACTGAAGTTTCAACTCCAACATATTCAACAAATTTTTTAACTCTATTTCCCCATTGAAGGGATGTTTATTTTATCCTTAAAGTTTCTACAATTATGAGATGGATTCATTTCTAGCAGATATTTATTCTCATCTTCAACAGGATAACTGATTTTCATCTTGACAATCCTTCAAGTAATATCAAGGTTTTGTATCCCCAAGTGGAATGTTTTCTATTCCCCAGATGAAAGTTTTTGAAGCCCTGAAGTAGGAGTGCAATCCCGTATCTAGTTCTCCACCTATCCTCAGTGGTACTTCTATCTTCGAAAATTAGTCGGATGTTCGTTCAGAGATGTTTACTTCATCTCCAGTTGCTTCTTTTTGTTTGTTTTGTCAGCATTAACATACGCATAGCATATAGATAGATGGCATAACATTTGCATTTCTGCATCTTTGTGTTTGTTTGTTTCGTCACTTTGGCTGTGGTTATAGCCAAGTGACTGGGTGAGTCTTATCCCTTCAGATAGAATTGTCAGTTCTAGGCAAAAAGAGCTCAATATTTATATTTCCCCATGGAGTTTGATCCTCATGGAGGACGGTTATTTTAGTACATTCCCATCTGAGTTCATACCTGAATGGTCGAGTCCTGCTTGGCAGTTTCTCTTCGGTTACTTCCTGAAGTGAACTTCGGTCCTTGGCGATCACATGTTGATATCTCCAACTTTTTGTTAGAACACAAATTAGTTCTTAATTATATCTCTATGTTTTGATGATAACTCTTACGAAATTTTGTATTAAGAAATTAAATATTCTAAAATTTGTTCAAGTGTGTTTGCTGCAGATATTAGAGTTAATATACTTCTGAAAGCAAAATGAATCTGAACATGGAACTATGCAAGGCTCTAGAGCGTCAGAAGCATCTATTAGAAGAAGCTGAATGCTGCCTACAGAAGTTTCTGAGCGCTGTCTACAGAAGGATCTGAAGCATTGAAGATTTTGTATGAAGAGTTTCAAGCTTAGTTTTTCAAAAGACTCTGATAGTACTACGCTGCAAGTACTGAGGATCTGATTCCAAACTCTGCTCTGAATATTTATACGCTGAGGCACACTTGCTGCAACACTCTGATTCAACAAACTCTGATGAACATCAAAGACTCTGATCACTCAAGGCTCTGATGTTATTTGCTGAGTATTAAAAACTTGTTGAAGAAGAATTCAAAGTTATGTCTGTTGGTTAGGCCAAACGACTCTTTCCTCATTTATGCTAGACACAAGAACTCAGGCAAAAAGGATTTCTCTGAATGTTCTACTTCTAGGAAAGTTCATGTGATATGAAGACAAAAAGGTTCCAGCTACTTTGTAGACACGGTCTTCAAAGCATGCAACGTCTTGGATCTCCAAGCCTATAAAAGCATGTCTCTAACACTCTTCTTTAGTTGACGATTTTTGAAAGAAATTCAAAGAAAAGCTCTCATACAATTTATTCTCATTGCTGAATTTATTTCATACGTTCTTAAAACTTAAGTGTAAATCACAGTTGTGATATAGCTTATTTAGAAGCATTTAAACACTTGTTTTAGTTTTACATTTTATTGTAAAAGTTCCTTGAGAAGACCCAGTTATGGTCAGTAGTTCTTGAGAAGACTAAGAACAGTTGCTCTTAGTGCTTACTTTTGTAATCAGTTTGATTAATAGTGGATTAAGTTCTTGTGGAGAAAGGAAAATCACTCTTGATAGGATGGACTGGAGTAGTTGAGTTCAACGAACCAGGATAAAAATCTTTGAGTTTTTATTGCCATAATATTTTCTCTATACTTATTCAACCCCCCTTCTAAATATTTTCTCACCTTCAGTTGGCATCAGAGCTCCGGTTCTGTGTGTGCTACCACTTCACCATGACAGAAAATATCCAGTGAGAAAACTTTGATATATATTCTTGGTTGTTATTATGGCTGAAACTTCAACATCTAACAGCAACAACAGATATGAAGAAAGGGATAGAATCAGCACAAAACCCCCTATGTTTGATGGGGAGAAATTTGACTATTGGAAGGACAGGATAGAGAGTTTCTTCCTTGGTTATGATGCTGATCTATGGGACTTAGTCATTGATGGGTATGTTCATCCCACTGATGGGGATGGCAAGTAAATTGATAGAAAATCTATGACTGAAGCCCAAAAGAAGGAGTTCAGAAATCATCACAAAGCTAGAACAATCTTGTTAAATGCAATATCTCATACTGAGTATGAGAAGATCACCAACAGAGAAACTGCATTTGACATGTTTGAGTCTTTGAAGATGACACATGAAGGAAACTTACAAGTTAAAGAGACCAAGGCTCTGGCGCTAATACAGAAGTATGAAGCGTTCAAAATGGAAGAATCTGAATCTATAGAAACTATGTTCTCTAGATTCCATATCCTCACAGCTGGTCTAAAAGTGCTGGACAAGGGCTACTCAACTGCTGATCATCTGAAGAAGATCATCAGAAGCTTGCCTATCAGATGGAGACCTATGGTCACTGCTCTGAAGCTAGCAAAGGATCTGAACAAGATCACTTTGGAGGAACTAATCAGCTCACTAAGGAGCCATGAAATTGAACTTGAGGAAGATGAGCCTCAAAAGAAAGGTAAGTCAATTGCCTTAAAATCTAACAAATCTGTGAAAGCTTTGAAGGTGTTAGAAGAGAGTTCTGAAGAGTCTTCTTCTGAAGAAAAAGATGAAATATCCTTGCTGTTCAGAAGAATCAACAGACTTTGGAAGCACAAACAGAGGAAGTTCAAGAACTTCAAAAAGCCAGATCATCGCAAGGATTCCTCTGGACCAAAAAGATCTGAAAAGAAGGAAGTTGTTTGTTTTGAATGTAAAGAACCTGGCCATTACAAGAATGAATGTCCAAAGCTTCTAAAGGAAAAGCCCAAGAGGAAGTTTGACAAAAAGAAGAAGGTTCTAATGACAACATGGGATGATTCTGATGAATCTTGATCCTCATCAGAATCTGAAGATGAATGCCCCAACATGGCCCTGATGGCAGGCGTGGAAGATCAGAATGAAGGATCATCTGGATCTGAATCTGATTTTGAATCTGACTCAGAAGAGGTACTTTCTGATCTCACTAGGGAAGAGCTTATTAAAGTTTTATCAGAAGTCCTGAAAAACTATAACCAGATTAAGCTCAAATGCAAGAAGCTTAATTGCAATCTTGAATCTGAGAATAATCTGTTAAAGTCAAAACTTGTTAAGCTCAAAGAAAACAATTTAAAAATGAAAAACAGATTTGAAAGAGCTCAACAAGACTCTGAATCTGAAACTAAGTCTAAATGCAAAAATATTTTAGAAGAATATGACTTCAGCTTTCAGAAGTTTCTGGATAAAAGCATAGATAGAAGCAAAATGGCTTCAATGATCTATGGAGTTAGCAGAAACAACAGGAAATGAATTGGATATGAATCTTCCTCTGGAAAGGATTTAAATCCAATGCATGTTGATAAACTTATCATTAAGAAGACTCCCTTATACTCTCATTTTAAGTTTGGTCATCTGAATGATATTAAACACACGTTCTGATTAGAGCGTTTCTGTGTTTAAGCCAAAAGTCAGTCAGAACAAAACTGTTGTAAAAAGATAGAAGTTCAGACAAACTTTCAAGGCAACTAACCCAAAAGGACCCAAAAAGATCTGGGTACCTAAGGATAAGATAATCCCTGTTGTATATGTATTTAGCAGAAAAGTCAAGACGCCAGTCATGGTACCTGGACTCTGGCTGCTCACGTCACATGACGGGAGAAAGGTTTATGTTCCAAAGCCTGGAGCTTAAATCTGGAGGAGAAGTGAAGTTTGGAGGGAATCAGAAAGGCAAGATTATTGGCTCTGGTACTATTGGAAATGGTAACCTTCCCTCTATATCTAATGTTTTACTTGTAGAAGGATTAAAGCAAAATTTATTGTCCATAAGTCAATTAAGTGACAATGGTTATGACATAATCTTTAATCAACAATGTTGCAAAGCTGTTAGTCAGAAGGATGGCTCAATCCTATTTAATGGAAAGAGGAAGAACAACATTTACAAAATAAATCTTTCAGAACTTAAGGTTCAAAATGTTAAATGCCTTATGTCTGTTAATGATGAGCAATGGGTTTGGCACAGAAGATTGGGGAATATTAATATGAGACGTATATCTCAGATTAATAAACTCAATCTGGTTAGAGGACTTCCTAAGTTGAAGTTCAACTCAGATGCTCTTTGCGAAGCATGTCAAAAAGGAAAATTTTCAAAATCTTCTTTTAAAACTAAGAATGTTGTTTCAACTTCAAGACCATTAGAATTACTTCACATTGATCTATTTGGACCAGTGAAAACTGCATCCATCAGAGGCAAGAAGTATGGATTAGTCATTGTTGATGACTATAGCAGATGGACATGGGTGAAATTCCTAAAACACAAGGATGAGTCATATTCTGTGTTCTTTGACTTCTGCAAACAAGTCCATAATGAAAAAGATTTTAAAATTGTTAAAGTCAGAAGTGATCAGGTGGCGAATTTGGAAACAAATATTTTGAAAAATATTTTAATGAAAATGGCATTGCTCATGATTTCTCCTGCTCTAGAACTCCACAACAGAATGGAGTTGTAGAGAGGAAAAATAGAACCTTGTAAGAAATGGCCAGAACCATGATCAACGAGACTAATATGGAAAAACATTTTTGGGCAGAAGCAATAAACACAACTTGTTACATTCAGAACAGAGTGTCTGTAAGACCTCTTCTGGAAAAGACTCCCTATGAATTGTGGAGGAACAGAAAGCCCAACATTTCTTATTTTCATCCTTTTGGATGTATTTGTTATATGTTGAACACTAAAGAGAATCTTAACAAGTTTGATTCTAAAGCACAAGTATTTTGAACGCTCTAAAGCCTACAGAGTATACAATACTGAAACACAGATTGTAGAGGAATCTATACATGTTAGATTTGATGATAAGCTTGGCATTGAAAAGCCAAAGCAGTTTGAAAGTTCTGCAGATAGAGAAGTAATTCTCACAGACTCTGAAGGCTCAGAGGCAGAAAAAGCTCAAGTGAAGGAACCAGAAGCAACGCCAGATGCAATTCCTTTAGCTTCTCAAATGAACAACTTAAATATTTCTGAAGAATCTACTGTTAGAGGATCATCTTCCAGAATCAAGGCCTCTCACCCAGAGGATGTGATCATTGGAAAGAAGGATGACCCCATAAGAACAAGATCCTTCCTCAGATCATCTGAAGCGTCATTATTTGGGTTGGTGTAAGTTATTGAACCAACTTCTGTGGATGAAGCTCTGCAAGACAATGACTGGATAATTGCCATGCAAGAAGAGCTCAATCAGTTCACAAGAAATGACGTTTGGGATTTGGTTCCAAGACCAAAAGGATTCAACATAATTGGAACTAAATGGGTCTTCAGAAACAAGTTGAATGAAAAAGGAGAAGTTGAGAGAAATAAAGCAAGGCTTGTTGCTCAAGGTTACAGCCAACAAGAAGGAATTGATTATACAGAGACTTATGCTCCTGTAGCCATGTTAGAATCTATTCGTTTACTCATTTCTTTTGCTGCACAAAATAACATCACTCTATATCAGATGGATGTTAATAGTGCCTTTCTAAATGGAATTATAGAAGAAGAAGATTATGTTCACCAACCTCCTGGTTTTGAAAGTGAAAAATTTCCAGAACATGTTTTTAAACTAAAGAAATCTCTTTATGGTTTAAAATAAGCTCCCAGAGCTTGGTATGAGAGATTAAGCAATTTTCTTCTGGAGAAAAATTTCATCAGAGGCAAAGTGGACACAACACTCTTTTGTAAAACATTTAAGAAAGATCTGTTAATTTGTCAAATATATGTGGATGATATTATATTTGGATCTACCAATGTTATGCTGGGAAAGGAGTTTGCTCAATGTATGCAAGTTGAATTTGAGATGAGCATGATGGAAGAATTGAGATTCTTTCTTGGAATTCAAGTCAACTAGACTCCAGATTGCACTTACATTCATCAGACCAAATATATTTAAGAGCTTTTGAAGAAGTTCAATATGACTGATAGTAAGATGGCAAAGACTCCTATGCATCCAACAAGTACTCTTGGTAAGGAAGAGGTAAGTAAGAAAGTAGATCAGAAACTCTACAGAGGTATGATATGATCTCTTCTCTACTTAACTGCTTCTAGACCTGACATTTTATTCAGTGTATGCTTGTGTGCAAGATTCCAATCAGATCCTAGAGAATCACACTTAACAACTGTTAAGAGGATTCTAAGGTATCTGAAAGGTACTTCTAATGTGGATTTGTGTTACAGAAAATCTGATGATTTTAAATTAGTTGGATTCTGTGATGCTGATTACGCTGGAGACAGAGTGGAAAGAAAAAGTACTTCTGGAAGTTGTCAATTTCTAGGAAGAAATTTAATCTCCTGGTACAACAAGAAATAACCTACAATTGCGCTATCAACTACAGAAGCAGAATATATTGCTGCTGCTGGATGTAGCACGCAGATGCTCTGGATGAAAAGTCAACTAGAAGACTATCAGATCCTTGAGAGTAATATTTCTATATTATGTGATAATACTTCTACTATATGTTTGTCTAAAAACCCCATTTTACACTCTAAGGTAAAACATATGGAAATTAAACATCACTTCATCAGAGACTATGTTCAGAAGGGTATTATAAACTTAGCCTTTATTGATACAGATCATCAGTGAGCTGATATTTTCATAAAACCCCTTGCTGAAGATAGGTTCAAGTTTATTATGAAAAATATTGGTATGGATTTTTGTCCAGAATGATATTTATCAAAAGCAAATTTCTCAGATGCAAAATGTTTAAAACTCTGAAGTATTTCATCTGTTATTTATTTGATTTATTGAATTATTATTATTTGTGTGTATCTGAACTAACCAATCTCATAGGATCTGAACGTTGGCTAACGTTTCATTTCTCAAGAGAACTCAGAAGCACATGCAAGCAAACACGTGTCACTCTGAATCTGAAAAGATGGTGTGCACATTACTGAAGAGACATTTGAGGTATTGTTTGAATAGTTAAAAGCTTGGTTTTCCCCCCAAATTATCAGAATCAATTAATGTTTTACAATGATTATTATTCTTTTCATTAAATGCCATTTAATGCTAAGTGAGAACGTGCTTAATGTGTCTGTTTGTGTGCCTTAACTTCTCTCTATAAATATCACAAATCACACCATTTCACACTTTTCACTTCACAAACAAGTATATGCATTTATGTTTGCTATTTGGTCTTCATCAAAACCCTAAACCTTCATCCAAATCTTCTTCATCTTCAACAATGGCAACATCATCCTCAACCTCAGCTCAGTTTCAATCATCAATGGCTGCAGTTGCGTCATCTAACATGGGTGCTACTCATTTCAAGGAACCTGAGAGAACATTGTTTACCCCTGTTGATAAACTTGAAGTTCTTTGTGAATCCATGGTGGAATTTTATTCTTTGGCTGACAATGGATTTGATTTGCATTCTATTATTGATGCACAAGGCTGGGTTAAGTATTTTGATAGATTATTTGGACCAGTGTATCCACACTTAGTGAAGGAATTTTGGATTCATGCATCTGTTTACCCAAAGTTCATCCTCTCTTCTGTTCTGGGAAAAGAGATCATAATCACTGAAGATCTCATCAGAAAACTCATTGGGTATGAGGAAACTGATGGAGTTTGTCATCTGCCAGCTGGGCGTGTTGATATGGAAGAAGTGTATGAGGAAGTTATTTCATATGGACAAGCCTCTAACAAGTTTAAGGATCTGAAACCTGACTACAAAATCTGGGCAAAGATTTTTCTGGGATGCATCAATCATAGAAAATCCACAAATTCTCCAGATTATGTGAATAATGAACAACTCTATTTCATGTACTGCTTAATTCAGAGTACCAAAGTAGATCTGCCATACATTCTCTTCATGCATCTGTGGAATCACATTAATGCATCCAGAGAATCCATTAAGACTAAGGGACAGAAGATTAGGACGTGGATTCCTTTTGAAAGATTGATCTCAGGCATTCTGACAGAGAATGGTCTGGTAGCTGCTCTACATGAAGCTGGAGTGAAGAAAGAACTTGAGTCAATTGTTGGAAAACCCTTGAATGGAAAGAGTCTCCAGAGGCTAAAAGTTGTGGATGAACTCACAACTGCTCCTAAGAAGTTGAATGTTATTGAAGTAAGTCAGAGAAGGATTCCAGTTCAAGACTTTCCAATCTTTGGTGCTGAAGAACCTAGGGATATTATTCTTAGGTACATTGAAATGTGCAAAGCAGATGGAACACCTGTTCCTGCTGACATTCTGTTCGTGCAAGAGAACCTATTCCAGATGTTTATGAAGAGAACATGAGAAAAAGAAGACAGTTAGAGGCAGAAGAAGCTGCTGCTCAGAAGAAACAAAAAGTTGCTGAAAGACCACAGAAGCAGATTAAGCGAAAAGCTTCTGGAGAAGTTCCCTCTGTTCTTACCAAACGTATCAAAACAAAAGGTACTAAAACATCTTTACATTCTTTTTCTAAAATTGCAGTAGATGTATCAACAATTAGTTTTATACCTGAACCTCCTCCCACTCAAAATCAAACAATTCCTGCTCCATCTCAAACATCTGAACATTCCTCAATCAGAACCACAAACAAAACCAACAGAACAACCTACAACACAACAACAACCAGTTGCATCTAAACCCATACCATCTGACCCAGTTGCATCTGAAACTCTTGCATCTAAACAAGTTGCATCTGAACCAGTTGTATCTGAACCACCAACATCCAAACCTTCTGATCCTCAACCAGAACAATCCAAACCTATTGAATCAAATATACCTGATTCTGAGAATCTGGATGTTCAACCTCTCAGGACTGTGTTTGAAGTATCTTCTACATCTTGTACCCCAACCACCTCATCTGATACTTCTAAATTTGATGTCCATCCAGATGTTATTTCACCCCCTTCTCTCAAAGAATATGAATCTAAACAATCAGATCCACCCATTTCATCTGAAGCTATCATTCCTGAACTCACTCCAACACCTAAACCCAAGACATCTGAATTTGTTTTAGTTGCTTCTTTTAAACCACTTCCCTCTGATCCCCTTCCTTCTGGTTTAAAGCTTAAACATTTTTATACCAGAATAGAACCATCTGACACAATCACTCCTTACAAACCCAATCCTTCAACCACTATTCCATCTGTACTTCAAACCTACTTAAAAGAACTACCAAATATCATTTCATCAGAATCTCTGTTGTCTGATAAATCTGTTTTCATTCCCTAAACTTCCACTTACATTTGATGTCGTTCCCTCTGCATCACGTGTAAAACCATCTCTAGTTCATGCCTTATCCAGATCCAAAACTGCTACTTCATCATCTGACCATCCATCTTTTCCTTCCTACCTTCGTCCTCTGTTCATCATTCCACATTTCACCGTACCAAAACCTCCCAAAGCATCAACTCTTGAAGTCCTTCTCAAACCAAAACATAGGCTAAACGTTGATATTCTATTTGCTAATTTTCTGAAAGAAATAAAGATGACTTTAGGCTCTGTACATAAAAGATGCTTTTCAACCATGGATACAAATGAATCCGATGCTATCTGGAATAGCTTCATTACCAGATTCAATATTGTTGCCTCCAATCTGAAGAATGTCTGTTTTGATGATGCGAAGATAAGATTTGCTGAGACTGCCAGAACCATGGTATGGAACATGAAAAGATCTGCACCTTTGCTTCTTGAGGATGTACCTTCATCTTCTGAAGTATCTGCTACAGAAGCTTTTACAAAATATGCTTCTGAAGAAAATCCATTGGCTCTAACAACTGTAAACAAACCCTCTGCATCTGAAGCTCCAGACTCTGCAACTCCAATGATTCTTAACTCTGCTCCTGCATCAGAATCTGCTCCATCTTCTTCATCTGAGATCAAGAAAGAGAATCCAGACTTAGAAGATAAAATTGTAGTATTGGAAGCTGGGCAATCTGAGATCAAGTCATGGATGGCTAAGCAAGATCAGAAGAATGAGAACATGGCAAAATGGATGACAAAGCAAGATGAATCCTCATCTGAGATCACTCAACTTCTGAAGATGATTCTTTCCAAGCAAACCTAGTTTTATGTTTTCTGTATCTGATGTTTGTGCACCTGTACTTGAATTTCTTATCTAATGATTTGTCTGCTTTTATCTAAATGAATGAATGACTATGGTGTTTTCTCTACTTGAATGTATATTTTCTCTATTTCCTTTTATTTTTTCTTTAAAGTTTTCTTTTTGATTATGACAAAAAGGGAGAGAAAATAAAATTCTGACTATTCAAATAAACTCTACCTAAATAAAATTTAGACATATCAAGTATAACTAACGTGAACTATTAGTATTTCAGAACATATGAAAAATCTGACAAATTCTTTAAAGTAACTTTGAGATCCCCAGATCAAGTTTTAACCAATCAGGCTCTGATTCTGAAACACTCATCCAAGTCAAGATCTAATTTTTTGGAATAATCAGGCTCTGATTCTGAAAAGAATACTCATGCAAAAAGGGAAGTTTCTATTCCTTCTAAGTATTCAATTCAGGGGGAAATTCACAATCTCAGGGGGAGTTATAATTATATCTTTATTGAACAAAATTTCTTATGTTTTTGTCATCATAAAAAAGGGGGAGATTGTTAGAACACAGATTGGTTCTTAATTATATCTCTATGTTTTGATGATAACTCTTACGAAATTTTGTATTAAGAAATTAAATACTCTAAAATTTGTTCAAGTATGTTTGCTGCAAATATTAGAGTTAATATACTTCTGAAAGCAAAATGAATCTGAACATGGAACTATGCAAGGCTCTGGAGCGTCAGAAGCATCTATTAGAAGAAGCTGAACACTGCCTACAGAAGTTTCTGAGCGCTGTCTACAGAAGGATCTGAAGCAGAAGCTACAAAAGGATCTGATGCAGAAGCTATAGAAGCATCTGAAGCATTGAAGATTTTGTATGAAGAGTTTCAAGCTTAGTTTTTCAAAAGACTTTGATAGTACTACGCTGCAAGTACTGAGGATCTGATTCCAAACTCTGCTCTGAATATTTACACGCTGAAGCGCACTTGCTGCAACACTCTGATTCAGCAAACTCTAATGAACATCAAAGACTCTGATCACTCAAGGCTCTAATGTTATTTGCCGAGTATTAGAAACTTCTTGAAGAAGAATTCAAAGTTATATCTGTTGGTTAGGCCAAACGACTCTTTCCTCATTTATGCTAGACACAAGAACTTAGGCAAAAAGGATTTCTCTAAATGTTCTACTTCTAGGAAAGGTCAAGTGATGTGAAGACAAAGAGGTTCCAGCTACTTTGTATACACGGTCTTCAAAGCATGCAACGTCTTGGATCTTCAAGCCTATAAAAGCATATCTCCAACACTCTTCTTTAGTTGACGATTTTTGAAAGAAATTCAAAGAAAAGCTCTTATACAATTTATTCTCATTGCTGAATTTATTTCATACGTTCTTAAAACTTAAGTGTAAATCACAGTTGTGATAGAAGCATTTAAACACTTGTTTTAGTTTTACATTTGATTGTAAAAGTTCCTTGAGAAGACCCAGTTGTGATCAATAGTTCTTGAGAAGACTAAGAACAATTGCTCTTAGTGCTTACTATTGTAATCAGTTTGATTAATAGTGGATTAAGTCCTTGTGGAGAAAGGCAAATCACTCTTAATAGGGTGGACTGGAGTAGTTGAGTTCAACGAACTAGGATAAAATCTTTGAGTTTTTATTGCCATAATATTTTCTCTATACTTATTCAACCCCCCCCCCCTTCTAAGTATTTTCTCACCTTCACTTTTAAACATGGATTAAGCGTGCATTTATTTTGCGCTTCATTCCCCAGGAAGAACTTATGAAGATAACTATGGAAGATAAACATTTCTCCTAACAATGATCTTCAACAATTTATACCTGGACTACCAGCAATCTCTTTATTTGAGCAACTCCTTTTGATCAAAATCTTATTCAAATCGACAAATGGCAGTCTACTATAGTCAATTTGTCCATCCCTAATGGGTCTATCAAGATTATCAACTCGTCAAATGGCATCTCTCCAGAAAACTGTCAGAGAAGTTTGTCGAAGACTTTATAAATATTTCTCTTTATTTGAGAATTTGCACTACAAAGAATACATGCTTTTACAGCTATAACAAGGGTACTCTACAGGAATGTACTCCCTAGTGAGTCCATTACACAAGTTTATCTCCATCAAATGGCATCTCTCCCGAGAAGTTTGGTGAAGTCTATTACATTCGATCTCTCTTTATTTGAGAAAACATATTTACGAATCAACCGGCTTACATCTCTTCCGAAGATCCCCGGTGAAGTTTTACAATCTCCAGTACATTATGGATTACCGCTAAAGTTCTACAATCTACAATAATATTTTAATCCCCTGTGAAGATGCTCTCACGAGTTTTCATCATTTTGGGCAGAAACTGAGACCAGCTCATGGCATCCAGACCATGACGCTCGAGGAGGTTTATTTCAAGAAACTGAGACCAGCTCATGGCATCTAGACCATGACGCTCGGGGAGGTTTATTTCAAGAAATTGAGACCAACTCATGGCATCCAGACCATGATGCTCGGGGAGGTTTATTTCAAGAAACTGAGACCAGCTCATGGCATCCAGACCATGACGTTGGGGAGGTTTATTTCAAGGAACTGAGACCCGTTCATGGCAAACACACCATGAGTCGTTGGGGAGGTTTATTTCAAGGAACTGAGACACGTTCATAGAAAACACACCATGATTCATTGGAGAGGTTTATTTCAAGGAATTGAGACCCGTTCATGGCAAACACACCATGAGTCGTTGGGGAGGTTTATTTCAAGAAATTGAGACCTGTTCATGGCAAACACACCATGAGTCATTGGGGAGGTTTATTTCAAGAAACTGAGACCCGTTCATGGAAAACACACCATGAGACGTTGGGGAGGTTTATTTCAAAGAACTGAGACCCGTTCATGGCAAACACACCATGAAGCGTGGAGAAATTTTGCTTACACTATTATCAACAGCATATTCAATTAAGAAGCTGAATTGTGTTTCGATCAAGAAAGCTCATTTTGGTTATTACCGACTGCTTAAGCTACCACCCATTTGTAGCAGGTTATCCTTTAATTTCAGGATTCTTGCCCGTTATCTAGGTCACCATTTTGCTTGGTATTATGTATTATATCTTTATTTTTGGAGATTCCTCAATGATTGTTGTCTCTTTCCCCGTGGAGTCTCGCTTCGTTGAATCAGTGGTCTTTCATTTCTCCTCTGTTTCTCGCATGATGTGTCTAGTTTTTCCCCTGTGACATCATGTCCCCACAGGACCCTCTGTTTTGCATTCTAATTGTCATTGCATATCATTTTCATCCAGTGGTTTCTTAAGGCCAAAAATTCGTGCAAAGTTTATATTTAAGTCCCTCCTATCGCGTCGAGACGGAGATTTCAATCTCCATATCTCCGGATAGAAGAAGCTTAAATAGGGGCATCTGTCGCACCCTAATTTTTGACCTCAAGATCCCACCTCCTTGTGTATTTCCTTGCATATCATCTAAGTCCATCATCCATGCACAACTAACGGTTTTACCCAGTTTGTGTTTATTTTCTTTGCAGACTTGCTGAAGAAGGTTTGAAAGTCATAAAGGCATTGCGTGTGTCCTGCATAACTATGGTCCTTTACATGCTAGGAAGAGGTATGTGCACTCGGTGTGGCAGACTCATAATTGGTATAACTTCACAATTTCTCTCTTAAGATGTCTCAAGGCATAGTTTGACTTTATTCGTGAAGGAAGATCGTTTAGTTGGCAAGTGGAAGCATAGAAATTTTGTTAACTTATGCATCATTAATTTGGTGGATTTGATTGAACTTGGAATCAAGCGCCAACAATTGATTTGTCACAAAGCCACAAGTTTAATAAGATGTTCCGTAAGGATTTGTTTAAGATGTTTGAGTATCATTCCATATTAATGTCCTAATAAGGTTTCGTCGTGAATTACCACGAGAGGGATCTTACTTCAAGCATGGATAAAAGATTTTTTTTACCAATCCAAATTCTATTCAAGAGGGCATCAAGTTGACCCATTGGAAGTTGGTGGTTTACTTGTATCATTTAAACGAGATTCAACACTTGTGTCAATAAAAGCATTTTCCGCTAAATTAGGATCAGGAGCCTTTAGGACCATTTAGAAGAATCCGTATGAGCTATCCAAGAGTTTATTGTGCATCCAAAGAAGGGGTCCCATTCATATTCACTAAAAAAATATAATAATAAAGTTACAAGTTACAAAGAACCTATCCGTGGCAGGTTGCTTTGCATAAGTTTACAAGCTTTTGACTTAGTGAACAAATAATATGACCATCCCTTTCTACACTATGCAACATTATTTCAAAGCGAAAAGGGGGGGGGGGGGGGGGGCTAGCTAAAGACATGATTAGAGCTGAAGAGGGGTTTGTAAGTTGCAAGTTCCCCCCGGTACATCAAAGCTGACTCTATCAGGATATACCATGGGAGTCCCAACACTGCCCGAATATCTCAACGAATATTCATTCCTGCAGAAAGCAGAACCAATGGTTATTAAGAAAACTGAAGGATAATTCATTACACGGTTTGATTATATATTAAAGTCGCAAGAATATCGTAATACCGAGTCACAAGCTCTTGTCAAGATTACCAGCACCCTTTAAGAGTAAAGGAACTAATTGAAGAAATGGGAGATTGGTCTCGGAAACTGCTAAGTAAAAAGAAAGAACTCATTTGCAACTAGAAGGCATACAAAGACGGTTTCTGTGCATTGTTATCCCTACCGGCATAGCATACTACGAGGCTTGAAAATGTTTGAGTCAAAGGATCAAAAGTGGAATAACTACTACGGATGGACCGCATTTGGAAATTCATGATCCGGCACCTAGTAGTCGTGCTGGCCAAGTGAATTTAAGGGTAAAACCACCTGTATGCAGAACATTCACAGTAGAAGATAATTTTAGGCGCATCACAATGACAGAGGGAGATGGGAATAAATGAGTACTTTGTTTGGATACCTGCTTGATTCGGCATAACACAAGGACGAAAATCGACATTCGATGCGAAGGTGTTAGGAATCGGTTGCTCCAACCTGTTAGAATCAAAATTCAAGACCTTCATTAACTCCCATCAACATTCTCCATTGCATTGTCTAAACTTCATCCGCAACCTGCTAGCAGTTGGTCGGCGAAACCATTACGGAGGTCGTCCGAATAAATTCAAAAGGAACAGGGTCAATACCGATACCAAATATATAGTTAGAAAGAAGTCGTTTACATAATAGATAACCTTCAAATTTCATCAGGAATGGATGAAGAGTTCAAATTGAATCTTGAGATGGGCAACGCCGCGAGACACTCGACGATCCTGCATTTCCCAAAGCAAGTACTAGTGAACAACAACAAGAAGAAGAAGAACAAGTGAACATCAAGGCAGATGAAAGGCTCACAAAACATTTTCTGAGTACAAACTTACGGAAAGCTGGTGATATACCATGAAAAACCTCCAACCAAGTGCAACACACAGTTCGCGGCCAGCCATTTTTCATTACTACAAGTTGAAACTAGAGAAAATTAAGAGCTTCCAAATAACTTATTCCCAACAGAAAGCAACCACTCAATTTTATTGAAAGTCCAACAAAATGAAGGAACATACCGTGCAAGTTCTCCTTTGTTTGGTAAGCTGAAAATTGGATCACTGGATGAAGAGTCACCCCAAGGTTTTTGGACTAAACTATTCGAGGGGAAACAGTTTCAGTGGAAGTACTCATGTAGTTCATCTCAGCGGAGTCGGAAGAGAGTTCAGCCTTTTAATAATTTGGAAGGTGGGTCTGAATTTGTGAATGAAGGCATAGCAAAGAAGCGAATGAAAATGAGCAACAATATTGTTGACCAACCTTCATCGAAGTCCGATGGTGAAAAGTTACCTCCATCAATTTCAAGACTGTTGAACCACCTGCGAAACAAGCATATTGGTTTCCCTGGATGCTCCTTGTAACAAGAGTCTTGACGTATTTAAGCATTGTCGCTTGCTTACATCGAAGTAGAAATTGCGGAGGTTGACATTAACCCCAAAGTCACTGCAAATCAAATTCAATATTGGTTAAAGCCAGAACAATCGTCAGCATAATCAAGTATAAAAGGAAAGGGTTTCAATTTGTCGAGACGAAAGCGGAAAGTATTCAAAACAGATATTCTAAGCATTCAAGGCATTCAACTCAGGTTTTAAAAACCAAGATTCATTTGAAGCTTATAAAAGGGGAGAATTTGCAAAAACCAACAACAACAGGCCATCAGAATCAAACTCATAGTTCAAATTCAAAATACCAGAAATCCCAATTTCGAAAAAAAACCTAAATACAGAAGGAGGAACACTTATCTTCATCGCCGTCGAAAAACATTCGCCGACCACCTTCAAACTTCATTTTCGTCGCCGAAAAACCTCCACCGCGATACCCATCGGCGGATCCTTCCCGTGAAACCGCTGCGAATCCACCAACAGACACCTACACGAAAAAGCCATTTATGCCATGAACCTAATTAGTGAATTTCTCTAACGTAATTTGTTTGTTTGCTTTTGATGTTTTTTGCAGCGAAGGAGAACGAGAATAATCGAGACGGACAGAGGAGATTGGAAGTCGAAGAACAATTAACAGAGAAAAAGAGGAGAGGGATATAGACGATGAAGAGGGAAAGAGATGAGAGTAATCGACTGAGGGGGGAAATAATTTGGGAATTAGGGTTTTCCCTTTTTTTTTTGTAATTTCGTTTTATTTTATAATCACATGCTTGCACACACACACACTATCTATGGTGCACCCTCGCTCAATATCCACAAATCACCACCTGGATCCCATCGTACGGTCCGTGTAGCACGCGCCCACCGTAAACCCCCATAGCCTACCGCGTCTAATCCAATCGCCCCTAATCAATAATTAAACATTATAATTAACCCGTAATCTTCCCATAACCCTTAATTAACCCAAATTTTAATTAATCTGTTTGTTTAAAAATAATCTTATCATTTTCATTTATTTAATTATTCAACTAATATTTACTCTTTTTTTAAAATCAGTCTTTATTCATTTAATTAATAATTTATCAACAATTATCTCATTTAATCAACTTCTTCTTTCATAATTTAATCTCTACTAATTTATTTATTTTGCCAATTTAACTTTTTTTCATTAAATAACAATATAATTAGTAAAAAAAAAACCTTAATAACTTAATGACTTTTTTTATTTTAATAATAAAACCTTTCTATTTGAATTAACCTTTTATCCAATAAAAACAATTTCTATAAAATGCTCCTTTTCTTTCTATAAGATAAAATATAGAGACAAAACCCTTGTGTATTTGAGAATTTTTCAATTTTCTATCTAAAATATAATTCATCTAATTTAATCAATCTCACCAAAATATAATTAATCAACACACACACGTTTCCATCCCTAGAGCACCGATTTAATTTTACGTCTCCCATTTGGCTTATCTTTTATGCATTTATATCTGTTTGTATGGACTTTATTTTACCGCTATTTATTTTATCGCATAGCGTCCGAAGGAAGAACCTGCGCATAACTTAAACAATTGTGCGCATGCATATCATTTACATCATATTCCCCTATGATCCTTGATCCCATTCAAGTTGATCTTTTAAGATAGATCCTACCCATAGGAGGACCTTTGTCTTTTATTTTACAACTTAGATGAACAATCTTTAAACAAAACAATCTAACTTTTCTCCTATAATCAATCAATCAACAAACCTTTGGAACTTTGACCAACAGTCAAAAAGTTCCTATTCAACCCTTTAGGGGAACTACAGATACTCTGATTCCACTCCCGTCAAGATATGTAGGCACAAGATGCGATGTCTTGGCGAGTATACTTAGAAATAAACCACTAGGTCTTTCATCCTTAAGCAGATAAAACTTAGCAATAAACAACATAAAACAAGAGGTTCCTGTAGAGTACTACAAAAACTTAGGATGCTAGCACCTTCCCTAAGTTTAACCAACCCCCGAACCTATAACTCTCTAAACCTTTGCATTTGCATTGCATTGTGGATAATTCAATCTTTTTCCCTTCCTTTGGACAAATTAAAAACCGGTTGCAAATGAATTAAGATTCAAGTTAATCAATAGTTTGGTATCCAAATTTCACCGCGACACTTACTATGCAAAAAGTCGATGTACAAGAAAAGTGTTTAATAACAACCATACAAACACCAATGATTTTGATGTTGATTCAACCCCTTCTCTTCTTTTGATCTTAAAAAAGACCAAGATAATAATGGATGCCAATTAACTTGTCGATATTGCTACTCCTTTGCATTCTTTATCTCCAAGCTTTCGCGCATGATAAATTGCATCGATTGTTCCATAAGACTTCAATTCGATTCGCCGTTCTCCATTACTTCCTTTGCATTCTTTATCTCCAAAGGATCCTTTGCATACTTTATCTCTAGAGGCTTTCAGAACGTCGCAATCCTATCTTGAACGTCTTGCACGAAACCCCCAAATCTACACACGATCTTGGAGGACAAACCCGCGGTTTTTCCTGATGAAGACCCCTACAAATATCAACTCGATATTCTCGGCTACACAAGAACCTAATCAGATGTTATCAAGCCTTCGCCTAGCTGACACTCCAACAAAAGATTATTATGTGTGATTTGTCAGTGTGTAGACATATACGGAGGTTGAAGATGATGAGCAAATGCATGCTAATTTTATGATATCACCAGTTTGGAATGAACCATGAATGATGTATTTATATTTGAAAGATTGGTGGCAAAGAGGTAATTTTCAGAATAAAACGAATTAAAAAATTGACCAGCTTAAACAGTATGTGCCCGCCTGAAGGTTGGATGTGCCGACACATAATATAAAAAATAACAACATGTGTCGACCTGAAAGGACCTATGTGCCGACCCAACTCAAACAGAGACTACAACTTTATTTAGGACAATAGATGTGCCGGCCTGAAACACGTATGTGCCGGCCTGAAAGGCTTATGTGTCGACTTGACTTTGATAAAGGCTACAGACTTCATTATTGAGTTACATGTGCCGGCCTGAAAATCGTATGTGCCGACACATGTAGCGCATTTTTGTACAGAAAAGATGTATTTCATGATTGTGGACAATTTAAAAGTGGTTTTTGATGATTCCTAAGACCTCTAATGCAAGGGTGCCACACAAATTCAGAGATACCGTCCAACACACATAAATATTAAGTTTTCTTATAATTTTGACATCATACAAAACATCTAACGAAGAAGTTGCATTCACATTAAACTTAAAATTCATAAAAATGAAAAAATATATTATTGATTAAAATTAAAATTAAAACCATTACAAAGAAAAATCCCTATAATCATAGTCATGTGCTCCTTAAAAGAGAGATGATTCTCACTCTGCCCCACCTAAAAGGTTTCTATAAAAAATACACATAATAAATTTTCGGAAAAATACCCTTTTTAGTCCCTTATCTTTACCTCGGAATCCATTTTGGTCCTTTATCTTTAAAAAAAAAGTTCCAATTTGATCCTTTATCTTTTTAAAAGAACCAGGTTAGTCCTTTCTGTTAGAACCGTTAGTCAAAGTCAAATTTATAGTCTATTTGGCATACACGTGGCTCTGTTGTGGATCTGCTTATTAAAAATGTTAACACACACCAAGAATCAAACCTTGGTCTAAATGCTACTTTACCACTGCACCAATTCCATCTTAATGATTAGTTAGTTTTACAAATTAAATATATCATCATGTTCTAATACATTCTGAACAATAATTTAAGGCTATTATTATTATTATTATTATTATTATTATTATTATTATTATTATTATTATTATTATTATTATTATTATTATTATTATTATTATTATTAGTACGATTATTATTATTATTATTATTATTATTATTTATGATTATTATTATTATTTTATTTTTATTTTTATGATTATTATTATTATTATTATGATTATTATGATTGTTATTATTATTATTATTATTATTATGATTACTATTACTACTATTATTATTATTTTTTATTTTATTTTATTTTTTTTATGATTATTATTATTATTATTATTATTATTATGATTATTATGAGTGTTATTATTATTATTATTATATTATTATCACTATTATTATTATTATTATTATTATTATTATTATTATTAGTTTTTTAATTTTTATTATTTTTATTTTTATTATTATTAGTATGATAGTTTTACAAATCAAATATTATTATTATTATTATTATTATTTTTATTATTATTATTATAATAGTTTTACAAATCAGATATTATTATTATTATTATTATTGTTATTATCACAATAATAATAATAATAACAATCATAATAATAATAATAATAATAATAATAACTTTAAATTATTATTCAGGATGCATTAGAACATGATGATATATTTAATTTGTAAAATTAACTAATCAGTAAGATGGAATTGGTGCAGTGACAAAGAAGCTCATCTGCGAGATAAGCAAAATAAACGGACGTTTGAGGGCAACTGACGGATCGGACTAAAATGACACCATTTTAAAAATTAAAGGACCAACTTGCCATTTTTAAAGATAAAGGACCAACATGGACCCCGAACTAAAGTTAAGGGACGAAAGAGAGTATTTTGCCTAAATTTTTCCTTACTTTCGATATCTTTATATAACTCTCTTTCCTCATTCTAATATAAACAATTATAATCAATTATCTATTAAACTTTCTTATTGGGCTAAGACCCAAATCCAATATTCTATCAAAAATACACTATATATCCTTCACACTTTGTTCAAAGAGTGTTACATAAGTGTGATGATAATATTCTTTTACTTTACTATATTTTTTTCTTTTTCTTTTATTTTATATATATATATATATATATATATATATATATATATATATATATATATATATATATATATATATATATATATATATATATATATATATATATATATATATATATATATATATATATATATATATATATATATATATATATATATATTTGCAGTCATTGATTCATTGATTTATTAAATTGATTAATCTGGTTTGAGAGTTAATTCTGACATCAAATATTTTTAACCCCTTCTCAACCGTAATTATGAAGATTAAACCGTCATCCATCCTACCGTTTTTACAACTAATAAACAATTCATTAAGTGTTAATTTTTATTTTATTTTCTTTCCTTAAACAAGTTTTTTCTTTCACTTTCTTTTTATTCATTTTCTTTATCTAATCCAAACAAAGTTTAAGTGTTGGTTGTAACAAACAGAGACACATGAGAGTCCCGTTTCGCATTTCACCGAGTTACCATCAATCCAGCGACCCCCATGTCTCCCTTTTCCATAACCTCCATAACCAACAACCTCCCCCTTCGCAATCTTTCAACATTCTTCAAAAAATGGAGCACAAAACAATACACAATCGCCGCAGTCGCCTTAATCCTCTTCTTCTCTTACACTTTCCTCATCCGATCCAATCCCCACTCTCATCCCTCTCACTCTAACTCCAACTCCCTACTCATTCCCTTCACCCCTCTCACCAACTTCAAACAATTCGGCGCACGTACGTTACTTCTTCCTTCTCAAATTTCATCACTCTCACAATTCATTTATCCATAATTATTAAGTAATTGTTTTGTGCAGTTTGCTTGGATGGGTCTGCTCCTGGTTACCATTTCCAAAAGGGATTTGGATCCGGATCGCGTAATTGGTTACTTCACCTCGAGGTTTTTTTGTTTGTTTGTTTGTTTGTTTGTTTGTTTATATACAGTGGAATTAGGTTTGTTTAGATGATAATGTTGATATTGTGGGTGTAGGGAGGAGGATGGTGCAGTTCGATAGCTTCGTGTTCTTATAGGAAAACAACTGCTTTGGGTTCATCTAGTTATATGGATACACCCGTTCTTTTTTCAGGGATGCTCAGCTCTGTTCCTTCTCAAAATCCTGGTTGGTAATATCACCTATAACATCCATACACACCCTTTATAATCTTCTTCTAACAACACTTCAATTACTTTTATTATGTGTCCTGATGTTTTAGCAATTTAGGATTTAGTTATGACCATATCATTGTGTTTTTATGAAAGTAACTTATGGCTTGTATCAATAGTCATTCCTGGATAGCAGAGCGGCCAACCCAAAAGTGGGAAATAGCGGGATAGCTTACACGGGCGACCACTCTATTTTATATTTTTATGGACAAATTACATATGATAATTATAAAATATATTTAATGTAAAATTAAACGAATAACTCAATTCATACAATATTCATAAATCAAAGCACATATGACTTTAATGTTAAGGTTAGCGCGACAGAAACCGCTTGAGGCCAGGAAGCACTCTGCTCCGCTAACCTGCTATTTACCATGTAGTGGCCACTATAGAATTCTGCACCGCTATTGACTATTCTACTATGTATGCCTATAAGTTGTTTTTAGCAGCATTATTGTCATAAGTTGTTTTCAGCTTATACATAAGCTCTTATAAGATAAGTGCTTCATTAAGCTGTATATCCATACGTTCCCTAAATAGTAGATTGTTACTCATGTAATTTTGAGTGGTCTGGTGAGATATTAGGTATAACCTGGGCAAGTATGTTTTGGCTTTCAAGCTCACTGTTAGATGTCTTATTGTCATCAGTTGCTTTCAGCTTATACATAAGCTCTTATAAGATAAGTGCTTGATTAATTTGTATATCCATTTCTACAAAGAACATTCAATAAATAATCATTGTTATTAAGTGAATTATATCAATTGGTACCGGTTTCTGTCACTCACCCTTTGATTTGCATGGTTTGTGTGCTGGAAACTGTGTGTGTTAAACAAGTGATGTTACTTAGCTGGATCTGACAAACTTATTCAGATTTCTTTAACTGGAACAAGGTGAAGATACGCTATTGTGATGGTGCATCCTTTGCTGGTCGCCCAGAAAGTGAGGTTAGGGTTGTTAACCTTTGCAATTTTGAAACTTTACGAGTTTATTTATTGTTGTTGGTTCTGGTCTTTGCATACTCAAATAAAGAATTCTCGTTACATTTGGGTTTATATTGATGTAAGTTTTTAAATTTTTTTTTTATTATAAAAAACAATTATTGTATACGACAGAAAGGAAGTGGGTTGTTCTTCAGAGGGCAGATCATATGGGAAACTATTATGAATGAACTCTTATCAATTGGCATGTCGAAAGCGAAGCAGGTTATACTTTTACCGTAATCCATCATATAATTTTTTTCCTGATAATTTTGTTACCACTAGTTCTACAAGTACACAATATATTGCTTATTGAAATTAATAAAATAATATCTTGCTGTCAGTTCTCTACATAAATTTTATGACTTCCATTGTCAAATTTGAAGATTAAAACAACGAGCCTGTTTGGTGTGTATTCCATTTGTTCTTCCCCTGTTAATCTTAGGTGATGCATATTAAAAAGTCTTATTATGTCATTAATCTTTTTGTACTCATAATCCAAGAACTTGTCTATACTTTTTTTGTACCTTGAGTTAAAATGACTAAGTGTTTCTCTCTTAGGATGAGTTAAGCTTAATTGAGCATAAAGATATAATAGTCTCTATAGTACCTATAGTACCGACATCTCTGAAAAAAAGTGTGTCAATGTCCGTGTCCGTGTTGGACACCGACACGACACCGACACTTGTGATTACATTCAATTTATTTATCTTTTCAAAATATTATCGGTGTTGACGTGTTAGTGCCGTGTCCGGTTTCCGTGTTTGTGTCCGTGCTTCGTAGATAATAGTTCCTTCTTTTTATCATATTCGTATATCAATTTATAGTTTTAGTAGCCAAGAAGCCTTGCATGCAGTAGCACAGATGGTAATATGAAAGGTTAGTTTATGAATTTGAACTAGTGCTATTTCAAGTGAAACAAATTGACTGCACTTTATTACGTTTTGGTCTTCTAAAACTTAATATCATATAGAACTGCTTATGAGTTATGATGAATTTTGATACAAACCAGAAATGGAATATATGAATGTAATAGTACACACTAGCAAACAGAGGGTAAGAGAGCTTTATTATACTGAATAGAACTGGAAAAAGGTACAGAAAAGGGAATGTAACCCTAGATCTGACAAGAGCTATGCTCCTAATAGGAAGCTAGAGCCTCCTATACATACTAGTAAATCACTATAATCCAAGCCACGTCATAATTCTTGTAACTAACTAGCCACCAATTCCCTTCTTACCCTTCCTTCTAGAATAAACTCTCCAAGTCTGGGGTCCACTTGATTCTTTGTAAATCAGCTGCTCACGTGGCAATTCTTTCTCAACTAGCTGGGTCCTATCAATACCCTCTCCTTCCGCAATGGCCTTGTCCTCAAGGCCAAACTTTGGAAATTGGCTTTTGATCATTATCTCGTCCTCCCAAGTTGCCTCTTCTACTGTCTTTCCCTTCCAATGTACTAGGATTTGTCTGATTTCTTCATCTTGTTGTTTCACCTTCCTAGTAGTTAGTACCACCTCTGGTTCATACACTTCAGTCTGTTCCTCCAATAATTCTGGTAACTCATCCAATTCATGATAACTTCCCACAACTTTCTTCAATAATGATACATGGAAAACAGGGTGCACTCTGGAACCCTCAGGTAACTTCAGTCTGTATGCCACTGCTCCAATCTTCTCAATAATGGGGTAAGGACCGTAGTATCTTGCTGCTAATTTAGCATTAATCCTGGTCACTGCCGTCTGCTGCCTATGAGCTCTAAGCTTGACAAACACCCACTCCCCACACACAAAACTTCTGTCAGTGTGTTTCTTATCAGCTTGACTCTTCATTTTCTCTTGTGCTCTCAACAATTGGTTCCTCAATTGTCGCACAGCCTCGTCTCTGCCCAACAATTCTCTCTGCACAACTTCTACTCTAGTTTCTCCTTGAGTCCATTGAATTAGTTTTGGAGGTGGTCTCCCATAAACTACTTCAAATGGTGTCCTCTCGGTGGCAGCAGCATGAAAAGTTGTATTGAACCAATACTCGGCCCAATGTATCCAAGATACCCATGTCCTAGGTTGATCCGCAATGAAGCATCTCAAATAGGTCTCTGAACACATATTAACCACTTCTGTCTGACCATCCGATTCGGGGTGATATGCGGTACTCATTTTCAGCCTAGTCCCCTGCAGTTTGAATAACTCCCTCCAAAAACTGCTCATAAAAATGGGATCCCTGTCACTCACTATGGAAAAAGGTATGCCATGAAGTTTGACCACCTCCTTGCAAAATACCTCAGCGATACTCCTAGCATTATACGGATGTCGCTGAGGAATAAAGTGAGAGTACTTGGACAACCTGTCTACCACCACAAAAATAGCTTCGAAACCTTTTGATTTTGGTAACCCGGTGATGAAGTCAATCGATATATCTTCCCAAATTTGATGAGGAATGGGTAGAGGTTGTAACAACCCTCCTGGAGATGAAGCTATGTACTTCTGTCTTTGGCAAATGTCGCACCTTCTCACAAAGTCTTGTACGGTTCTTTTCATGCCTATCCAATACACATTGTTAGCGAGTCTTCTATAAGTCTTGTAGAACCCCGAATGTCCTCCCTGGGGTGTTGAGTGGAATTCCTCTAACATTGTAGGAATTAACAAGGACTTATTGGAAATCACCAACCTACCTTCATACATCAAGACACCTTGTTTGTACTCATAACCAGGCCATGCCTCCGCATCCTGTTGAACCCCTGCTATTATCCTCTGCAACCTCTCATCCTGTTGATTTTCTGTTTTAATCTGTTCTTCTTGAAGCCATCTCCATTGGTAGTTCAGGGTAGCTAACTCCCCTCTTTCATGAATTCTGGATAAGGCATCTGCTCCCTTGTTCAATTTACCTTGCTTGTACACAATTTCAAAATCATAACCCAACAATTTAGCAGTCTAGTTCTGCTGTTCTGCAGTTACAATTCTCTGCTGTAGTAGCTGTTTGAGGCTTTTTTGATCAGTTGATACTACAAATTTTCTTCCCAATAAGTATGGTCTCCAGTGCTGGATTGCTAAAACTACTGCCATCAATTCTTTTTCATATGCAGATTTAGCTAAAATTTTCACGCCAAGGGCCTTACTATAATAAGCTATTGGATTCTTATCTTGCATCAAGATCGCCCCTATTCCTCCTCCTGAAGCATCACACTCAATCAGAAAACTCTTGGAGAAATCTGGTAAGGCTAACACCGGTGCTGACGTAAGCCTCTCCTTCAACTCTTCAAAGGCTTGTTGAGCTTCCACTCCCCATTTGAAACTATCCTTCTTGGTAAACTCAGTTAATGGTCTAGCAATTTTTCCATAATATCCTGTGAGTCCTAAGAACCCTCTCGCCCCTTTGACATTCTTAGATTGTGGCCATTGAATCACACTGACCACCTTTCCAGGATCTACAGCTACACCGTACTCTGTGATCAAGTGTCCCAAATACTCTACACTCTGCTGGCCAAAAAAACACTTCTTCTTGTTAGCTACGAGGCTGTGATTAGCTAGCAAACTCAACACTTCCTCTAAATGCTTCACATGCGTTTCCTGGCTCTTGCTATATTTGAGGATGTCATCAAAGAAGACCAACACATGTTTCCTCAATAGGGAACGAAAAACATCATTCATTAGGCTTTGGAACGTTGATGGAGCATTCATGAGTCCGAACGGCATCACAAGGAACTCATAATGCCTTTCATGTGTCCTGAAAGCCGTTTTGCACACATCAGACTCCTTCACCCTCACTTGGTGGTATCCCGATTTCAAATCCAATTTCGAAAAGAACTTTGCTCCATGCAACTCATCCAACAACTCTTCGATCACCGGTATAGGGAATTTGTCAGGTACAATGATCTTATTTAAGGCGCGATAATCAATGCACATTCGCCATGTGCAGTCCTTCTTCTTCACTAAAATCACCGGGCTTGAGAACGAACTTGTGCTGTGGCAAATGATTCCCGTGGCTAACACTCCTTTACCTGCTTCTCTATTTCGTTCTTGTGATGGTGGGGATAACGGTACGGCCTCACGTTTACTGCTCCTTGTCCTTCCACAAGGTTGATCGCATGCTCTTTGTTTCTTTTTGGAGGAAGATCTAACACTGTTTGGAACACTTGATCGTATTTGCGCAATACGTTCTCCAACTCCATTTGCTGCTGGCCAGACAAAGTGTTTTTCTCAGTCTCTTTGGGTTTCGTTTTCTCTACGGTCCACAACAAATCCGGCGTATTGGGCCTGGGCTTACTCAATATATTTTGTAAAGCCACCGTTGACTTTCTGTACGCCTCCTGTCCTTTAAGAGTCACCCATTTTTTCTCACTCCAAAAACTCATTGTTTGTTGTTTCCAATTAGTAATAGTATCCCCCAATGTTTTAAGCCACTCAATGCCTAAAACCACATCAATTCCCCCTAGTTCAAAGAAATGCATTTCTGGGTCTAATTTAAATTCCCCAATACACAACTCCATTCCTCTACACGCCCCCTGTGTTGCTATTTGGAGCCCATTTCCCAATTTAACCGTCATTTGAGGTATAGTATCAACTGGCCAGTCCATTTGATGCACTAATTTATGAGAAATGAAATTATGTGTTGCTCCACTATCCACCAAAATCAATACCTCTACTCCTTGTATTGCTCCTTGGAATTTCATGGTATGATGAGTCTTATGTGCAATGTGATGCAAATTAAGTACACTCATCTCTACCTTCTCCTCTTCATCACTTTCATCCACCTCTATAGCCAAGAATTTGGTCTCATCCTCCTCATCTCCGCCCTCCTCCACAACCAAAACTCTGAGTTGTTTTTCCGGGCATTGATGCATAGGATGGAATGGACCTCCACACTTAAAGCATAACCCCTTTTGCTTCCTTTCCATCAACTCATTATAAGACAAATGTTTGAAACCCCTATCACGAGGCCCACTCTGTTTTCTTTCGTTTTGGGCCTGTTTGTCTCCTTTGAGCCCACTTCTCCACTCTTAACACCCCCATTCGACCCACTGTCTCTTCCTCTTATCATGACCCAATTAGATCCAGCTTTCCTTCCTGCTGACCCATTCTGAGCTGGATTATACCCAGATCTAGGCCGCCGATTAAAGGCTGAACCACTTCCACCCTTCACCTCCCTCTCAACAGCTCTTGTGACTTGGAGCAATTTGGTCCTGTTCATCTCTCCCATTGCCACCAAGCTACGGACCTTCCCCCTAATCTCTGTCTTCAACCCATGTAAGAAATACCCTCGAAATTGTTTTTCTGGAAGTTTCGGAATCTGAGCCGTTAAGTATTCAAACTCAGTGATGTATTCCTCAACCGTTCCCTCTTGCTTCAATTCTGTCAACTGTTCATAATCATCACCCTCACCGTGTCCTCCATACCTCTCCAACAATGCCTCTTTCAACGTTTCCCATGTCAACGCTTCTTCTCCGATCAAGGAATTGAAAAAATGAATTGTTGTTCCCTCCATACACAGTTGAGCCAAACTCACTTTCATCTCCAGTGTCGTGTCCTGGACGCGGAAATATACTTCAGCACGTGAGATCCATCCCGCTGGATCCTCACCGTCAAACGCCGGCAGTTCCACCTTCTTAACGGATTGATGATACTCTGTCATCAAAGAGTCTCCATGACGGTTGTTGACAACAGTACTCATAGGAGTCCCTTCCACTGTCAACGACTTACCCAAGCATTTCTCTAGCATTGCTATCAAATTAGCATGGTTTGTCGTCACCGAGTTCTGCACCTCGGCAAGAGTTGATCGCACCTCCGTAATCTCACTCTCTAAAGCTTCGACCCTAGCTTCCATCTTTGTAAACGCTGGTAACGTCACCTTCTTAGGTGGCATTCACTGGCTCTGTCGTCGGAATCTGGCAGGTCGGACCACTTGATACGAACCAGAAATGGAATATATGAATGTAATAGTACACACAAGCAAACAGAGAGTAAGAGAGCTTTATTATACTGAATAGAAATGGAAAAAGGTACAGAAAAGGGAATGTAACCCTAGATCTGACAAGAGCTATGCTCCTAATAGGAAGCTAGAGCCCCCTATACATACTAGTAAATCACTATAATCCAAGATAAGATCTACTCTCTCTCTAATTCCTTATATTGTGGAAACGGAATGCAGGGTGCTCTCTCCACTCAAGCCACGTCATAATTCTTGTAACTAACTAGCCACCAATTCCCTTCTTACCCTTCCTTCTAGAATAAACTTTCCAAGTTTGGGGTCCACTTGATTCTTTGTAAATCAGCTGCTCACGTGGCAATTCTTTCTCAACTAGCTGGGTCCTATCATATTTATTGGCCTTGACCTGTGACCTAAAAATTATTAGCATGTGATGATAGATGAGGCTACTTTTGTAGGCTCTGTTAACAGGTTGCTCTGCTGGAGGATTGGCAACTCTTATACATTGTGATAATTTCAGACAATTACTTCCAAAAAGGGCTACTGTCAAATGTCTCGCGGATGCAGGCTTCTTCCTTGACGAGTAGGTTTTTCTTAAAGCCATGAGTAGGTTTATCTTAACATTTCTTTCCTTTTTTTCCTACTATGGTATTTTCTAGCAAAATTTAAACTTAAAGTTGCCAAAACTACTTATATCTTATTACATTATTGGTGATCCTAGAAGGATTTGAGTTTTTTAACTGCTATTGGGATTTGAAAACCCTCGAATCTAGTGCAATGACTACTGATTTACACCTGTATGTTGTATGTTAACTTCAATGCATTATGTGACCAAGTAAATTAAGTTAGTACACCCGGGTTACATAAATTTCAGGAAGGATATTCTTGGAAATAGCACAATGAAATCTTTCTATCAGGATGTTGTCCAGCTCCAGGTAATGATGTGTTTGCTTATAGTATTCTATATATAGGGACAGCGGGAGTATCTTTATGAAGTATAAATAAATGAATACATAAAGAAAAGGTTCCGCTTATGTAAGTTGCTAATTTTCATAAATCTTGTTGTCAGGGTGTTGCAAAAAGTTTGCACAAAAAGTGTCTTTCTAAATTGGAACCATCTAAGGCAGGTTTTAGTTTCTTAACCTTGTGGCCGCACCTTTTGGTATAGTTTGTAACTATAAAAATTGAGTCATATGGTTAAGCTAAGAATAATCTGTTGTTGATTTGTAATGCAGTGTCTATTTTCATCAGAAATTCTGAAAAACATTAAGACTCCTGTTTTTCTTGTTCACCCAGCTTATGATTTTTGGCAGGTAAGCTCCCTCAGGACACTTGTTTCCTTGTTGTAAAACGTTTTTTTTTCTATGACAGACATTTGATGCAAATTATATTGTACTTAGATACACAATATTTTGGTACCTAAAGGATCAGATCCCCATCACCGCTGGAAAAGCTGTAGATTGAACATTCAAAGTTGTGATGCTAACTTGATGGATAAACTTAACAGTAAGTAAACACAATTGCTTCCATATAGACTTGTAAAGTTGTATTAGATTTTTGATCATTTTTACATCAACCTTTAACAGAAAACGCCTGTTTAAAAAATAAAATTAGTTTTTGTAATATGTGATTTGATTCAAACACCAAAAATGCAGGATTCAACTATGGCATAGGATAGTAATGATTGTTGACCTGATAGTGATATCTGAATTTAGGAAATTATCATCTATGGCTTGGATAACTAGGAGATTATCATTGTTAGGTTTCCGTGGTTCTTTGCTGAAAACTGTGAATGAGTTCCAGCAGCGTAAGGATATTGGAATGTTCATAGATTCCTGCTTTATCCATTGCCAGACTTTGATGGGGGAGACTTGGTATTCGCCTAATTCTCCAAAAATAAACGATAAGGTAATCGTTGTTTTGGCTTTTTTTCATATGCAATGGAAATCATATAAATAATAATATTTATATCAGGACATTGATCGCTTTCCATCATTGTGCTTGCCTAAAAATAATATAGTTCTATCTCTACTTTTAGCAAATCCATTTTATTCACTAGAAATTGCAGTACCAAGATTGGTTTACATTCTAGTTTTCATACTTCACTGTTATTGTTACATTCTAGTTTACATTCTAGCAAATCCCTGTCTGGTTTACATTCTAGTTTTCATACTTCACTGTTATTGTAACTACCCTTTATTGTTGTTAACATCTGGAACAGACAATTGCTGAATCCGTTGCCGATTGGTTCTTTGACCGACAAGTGGTAAAACTTATTGACTGCCCTTATCCATGTAATCCTACTTGCCATAATTTGGATTTCACCAGAGTATAATAAAGCTAAGTATCCCAATTTTCATCGCCTTTTTATCATGGATCTGCATTTGTCAAAAATCATGGACAAATATCAACTTGGATCCTCTCCTTCAATCTCCTTTTCATCCGCTCTACCTCCATCTTAATCTTACTACAGGATGGAGAGAGAAGCAGGGACAACTGAATGAGGAAATCCAAATCTGACAAATACTTCCCATTGATTGTGCTGCAAGAGTTGAGTTATTTTTTCTGATATGGCTAAATTTCAATTGCATTTCAAAGAAACTCAGAGTTGCGCAAGTGGCTGTATGAAATTAGAGTTGTTTGTTTTGTTATGTTTATTATCTGCAATGACCTGCTGAGACTATTCATTTATGGTGTAATCGGTTGTGATGAGAAAGTGAGAAGAGAGAAAAATGTAAGAGTGTGTGAAAAGAGAGAAAGAACTGCCACAATCATGCTTATACACTAATACAGAAACTAAATTTCAAGTTAGATTTCAAACTTTTAAATTGGTTTCACAAATGGCCTAATGTTCTGTTGTAGTTTGTGAAACTGTTTAAAACTGTTTGAAAAGATATATTTTTTTTAATATTTTAATTAATTTGATTATATAGAATGATCAAGATTAGGTAGAAATTATGTTTAAATCCAATTGAAATAAAGAGTTTAAAGATACTGCACTGTGATTGTAAAGATACTGCACTGTGATTATTTTAAAGTGACAAATCATAGCATATTTTAAAAATAAAAGTGTAATGTGGCAAGATACACGTCTGTCATTGGTTGACAGTGTACAAATATTTTAAACTATTGGTGTATATTTCTTTTTCTCTAAAATAAAATAGTCATCTTGATCACTTAATCAACAAACAATTTTATGTTTTTTGAAATATCCGGCTTCAAACGTTACATTATTGTTCTTGTTTACACCAATCTCCTTTAGGTTTTAGGTTTTGATTGGGAGTTTTTATAGACTATTGTTTATATTTATTACCAATAGAACTTTTTTTTAAATATTTTGTTTGAGAGTTTGGAAGGAAAAGATGAGGATTTTGAAAGGAAAAAAAAAGAAGTATAGTGGGAAGTGAATAGAACGATTTATGTAGGAAGGATTTTGAAATATTTATTTTTCTTTAAAAACTAAAATTCTTTTAATTTGGAGAGTTTAAAATTATATTGAAGGAGAGGATTGGAGGGTTTTGAATAAGTCAAATAACTTATATTGTTATAATATTAATATAATATTTTAAAAATAAAAAATTTATTAATGAAAAATGCTCTTTTATTTTTTATTTTTATTAGTTCTTGTATGTTAGCGAGTTTTTGAATTTGATCTTTGTATTACTTTTTTTGTCTGAGTTTCTATATCTCGGTTTTATGTTGACATTAGTCCTTTGAGTTAAAATTCTGTCAAAAAAAAGATGATTCGACTAACGGTACAAATGTGACAATGTTAAATGGGTTTCCATCGCTGATGTAGCAGACTATTTTTTTTTAATGCCTAATAATTTCATGTCAGTTTTTTTTTAACCCATGACCTTAACATACTAAAGGGATCCTTAACTACTACTAGATCACCCAATTCATTATATATATATATATATATATATATATATATATATATATATATATATATATATATATATATATATATATATATATATATATATATATATATATATATATATATATATATATATATATATATATATATATATATATATATATATATATATATATATATATATATATATATATATATATATATATATATATATATATATATATATATATATATATATATATATATATATATATATATATATATATATATATATATATATATATATATATATATATATATATATATATATATATATATATATATATATATATATATATATATATATATATATATATATATATATATATATATATATATATATATATATATATATATATATATATATATATATATATATATATATATATATATATATATATATATATATATATATATATATATATATATATATATATATATATATATATACACACACACACACTATGGAGGGATACAAGTGATTTATGTATGTGATTTTTATGTATGTATGGAGGTGAAACATTAGTGTAAATAATGACTGCAAGTATAAATACTGAAATACTTAAGTAATATATATCATTGTTGCAATGTAATAATTAAATGAAATGAGTGGCCTAGTTGAAAGATAATCTCTTGTAATTATCAATGTCATGAGTTTAATTCCTCTTGGGACCAAGTTTTGAATTTTTTTCACTTTAAAATTTAAGACAAAAAATGAAAAAAAACGCTTACATAGAATTCTAGAGATTAAAAAAATGGAAAATGAAAAAAAAAATGTTGCCACGTCAGCCACGTTAGACACATCATCGTTTTTGTAACGGAAGTTTAACATCAGGGACTAATCCCAAAAGGAAAATAAAATGTTAGGGACTCAAACCAAAAACAAAAAAGGAAAATAAAATGTTAAGGACTCAAACAAAAAAAAAAGATTCAGGGACCAAACTCAAAAACACGTTAACTTACAGAGACCAAAAAACTACTTAAGCCTTTTATTTTTTATATATATTTTTTTAAATATTAAAATTTTTTGTAAATTTTTTTTTTGAAATTCTGACTTTCTGTACTTTTAAAACTCTCAAAGTCTTAATGATTATTGTAGTTTTTTTTATGGTTCTCAAATAATTGTTCTTTGACTATATATGAACTTTCATTTAGTTCTGTCTATTCATCAACAACAATCACTATTTTTTATGCGATTTAAAGATAAAATGTTAGAACAACTACTGACAAAAAGAAAAAAAAATAGTAAAAACACAAATTGCAAATAATGGCCATGTTATTGACCAAATGTGCATACTCTATCACTACAATCATACTTTTGAACGATACCATAATGCTCCTCTAGCTTGACTCCTCCACCCATGCCACTCTTCAATGGCTATGAGCTATATTAAAAAACCTTTATGTTGCCAAATAAATGATACTATGACTATCACAATGTAACTGGATTCCACCTTGATCAACACCCAATTTCCTCTTGTCACCTATAAGGTCTCTTTGACAGTCAACTACTGCAAAATGATCACTCTATCCACCACTAAATATGATACCTTTTAAGTATTGAAAATCAATTTGATTACTTACTGATGATGCTTGTCTGGTTTGGACATAAACTTGAAAACTTGACTGATAGTTTGTGCTAAATCTGCTCTAGTGTAAATCGTAACAAATAGTAAACAACTAATAATACTAACGTAAATAACCTTTAACATATACTCAGTTGCATTTGTCTTTGATCATTGATCTAATGAAAGTTTAAAGTAATTCACCAATAGAGTACTCAAAATCTTTGAATTACTTATGCTAAATTTGTCTAACACATTTTCAAAATATTTTTCTAATAGAGAGACAACTTTCTAGCACCCATATCCCAGGGAAATTTCATCCCAAATTTTTTTCAGCAACACCTAACTTTTTATGTAAAAATTATTTTCCAATAAGATTTTCAATTCATTTGCATCATGTAAATGATTAAAAATGATCAACATATCATCCATCTAAAATACCACAAAAATAAAAGAATCATCATTAAGGCTACTAACATTAACACAACAAACATACTCACACATACTATAGTCAATCTTAAGCACGTATGAATCAAAGCGCTTGTACCCACTGCCTTGGAGATTATTTTAAATCATACAAAGACCACTTCAACTTATAAATTACCTTTGCTTGCCTAGTATCACTAAAATCCTCTTGTTGCTCCATGTTAATCTGCTCATCTAAATTTTTATAAAGAAATGTTCTCTTCAAATACCCATCCGCTCTAAAGGCATATCTTGTTTGGCTACCAAAGCTATTACGAACTTGATAAAATTATGTACGACAACTAAAAAAAATATAGTCCTAGTTAGTCCACTTCTAATGTGAGTACCCCTTTTGTACGCCACGGGCCTTTAAAATTTCCCTTTTTTCTTTTACATTGGGTTTTCTCCTTTACATCGACTTACACCCGACAGTTGTTTCCCCCTTAAGAAGTTGAACAAACTCTCTGTATGGTTTTTCTTCAAGAAGTCTATTTCCTCCATCATAATACCCACCCACTTATCTTTCTCCTTGATAGATACAACATCTCAAAAGGCGGACAAATCTCTAGGACTAGTAATAAATGCATAAAGCTAACAAAGTCTTCATACCCATGGCTTTCTTGTGGCATGATCCGAAGGGGGCATTCTATCACGTACAAGAGAATAATCACGTGCTACACTTAAATCTTCAAGCCAATGATAAAATTTAGTATTAGATTTTGATTTTAATTTTTCTTATGGTTCAGGTACTACCCACACATTGCTTACTAGTAATGAACCAATGTCCTTTATGCATCACCTTATTATTGGAAGTTTCCCTTTCAAATGCCGGCACATTTGTTGTGACTGTGCTTCAACATGAACTTCTCATCAAAGACAACATATATGATGATAACTATCTTTTTTGAAATTGGATCCCATAACTTGAATCCATTCACACCTTTTACGTAACCGATGAAAACACACTTCTTTAACTTTGAATACATTTTGGATCGATCTTCATGTGATATATGCATATACGTTGGACACCCTTAAATTTTCAAAAGAAGCCTATGGTGACCTGTTGATGAGACAACACACCATGTTAACCACCTTTTCCTAAAAACTCTTTGAGAGTCCAACATTTAGCCGGAAACCTTACCTTTTTAGTAAAAGGCTTATTCCTTCTTTCTGCCACACCATTATGTTAATATGTCTTCCAAATTGAATAATGCCTCTGAACATTGTGTTCCTCATAAATTTTTTAAACGTTTGAATCAGTGAACTATGTATCAAATTTTCCCGTTTGATTCTCTACCCCTGCTTTCCACAACTTGAACTTGGTAAAGACTTCATATTTCAAAAATATATTCAAATATTGTAAGAAAATCATTAGTGAAAGTCAAAAAATACTTGGAATCACCGATAAAGGCCTCTTTAGTAGACCCTCATACATGATTCCAAGTACACAATACTTTTGCACAAACCCATATTGCAAATAAGAACACCATAAATAGATTACTACTTTGAATTTCCATCATCTCACACTTACCGATTATACCCAAACACATTTCCCATGGTTTGGTTCCATCACCTTCAGACTCAATAAATGCCACATCACCTACAATAATATTTCCAATAGTTTATATATGTTACATGCATTCCTCTTTGTTCTTATCACTATAAAGGCACCCCTAGTGACCTTCATAACATCCATACCTCCATCAGACCTATAAGAAAAACCATTTCCCTGTAGAGTACTTGAGAAATTTAAATTCTTTCTCAATTCTAAAATATATTTGGCATCATTCCATGTATGCACACTATCACCGTCCATGTTAATTTTAGTTTGTCTCATTCCAGTGATATCACATGTGTAATACCCCAAATTTTGCCCTGAGATTATTAGGTTCATTTCGCATGTCATCTCATCCTGCATGGAATTTTTAACTAATAATTAATCGGTTTGTTCAGTCTGTTGGTTTTTGCAGGAAAATGGATTCTCTGTTTATCTGTTCATGGCCGCATGTCCCGGGTTAAGCAAATAAATCTCATTGGAGGAATGTAATCAGGATATTTCAGTTTGTTTGGATATATCTGTTTGAGTTTGATCTGATGGTGTGTCAGGTGTATTAATCCAGTAAATTTAGTTGGATAAATTAAAGAATTTGTTCGCTTAAGTTTATTCCGGCCTTTGGAATTAATTGGATTTAGGTGATTTGAGTTTGGTTAGATGGCTTATCCTTGGGAGTTAATCTGATAATTTTGGTCAGTTGAGTTTATTCATCTGAGTTTAATCGGAAGAAGTGCTTCGGAGAATTTAATCAGAAAGGTAGTTCTAACATCTTACTTGACATCTGGTGTCTGTGTACCAAAATTTCAATTGGTATCAAAGCAGGCATCCTGCTCTATTTAGTGTGAGCTCCAGGAAAAAGTTGTTCTGGTACTATGGAAAAGGAAGGAGGAGGAAATGTTAATAGACCCTCAGTCTTAGATGGCACCAACTATGACTATTGGAAGGAACATATGGTGGATTTCTTGAAATCTATGGATAGTAAATCCTGGAAAGCTATGACCAAGGGTTGGGAACATCATGTAGTTAAGAAAGAAGATGGGAATGATACTTTGGAGCCAGAAGAAGACTGAACTAAGGAAGAAGGTGAAACTTCCCTTGGAAACTACAAAGCTTTGAATGCCTTATTTAATGGAGTTGACAAAAACATGTTTAGGTTAATAAACACATGTACTGTGGCCAAAAATGATTAGGAAATTCTCAAGACCACTCATGAAGGAACACCTAAAGTTAAGATGTCTAGACTTCACCTGCTTACTACCAGATTTGAAAATCTAAAGATGAAGGATGATAAAAGTATTCATGACTTTCACATGAATGTTCTTGAAATAGCTAATGCCTTTAGTGCCTTGGGAGAAAAGATATCAGAAGAAAATCTAGTTAGGAAGATTCTCAGATCTCTTCCTAAGAGATTTTACATGAATGTAACAATAATTGATGAAGCCCAAAACATCAACAGCATGAGAGTTGATGAACTTGTGGGGTCACTTCAAACTTTTGAATTGACTCTTAGTGACAAACCTGAAAAAGAAGAACAAAAGTATAACTTTTGTCTCCAACACTGAAGATGAAGAGGATCAATGTGACCTGGACACTGATGAAGGAATGTCCAATGCCATTATTCTGCTTCGAAGACAATTAAACCAGGTGGTGAAGAGAATGGATAGAAAGTCAAGATCTAGTGTCATGAACTTCGTACCTAATATCAACAAGAACTATGATTCTCAAAGGAAAGAAAGAACAAAAGAAAGGTCTAATAAAAGTAAAGGGGCCCAGTGTCATGAGTGTGAAAGCTTTGGACATAATAGAGCATAATGTCCTACCTATCTCCGGAAACAACATAAGGGGCTGTCAATTGTTGCACCCCAAATTTTGACCCCTTAGATCCTCATCATCATTGTAGGATCATATTCATTTGATTAACTAACCTTAATCCAGTTCAAGTTTATCTCTATCAAGATACAGGCGAATTAGGGTTCCGTACCATCAAAATCAAGACTTCAGTGGTCCGATCAATCAATGTTTTGGATTGATTCAACTTCGAACAAGATCAAGAATACAACATTGGGTCAAGTATGAATCCAATTTGAGGCGGTCACCCGGGGTTCGAGAACAGTGCAATTTGAGACACCCGATTAGGATTTTTGACTGGAAAAAAGTCAACTGTAGTTTGACTTTTGATTCAAAGAGTATTTCAATGATGGGATAAAGGTCCATTATGCTCCTATGGCTTAGTAAATTCCATCCAAAGAGTTTCAAGTCCTTAGGATGTTCGGATCACCAACGGGCGACTCGGTAGACACCGATCGATCGAAAAGTTGACCAAAAAGTCAACTCTCCAACAATAAGGAATTTGACTTCAAGGTGTGAATGAAAAATGTTCCTTATATCATATTGCACCTCCCCATAAAATTTCATGACCATTGGATAAAGGGTTAGGAAGTAATTGCAAAAATCGGGAATTAGGGTTTCGAAAGGGGCAAAACCATAACTCCTCAACCACACATCCAATTGAGGTGGTTCTAAGCTTGTTTGAAAGGTCTTGACAAACCCTACAAAAGTCCCACAGTGGTCCATATTCAGAAAATGCATGGAATTGGAGTTATAGAAAAATCATTTTTCTAGTACAAAACACTTAGAGAAATTTCATTAAATTCTGGCCATACAAATTACCTTTTTCAGAAATTTGAAGGGTTTTTCAACCTAGTTCCATCACGAATTTGGAAATTCCCAAAACATGAAAGTTGTAGAGATACACAAGGGCTTTCTAAAAAGTGCAAGAACTCCTCAAAAGGATTTGTGAGCAGGAAGTTATGATGCATTGAAGTTGGGCCTGTCACACTTGAAATCCACTTGGTCCAACTTCTCAAAATCAGAATTTTTCATCTCTAACCACTCTCCACCCTTGGATCATGATACATTATGATATTCATATGTGTAGAGGAAGGAAATGACAGAAAAAGAGAGGTTGGGGAGAGAGAGAGATGCAAGTTGTGATTTATGGAATAAAATATTGAAATGTGTAAGAATGAGAGAGAAACTTTTCATCTCCAACTGCTGCAGCTGTGCCATCCTACCCTCTAAGCTCACCTCAGTCATTTCATGGACATCTCCACTTGATGTTTCTGATCTTTATTGAGCCATGGAGCTGATGGAAGAAGATCTTGGCAAGATTTTGTAAAAAACTTCATGAATCTCCCTCCAAAAGTGGCAAGTTACAAAGCTGGCCTCACCCTCATCTCTACTATAAATAGAGTCCTCACCCTCACTTCTTTGACACCAGAGCCATTCAGAATACACAAGTATCATAGCTCTCCTCCTCTTTCTTTCTTTGCTTGTAAGTGATTTTCAAGAAATACCAAAGTTGGTCACTTGGTACTTTTCACACCATTTTTATTTTCCTCACTTCCAACACTCCCACAACCATCCCTACACCTTCTAAATAACATATAGAAGGTGTACAACCCATCAAACCATCAAAAACCTAAAAAAACCAAAAAGTCAAACTAATCACCACCATACTTTGACCAAAGCCACTAAAATGACCAAAACTCATTCCATATAGATTCTTGCCATTTTAATCCCTCCAACACCTCACCAACATCATTACTCAACTGTCCAAACCCCTAGCAACACTTGGATACTTTTATTTTGACACTTAGCCTCACAAGTGATTTGTTACTTAAAGTTGAAGAAAAGTCTCAAGGCCAAGGTGTGGAACACAAATCTCTGGGTTTCTAGGAGTATTTCTTTGCTTGTTTAAGTTCATCATCACAGGTATGTAGTGTCTAAACTCATCCCATCCGTTATCATGACAAAAAATTCATTGCTGCTCATTATTGCTTATGATATGCACACATACTGTCAATGTTATGCACTATTGCTGTCAAATATTTGTAAGGCCAATACCATGTGAAATTGCTGTTGAAATGTTATTAAGGTAGTATGCATTTTGTTACCTTTGTAAAGGTGTATTGTTGAAAACTTGTTAAGTTTATACTGTTGACATTATTATGTTGAAGTTCTCACCAAAACCTGTTTGGATTCTAAAATCTGCTAGTAAAAAAGGTTAGGTTAGATGCTGTAATGTTAGGCATTGTTATGTTTGACACTATACCATTTGTAATGTTTACCTTTATGTTTGTTTAGACCTGGCTATTATGTGTTGGATTGTTGGGTAACTGCCACTAAGGCAGCAGAGGTGTGATATCACTTTTATGTTGGTATTATTGCTGAATATTTTGCCTACTATCTTAAGAGTTTGTGAACAATTTAGACTAGTGGTTATAAGATTATCATCCACAGTTGCTACCAGGTTTTGCTATAATCAAGATTTTCATTTTGTAAGAGTTTGGCAACTCATGGCCTGATCACTGTTATAGGGTTGTACTGTTGGTTTTGTTAAAGAAACAGTTTCCTTTGGTTTAACTGATTAAGAGAAGTTTGGTTATTTTTGTTGAGCATCTTTTTAAGTGTTCTAGGCAACAGGGTTGAGTTTAGCGTGGTAGGACTTTTCGGGCTCTCCCTGTTGATGTTGTTTCCTTTGTTGCAGAGTTGTTACCATTGATTAGTAAGAGATGTCTTGGACTTAGTTTGGTCTGTTGGCCATAGGTTTGTGGAAGGGTACAACATTTAAGAATCAGATCTACATTTGCTTTTTGCTTAGAAGCATTTCAGTTTTAGTAAGTGGGTCTAGTGAGTGTCTCAAATTATTGGAATGTACTGATAGGTTGCCTTAGGGAGGTCTGCTGGAGGCTTTAGGTTGGCTGAGTTTGGTCAACACATTTGAAGCAAGCCATGAGGTTTGAGGTGTTAAGGTTGAGTAAGATCTCAGGGTGTGCTTTGGAGTTGTTGTCTGATGCTGTTAGTTTATTTCAGGCCAGGTTTTGATGACCATTTGATGTTGAGCTTTGGTTCAGTGCTGTCAAAGCCTTGACCATATTTGTTCAATTATTAAATAGCTGTTGGCATTAGTGGCTGCCATTTGTAGAGAATTAGACTAGGTTATTTGAAACTATTTAAATTGGTGTTTTGCTTATATTAAACATATGTCTGCTTTCTGTTTACCTCTGAAATATGTTTGTTTGTTTTTGTTTTCAATAAAAAACCATTCTTAATCATGTTTCCATGTTGAAGATTTTTTGTTGGCTGTTGGAAATGTTTTTGAATTAGTGATGATGTTAATGAAATTCTTGTTAGAACTCATTGCATACCATATTTGTGTCATGCTCAGATGCTTGATTGATGTAAAATACATTGTTTATGATCTTTGAAATTCAGAAGTGCATTTTCACATCATTTTCACCACTAGTTGAAACTCACATGTCAAACTCTTGATTTTGTTGTTTTTGATAACACCACCTGTTAGGACACTTTCCATATCATGTTCATGTCTTGTCTAAACCATTTCCCACTACCAATTGTAACTGTCTTGGACTGTTGGTTAGATTTGCCTTTAAATGCATCATATGCATCATCAACCGGGTTTCAAAATGGAGGCATATATTGTGAATGATGATTGCATTATCATACTCCTCATAATTTTCTGATGAATCTACATATAAATTTTATCTCAATCCATGGAGAAATGAGAAAGATACATGTGGTTTTGCAAATCCTTTGTTTTGGCTCTCTTGTTTGCCCAGTTTGTGAAAGAGGTATACTACATATATTTTTTGGGGTGGGATAATCAATGGATGTATCGCCACCCCAGTGGTTATTGCCTTGCCATTAAAACGCCCATCATGCCTTGTGTCCTGGGTTCGAGCCCCAGCGAGGCATTTTTGCTTCAATGTTTTTTTTTCTTTTCTCATATTTATTTTTTTATTCATTCTTTTCCTTTCCATAGCAGCACGCGCATAGTGCTCTAGTGGTTGTTGTATATGTTTGTAAACATAAGGGCCTGGGTTCAACTCCCAGCTTGGCCCTTTCTCCTTTTTATTATTTTTGTTTATTTGATTTTATTTGTCATAAATCACCTCAACTTCAAATATTCATAACTTGTTCATCTTTCATCTTTTTTAACTCATTCTTTTTGCAAACTCTTCATTGTGATGTCTAGTTTTGTTTGGTGGATTGAAATCTCATGATTATTTATTTTAACAATGCTTTTGTTTTCTTGTTAGTAGATCCACTGTTAGGTCGTCACCTTACGTCTCGATTTAAATTCCCCTCATGCCATGTTTATTTTTCTTGTAAGATTTATTGGTATTTATTTATGGTTCGTCAACATGTTGAGATTTCATCTTTTATTAGTTGTTACCATGAATATTTATACCTCCTAAATTACGAGGCTAAACTAATTTAATTGTGTGATTGTTATCTAGGCATAGTTTTTGTTACACTTTGAGTTTGTAACATGATTGCTTCCAAATTGTTATTTGTTTTACATGGTTGTTACCTTCATCATGCTTTCAATCTTTGTCAAGACATGCTTATTGTAACATGCTTACCATGCTTGGTTGTAACCATTCATCTTACTTAAAGTACTTGCTCATTGTAATGTGTCTGTTCATCCTTGATTATAATCATGTCTTCTATATTCATCATGTTTGAATGTTTATGCTTTGATAAGTATTTATTCCCCAAGTGATGGAATTCTTTAGTCCTCATCCAAGTCGCCTCCTCCCCTTCCTTCCAAAGGAAAAGTCTCTCCATTGACCCTTGTGTCATGGATAGCTTATTACCCTTTTGACTTTGTAAAGTCATCTTGAATCTTAGTTAAGATTAGAACCCATAAGCCATTAGACTTTTCTTAAGTCTAAAAGACCCACCTTTACTAGGAGTGTTCCTCAACTAGAACCCTAGGTTAGAGTTTGTTTAACTCTATGTAAGAATCATAGTGATGATTACTTATTCCCCTTTGAGAGTTCAACGTAGACATAGAGAGTTGTGGAAAACTCTACACAAGCATTGTTATGTTTGTTCCCCTTTGAACCTTGATCATAATCAAGTGTTCTTCATCCCTTGTGAGGTGAACTACGATTGCTCTGATTCTATCCTAGTTAGGATACGTAGGCAGAGGACGCAACATCTTTGCGAGCAAACTTAGAAACTATCTTTAGGTTTTAACCTACACCCTTTACCCAATCCCAAACCTTAGAAAACATTTAACAAACTTAGCATGCAAACAAACAAAATGTTCCCGTAGAGTACTACGAATATTTAGGATGTGAAATACCTACCCTATGCATAACCAACCCCCGATCCCCGAATCTCTTAGCGTTGTTGTTACATCGCGCAAAAGGTTCTTTCTTTCTTTAAACCTTTCCTTTGGATAAATTAAAGTCTGGTTGTGAATTTAAGCATTAAGATTCAAGTTAATCAATAGCTTGGTATCACGATTCTCACCGCAACAGAAATGGCGACTTCACTGGGGAAACCTTTTTTTGAGGGTTTAGCCTATTTTGTTTAATTGCATGCTATATTTGTAAATATTTGCTTAACATGTATATTTGTCAATATATTTGTTTGTATGTTGGGTATTGGGTGCTTTGAGTGGTGAGACGGTCCTATACCCGAACTTGAGTGAAATTATGATAGGATGGTGGTATATTTAAGAAGGCTTATAGGGAGTTGATTCCCGACCAAGCTAACTTGAGAAACCACCGCTCAGTGTAGGCCCTCTTGAAAGTTTTAGTATTATTGATCGAGTATTCGTGAAAATAATGCTACTTTCAACGAAGGAGCCCATGACACTGTGGACTTTTAGATTACATTCTACCCCACTTTGGCCTTATTAGGACGTAGTGCGATAGCTATAAGGAAGTATTTCCGAAATAGTTGATACGCGATACTACACTCAGACGAGATTCTCTTAAGAATATTATCGATTACCAAGTGATTTGGGAAGTTGATAATATCCGAAAGATGGGTTGATGACTCTGGGAACTTTGTAGAACCCGTTCGGCAGGTACAATCAATCCATAGTACAATCTTTGGGGATGGGTAGACCCTTGGACTCATGCTTGATCTTAAACCTAAACCTGTGTTGTGTGCATATGCATCTTGTTTGTGTTTGTGCATTCATATCATCATGTCATCATATCATCATATGGTTTCATGGAACTCAGACTTTGTTGTTTGTAAACATCAGAGGTCGTCATGAACAGTGAAAGAAAGAAGACTTTGAAGTACACTTACAAGGGTTTTAACCTAGATGACTTGAAAAGGTTGAGCACCTTAGTAACAGATCCAGAGGGATTTCAAAGCCGATATGGAAAGCTGTTGCTACTCTTGAAGATGAAGATGGATAGTGGACTTCTTTCTACTCTCCTCCAGTTTTATGACCCGCTCTACCACTGTTTCACATTCCCTGATTATCAGCTAGTGCCCACGCTAGAAGAGTATTCCCAGTTAATTGGGTTGCCTATTCTTGAAGATTCTCCTTTTCCGATTGCAGAGAAGGACCCTAAAGAGCAGGACATCGCCAAAGCTACACGTTTGGGAGTGGATGATATAAAAAAGAATCTGATTACAAAAGGGGGAGTCTTTGGGTTAAAAGCAGAATTCTTGGTTGAGAAAGCTCAGTATTACACAGATCATTTAAGCATGGATGCATTCGAGGCTATCCTTGCCTTACTCATCTATGGTATATTCTTGTTTTCAAGCTTTGAGAATTTTGTGGACCTCAATGCCATCAAAATTTTCTTGAAGAAGAATCCTGTGCCTACCTTGTTAGCAGACACGTACCATTCTGTTCATCTGAGGAACTTCCATAATGGAGGAATGATCACTTGTTGCGCTCCTTTATTGTACAAGTGGTTCACTTCACGCTTACCCAAAGCCAATGCTTTTTGGGATCCAAAGAAAGGATGGTGGTCACAAAAGATCATGGCTCTTACCCATTCCGATATTGATTGGTATAGTCGTGATTATGATGGGACAATGATTATTGACAGTTGTGGGGAATTTGGCAATGTACCTCTCCTCAGCATTAATGGAGGGATCAGCTACAATCTAATACTCGCCCGCCGACAACTGGGATACCCTCTAAAGGACAAACCCGAAAGTGTTCAAGTAGAAAGCATCTTCTTCAAAGAAGGGGAAGATAGTCAAGGATTAAAAGAGAAAATTCTAGAAGCTTGGAACCGTCTACACAAGAAAGGAAAGAAAGATCTTGGAAGACTCAACTGTGTTTCTTTGGAACCCTACCTCCAATGGGTTCGGAAAAGAGCCGTCACACCAAGGATGTCGTATCCTAAACAAGAGCCTATGGCCTTAAAGGAAGAACGCTCGTTGGTCTTCATGTCTGAAGAAGAAAAGTTGAAAATTGCTTTGGTCAAAGCACAACAAACTGAAGAAGCTTGGAAGCACAAGTATCAGATAGTCATTGAAGAAAATGCGGAGCTCCAGAGACAACTCCAGTTGAAAGATGAAGAAATCCTCTCTTGTAAGAAGAGGAAAGCACTAGAGGAACCTTATGAGCCGCAGTCTAATCCATGGAAGATAATTGTGGACAGACTCATCATTGAGAAGACTCAGATGGAAAGAAAGATCGAGAAGCTCAACCTCAGGCTGCTAGGAGAACCTTGATAGGATTCACCTAGTTTGTTTAGTTAAAACTCTTGTAAGAGGAAACAATGTTTTGTAATCCGTTCTGTTAATCAATGAAATGATGACTTCTGATGTTCAGAAATATCTGAGTTCCATGACAATTATTTACATTTTGCATTTGCACTTCTTCTAACCATTCAAGGAAATTCATCTTTTTCTTTACAGGCAACAACATGGTAAGAAGAGACATGCTTCGAGTCCCGGATCTGAGATTGGGCCATCTAAGAATGTTAACCAGACTTGTACGAAACCCTGCTGCTTTCATAGCCAAATATGGGGACCTATTGCCATTAATAAGCACTCCGATCAATGAGCCCATGTTGCAAGCCTTGGTGGAATTCTATCATACAACTTACCACTGCTTTGTGTTTCCAGATTTTCAGCTACTCCCGACCCTCAAAGAGTATAATGCTTACTTAAAGATCCCATGGACTTTTACGTTCCCTTATGGAAAACCAAAGAAGAAGGACTTAGCTAAAGCCCTGCATATCAAGCTGGAAGACTTACCACCAATGAGGGCGAAAGGAGGGTGGTATGGAATGGATGCCGGGCCTCTAATGGAGATGGCCGAGTATCACTATGAAAGCAGAAATCTGGGCATTTTTGAGGCAATTTTGGCACTACTAATATATGGACTATATCTGTTCCCAAGCAGTTACGAATTCATCAGCGAAGAAGCAATCCGCCTTTTCATCCTCAAAAATCCGGTCAACACAATATTGGCTGATACTTATGTAGTCATTCACCGTTTCGCCTTGTATGATTGTGGACGATTCTCATGTTGTCTTGCACTGCTCGACCGATGGTTCACTTCTCATCTGCCAAGGACCCATATCCTTTGGAGGCTGCCTACCAAAAGCGCATGGGTTTCTAAACTTGTCACTCTCAGACACCATGATATCACATGGTATGACACTAGCATCGGTGACCAAGCCATGATTTCCAGTTACGGAGATTTCCCCAATGTGCCTCTCATTGGGATAGAAGGGGTGATCACTTATAATCCTATTCTCGCTCGGCGTCAACATGGGTATCCTACCGGGCCCGAGCCTGAACCAGAACTGTTGAGGCCTCGCTTCTGTGAGACAGGTCGCAACCAAGAACTAGAAGAAAATGCTCAATACGCTCAAAGAGATCCACACCTTGTGGGCCCAACTCCAATAGAGAATGCAAGTTGTTTAACCACCAGGGGGTACCTGCTATGGTCAAAGGAAATTGCCTTAATCATGTTCTACACTCATGACTATGAGATAACCATGGAACCTGAGGTCCCCGCAACTAGGGAAGAGATAAGATACGCTTTGGTTAAAGCGCAAAGAGAAAACGAAGACCTGTGGGAGATCATCCGCCAGGATCAAGTTCATGTCAGAGTCCAAGAAGGAGAAGGGTCGTCTTGTTAGATTGATTTTTGTTTCACCATTTCCCTGCTTTCCCTAAAAAAGGATTGAAATCCTGCTTGTTGCATTTACTTTTATTGTAAGAAAAGTCTTGCTTTTTAGCAAAGGCCACTCTATTGTAATAGATTTCCAGCTATCAAATGAAAAATGCTTTTTAAGCATGTCGTTACGTGTTGGTCTAAATTTTTGTTTGTAAACGAAACTTTTGAGTTTCCTTGAATGGTTTATGCATCCGCATTTGCATGTCATCCTACATCAGTCCTGCATTCGGGGTTCCACAGCTCATCTTTTGTTCTTGTACAGAAAGAGAGAAAGGAGATAAGGAGTCACGCTGAGTACCCACAGATACAACACACGGTCCAAGCTCAAAAGAAGATGGCAGATAACGATCAAAGGTTCGATCAAATGGATAATGAAATTGAAGGAATCAAATGGGACGTCAACCAGATCCTGGAAGCCCTCAACGTAATCAAAGCAAAAATGGATACACAACCTACAGTGATCTCCGAAGTTGCCACAGCAGCAGCCAATGTCACAATAGCTCCTGTTACTTCAGCGGAGTTTCCTTATGGCATGTCCCGGGATTTTGTGCCACCTTTCAACAACATGCAGTCTTCAGGTCTCAATCCGTTGTTCGACTCAACAATCAGAAACCCCATTTTTACTCCAGCAGGTGGACCCACCACAGTACGACCAGTCTTCGCCAATCAACAGCCAATCTTTGATATACCCGATGGATCTGAAGCTGAGGACGAAAAACACGAAAAGTTGAGAGTGGAGATGGACATCATGACCATGGATTTATACAGCTGGCGCTGTCACTTCCACGCTCCATCAAAAAATGAAGTTTGTTGTGAATGACCAGCTAGTCATTGTCCATGGAGAAGAAGACTTAATGGTGAGCAACTTGTCATCTTTTCGGTATATTGAGGCTGATGAAGACTCTCTCGAGACAGCTTTTCAAGTGCTAGAAATAGCTCACGCTGTTCTAGTTGATGAATCAGACATAACCCAAGGGCCATCATTTACCTCTGCTCAAAGTATTAAGGCAACACTGAAGGCCGGAGTCCCACTGGGATGGGGAGAGGTCATCAAAGTCAATGCTCGAGCCAAGAATGATCGACAAGGGTTGGGTTACAAACCAACTCCGGAAGGCGAGCCAGAAGAAAGCACCATGAAGAGGAAGTCCTTAAAAGAGATATTCACCAGTGGCGGCGTGTAAGTCAATGCCATTATTGCTGAAGATGAGGACGGTAATCTGGATCGTCTAATAACTAGAGGAGGAGGAGCGTTGCGCAATTAGGAGGCTGTGGAAGTTCCCATCTTTTTACCTTTAGAGTAATTCATTCTGCTTGTTAGCTTTGTGTTTTTCTTTAAAAATTTCCTAGTCTTGCCCAAGACCTGCGAATTATTTTGTATTGGGCCACTTTGCAAAAATTGAAAATCATTAATGAAAAAGTGTTTTTGTTAAAACTCTCGTTATTTGTTTTGCGCATCACTTTCACTCTTTTTTGAAAAAATGGCAATCTCTTTTAAAAAAAAATATAATAATAAAAACAACCCTTCATCTGCATGTCTGTGTGTAAGTGCCTGATTGTTCCTAAATAAAACATGCAGAATACCCCCATCAACCACAGAATCCTATGATCATTCGGTTCCTTCTACTAGCGGTTCATTTGTCTTTCAAGCTGAAGAAGAGAACGGAGAAGAGTTAGAAGTCCCAGAAGAGTTAAAGAGAATGGCTGAATACGAAGATGATTATATCCAACCCCATAAAGAGCAGACGAAAGTCATCAACTTGGGGTCAGAGGAGGACAAAAGAGAAGTCAAGATTGGGGCATCATTAAGGCTAGAAATCAAAGACAAGCTGATAACAATCCTCAGAGATTTTGTTGACGTATTTGCTTGGTCCTACCAAGATATGCCAGGGTTGGATACTGACATTGTCATGCACAAGCTCCCCCTGAAACCAGAATGTCCTCCGGTCAAACAAAAGCTTCGCAGGTCGAGACCAGACATGGCGCTTAAAATCCGAGATGAGGTCAAAAAGCAAATAGATGCCGGCTTTCTAGCAGTATCCAAGTATCCAGAATGGGTGGCAAACATTGTACCGGTCCCAAAGAAGGATGGAAAGGTCAGGATGTGCGTCGACGACAGGGATCTAAATAAAGCAAGTCCGAAGGATGATTTCCCGCTACCACATATTGACACTTTGGTGGATAACACAATAAGCTTTGCAGTGTTCTCGTTTATGGATGGATTTTCTGGTTATAACCAGATAAAAATGGATCCAGATGACATGGAGAAAACAACTTTCATCACACCATGGGGCACCTATTGTTATAAGGTAATGCCTTTTGGTTTGAAGAACGCAGGGGCAACGTATCAGAGAGCTATGGTCACACTCTTTCATGATATGATGCACAAAGAAATCGAGGTGTACGTGGATGATATGATTGCAAAATCCCAAAGTGAAGAAGACCACTTGGATCATCTGCTGAAGCTATTCAAGAGACTCCAAAAGTATCAATTGAGATTAAATCCAGCAAAATGCACCTTCAGAGTTCGCTCAGGCAAGTTACTTGGTTTCATCGTTAGTCAGCGAGGAATTGAAGTAGACCCTGACAAGGTTAAAGCAATCCAGGAGATGCCTGCTCCCAAAACTGAGAAACAAGTTAGAGGCTTCCTTGGACGTTTGAATTACATCTCCAGGTTCATCTCCAATCTGACTCCTACCTGCACACCGATCTTCAAGTTGTTACGAAAAGATCAGACGGTGGTATGGAATGAAAATTGTCAGGCTGCGTTCGAGAAAAGCAAGCAGTATTTGCAAGAACCTCCAGTGCTGATTCCTCCAGTACCTGGAAGGCCTATGTTCATGTATATGACAATGTTAGAAGATTCGATGGGCTGTGTCTTGGGCCAGACTGATGAGTCAGGGAAGAAAGAGCATGCAATCTATTACCTAAGCAAGAAGTTCACTAATTGCGAGAGTCGTTACTCTCCCCTGGAAAAAGCTTGTTGTGCGTTAGCATGGGTTGCCAAACGTCTGAGGCAGTACATGATTTGTCACACTACGATGCTGATTTCTAAGATAGACCCCATCAAATACATCTTTGAGAATCCAGCTCAAATAGGAAGATTAGCCCGATGGCACATGCTCCTATCAGAGTACGATATCCAGTATGTCACTCAAAAATCCATCAAAGGGAGCATCTTGTCAGAACACCTTGCAGAGCATCCTATGGAGGATTATCAACTGCTCAAGTTCGATTTTCCTGATGAAGATGTGATGTATATTCAGTGCACGGAACCGGAGCCTGGTCCAGAGGAAGGTCCCGAGCCGGGATCCCGTTGGGAGATGATGTTCGATGGAGCGTCAAACAAAAATGGACATGGCATCGGAGCTGTTCTGAAAAATCCAACTGGAGGGTACACTGCGGTCACAGCCCGACTTTGTTTCTCCTGTACAAACAACATAGCAGAGTATGAAGCCTGCATCCTAGGATTGGAGGCTGCCATTGACCTCCGTATCAAAATCTTTGAAGTAATTGGTGATTCTGCTTTGGTGATATACCAACTCAAAGGAGAATAGGAAACCAGAGATGAAAAATTGATTCCTTATAAGACCCACATCTTAGAGATGGCTGAATATTTTGATGAAATTACCTTCAAGCACGTACCAAGGGCAGAAAATCACATTGCCAATGCGTTAGCCATGATGGCATCCATGTGGAAAGTCCAGTTTGTCAACGAGGCACCTCTGATCCGCATCGAAAGAAGGACAGTACCCGCATACGTCATGGCAATAGACGAAGAATCTGGGGAGAAGCCATGGTTTCATAATATCAAGAATTTCCTTCAAAACCAAGAGTATCTCGCTAACGCGTCCACAATTGACAGAAGAGCAATACGAAGGTTGTCATCTAAATTCTTCATCAACAACGACATCTTGTACAAAAGAAACCATGACATGGTCTTACTCCGATGCATCGATGAAAACGAGGCAAATCTCATAATGACCGAAGTACACGAAGGAACCTTCGGCACCCATGCAAATGGCCACGCCATGGCTAAGAAAATCTTAAGAGCGGGTTACTTCTGGTTAACTTTGGAGACGGATTGCATACTCTTCGCTCGAAAGTGTCATAAATGTCAAGTTTATGCTGATAAAGTGCATGTCCCTCCACATCCTCTCAATGTGATGACATCACCTTGGCCTTTTGCAATGTGGGGCATAGATATGATCGGAGCAATAGAGCCAAAAGCTTCTAATGGCCATCGCTTCATCCTTGTCGCAATCGATTATTTCACCAAATGGGTGGAAGCAGCGTCATATGCAAATGTGACGAAGCAAGTGGTTGCACGCTTCATTAAAAAGGAGATCGTCTGCCGATATGGTATCCCTAACCAGATCATCACTGACAACGGGTCGAATCTGAACAACAAAACAATGAAGGAACTTTGTGACGATTTTAAGATCAAACATCACAACTCGTCCCCTTACAGACCTAAGATGAATGGTGCAGTTGAAGCTGCAAACAAAAACATCAAAAAGATAATGCAAAAAATGGTCGTAACTTACAAAGATTGGCATGAGATGTTACCATTTGCTTTGCACGGCTACCGAACATCAGTATGCACTTCGACAGGGGCAACTCCTTTTTCCTTAGTGTACGGGATGGACGCTGTGCTACCCATTGAAGTCAAAATACCTTCCTTGAAGATCTTGGCGGAAGCCAAGCTGGATGAAGACGAGTGGATAAAAGAAATATTTGATTCTTTGAATCTCATCGACGAGAAAAGAATGACGACCATGTGCCACAGTCAAATCTATCAACAAAGGATGGCCCGAGCGTTCAACAAGAAGGTTCGTCCCAAAGAGTATAGGGAAGGAGAGCTTGTGCTTAGAAAAATCCTACCTACAAAAAAAGACATGCGTGGCAAGTGGATGCCCAACTATGACGACCCTTTCGTTGTGAAGACTGTTTTCTCCAGAGGATCTCTGATTCTCGAGACTATGGATGGCGAACCACTCAAGTATCCCATCAACTCAGACGCAATAAGAAAGTACTACGCTTGAAACAAAATACATAGAGGGAGGATTCTAGTACCTCGACAAGACGAAAGCCCAATATTTGAAAGATGACAGACGCTGGGGCAGACTCCTGTACAGAATATTAGAAGAAAGGTCAACGCTTGTTGTTCTCGTTAGAAGCGGCAAAGCAAGTGAACTGGCAGTCGGAAGGACCGGATTATTAGGGGATTCTGTAACCTTTTCTGTTGCCATTTTTCAAAACTTATAAAAATTCCCAAGGCTTTGCCTTTTGTAAAGTTCTTGTCTATCAATAAAATCAGTTTTTGGCCAAATCATTGTTATGATCTGCTATTTTTGTTATGCAATTTCACTTATTTGTTAATAAGAAATTTCATGAAAGCAAAGTGTTTTGAAAAACTTAAGTCTTGTTTTAAAAGGAAAGCACAATTTGACAAAATGATTGAAAAGTTCTAAAGGTAATATGATGATATTACACAGTTCTTGAAGTTGTGGAAATCGCTGTTGTCGCTTGCGCGAAAATAAGGTGCCGGCATGACAGAAGAGTCGCCACCTTTCGTTATTTATCCCTCAGAGCGGGAAAGGAAACGATCGGAAAAAACCTGACGAATAAGGGTAAGACAAGGTCATCGCAACCATTGTCTGGGTTCGGGAGTCGGTTACGCAAGGGGAAGGTATTAGCACCCCTCACGTCCGTCGTACTCGACGGGATCCTCGCTTGTTTGTTTACTTGGACGGGTTGGTTATAATCTATCTACCTATCAAGGCTGGCTGAAAAAGAAAAGAAAAATGACTCGGCAAAGCATCGCGCTTTATGCCTACGTATTCTCGTCTGGGAATGAGAAATCAGAGTCAACGTAGTTCGGCTAACTACGGGATTATGGGGGGAAGGTTGCTCGCTAGGACATCGCATCCTATGCCTACGTACTTTCATCTGGTATGAAAGATCAGAGCAAACGTAGTTCGGGAAACTACGGGATAAAAAGGCTCAACTAGGAGGGAGACTATCAAGTCCTACTGTTATCATGCCATGGATTCATCCTATGGTTGAGGTTTGAACAGGGAACTCCTAGATGTTGTCATGCATAGGTTTCAACCTAAAAGTCTATCATCAGATCCTTATCAAAGGAAATGAGAGTCCTAAGGGATCATGTCAATGATACACAGAAACAGACAAAAGCATCAGCTTTAACAGTAAAATGCATGCAATGCAAGTGAGGGAGGAAATGTGTGTGGGACTTCAGCCTCCACAAGCTCGTCTCGACCTCAAGCCAGTCATGAAATAACAGCAATCATACTGAAGATAAACAACATACTATCAAGCAATGACAGATAAAGGAAATGAAGTTGCCATCAGGCAAACAAAACACAAACTTGAGAAAGAATCAAAGAGTCTACTCTCTAACCCTAATCCTAATCACAGAATCTAATCAAATCTAAGCAAAGCCCTAAAGCAAAACCTAACCAAAAGAAATCAATCCCAGTCTTCAAGCTTCAGAACAAGCTTACCAAAGAAAGGGAGCTAAGCAAGCAGACTCATAGTGTCTTCCTCAGGAAAGCACTAGGAGGTGTATACTCAGGAATCATATCCTATGTGGCTCAACCACTGTGATCAGTTTACATTCCTCCTCAGGAGGAATTAAACTCACAAGCAGGCTCCAACATCACTGGATATTTAGGAAATCCTATCTGAACTAGCGGAACTAAATGAATAGACCCATAGGACCTTCCTCAGGAAAGTACTAGGAGGCTTCCACTTAGGAGTTGTATCCCATGTGGCTCAACAACATGTGATCAGTTTACATTCCTCCTCAGGAGAAATTAAACTCACAAGTTGGCTCCAACATCATTGGATACTTGAGAAATCCTAGACAAACTAAGGGAACTAAGTGAATAGACCCATAGGACCTTCCTCAGGAAAGTACTAGGAGGCTTCCACTTAGGAGTTGTATCCCATGTGGCTCAACAACATGTGATCAGTTTACATTCCTCCTCAGGAGAAATTAAACTCACAAGTTGGCTCCAACATCATTGGATACTTAAGAAAGAGGTGAGAAGGAAGGATGAAAGTCATTCATAGTGCCTTCCTCAGGAAAGTACCATGAACTTCCTTCAAGCTTCAGGATCTCAAACCTCACAGACAGGGAACAAGACAAGCTCTGGGTCTCTGAATCTTGATCTACAATCTTCTCTTCATGATGCTCTCCATCAAAGTCTTCAAGGCAACACAAGCCCCTCAGCAAATTCCTCAGAATGAACCCCAAAGATGAACAGATAACCACAGAGGGGACAAAATCAACAGGAAACTTCAGAAAATACCTAAAAATACTAAACTAATGGGGAAAAATCCAACAATTATTCACAAGGGTCCTCAACACCTACTCATAACATCTACAAAGGTCTCTACCTAAAAATCAAGATAAAACTCAATCAAAGAAAGGGATTCATCACCTAAACACCATCTAAACCCTAATCAGGATACCCTAAATCAACCCTAGTTAAACTAATCAAAATTTAATTCTAAAAATCTAGAAAAAATCCTATGGGGAGCTATGATTCATCATCTAATTGCATAAAAAAGAATGGATTAAAAACCCTAAGGTAAGGTTCTAAAACAATTCCTACAAAATCAAATACCAAAACTAAACAACATAAAAGCTATTCATTTGGAAAATCTATTAAAAATATTAAACCTAAAAATAAAATCTCAATTTTATTTTTATAATTTTCTACACATTTTCATCTACTCATAGGAAAAAAAAGAATTAAAAAAGAATTAATTTCCAATTTTTAATGAATTTTACAAAACAGAGAAAATAATAAAAGAAAATTAAAAGAATTAAAATGAATAAAGGGAGGGGGGGTGTATACAGCAACGCGCGCTAGTTAAAATGCATTGGGCCATAAAAAAGGGGGGTGCGAAGAGAAACTCTGGGCCCAGAAGCGGTTTAATGAAACGACCGCGTTTCATTAGATTTTGAATCTTCCCTCTCTTTTCAGACTTAATCTCAGCCATCGGATTGGAAGAATTTGTCAAATATTGAGACCCATCCAAGGGCGCTCCTTCATCGTCTCCATCAAAACCTAGGGTTTGCAGAACCCTCCCTCATGCACTCACACCTTCGAGCCTCTCTAACTCTCTCCACACGCCACGGCTTGCCACGATTTAAAAACAAGAAATGCTCTACTAAATGAGCTCTACACAACCATACGTACAGTTTCTCTTAATTCGCCCTAGATAGCCCTAACAGAGGGATTGAAGATCCTGGTACAACCATGGTTCAGAATTTTAACCTGACATCAATCTTCATTAAACTCAAAACTAAAGCTACAAACTTGCTCTTGATGTTATCCTGGTCACTCTAACCTAATTTATGCTACCTAAAACTCATTAAACAGCCGGTTATGGAAGATTAAAGATTCATGGCTCTGGTGTGAAACCTCACAAATCTTGCTCTAACTCTTGGGAAAGAATCCTCTACCCTAGTGAATCACTTCTATGCCTAAGAAACTAACTAACACTGCATAATTTAAGAGATGGAGAGTGAAGAAAAAACCTGCTAAGTAATGATGGTATGTGATGCTAGGGCACGATTCCAAGCTTGCAATTCACTCACAATGATCCTTCAATGGAGATATGCCTTCTGTTTGCAAGGATCTTGAAGAAGATGGCTGGTAATGGAAGATATCTTGGATTGCTTCAACTTGAAGAAATGGCTTCAATGGCTATCTCTCCCTCTCTCTCTTCTGACTTGGCTCAAGTTTCACCAACCTTTAACACTTTCTGATGCACTCTTTATATATCAATTGATGGATGCTTCTAGATTCATCTAGAATGGCGTGGAAACTTCATGAAAGTCTCATGTGATGATAAGTTGGATTTCTCATATACCATATGCTATGCCTTGCAATTCATTGCCAAATTCTCCTTACATGAGTTATTGAGTGTGGATGAGTGAAAAACAAGTGCATTTTTGGCTTGTGTAGGGTTTTGCAAAGTTGCCCTCTTATGCAAGCAACAAATTTCCAAAGGAACCTCATTTTTTAAGCCTCAAATGAAAATTCTATTTAAACCAAAGTTCTTAAAATGGTTTTTTCAATCAAAATGATATATTGGATGACCTATTTTGGATTTGTGGATCTCCCAAATCACTTTCCAATTTCAACTTTTCAAAGTTATAAGCCATTTTTAGTTCATTTTTGACCAATCATGGAATTTCATGCTATGAGCTTTTTCAACAATTTGTGACCTTCTTTCTAGACTTAAAATCACATTTTGAGCAACTTTCATGTTTTGAGTTTTTCCATTTGAGGCTTGGAAATAGGAGTTTTAGGCATTGGCTAAAATGACCTATAACTGACAAATGACCAAAATACCCCTGCCTTGTTCAAACCATAAGTTGAGTTCCACAAATCCAATCAAGGACTTCTACCACTCAAATTAAAGCTAAGAAGATCCTCTTCAACATTCATGTTGACCAAGAAACCATAGGAATCAACCTACTAGGGCAAAAGTTGTCTGCAAGTTGGGTGACTTTCAAGGACCCAGATTCACACACCTCTGCTGACCTGTAATTTGTCAAAACCATAACTTGAGCTCTGTAACTCCTATCAAGGACTTCCACTACTCAAATTAAAGCTTAGAACAAGCTCTACAACATTCATGTTGTGGGGAAGATGAGATATCAATCACATCTAGAGCTAAAACTGCCTGGAAGATAGGGATCAAATTAGGGTTTTTCTACTGACAATCCTCAGAAACCCTAACTCAAAACTTCTCAAACTCCTTAATCATGATGAGTTGGCCTAGGAATCATCTTTAAAACATCTCTATGCATCATTCCATGATCTCATGGCCCTTGGATTAGGTCTCAACCTTCTCCAAATCTTCAGCTGATCTAGGGTTGACCCAGTCAAAACCCTAATTCTACCATTCATGATTGAATCTTCAGAATTCTTGCACAATGACTTCTCTGGGCTTCATGAAGGCTATCAAGACATCTCATAAGCTTTCTCAAAACATCTAGTTCTTTCTCAAAGTCTCAGAATCATCTGAGGAGCACCCACAATTCTCAAACTGTGAAGCACACAACCCTGGTTTCAATCCACTTCTTCTGAGGATCCCTTGAACTTTCTGATGAAGATACCAACTTTCAAACACTTAATGAATAAATAATTGTTGGTCAAATTTTGGGGTGCAACAGCTGCCCCTATTCAAACGGCTTGAACCTGACTGGGTGAGAAGCGAACGGCTCTCAGCCAATCAAGGTGCGAGACGGTTGAATACCGGTAAACCCGAAAATTTGCCAACTGCACGAGCGCACGGTACTCTGCGGGGCACAAATCTTCGAACACTGCAACACTTGCTGCTCAACAACTAGCTGGAGAAATACTGATCTGACACCGCCGTCAGTTATCCTCGTTAAATTCTTCTGACATTGTCTTCGGACAACCACAACACCCAACATCGCCGCTGGAGAACTAAATCTGACATCGCCGCCGGAAACAAACATCGCTCTGAGAGACACTCGACATTGCCGTCGTACAAACATTATCTCTGCTGGGGATTTAAAGAGTCTGACATTGCCGTCAAACAAATCATAATCTGACCTCGCCGTCAAACAAACATTCCACCTCGCCGTCGAACAAAATACCACCCTGAACAAATCTGACCTGGGGTTCACCCCTGGTAAATGGAACAAAAGGTACACTTGCGTAATTGGAATCTACTCTGCTGGGAATGAGGGACTTAACCGAGCACACTCTGATCTGGGGTTCACCCTCAGAACCATAACGAACATCGGAATACTGCTGCACACTGCCCGCCATATTACAGATATATGAAACCCTGGCCCCTGGCCACTTCCAGCTTCAGCTAGAAAAGATCTTCAAGTACTTCTGAAGATAAACATCCTTGACCTTCAAGGACGTGAACTTTGCCTGAGGTATCTTCGACTTCAGTCTAAAGAAATGGTCCTTGGCCTTCAAGGATACATGGATCTACCTTCAGGCAACTCCGCCTCTGCTATAGAGTATCCGAGACTTCAGTCAGGGATATACTTCGGCCTTCAGTCCGAAAAATGAATCCTAGGTCATTCATGACCTTGGGGATAACCTTGCCTTCAGGCACCTTCGCTTCAGCTTGGGAAATCTGTGACTTCAGTCAGAGAAATGGTATCCTGAGCCATTCATGACTCTACGGGGATTCAAACACTTTGCCTTCAGGCAAAACTCCGCTTCAGCTGGAGAAACATCTTCGACTTCAGTCAGAAGAAACACTATTCACTTGATCGCAATCAATCATCTTCTCAGGACAACTGACTTGGTCTTCAGACTCACACGAATCACTCTGTTGTATCTACAACCTCTGGAACCTTATCTTCAGCCACCCGTTGATTCATCCACACGGAAATCTGGCTTCACAGGAACCTTCTGATATCGCCTTCGGGCGCTTTACGAAATCCATCTTCAGATTAGACATCGTTGTTGGAGCAGACATATCACGCTGCTACTCACTTGACATCCTGTCAAGTCGTTGCTAAATAAAAGCAAACATGCCGGGTCACCAGACATAATCACGAAGTTAACAACTCTGTTGAGGAGAGAGGAGTGAGGGTTCACCCAAACAACCTTGACGACTTACTGGGGAAAAGGAAGAAGGGTTCACCTGAACAACCTTGTAGACTCTGCTGCAGAAAGACGAGAGAGTTCACCCAAACGACTTCAACAACTGCTGGAGAAAAACGAAAGAGCACACTCAGACGATTCCTACCAACTTTACTGAGGGAGAGCTACCTTTCAAGGGAGCTGCATTTTCTGCCGATCTCATCTGGACTTATACTTGAGGATGATGGACTCCTCCGGAGAGCACAGCACATCAGGCTGATCAACACACTATCCTCTGCTATACTCTGCATGGGGAAAGCGATAGATGCCCTGAACGACTTTTTGGGAAATGACCCTTCTGGGGAACATAGCCGTCGGGCTTACAAGACACTCATGTCATTAAGTTCTCAAACTCGCGGGATAAACAAACTTCAGCTTGCTGGACAATCCTTCGGGATCTGTTTGGGGGAACCTTTCATCTGCCAATCATGATTATGCTCGGCTGGGGACATCAATCTACCTGCCTGCTGCTGGGGAAATGCCAACCACCTGCTGGGGAAAAGACCTCCACTCTGTTGGGGAAAAGACCTCCACTCTGTTGGGGGTTCCAGAAATCACCTTGAACAAACAACTCCGGCGGGCGCTTCCAAGAATCATCCTGAACTGATAACCTTTCTGGAGACTTTATTCTGCTGGGTGCTTCCAGGAATCTTCCTGGGCAACTCTTGCTGCGGACGCTACCGGGGAGCTCAAGAATCATCTTAAGCAAACAACTCGGGAAACTGTACTGAGGTCTTAAGAGTCATCTTAAGCAAACAACTCGGGAAACTGTACTGAGGTCTTAAGAGTCATCTTAAGCAAACGGCCTTGCTGAGGAATTCAAGCATCATCTTGCACTGAAGACTTCGCTGGGGATCTCAAAAAATCATCTTGAGCGAGCGACTGCGGGGATCACACCGGGGTCTTTTAGAATCATCTAAGAAAACAACCTTGCTGGGGAGAACATCAGGAATCGTCCTGAGCCCGGTCTTTCGGTGGAATACCTGTAAAACAAAGATGATAATGACCTAGATCATGCTTATGATGCGTATGCTTCTGCGCTACGCCCCACACGGTGGGAATGCTATGCGGTTATGATAAATGCCATGCAATCATGCACAATGCTATTGCAACGTTTAAATGCTATGCAGTCATGCACAATGTTATGCAATCATGCACAATGCTATGCAATCATGCACAATGATGCGATCCCATCAGCAAAATAAATGCCGAAGGGGGGGAAATCCTCCTGTCAAGGAGAAAGAACCACTCAGGTGGAGGAGTCATCCTGCTGAGGAGAACGTGAACACGCCAATATCAATCGGGCTCTGTCCGGGGAATTGATCTTTCGCGAATTGCTGCAGGGGAACAACTTCAGCTGACTGCTGCAGGGGACGAAGCTCTACGAGAACTTGAATCTGCTGATATCAATCGCGAGCTTGAATTGCGCGGCCGTCTCGGCTACTCTTCTGGGGATGACCACCCTGTGGGGAACCAACTTCAGCTGCTTAACACTCCACTGGGAAAAAACCAATCATGATCTGATCAACTTCCAAGGATTCGGATCTCTTGGACATCTGCAAACTCGGCTGAGGGAGGAGAAATCATTCTGCTTTGCTGGATAGAGTACGACTCTGGGGAAACACAGCATTAGCTGCCCCACGCTCTGCTGGGGAAAATTGATCATGATCTGATCAACTTCCAAGGATTCTGCTTTTCTGCGGACTCAGCCGGGGAGAGAAATCATTCTATTTCATTGGAGAGCACGACTCTGATGGGGAATATTGATCATGATCTGATCAACTTCCAAGGATTCTGCTTTTCTGCGGACTCAGCCGGGGAGAGAAATCATTCTATTTCATTGGAGAGCACGACTCTGATGGGGAATTCGATTCCACTGGGGAAGAAAGGATCATCTGACTTCGGGGGAGAGTACAACTCTGCAGAGGAATACAACATCAGCTGTTCCAACACTCTACTGGGGAAGAAGGAATCATCGAACTTCAGGAGAGAGCCTGACTCTGGTGAGGAATCTCGATTCCGCTGGGGACTTCAGTCTGGCACCATCAGTTACTGCATCCTTCGGCTAACGAACAGCCTCCTACGAAACCTGCACTTGTGACCCGGTGCGAGGGAAACACCTGCTTCGGTGACTTTACTGGGGAAAACACGAGCTTCAGCTCCCGAACGCTTCTCTGAAATCTGCACTTGTGACCCGGTGCTGGGGAGAGACGGCATTATTCTTCGGTGCTCGACTCAGCTGATGAGGTGACATTCCTTCAGGATGCGTCTGCTTGGGGAAGAGAATCACCTCTACCTGGAAGACATATCAATGCTCACCATTCTGATTCTGCGGAGGAGAGACTACTGAACTCTGCGGGAGAAGGAGGTCTCGCCCTGCTTCGGGGATATCAATCCTGGTCTACTGAGGGCAATCTTGACCCTAATCTGATGAGGGGTAAACGCCATCTCAATCTGCTGTAGTCTCAAGCTGTACAGGGGGAACGACCTCAAATCGTACATCTCTGCGGAGAAACAATCCTGATTCACCAACGTCAACGCAAGGGAATAGAGGCTACCAATCATGGAGTCAAGTAACAGGTTATGCTGTAGGATAATAACCCAATGACCGCAAGGCTTCTTCAGAAGGTTCAGGTTTCGGCAGGGTAATGACACGATTCCCCGATACTCAATTCTTGCTAGGGTGCACAAACTCATTTGAACAACTTGCCCCAGCGCATTTCAACTTGCCCCAATCCGACCTTTGGGAATAATTCATTCTGAGCCGAAAACAACTGGCAACAAGACAATCTTCAGAGGGCTTGCCCCGGCATCTGCACGACGGGAGGATTCATCCTCAACTAATCAACTCTCAGCATGGTCGGCTTCAATATCTCTGAAGTAGTTTGCCCCTGAACGAGCGATGAGCGACTCAACATGCCCTGATTGAACCCTGGAGGGATCTGCCCCCAAATCGCAAGGATTCCGGATAACTGCCCCTGATTGGGTCTCGAGAAGATTCACTTTCGATCAACCGCTGCTTGCATAAACTGCCCCATAATCAAATGATGCTCCGGGACTTGTCCTCAGACAAACCGATTCCAAACTCACTGGAAGTCATTGCCCCAGATTCACAGGGCTTCGCAGCATACCATTCTGACCCAGACCTCTGGCGATTCAGTCCTGATTGACTATTCCTTGCTGAAGTTCCTTCGTATCAGCTACTAACCTGCAACTAAAATTGTTTATTCACGAATAGTAATTTTAATGCCGTGTTCATGCAAATTTCGAAAAAATGTTGCACTGTCACTCATTTACGTGTCATGCTAGTGAGTGACGAGTGAACTCAAGAGTTCAAACGTAGTGCTGATGCGATCAGCGAAAAATGCAATAAGGATATGATTAGCAAATCATGAAGGAGTCAGGTTACTCAACCTTATCGTAATGCGCTCTCAGAATAAACCCTGCCTCAATTAGGTCTTTTAAGGGTTGTATCGTGGTCGGGTTCACGGTTCGCGAAACAAAGGATATTTGGCTCAAATTACGATTTGTACCCACCCCGTCTACGTGATGTTCTCCGATCCTAAAGTTCAGTTAACTTAGCTCGAGCGCTCTCCTCTTCGAGAGGTATGTTGAACATTGGGAACAACTGGTTAAAGAATTCACAAGGTGTTTCGGAGTGACAGTTACTCCTTTTCGTTTTCGGTGTCGGTGTCTGCACGACTTTGTCCTTGTTCGAGGATTTTTCTTTTTTATATCCTTTCTTTTCATTCTTTTGATTCCCTAACTTTTGCCTGGACTGACTCCTTTGGAGTTCTTTTCGATTTTTTCTTTTGAAGTCCAGCGGGATGCCCTGATTTTTTTGCCTAAGTATTTGCTTTCTAGCTTTTCTTTTTTACTTAGCGGGCTTTCTTATTTCTCTTTTTTCTTGGAACAAGTCGTGCGACACTGGTTGTCTTGATTGCTCCGAAAGGATTATAACTGTCTCACTCCTGATTGGTGAGGTTTAACCATTGTGGTTGCTGAGGTACGACCTCTGGCGAGGAATATGATGTGATTGGTCCCCGAAGGACAACACTCCTCTATAAGACTTGAATGCTCGATCAAGCTAACTGACAACTACCCTGCCCCGGGTTAAGATGCGAGGGTTTAAAAATTCCGAAAGAAACTCCTACTTCTCGGCTCGAAGCGGTTAACAAGGGATTCTCTTCCTTATCTCTCCGGTGTTTAGGGGATTTGAAACAATGCCTTGTACGTCATCGGCAAAGTTTTGTCTGAAAGCAATACGATCATTGGCTATGAGTATTCAGTTTCATCATCCTCCCTCCGCTCATTGCTAATCATAGTAAGAAATCGGAGTAAATAAAATGCTAGTGTCAGTGCAATGCAGTAAATGAGTGACAACGACATAACTAATTCAGAAGAAATGCATAGTCACTTTATTAACATCACTATTCGAAACATACAATGTTTAACAGCAAGTAGTAACTAACAGAAAAGAAACTACAAATGCAAATGGTAAAAAGCCCGAGGACTGCCAATGTTGAGGACGTCTGCCCGTCTGGATCACTGGCCTCTGGAAATAACCCTCTGAATCTGCGAGCTCAAACAGCTGAGAGGTTGTCACGCACAACCAAGACTCCATCTGGAAAGGAAATACACCCTTGGTCGATCAATTGCTGCACCTTCGCCTGGAAAGCCTTGCAATCTTCAGTTGAATGCCCCAGAGATCCACCATGGTAGCCACACTGAGCATGAGGATCGTACCCTGGAGTGTAAGGCTCTAGCACGGGCTTGAGAGCTTTCGGTTCCACCAAGGAATTCTGAACCAACAGCGGAAGAATCTGGCTATACGGCACAGGCACTGGATGGGGAGACGCATTCCTTCGTTCCACGTGGTTGCGAGGTCTCTTGTGATCTTGGGGCTGGTATTCTTTCCGCCCAGGAGCAAGAGGTCTTCGTTTCTGAATGGTAATGGTTCCCTGCTTAGGCGCTTGCGTCCCTGAGCTTGATCCAGGTAGAAACTGCGAGCGAGGCGATTCAGTCACCAAAGGTCGTGGGACGTATTCGAGATCTTTCTCAGCTTCGGGCAAAGGAGTGGAATCATCCACCTCTTCCGCAGGGTAAGGGATAAACTTTCCCGATGCTCTCATGCCGCCCGGCACAAGCCTAATTGTCCTCGAGTCGATCAGATCCTGAATCTTATTCCGGAGAGCCTTACATGTTTCAACATGGTGCCCCGGTGCTCCAGAGTGGAAATCACAACGCATGCTGAGATCAACGTCTGATGACACGTCATCTGGCGGATTTAAGGTCCGAAGCTTGAGAACACGGTTCTGAACCAACAGCGGCAGCAGCTGGGCATAACTCACAGGTAGTGGGTCTACAGCTCTATCAAGTAGCTTCTTCTTTTGACCATAACCTTCAGGATTATTCTGAGATGCTCGGCGCGGCTGATGACGAGACAGGCCTCGAGCTTCATGCTGCGTAGAGGGTCCATGAGGTCCACTTGGCTTCAGCACAGGTGGCAATGACGGCAATGGGGGAAGCACTTTGGTCTCCTCCTTGGGTGCTTGACCACTCTCCTTACTTAGCATACCCCTTACCACTCCCATGAGAAAGCTCAACTGATTCTGCAGCTGCTGATTCTCCTCTCTGAGTACTTGCTGGTCCAGGCGCACTGCCTGTATGTCATTCATGACCTGCCCCAGCTGGCTTTGGACTTTCCCCAGTTCAGCTTGTATCTGCTCCATTAGTCTGAGCTGCTCGATTCTGAGTCAAACCTGCAAACACGAAGGTTAGAAGACAAGTCCCGGCTTCTGCCATGCAAGATGAATTATGGGTGTCTGTACGTTCAGGAGATCACCCCTGATTTTGGTGTCAACGTGCCAACATAGTGTCAATGCAATGATAAGTCTGGATCCATTCATGGAAGAAGATATCTCATATTGCTCGGGACACCAAGATCAAGGTACAAAACGCGCCTGCAGCACAGACACATGCTAATGGAATGCAAACATGAATATGCAAGCTAATGCAAAATGCAGGCATGCAATAATATCCAGGTGGCTGCTGTGGAGATCCGATGTCAACAGTCGCTGATGAGAAGGAAACCCCGGTGTAAAACCACTGATCTGATCTGCTGTGAATAACCATCTGGTAGGATCGAGATCAAAATTCTGCTCTGTCAAGAACGAAGGCTTGATAATAAAGACCCCGGATGCTAGATCAAGGAATATCTGTTGATGAAGTCTTCAGACCCCAAATCACAAATCTGCCCTCTCAAGAACAAATACACAGCTGCTGATGAGATCTTCAAACCCCACTCAAAATCTGCCCTATCAAGAACAAACAACAACTGCTGACGAGATCCTCAGACCCCACTCAAAAATCTGCTCTATCCAGAACAAACCTCTGATAACAATACTCTGATCAAAGCCTGCTCTATCAAGAACAGACATGCACCCGTTGATAAGATCCTCTGATCAAACCCTTGCCCTATCAAGAACATATCTGCAACTGAGAACCCAACATAACTGGTTCACTGTCAAGAAAACCAGGTAGTCTGGAGGTCAAAGTTTCCTGCAATATCCCAACCCCACTCACAGGTATGATGGACCTAATCCACAGACAAAGGTACGGCATCCTATGCGGTCATCAGCGTCACAGACTTTCATGAGTGACGATACGATTCCCAGAAGGAGTGGCATCGTCAAGTCATGAAGAGGCCTCTCTTAGCTGAATCCCAAATGATCGGTCCCCAGAGTCGACAATCCTCACGTCTGGACTCCCCTCAGATCCTCAGGACCAGAAAGGAGCACCTCTGCAAGAATCTCGTCTGAGCGCAGATTTTCGTAGGGAACTGTGCCTGCTCAGCAGACAGGTTCGTCTACTACTTCTCCGCAACTATATCTAGGTGTGTACTCAAGCCTAGGTCCGGCTTTTCACTCACAGTGACATCCCTCTCCCACAGCAGCACAGATAATCATATCAAACTGGAAATAAAATGCGGGAAGTAAAATGCGGGAAGTAAAAATGCGATAAATAAACGCAACCCAACAAGCAAACATACAAACGATAGGATTGACTCGCGTAGGGGATGGGAAACGGTCCCAGCATAAGGGATGGGAACAGTCCCTAGATGCCATGATTCCCCAGCAGAGTCGCCAGCTGTCGCTTGCGCGAAAATAAGGTGCCGGCATGACAGAAGAGTCGCCACCTTTCGTTATTTATCCCTCAGAGCGGGAAAGGAAACGATCGGAAAAAACCTGACGAATAAGGGTAAGACAAGGTCATCGCAACCATTGTCTGGGTTCGGGAGTCGGTTACGCAAGGGGAAGGTATTAGCACCCCTCACGTCCGTCGTACTCGACGGGATCCTCGCTTGTTTGTTTACTTGGACGGGTTGGTTATAATCTATCTACCTATCAAGGCTGGCTGAAAAAGAAAAGAAAAATGACTCGGCAAAGCATCGCGCTTTATGCCTACGTATTCTCGTCTGGGAATGAGAAATCAGAGTCAACGTAGTTCGGCTAACTACGGGATTATGGGGGGAAGGTTGCTCGCTAGGACATCGCATCCTATGCCTACGTACTTTCATCTGGTATGAAAGATCAGAGCAAACGTAGTTCGGGAAACTACGGGATAAAAAGGCTCAACTAGGAGGGAGACTATCAAGTCCTACTGTTATCATGCCATGGATTCATCCTATGGTTGAGGTTTGAACAGGGAACTCCTAGATGTTGTCATGCATAGGTTTCAACCTAAAAGTCTATCATCAGATCCTTATCAAAGGAAATGAGAGTCCTAAGGGATCATGTCAATGATACACAGAAACAGACAAAAGCATCAGCTTTAACAGTAAAATGCATGCAATGCAAGTGAGGGAGGAAATGTGTGTGGGACTTCAGCCTCCACAAGCTCGTCTCGACCTCAAGCCAGTCATGAAATAACAGCAATCATACTGAAGATAAACAACATACTATCAAGCAATGACAGATAAAGGAAATGAAGTTGCCATCAGGCAAACAAAACACAAACTTGAGAAAGAATCAAAGAGTCTACTCTCTAACCCTAATCCTAATCACAGAATCTAATCAAATCTAAGCAAAGCCCTAAAGCAAAACCTAACCAAAAGAAATCAATCCCAGTCTTCAAGCTTCAGAACAAGCTTACCAAAGAAAGGGAGCTAAGCAAGCAGACTCATAGTGTCTTCCTCAGGAAAGCACTAGGAGGTGTATACTCAGGAATCATATCCTATGTGGCTCAACCACTGTGATCAGTTTACATTCCTCCTCAGGAGGAATTAAACTCACAAGCAGGCTCCAACATCACTGGATATTTAGGAAATCCTATCTGAACTAGCGGAACTAAATGAATAGACCCATAGGACCTTCCTCAGGAAAGTACTAGGAGGCTTCCACTTAGGAGTTGTATCCCATGTGGCTCAACAACATGTGATCAGTTTACATTCCTCCTCAGGAGAAATTAAACTCACAAGTTGGCTCCAACATCATTGGATACTTGAGAAATCCTAGACAAACTAAGGGAACTAAGTGAATAGACCCATAGGACCTTCCTCAGGAAAGTACTAGGAGGCTTCCACTTAGGAGTTGTATCCCATGTGGCTCAACAACATGTGATCAGTTTACATTCCTCCTCAGGAGAAATTAAACTCACAAGTTGGCTCCAACATCATTGGATACTTAAGAAAGAGGTGAGAAGGAAGGATGAAAGTCATTCATAGTGCCTTCCTCAGGAAAGTACCATGAACTTCCTTCAAGCTTCAGGATCTCAAACCTCACAGACAGGGAACAAGACAAGCTCTGGGTCTCTGAATCTTGATCTACAATCTTCTCTTCATGATGCTCTCCATCAAAGTCTTCAAGGCAACACAAGCCCCTCAGCAAATTCCTCAGAATGAACCCCAAAGATGAACAGATAACCACAGAGGGGACAAAATCAACAGGCAACTTCAGAAAATACCTAAAAATACTAAACTAATGGGGAAAAATCCAACAATTATTCACAAGGGTCCTCAACACCTACTCATAACATCTACAAAGGTCTCTACCTAAAAATCAAGATAAAACTCAATCAAAGAAAGGGATTCATCACCTAAACACCATCTAAACCCTAATCAGGATACCCTAAATCAACCCTAGTTAAACTAATCAAAATTTAATTCTAAAAATCTAGAAAAAATCCTATGGGGAGCTATGATTCATCATCTAATTGCATAAAAAAGAATGGATTAAAAACCCTAAGGTAAGGTTCTAAAACAATTCCTACAAAATCAAATACCAAAACTAAACAACATAAAAGCTATTCATTTGGAAAATCTATTAAAAATATTAAACCTAAAAATAAAATCTCAATTTTATTTTTATAATTTTCTACACATTTTCATCTACTCATAGGAAAAAAAAGAATTAAAAAAGAATTAATTTCCAATTTTTAATGAATTTTACAAAACAGAGAAAATAATAAAAGAAAATTAAAAGAATTAAAATGAATAAAGGGAGGGGGGGTGTATACAGCAACGCGCGCTAGTTAAAATGCATTGGGCCATAAAAAAGGGGGGTGCGAAGAGAAACTCTGGGCCCAGAAGCGGTTTAATGAAACGACCGCGTTTCATTAGATTTTGAATCTTCCCTCTCTTTTCAGACTTAATCTCAGCCATCGGATTGGAAGAATTTGTCAAATATTGAGACCCATCCAAGGGCGCTCCTTCATCGTCTCCATCAAAACCTAGGGTTTGCAGAACCCTCCCTCATGCACTCACACCTTCGAGCCTCTCTAACTCTCTCCACACGCCACGGCTTGCCACGATTTAAAAACAAGAAATGCTCTACTAAATGAGCTCTACACAACCATACATACAGTTTCTCTTAATTCGCCCTAGATAGCCCTAACAGAGGGATTGAAGATCCTGGTACAACCATGGTTCAGAATTTTAACCTGACATCAATCTTCATTAAACTCAAAACTAAAGCTACAAACTTGCTCTTGATGTTATCCTGGTCACTCTAACCTAATTTATGCTACCTAAAACTCATTAAACAGCCGGTTATGGAAGATTAAAGATTCATGGCTCTGGTGTGAAACCTCACAAATCTTGCTCTAACTCTTGGGAAAGAATCCTCTACCCTAGTGAATCACTTCTATGCCTAAGAAACTAACTAACACTGCATAATTTAAGAGATGGAGAGTGAAGAAAAAACCTGCTAAGTAATGATGGTATGTGATGCTAGGGCACGATTCCAAGCTTGCAATTCACTCACAATGATCCTTCAATGGAGATATGCCTTCTGTTTGCAAGGATCTTGAAGAAGATGGCTGGTAATGGAAGATATCTTGGATTGCTTCAACTTGAAGAAATGGCTTCAATGGCTATCTCTCCCTCTCTCTCTTCTGACTTGGCTCAAGTTTCACCAACCTTTAACACTTTCTGATGCACTCTTTATATATCAATTGATGGATGCTTCTAGATTCATCTAGAATGGCGTGGAAACTTCATGAAAGTCTCATGTGATGATAAGTTGGATTTCTCATATACCATATGCTATGCCTTGCAATTCATTGCCAAATTCTCCTTACATGAGTTATTGAGTGTGGATGAGTGAAAAACAAGTGCATTTTTGGCTTGTGTAGGGTTTTGCAAAGTTGCCCTCTTATGCAAGCAACAAATTTCCAAAGGAACCTCATTTTTTAAGCCTCAAATGAAAATTCTATTTAAACCAAAGTTCTTAAAATGGTTTTTTCAATCAAAATGATATATTGGATGACCTATTTTGGATTTGTGGATCTCCCAAATTACTTTCCAATTTCAACTTTTCAAAGTTATAAGCCATTTTTAGTTCATTTTTGACCAATCATGGAATTTCATGCTATGAGCTTTTTCAACAATTTGTGACCTTCTTTCTAGACTTAAAATCACATTTTGAGCAACTTTCATGTTTTGAGTTTTTCCATTTGAGGCTTGGAAATAGGAGTTTTAGGCATTGGCTAAAATGACCTATAACTGACAAATGACCAAAATACCCCTGCCTTGTTCAAACCATAAGTTGAGTTCCACAAATCCAATCAAGGACTTCTACCACTCAAATTAAAGCTAAGAAGATCCTCTTCAACATTCATGTTGACCAAGAAACCATAGGAATCAACCTACTAGGGCAAAAGTTGTCTGCAAGTTGGGTGACTTTCAAGGACCCAGATTCACACACCTCTGCTGACCTGTAATTTGTCAAAACCATAACTTGAGCTCTGTAACTCCTATCAAGGACTTCCACTACTCAAATTAAAGCTTAGAACAAGCTCTACAACATTCATGTTGTGGGGAAGATGAGATATCAATCACATCTAGAGCTAAAACTGCCTGGAAGATAGGGATCAAATTAGGGTTTTTCTACTGACAATCCTCAGAAACCCTAACTCAAAACTTCTCAAACTCCTTAATCATGATGAGTTGGCCTAGGAATCATCTTTAAAACATCTCTATGCATCATTCCATGATCTCATGGCCCTTGGATTAGGTCTCAACCTTCTCCAAATCTTCAGCTGATCTAGGGTTGACCCAGTCAAAACCCTAATTCTACCATTCATGATTGAATCTTCAGAATTCTTGCACAATGACTTCTCTGGGCTTCATGAAGGCTATCAAGACATCTCATAAGCTTTCTCAAAACATCTAGTTCTTTCTCAAAGTCTCAGAATCATCTGAGGAGCACCCACAATTCTCAAACTGTGAAGCACACAACCCTGGTTTCAATCCACTTCTTCTGAGGATCCCTTGAACTTTCTGATGAAGATACCAACTTTCAAACACTTAATGAATAAATAATTGTTGGTCAAATTTTGGGGTGCAACAGCTGTTACCTTTGACTGAGATAGATGTGTCCGACAGCAGTTCTAGCTATTAAGCCAAGACTTCTTCCTTGCAAAATTACGAGGATATTACTGAGAAAAGATCGTTATCTGCACCAAAGAAGGAAGTGTCGCCTGACTTGAGGCATTTTGAAGCTCAGCGTGATGAGTTCTCTCTTTATTTGGTTTTCCTTTGTTCCTACGGGTCGTTCTGCGTCTTGCATACAGCATCATGCCAGCATACGCATTTGTTTGCATTCCCGCCGTCGAGATCCTTTGGTTGTTACCTTTATCTTTGTTTTGTTGTTACAAGTTCACTTCAAAGTTGACATCCTGGGGTTTCCTTATCTGCTTTGGGAAGCTAGTGGTGACTAGCAATGTCTAATTTACACAAACAGGGGGTTATTACCAATTTTCACCTTCGATTTGGTTGTCACCAACAAACTTTGAAAGACTAGTGGTCACTAGCACATGTTCAGAACTAATTACGTTCGGTACAGTAATTCGGTCGTCACCAACTGTTTTTCAAACCCAGTTGATACTGATTCTGTTATAAAGCAAACCAATTGTTACTGGAGTCCCTCTGATTCGGTTTTCACCAGTTTGGCTAAAAATCTAGTGGTTACTAGTATTGCCCTCTAAAAAACCAATGATCATTAACATTGGAGTTGGTCGTCACCAAAATTCCCTAAAAGTCCAATAATTATTGGCATCACCTTCAAATCCAATTGTCATTGGTACCCCTTGATTCAGTTATTACCGGTCTCTATAAGTCTAGAAGTCACTAGCCTTGTTTGGAAAATCTAGCGGTTACTAGCACTATCCAGAACCAATTGTTATTGGTATGCCTAGTTCGGTCGTCACCAATTGACCTAAGTCCAATAGTTATTGGCATCGCTTGAAGCAGGTTGTTATCCTCTGGTCGTTACCAAACTTTGTAAAAGAAGGAACCAATGGTCATTGGTCTCCCTGGACTCGGTCGTCACCGAAAGCCCAGTTAAGTCTAGTGGTTACTAGCATTGTCCAGAACCAATTGTTATTGGTATATCTTGATTTGGTCATCACCAGTCTCCTCTAAGACCAGTGGTTACTGGCATTGCTTGAAAACTAATCGTTCTTAGTACCGAAAGTTGATTGTTACCAACTTCCCCAGCCAGGGGCCTGTTGTTTTGACAACATTGCTTGGAATTTCCCAATCGTAATCGGAAATTCGATTTGGTCGTCACCATATCCCCAGAAAGTCTAAGGATATTTAACACTTCTTGGAAACCGTTATTGTTTTGGTCGTCACCATATCCCCAGCAAGTCTAGTGGAAACTAGCACTGTTTGAAGCTATTTGTCCATCTGGTCGTCATCAGTCTCCCCAGTTGAAGCTTTTGCTTTTCCAAGTCGAGTCTCGGAGAACTAGTGGATACTAGTTTCCCCGACACGTCCGGTCTTATTTCTAACCTCTTCCTGAAGATCCCGTTTGAACTCTTCGTTGTAGGAAATCTTTCTCAATCTGGTTATCCCCAGTGAGATTCGTGTCTTTATTCCGTCTTTTCCCCGATGAAGCTGTGCTTCCCTAGTGGATTCGTTCCCCAGCAAAGTTTTCCCCATTGGGTTTTCTTTCCCTAGTGAGGTTTGCATTTCTTTTCTTTCGTTTCCCTAGTGGAGAATTGCCTTCTTCCCCAGCGGTGTGTCTCCTTTTCCCCAGTAAATATGTGTCTTCCCTGGTGGAATTTGTGTTCCCTGCGTGAAAGATTTCCTTGAACAAGCATCCTTAGTCATGTTTGAACTATCTTGTTTACTTCGCTTGGAATCTTTCCCCAGTGTGTTGGGTCCCCGTGAGTGGTTACTCGTCTTTTGCTGTTCTTTCGTATTTGTTCGTGTGTCTGCATCTGCCTGACATTCAAGCATCATATAACCTTATTTAGATTCATGGCACATTTGCATTTGTCCTTTTGCATACCATCGGATCTAAGGGACAAATATTCTGGTTTGCTATATTTAAATACCTTTCACTGCGATTCTATGAGGATTGTCATCTCTCATTACCATCTAGTGAAGATATTTAAATAGGGGCATCTATTGCACCCCAAATTTTGACCCCTTAGATCCTCATCATCATTGTAGGATCATATTCATTTGATTAACTAACCTTAATCCAGTTCAAGTTTATCTCTGTCAAGATACAGGCGAATTAGAGTTCCGTACCATCAAAGTCAAGACTTCAGTGGTCCGATCAATCAATGTTTTGGATTGATTCAACTTCGAACAAGATCAAGAATACAACATTGGGTCAAGTATGAATCCAATTTGAGGTGGTCACCCGGGGTTCGAGAACAGTGCAATTTGAGACACCCGATTAGGTTTTTTGACTGGAAAAAAGTCAACTGTAGTTTGACTTTTGATTCAAAGAGTATTTCAATGATGGGATCAAGGTCCATTAAGCTCCTATGGCTTAGTAAAGTCCATCCAAAGAGTTTCAAGTCCTTAGGATGTCCGGATCACCAACGGGCGACTCGGTAGACACCGATCGATCGAAAAGTTGACCAAAAAGTCAACTCTCCAACAATAAGGAATTTGACTTCAAGATGTGAATGAAAAATTTTCCTTATATCATATTGCACCTCCCCATAAAATTTCATGACCATCGAATCAAGGGTTAGGAAGTAATTGCAAAAATCGGGAATTAGGGTTTCGAAAGGGGCAAAACCATAACTCCTCAACCACACATCCAATTGAGGTGGTTCTAAGCTTGTTTGGAAGGTCTTGACAAACCCTAAAAAAGTCCCACAGTGGTCCATATTCAAAAAATGCATGGAATTGGAGTTATAGAAAAATCATTTTTCTAGTACAAAACACTTAGAGAAATTTCATTAAATTCTGGCCATACATATCACCTTTTTCAGAACTTTGAAGGGTTTTTCAACCTAGTTCCATCAAGAATTTGGAAATTCCCAAAACATGAAAGTTGTAGAGCTACACAAGGGATTTCTAAAAAGTGCAAGAACTCCTCAAAAGGATTTGTAAGCAGGAAGTTATGATGCATTAAAGTTGGGCCTGTCACACTTGAAATCCACTTGGTCCAACTTCTCAAAATCAGAATTTTTCATCTCTAACCACTCTCCACCCTTGGATCATGATACATTATGATATTCAGATGTGTAGAGGAAGGAAATGACAGAAAAAGAGAGGTTGGGGAGAGAGAGAGATGCAAGTTGTGATTTATGGAATAAAATATTGAAATGTGTAAGAATGAGAGAGAAACTTTTCATCTCCAATTGCTGCAGCTGTGCCATCCTACCCTCTAAGCTCACCTCAGTCATTTCATGGACATCTCCACTTGATGTATCTGATCTTTCTTGAGCCATGGAGCTGATGGAAGAAGATCTTGGCAAGATTTTGCAAAAAACTTCATGAATCTCCCTCCAAAAGTGGCAAGTTACAAAGCTGCCCTCACCCTCATATCTACTATAAATAGAGTCCTCACCCTCACTTCTTTGACACCAGAGCCATTCAGAATACACAAGTATCATAGCTCTCCTCCTCTTTCTTTCTTTGCTTGTAAGTGATTTTCAAGAAATACCAAAGTTGGTCACTTGGTACTTTTCACACCATTTTTATTTTCCTCACTTCCAACACTCCCACAACCATCCCTACACCTTCTAAATAACATATAGAAGGTGTACAACCCATCAAACCATCAAAAACCTCAAAAAACCAAAAATTCAAACTAATCACCACCATACTTTGACCAAAGCCACTAAAATGGCCAAAACTCATTCCATATAGATTCTTGCCATTTTAATCCCTCCAACACCTCACCAACATCATTACTCAACTGTCCAAACCCCTAGCAACACTTGGATACTTTTATTTTGACACTTAGCCTCACAAGTGATTTGTTACTTAAAGTTGAAGAAAAGTCTCAAGGCCAAGGTGTGGAGCATAAATCTCTGGATTTCTAGGAGTATTTCTTTGCTTGTTTAAGTTCATCATCACAGGTATGTAGTGTCTAAACTCATCCCATCCGTTATCATGACAAAAAATTCATTGCTGCTCATTATTGCTTATGATATGCACACATACTGTCAATGTTATGCACTATTGCTGTCAAATATTTGTAAGGCCAATACCATGTGAAATTGTTGTTGAAATGTTATTAAGGTAGTATGCATTTTGTTACCTTTGTAAAGTTGTATTGTTGAAAACTTGTTAAGTTTATACTGTTGACATTATTATGTTGAAGTTCTCACCAAAACCTGTTTGGATTCTAAAATCTGCTAGTAAAAAAGGTTAGGTTAGATGCTGTAATGTTAGGCATTGTTATGTTTGACACTATACCATTTGTAATGTTTACCTTTATGTTTGTTTAGACCTGGCTATTATGTGTTGGATTGTTGGGTAACTGCCACTAAGGCAGCAGAGGTGTGATATCACTTTTATGTTGGTATTATTGCTGAATATTTTGCCTACTATCTTAAGAGTTTGTGAACAATTTAGACTAGTGGTTATAGGATTATCATCCACAGTTGCTACCAGGTTTTGCAATAATCAAGATTGTCATTTTGTAAGAGTTTGGCAACTCATGGCCTGATTACTTTTATAGGGTTGTACTGTTGGTTTTGTTAAAGAAACAGTTTCCTTTAGTTTAACTGATTAAGAGAAGTTTGGTTATTTTTGTTGAGCATTTTTTTAAGTGTTCTAGGCAACAGGGTTGAGTTTAGTGTGGTAGGACTTTTCGGGCTCTCCCTGTTGATGTTGTTTCCTTTGTTGCAGAGTTGTTACCATTGATTAGTAAGAGATGTCTTGGACTTAGTTTGGTCTGTTGGCCATAGGTGTGTGGGAGGGTACAACATTTAAGAATCAGATCTACATTTGCTTTTTGCTTAGAAGCATTTCAGTTTTAGTAAGTGGGTCTGGTGAGTGTCTCAAATTGTTGGAATGTGCTGATAGGTTGCCTTAGGGAGGTCTGCTGGAGGATTTAGGTTGGCTGAGTTTGGTCAACACATTTGAAGCAAGCCATGAGGTTTGAGGTGTTAAGGTTGAGTAAGATCTCAGGGTGTGCTTTGGAGTTGTTGTCTGATGCTGTTAGTTTATTTCAGGCCAAGTTTTGATGACCATTTGATGTTGAGCTTTGGTTCAGTGCTGTCAAAGCCTTGACCATATTTGTTCAATTATTAAATAGCTGTTGGCATTAGTGGCTGCCATTTGTAGAGAATTAGACTAGGTTATTTGAAACTATTTAAATTGGTGTTTTGCTTATATTAAACATATGTTTGCTTTCTGTTTACCTCTGAAATATGTTTGTTTGTTTCTGTTTTCAATAAAAAACCATTCTTAATCATGTTTCCATGTTGAAGATTTTTTGTTGGCTGTTGGAAATGTTTTTGAATTAGTGATGATGTTAATGAAATTCTTGTTAGAACTCATTGCATACCATATTTGTGTCATGCTCAGATGCTTGATTGATGTAAAATACATTGTTTATGATCTTTGAAATTCAGAAGTGCATTTTCACATCATTTTCACCACTAGTTGCAACTCACATGTCAAACTCTTGATTTTGTTGTTTTTGATAACACTACCTGTTAGGACACTTTCCATATCATGTTCATGTCTTGTCTAAACCATTTCCCACTACCAATTGTAACTGTCTTGGACTGTTGGTTAGATTTGCCTTTAAATGCATCATATGCATCATCAACCGGGTTTCAAAATGGAGGCATATATTGTGAATGCTGATTGCATTATCATACTCCTCATAATTTTCTGATGAATCTACATATAAATTTTATCTCAATCCATGGAGAAATGAGAAAGATACATGTGGTTTTGCAAATCCTTTGTTTTGGCTCTCTTGTTTGCCCAGTTTGTGAAAGAGGTATACTACATATATTTTTTGGGGTGGGATAATCAATGGATGTATCGCCACCCCAGTGGTTATTGCCTTGCCATTAAAACGCCCATCATGCCTTGTGTCCTGGGTTCGAGCCCCAGCGTGGCATTTTTGCTTCAATGTTTTTTTTTCTTTTCTCATATTTATTTTTTTATTCATTCTTTTCCTTTCCATAGCAGCACGCGCATAGTGCTCTAGTGGTTGTTGTATATGTTTGTAAACATAAGGGCCTGGGTTCAACTCCCAGCTTGGCCCTTTCTCCTTTTTATTATTTTTGTTTATTTGATTTTATTTGTCATAAATCACCTCAACTTCAAATATTCATAACTTGTTCATCTTTCATCTTTTTTAACTCATTCTTTTTGCAAACTCTTCATTGTGATGTCTAGTTTTGTTTGGTGGATTGAAATCTCATGATTATTTATTTTAACAATGCTTTTGTTTTCTTGTTAGTAGATCCACTGTTAGGTCGTCACCTTACGTCTCGATTTAAATTCCCCTCATGCCATGTTTATTTTTCTTGTAAGATTTATTGGTATTTATTTATGGTTCGTCAACATGTTGAGATTTCATCTTTTATTAGTTGTTACCATGAATATTTATACCTCCTAAATTACGAGGCTAAACTAATTTAATTGTGTGATTGTTATCTAGGCATAGTTTTTGTTACACTTTGAGTTTGTAACATGATTGCTTCCAAATTGTTATTTGTTTTACATGGTTGTTACCTTCATCATGCTTTCAATCTTTGTCAAGACATGCTTATTGTAACATGCTTACCATGCTTGGTTGTAACCATTCATCTTACTTAAAGTACTTGCTCATTGTAATGTGTCTGTTCATCCTTGATTATAATCATGTCTTCTATATTCATCATGTTTGAATGTTTATGCTTTGATAAGTATTTATTCCCCAAGTGATGGAATTCTTTAGTCCTCATCCAAGTCGCCTCCTCCCCTTCCTTCCAAAGGAAAAGTCTCTCCATTGACCCTTGTGTCATGGATAGCTTATTACCCTTTTGACTTTGTAAAGTCATCTTGAATCTTAGTTAAGATTAGAACCCATAAGCCATTAGACTTTGCTTAAGTCTAAAAGACCCACCTTTACTAGGAGTGTTCCTCAACTAGAACCCTAGGTTAGAGTTTGTTTAACTCTATGTAAGAATCATAGTGATGATTACTTATTCCCCTTTGAGAGTTCAACGTAGACATAGAGAGTTGTGGAAAACTCTACACAAGCATTGTTATGTTTGTTCCCCTTTGAACCTTGATCATAATCAAGTGTTCTTCATCCCTTGTGAGGTGAACTACGATTGCTCTGATTCTATCCTAGTTAGGATACGTAGGCAGAGGACGCAACGTCTTTGCAAGCAAACTTAGAAACTATCTTTAGGTTTTAACCTACACCCTTTACCCAATCCTAAACCTTAGAAAACATTTAACAAACTTAGCATGCAAACAAACAAAAGGTTCCCGTAGAGTACTACGGATGTTTAGGATGTGAAATACCTACCCTATGCATAACCAACCCCCGATCCCCGAATCTCTTAGCGTTGTTGTTACATCGCACAAAAGGTTCTTTCTTTCTTTAGACCTTTCCTTTGGATAAATTAAAGTCTGGTTGTGAATTTAAGAATTAAGATTCAAGTTAATCAATAGCTTGGTATCACGATTCATACCGCAACAAAAATTTCTTGGTTTGATGATGAAAATGAAACTGAGGATAAATTTGCTAAAGTTGTAACTGCTCTAACTAAAAGGTGGGCGTCTGATGTAGAATCTTGTGATGAAGAAACTCCATATGATGAACTGGTTGCTTCTTACAAACATCTGTGCATCAAAAGTGACAAGTAGAAGGAAACTATTTCTCAACTTCAGATTGAAAAGGAAGAATATGTATCCACCATCTATGGGCTTCAGGATGAGGTAACTCTGTTGACTTCCAAACTTGAAAATGTGACCAAGTTTGCAAGAATGTTGAACAATGGTTCTGGTATCTTAGATGGAATTCTTTATGTTAGAAAAAGGGTTGGTAACTTAAAAGGTATATGCTTTGATTATTAACCTCTAAAAGGATACACCCATGTAATAAAATTTGTTTCTCCTATAAGGAAGCATGAGCAAATGATGACAAATCAAATGTCTCAACATTGTGTCAGACATCATAATACTAAAGCTGGAAGCAAGGCCTTACATAGGAGATGTCATTAGTATGGTAAATTTTATCATACTAAGCCCTTCTGCTTCAATTTGTATGGCTATACAAAAGGTCCAACACAACCTAGGGTTAATCAATTTGTGGTTAAAACTAGAAAGAAATAGATTCCCGAGGAAGTTACTACTTCACTTATTGCTCACACTTCTCTCATAGCTTTAGCTTAAGAAGACTGGTATTTTAACAGTGGATGTTCTAGACATATGACTGGAGTAAATAAGCTTCTAGTGGACATTAAGTGCCACTCTACCAGTTATGTCACTTTTGGTAATGGTGCCAAAGGTGAAATTAAGGGAGTTGGAAGACTAGCCTGTACATGATTCCCTAGTCTTGACAACGTCCTCCTTGTCAAAGGTCTGACTGCTAATCTAATAAGCATAAGTCAATTGTATGATCAAGGTCTGAAAGTAAATTTCATTGAGTTTGAATGTTTGGTCACTAATAGGAAGAATGAAGTCCTAATAAGGGGAGTTAGGTCTAAGGACAACTGTTACCTATGGACACCTTAGTCATCAAATTGTTCCCCCACATGTTTGATGTCCAAGGAAGATGAAGTCCAACTGTGGTACCAAAATCTTGGTCATTTGAATCTAAAAGGAACAAAGAAGATTATGTCTATAGAAGCTATCAGAGGCATCCCCAAACTCAGGATAGAGGAAGGTAGAATCTATGGTGAGTGTTAAATTAGAAAGCAGACCCAGATGTCACACCTGAAGATCCAACATCTGACTACTTCAAAAGTTTTGGAACTTCTTCACATGGACTTAATGAGCCCTATGCAAGTTGAAAGCCTTGGTGGAAAGAGGTATGCTTATGTTGTTGTTGATGATTTTTCAAGATTCACATGGGTGCCTTTCATCAGGGAAAAATCAGATGTTTTTGATGTCTTTGAAGAATTATGTCAAAAGCTTCAAAGAGGAAAAGAAGCAAAATTGTCAGGATTAGAAGTGACCACGGAAAGGAGTTTGAAAATAGCAAATTTGCTGATTTCTGGTCCTTTGAAGGTATTATCCATGAATTCTTACCTCCCATCACTCCTCAGCAGAATGGAGTTGTTGAACGCAAAAATAGAACTCTTCAAGAATCAGCTAAAGTCATGCTACATGCTAAGCATCTGCCATATCATTTTTGGGTCGATACAATGAATACTGCTTTCTATATTCATAACAGAGTTACATTGAGAACTGGTACTTCATCTACATTGTATAAATCGTGGAAAGGAAGAAAGCCCACTGTCAAATACTTTCATGTTTTTGGAAGTAAATGCTACATTTTTGCTGAACGTGAACAAAGAAGAAAGATGGATCCCAAGAGTGATGAAGGGATATTTCTGGGATACTCCACAAACAACATAACGTATAGAGTTTTCAACACCAGAACCAAGGTCATGATGGAATCTATAAATGTTGTGATAGATGATTCAACTATGGAGAAGAATACGGATGTCGAAGATGATATTGAAACATCACCTCAGGTGACTGATACTTCTGAAAATGTGGATGATGTTGGTAACAACAATGAAGCTGCAGCTGTTGAGGATGATAATAGTCAATCCAACAAAGGTTCCTCTATTAGAAATCAGAAAGATCATCCCATGGAACTCATCATAGGAAATCCTAATGAAGGGATTATCGCTAGATCAAGGGAGGTGGTATCTAATTCCGATTTTGTCTCTAAGATTGAACCCAAAAATGTGAAAGAGGCTTTATCTGATGAATTTTGGATCAATGCCATGTAAGAAGAATTAGAACATTTTAAGAGTTTGGGATTTAGTTCCTAGGCCTGAAGGAACAAATATCATTTTTACAAGGTGGGTTTATAAGAATAAGTCTGATGAAAATGGAATGGTCACTAGAAATAAGGCCAGACTTATGGCTCAAGGATACGCTCAAATTGAAGGAGTAGTTTTTGATGAGACCTTTGCTCCAGTTTCTCATCTTGAATCCATAAGAGTTCTTATAGGAGTGGCATGTTTACTCAAGTTCAAGCTATTTCAGATGGATATGAAAAGTGCCTTCTTGAATGAAGAAGTATTTGTTGAACAAACAAAGGGGTTTATTGGTCCTACTTTTCCAAATCATGTGTTCAAACTGAAGAAATCTATTTATGGACTAAAGGAAGCCCCTAGGGCTTGGTATGAAAGATTGACAGAATTTCTTGTCAATAATGGATACAGGAAATGAGGAATAAACAAGACTTTGTTTGTTACAGAAAAGGATGGAAAACTCATTATTAATCAAATATATGTGGATGGGATTGTATTTGGTGGGATGTCAGACTATATGGTCCAATATTTTGTTAAACAAATGCAATCTGAATTTGAGACGAGTCTTGTAGGTGAATTGACCTATTTTATTGGACTTTAAGTGAGACAGATGGATGATTCTATCTTCATATCTCAAAGTAAGTATGCCAAAAACATAGTGAACAAGTTTGGAATGGAGAATGCTAGTCACAAGAGGAAACCTGCACCTACTCATTTGAATCTTTCTAAAGATGAAAATGGTGTTAGTGTGGATCAAAGTCTGCACAAAAGCATAATTGGTAGCCTGTTATACCTCACAACTAGCAGACCTAACATCACTTTTGTTGTTGGTGTTTATGCAAGATATCAAGCTAAGCTCAAAACTAGTCGCATCAATCAAGTAAAGAGGATTTTGAAGTATGCAATGGTACAAGTGACTATGGTATGTTATATTCTCATGGTTATGATGTAATGCTTGTTGGATATTGTGATGTTGATTGGGCAGGTAGTGTTGATGATAGAAAAAAACTTATGGGGGATGTTTCTTCCTAGGGAACAACCTTATATCTTGGTTCAGCAAGAAGCATAACTTTGTGTCCCTATCCACTACTGGGGCTTAGTATATTGCTGCAGGAAGCAATTGTTCTCAGTTGATTTGATGAAGCAGATTTTAAAAGAGCATAATATCAAACAAGATGTCATGACATTATACTGTGACAACTTGAGTGCTATCAATATTTCTAAAAATCCCGTTCAATATATCAGGACAAAGCATATTGACATTCATCATCATTTTATTAGAGATCTTGTTGAGAAAAAAATTGTTACTCTTAAACATGTGGTATAACACCCACATATAATATAAGTCTAGAATAATTCATATTATACATGAATGTAAATTTGGTACTGAAATATACATAAGTTCTTAGAGACACGTTATACATATTACATGCCTAAAACACCTTAATACTAAAAGTGGCATAAACATATACAAGATGTCTAAATCAAATAAGAACTAGATCATAACAAAGATCTCAAAATAGAGTCTTCACAGCAAAACAACGCCATCAAAAAAACTGCCAAAACAAGTATGGACATCAAACTGCTTTATCCTTACCCTTCACGAAACCTGAACCACCTGAAATATAATCAACAACATAGGGTGAGATAATAATCCCAGTGGGTTCCCTATCTTATGGATTCTCTTGGCTTTACAAGGTTCTAAACAATCCTTACTAAAGCCCATAAAGGGAAGGGATAAGGCTTTGAGTTTGTTGCACCCTAAAATTTGCCCACCGGTTTTCCGACTTTGACTGGCTCTTGTTTCGTTTTCATATGCATATCATTTAGGTCGCATTTTGCCTATGTTATCAGCCAGATTGAATTTATCATAATTTTAGCCGTTTTGCTCCCGTTTCAGGCGATTCAAATTAATTCAAACGAGAAATTCAATGTCACAATCGAGCTAAAGTCGTTCTCTTTTTTATGATTCAACCCGTGCTGATATTATCGGCGCATTTGGGCGCTCGCCTATTTTTCATGGCATTTTTGCATTTTTATTTATTATTTTTTGCTTTATTTAATTATTTAAAACCGTTTTTATGATAACCCTTTTCTTTTAATTTCTTATTTAGAAAATAGGCTTTGGAATTTAATTATATAGTTTATATAGATTTTTGTATATATATATATTGTTTTTAAAAATAGGTTATTGTTGCACCCCAAAATTTGACCAACATTCATTTACCCATCAAGAGTTATATGAGGATTTGAAGCTAGCCAAGAAAGTTATTTCAGTGTTCAAAGGTTGATACCTTTGTCAGAGAACCCAAGAGATCCTCAGAGGAATTGGTTGAAACCAAGGTTGTGTGTCTCATAACTTGAGAGTTGTGGGAGCTCCTCAGATGATTTGAGACTATGAGGGTGAACTTGAAGCTTTGAGAAAGCTTATGAGATGTCTTGAAAGCCATCATGAAGCCTAGAGAGGTCATTGTACAAGAATTCAGAAGATTCAGCCATGAGTGGTGGAATTAGGGTTTGACTGGGTCTACCCTAGGTCAACTGATGAATTGGAGAGGGTTGAGACCTAATACAAGAGCCATGTGATCATGGAATGATGAATTGAGATGCTATAAGGATGATTCCTAGACCAACTCATCATGATTGAGGAGTTTGAGAAGTTTTAAGCTAGGGTTTCTAAGGATTGATAGTGTAAAATCCCCTAGTTTGATCCCTATCTTCAAGGAAGTTTAGCTCAAGATGTGATTGTCATCTCATATTCCCCACAACATGAATGTTGTAAAGCTTGTTCTTAGCTTTAATTTGAGTAGTAGAAGTCCTTGATATGATTTGTAGAGCTCAAGTTATGGTTTTGACAAATTACAGGTCATTTGAGGTATGTGAATCTGGGTCCTTGAAAGTCACCCAACTTGCAGACAACTTTTGCCCTAGTAGGATGCTTCCTATGGATTCTTGGTCAACATAAATGTTGAATAGCATCTTCTTATCTTTCTATAGAGTACTAGAAGTCCTTTATAGGATTTGTAGAACTCAAGTTATGGCTTTGACAAGTCAAGGGCATTTTGGTCATTTGGAGGTTATAGGTCATTTCAAGCATAAGGCCATAACTCCTACTTCCAAGCTCCAAATGGAAAAATCTTCAACATAAAACTTTCTTAGAATGACGTTTTAAGGCTAGTAGGGAGGTCATGAGATGTTGAAAAGGCTCATATCAAAAAGTGATGAAAATGGCCTAAAAATGAGGCATAAGTTAATTAAGATGAATTTGAAAAATGGAAATCCCAAGTTATAAGTCCAAACCATGTCATGTAATAGGTCATTTTGAATCCAAATGACATTCTAAGAACAATGGTTCAGCCACAATTTTGATTTGAGGCTTGCATCATATGGCTGCTTTGGAATTGGATTACTTGCATATTAAGGTACCAAACCAACACTCAAAAGAACTCAATACACAAGGTAGTTATGCATTGTAACTCATCCTAAATCTCATGTGGGAATAAATTCAAGTCAGAATTGAAGTGTACAAGGGCTATGGCATGAGATAGCATGTAAGGAGAATGAGAAATCAAAATACCATGACATGAAAAGTTCAATTTCTCATTGGATGATCCTAGATGGTTCTAGATGATTCTAAACCACTCTACAAGATGAGTCTAACTTGCTCAGATGCAAGGTTGGTGTGAATTGGTGTAGAGAAGAGAGAGAGAGATCCAAAATCTTCCATTGCAAGTCAAGTGTCAATTCTTCATTCTTCTTCATTTCCTTTCATTGTTTTCACACAAACACCTTCCATACATCACATTGAAGTTGTGCAGATTGAATTGAGAGCATTTCCATGGAGGATTGAAGAGTTGGTGATTGAGAATTCAAGGTTGCATTTCAAAATCGAATTTCAAGAATCAAGCAATTTCAGCCATTCTTTTTGCATACAGAAGCTAGAAGATTGCTCAGTGAAGGAATTTGGAAAGATTCAAGGCCTGAATTGAAGGATTACTACCTCTGTTCACTCCATTTTACCAGGTTTGCAATTTCTTTCCTACACCTTAATTTAGGCATGATTAGGTTGAATTATTAGTGTAGAATGGTTAGAGACCAATAGGTGATGGATTTTGGAGAGTTTGAAGGCAATTGGTGATGGTTTTGTTATGGACAAGATTTCTGTTTGGCCTTGTATCTTGTTGGATATTGAGTGATGAGCTTAGTTTAATATCAAGAAATGTTCAGGGTGAGTTGGTGAGTGATCTAGGACCATTAGTTTCAAGAATTGTTAAAATGGATGACTGAGTATATTTTGGATCTTGGATCGGGTTCATTGATTTAGGAGGTTTCAGTTAATTTTAAGGGTGTAATCGTGTTCAGCATGAGAAATCAAGTGGATTAGGGTCTTGAATTTTAAGAATTGATGGAGAAATGAGGGAGTTCGTATGGAGGAAGATGAAGCTTCATGGCTGAGTTTCCATGGTGGTTTCAGAAAACCCTAGCCCAAGGAAGAAGAAGACTCACATCCATCAGATGCTTGCTTGACCCATTGACTTTTTCATGATCCAACGCACCACATTTAATCTCACTTTGGAGGGAAGACTGAAAGCACAATGAAACGCCGCGTTTCATTAAAGGAATTATGGGCTGGATCACTATCAACACCCCCCATATGAGGCCCAATGCATAATGAACTGAAATCCTTTACTATTTGCACCGCTGATTTTTCATTTTCTTTTGGTTTTATTATTTGTTTTTCTGATTTAATATTGGGCCAGGCGCATTTCTGTTTACACCCCCAGTCTGGGCCCATATGTGAAATGAACTGTGTTTTGTTGCTGGCTGCACCCCATGCTTCATTTTCATTTTATTTTTTCTCCATTTTCTTTCCAACTTTGAAAATTCATATTAAATTGAAAATCAATGATTTTTTAATGGGAGTTTTTTCTCCTATTTTATATTTTTGTCAAGAAAAATATAAAATAAAAATATTTTCCTTTCATGCATTTTTACTATTTTTTGTATGTTTTCTACTTTAATTGCTTTTTAATTCTTTTATGTTGGTATATGATTTTGTAGAATTTAGTTTAGGTAGTTCCCTTAATATTTTTAGTTCATTCTTTTTAGGATAGTTAGATATATGTTTTAGCTTCCCCCTGGATTTATTCCATAGTTTTGTGGTGATTTTTAGGATAGTTTTGATTAGATAATTCTAGGTTGTGTAGAATTAGGTTAAACTTCAACATAGGTCCATAATAACTTTAGATTCTTGGGTTTTTAGGACAAGTTAGACTATGGGGCATATATGGGTATTAAGGGTAGGTATGTAGGATCCCTTAGAAATTATATTAGGATTTAATATAATAATATGCTATTTTTAGATGATTTTTGTATTGGTTGATTGTTTGTGTTGCCTTTAGGGCATGTTTGCTTTAGTTGCTTTGCTTTGTGGGCTTGGAGAGCTTGATCTTGTTCTAAGGAGCATAGTAGAAGACTTGAAGATGCATTGAGGAGCTTGAGAGCTTGATCTTATTTTCCTTTTTGTTGTTTTAGGGTTAGGGATTAGGAAGAGTTTAGACTTAGATAACTTCTTTCTCAATCATGGATGGTATCTTCCACCTCCATTCCTCCCTATGATTCAAAGTCCTTCCATGGTATACACCTCTCTCCTTTGGAGGGATAAGTGAGGTACCTAGGAAGTAGAACTTTTGAGGGAACCATTCCTTTGATGTTGAACCCTTAAAGGTCACCTTTGGTGATCAATAAGCAGTTCAATATCCCCCAGCTTATCCAGTAAGTGATTTCCTCTGGTTTGATTGTCTTGAGAGATGTTGAGCTTGAGTTTGAAGATGAAGACTTCAATGAAGAGTGTAGAAGAGGATGAATCCTTGGGTATTGCCATTCCAGCTGAAGCTTGAAGAGCAACCAGAGCAAGTTGATACTTGAAGACCCCTGAAGATGAAGTAAAGACTGAAGGATGAAGTTGACAATTCTAAGTGATTGAGATTGATTCTGAAAAGGCTGAAGCTTGAAGAACAAAGGAAGTTGATACTTACCTTGATATCTGGAGATCCTGAAGGAGCCAAGTTGATACTCATGACTGATGGTGAAGCCTGAAGGTGGAGCTGATCAAGAAGCTGAAGCTTAGAGGAGAAGATAAGTTGAAACTTATTGTGAAGGGTTGAAACCTGGAAAAGCAATTGATGTTTGTCAAGAGTAATTTGAAGTCTGAAGACTGAGTTGCTGTTGGAATAGCTGAAGCTTGGAGGTGAGAGAGGAGTTGCTTTCTCTTCTTTTTCTTTTGCTGTATTGATGTGTTTTGTTTGACTTGCTTGATGCATTAGAATAAGTTCATATCTAGAATAAGTAGAATCTAGGAGCATGATTGCACTAGAGGTTGAGTTGCTCCCTCTGCTTGTACTGTTACTGTGTGGCTTTGCTTGCGGGTATTCGGTAGAGCCCAGCTCCCTTGCCCATGTGGTTTGTTTGCCTGATGGCATTTTATTACATTTTATCTGTATGATTGCAGTTTACTGTTTATTGCTTGATAGCATGTTTTATCTTTCAGTATGATTACTGTTATCCATTCTGGCTTGAGGTTGAGATGAGCTTGTGGAGGCTGAAGCCCCACACACATTTCCTCCCTCACTTGCATTGCATGCATTTTACTGTTAAGCTGATGCTTTGTCTGTTTTGGTGTATCATTGACATGATCCCTTAGGACTCTCATTTCCTTTGATAAGGAATTGATGATAGAACTTTAGGTTGAAACCTATGCATGACAACTTCTAGGAGTTCCCTGTTCAAACCTCAACCATAGGATGAATCCATGGCATGATAACAGTAAGACTTGATAGTCACCCTCCTAGTTGGGCCTGTTCTCTTCTCATCTCAAAACAGTTTAAGATACAATAATCATGAATGATTTCTTTCGTACGTTACGAGCCTTAAGCTATCTGAGAAAGGATTGTGGGAGAGTTTCTTTTCCACAGTCTGGATGTTTAGTATGGTACCCTTTGGGTGACATGCGACACACTCACTCTCAGGTCATAGTCTCTAGTGCGATTGAAATCGCAAACACAATAAAAAAACACTTCTTTCGTAAAAGACAGGAAATAAACCGTAGTTTCCCGAACTACGTGAGCTCTGATCTCTCATGCCTGTTGAGAGCACGTAGGCACAAGATGGCGATGTCTTGGCGAGCTACCTTCCCCCATAACCCTTTGTAGGCCGAACTACGTTGACTCTGATTTCTCATTCTCTGATGAGAATACGTAGGCATAAAGCGCGACGCTTTGCCGAGTCATTTTTCTTTTCTTTTTCAGCCAACCTTGATAGGTAGATAGAATAAAACCAACTCGTCCAAGTAAACACAACAAGCGAGGATCCCGTCGAGTACGACGGACGTGAGGGGTGCTAATACCTTCCCCTTGCGTAACCGACTCCCGAATCCAGGAAATGGTTGCGATGACCTTGTCTTACCCTGTTTCGTTAGGTTTTTCCGATCGTTTCCTTTCCCGTTCTGAGGGATAAATAACGAAAGGTGGCGACTCTTATGTTGTGCCGGCACCTTATTTTCGCGCAAGCGACAGCTGGCGACTCTGCTGGGGACTTCAACAGTTCCCTGCGAGAGTCAATCCTAACGCTTGTATGTTTACTTGTTGGGTTGCGTTTATTTATCGCATTTTACTTCTCGCACTTTATTTCCTGCATTTTATTTTCAGTATAATATGGTTATTTGTGCTGTTGTGGGATGGGAGTTCTGATGAGTGAGAAGCCAGACCCAGGCTTGAGTGCACTATAGACTTAGAGTGGAAATTAGTGGGCGCGTGCTTGCTTTGCAGGCACTAGTGTCTCATGAAATCCACGCTCAGACGAGGTTCATCCGGTTGGCTTCACTTTCAACCCTTTGGGTTGAGACGGTTGCTGGTTTGGTGGATTGTCGACTCTGGGGACCGATCATTTGTGATTCAGCTAAGTGAGGCCGCTTCATGAGCTGGTGATGCCACACCTTCTGGGTATCGTATCACCCCTCTTGAAAGTCTGTGACGCTGATGAACGCATAGGATGCCGTACCTTGAGTCAGTTTAGGTCCATACCTGTGAGCAGGGTTGGGTTTATTGCAGGAAACCTTGACCTTCAGACTACCTGGTTTTCTGGACAATGAATCAGTTTTGTTGGTACCAGGGTTCTCAGTTGCAGATTTGTCTGTTCTTGATAGAGCAGGTTTTGATCAGAGGATCTTATCATCAGGTGTATGTCTGTTCTTGATAGAGCAGGTTTTGATCAGAGGATCTTATCATCAGGTGTATGTCTGTTCTTGATAGAGCAGGTTTTGATCAGAGGATCTTATCATCAGATGTATTTGTTCTTGATAGAGCAGATTTTTGGGGTCTGAAGATCTCATCAGCAGGTGTTGTTTGTTCTTGATAGAGCAGATTTTGAGTGGGGTCTGAAGATCTCATCAGCAGCTGTATGTTTGTTCTTGATAGAGCAGATTTTGAGTGGGGTCTGAAGATCTCATCAGCAGCTGTATGTTTGTTCTTGATAGGGCAGATTTTTGATTTGGGGTCTGAAGACCTCATCAGCAGATATTTCTTGATCATACGTCAGAGGTCCTTATTATCAGACATTTGTTCTTGACAGAGCAGAATTATGATCCTATGTATATGGTCCTATCAGATGGTTGTTCCTGACAGATCAGATTTGTGGTCCTACACCGGGGTTTTCTTCTCATCAGTGATCGTGGTTTTGTTGATACAGAATCTCCACAACAGCAGTTACCCGGATATATTATTGCATGATTGCATTTTGCATTAGTTTGCATATTCATTTGCATTTCATTAACGTGTGTCTGTGTTGCAGGTACCGTTTTCCCCGATCCAGGATTTCTTGCCTCCTATTGTATTGTTATGGGCTCTCTGAGGAAGACCGTGGCTTACAAGTTCCCTGCCCCTGATGTGGCTAAGCTGACTGGTTTGATAGCTCTAGCAAATGATTCTGTGAGGGATGAGTTCAGGAAATGCTATGGCAGGTTGCTCAGTTTGGTTTGCAAGCCTTCTGCGTTCGAGTTGAATGGGTTGCACGCTCTGCTGCAGTTCTACGACCCTCCGCTGAGATGTTTCACTTTTCAGGACTTTGTTCTCGCACCCACGCTGGAAGAGTATGCTGATTTGCTAGGTGTGCCTATCAAGAGGCAGATGCCTTTTGTCCACATGGATGCTGAGCCTAATCTGGCTGGTTTAGCTCCTTCACTTCATATGGACGCCTCCGAGTTAGTATTGACTAGTTGGAACAAGGTTCCTGGGTTCTCCTTGCAGTTTCTGGTGGTTAAGGCTCAGCAGTGTGCCAAGGACAGATGTTGGGACGCGTTTAATTCCATCCTCGCTCTATGCATATATGGCATCATCCTGTTCCCCAACATGCCCGATTTTGTAGACTTTGATGCGTTTCACATCTTCGCTTCAGGGAATCCAGTCCCTACTTTGATAGGAGATGTCTATCACACAGTCCACTACAAGAATGAGAACAGGAGGGGGAAGAATGTCTCATGCTACGTACCCTTGCTGTACAAATGGCTTGATAGTCATCTGCCCAAGAGGGGTCCTTTTGTCTTGTCTGCAGCCACAACTGAGTGGCCTGAGCGTCTGATGAGTTTATCTGCAGAGGATGTTGATTGGTTCGACAGAGACAGGTTGGGTACTGAGGTGATCTTCAGTTGCAGCAAGTTTCCAAATGTACCTTTGATAGGTAGGAAAGGCTGTATAAACTACAATCCGTCGTTGTTGGTTCGACAATTCGCGTATGCTTTGAGAACTCCGCCGAAGGAGGAAGAGGTACAGGAATCTCTGTACCTCACGGGTATTCCAGAAGGGGATTTGTTGTCCAAGCTGCAGCGCGCGTGGAATGGTATCAGTAAGCGAGGAAAGCCATTGCTGGGAAAAAGCAACAGTCAAGCCTACCCTCCGTATTTGACTTGGATCAGAGCCAGGGCCAATGCTATAGGGATGCCGTTTCCTCAGGCCAAGTCAGAAAGTCCCCCAATGGTCGAAGAGCCTACTACTGTGCCCATTCATCAGCATAACCAGGTATTAGCTGAGCGGGATGAATTGAAGCGGGCGAACGAAGAACTGGAGAAGGAATTAGCTCAGCTCCGAAGCGAGAGGAACGAAGCTGTTCATTCTTTCAAAAGGCAAATAGAGTTGGTGAACCAGCTGGGTACAGACCTGACTAAGCAAATAGCCGAGCGTGAACGCATGGGTCGAGACTTCAAGGTTGTCAACGACGTACTGGCTACGAAGAAGCAGCATTTGGACGAGGCACATCGGAGGATATCCAAGTTCAACCAGCACTGGAAGGCTTCCCTGGCCTCCAGGAAAGAGCGGGAGGATAAGCTGATGCTGCAGATCTCCAAGCTGGAAGCCGAGGTGAAGGACAGTGAGCAGAGGTTTGATGAAGAAACCGCCCGCAGATACGCCGCCGAAGGCCAGCTCAACAAAGCTCTCGCTAACCTGAAGGCGCGCAAGCTGACGTTTGAGTCCAAAAAGCGGAAATTAGAAGATTGCTTCGGCGAAGGAGCATGGGAAGGTTCGATCGAAGGACTTCGGTATACTATTGTGTAGAGAGAATTACTCGTCGAGGGGTTGCTCACTCTGCCAGATCATCCAGAGACGAAGGAGTTATTAGCAGAGTATCGCGCCCGTGGCCGTACTTGACTAGTTGTATTCCTTTTGTTTTGATCTTTGTTGTATGCTGACCATCACCAGGCTTGTTGGCTGAGGTCACGCTGTTGGTTCATCTTGTACTCGCTGATGCTATGTACTGCCTTGATAGGCCTTCTTTATATATGAGATTGTTGTTTCCATGATTGGACCTGGACTTCTTCTTCTTATTATTATCAGCACTGGCACTCAGGCACTAGGATCGGGGGGAAATCTCCCAAACACACAGACACACGCATGCATTTGCATAGCGTACATTTTGTTGTTTTTTCTAACCTTTAGTGTTTACAGGCTTTTTCAGGTTTACAGGTGTCCCAGGCTGTTCCCGGTGACTCCAGGATTGATCAGAGACTAATTCACCGTTATCCAACTAGAGCTAATCAGACCAGGATCATGGACCAAGTGCAGACAGATGTCCAGGAGTTCCGCGAAAGGATGGATCGCTTTATGGAGCTTATGCAGGTGGTCGCCAATGGTCAAGAGCAGCTCAGGACTTTGGTTCAGCCTTTGATCTCCAGGGTTGATAGCAACGACATACTTCATGGCGGGGCTGTGCCTACTCCTCCACCAGTTGATACTCCGCAGAATGGTGTCCCTGTGGCCAGGGGCAACGGCAGTGCTAATGGCAATGTGATGGCCAATATCAGACTCAATACGACGGGCGTCGGTAATGGGAGTCTGGGAGCTAATGTCAACATCGGGCCGGTCAACGGCAATGCTGGCGTCGGGAATCTGTTGGTGCCTCAACCATGGCTTGAGGATCATCAGGATGATGTGTTCTCTCAAAGAGGTGCGGAAGGGGAGCTGAATGCTGAAGCGCGGCTCAGATTCAAAGCACTTGAAGATAAAATGAGAGATATTGAGAATCAGAATACTTTGGGCGTTGATATGTCCAAGCTGGGGTTAATTGCTGATTTCAAGGTACCTCATAAGTTCAGGGTGCCTGACTTTGAGAAATATAAGGGCACCACCCACCTTCCCCCGTGTCCACCTGCGATCGTACTATAGGAAGATGTCTGCCTATTCCGAAGACGAGAAGTTGCTGATGCACTTCTTCCAAGATAGTCTTTCCGGGCCATCCCTCGAGTGGTATATGGGTCTGGAGCCCACTAGCGTGCACACATGGAAGGATCTCGCTGAAGCGTTTGTCCACCACTATCAGTACAACAGCGACTTAGCCCCGAACCGAGTCCAGCTCCAGAACCTTTCGCAGAAAAATAATGAAGGATTTAAGGAGTACGCCCAGCGGTGGCGTGAGTTGACAGCCCGGGTTCAACTGCCTATGGTTGAGCGCGAGCTCGTGCAGATGTTTGTTGCCACCCTCCCAGGGGTCTACTATGAAAAGTTAGTCAGTGGTATGTCTGGGACGTTCTCAGCTCTCATTACCATGGGTGAGCACGTCGAGAATGGTATCAAGATCGGGAAAATCCAAGGTGAGTCATCCTCAGCTGGAGGAGGTGGAAAGAAACCTTATGCTGGTAAACGGCGAGAAGGAGATGCGAGCGCTGTGACCAACGCTCGAAGGAAGGGCAAAGGCCCTCAGCAGCAGATAGCCAGTATAAATATCCCAGCAGCTCCATAGCAGCAGCAACAGCAACCGAATCAGCAGGGATATAGAAAACACCAGAATCGGGCACCTTTGACCAACCGTCACTTCGAGGCACCGCCCATGTCGTACGCGCAGCTCTTGCAGACGTTGCTTCAGCTTCAGTTGGTTCAGAAGAGGACGATGGCTCCCCTGACGGGGGCACCTCCACCAGGGTACGGCGCAAATGCCACTTGCGATTTCCATACAGGGGCACCAGGCCACACATCGAGAACTGCAAAGCCTTTAAGCACAAGGTGCAGGACCTGGTAGATGCCAAGATTATCAACTTCTCCGATAATGTGCCCAATGTCACGAAGAATCCTATGCCGAATCATAGGGGAGGCGGAGTGAACACCATTATCAAAGAAGAGAATGCAGATCTGTTGACTGATGTCAAAGACCTAAAGACACCGCTTAGCTTCGTCAAGGCTAAGTTGCTGAAGAAAGGGTTCTTTCCAGGATGCGGAGAACTATGCATGGACTGTGCTACACATTCTGATGGGTGTGAGCAGCTGGCAGAAGGAATCCAAAGTCTGATGACTGAGGGGATTCTGCAGTTTAGCCGGAAGGCTGAAAGTGTATCAGGAGAGGTAGTGTTGAAGCAGGCCAATGAAGTCGCCACCATCACCATCCCTCGCCAACCAATTACTGTTTCTGCGCCCAGACTGCCTACAATCACTATCACCAAAGCTGGGCCAATACCATTCGAGAGCACTAACGCCGTTCCATGGCATTATGGGGCTGAAGTCTATTGCAACGGTCAAAAGTTGGAGCTGGAGCCGTATGGGTCGACTGTGGAGAATCTCGCAGGAATCAGTGGTATTACCCGTAGCGGAAGAGTGTTTGCACCGCCAGAGGTCGTGGCAGAGAAAGCGGTTAGAGCTGATGCGGCTGATAAAGGCAAAAGCAAAGTCGTTGAAGAGGCCCCGTGCGGGGTAGAGAAAGATTTGCTGGTCAAAGATGCCGAGGAGTTTATGCGGTTGATCAAAAAGAGCGACTACAAGATTGTAGACCATCTCCATCAGACGCCTTCGAAGATTTCTATTCTCAACCTGTTGCTGTGTTCTGAAGCGCACCGCAACGCGCTACTGAAAGTATTGAACGCTGCCTACGTACCGCAAGAGATATCGGTGAATTAGCTAGAAGAGGTGGTAGCCCACGTTAATGCTGGCAATGGGCTAGGTTTCACAGATTTAGAGCTGACGCCTAAAGGGAGAGATCACAACAACGCCCTGCACATATCGATAGAGTGTAGGGGCACAATCATGTCGCACGTCCTGGTGGACACGGGTTCGTCGCTTAATGTGCTTCCGAAGAAGGCATTAATGAAGTTGGACACTCGTGGATTGCTTTGCACACCCAGTGATCTGGTGGTGAAAGCATTCGACGGAACTAAGCGCCACGTTTTCGGAGAGTTGACCCTGCCGATCCAAGTCGGTCCGGAAACGTTCGACATGGTCTTTTATATCATGGACATCATGCCTGCCTATAGTTGCCTCTTGGGCCGGCCATGGATCCATGCTGCTGGTGCCGTGACCTCCACGTTGCACCAAAAGCTCAAATATGCTATCGGGGGAAGCATAGTAACCGTGTGTGGTGAGGAGGACATAATGGTGAGCCATTTGTCATCCTTTAAGTATGTTGAAATGGATGGCGAAATCCATGAAACTCTCTGCCAAGCATTTGAAGCCGTCAAGGTGAAAGAGGTAGCTCCTATGGTCACAGAGAAGCCAGAGATGAATCTCTCCTCATTCAAAGAAGCTCGGGCCGTCGTCGAAGCCGGATCCACCCCAGGCTGAGGGCATATTTTGGAGATACCAAACAAGCAGGATAAGTTTGGATTGGGGTATTCTCCTGAAGCTGAAGCTTCTTCTTCTTCGTCTAGCAGCGCGTCACGGGGTAAGGGGCCGATCCTATTTACCAGTGGCGGAGTGATCTTCGAAAGCATCAACGCGGCGTCTGAAGACAGCGGGGATAGCGATTGTGATCTCGACTCTTGGATTCAGCCAAGCAAGCCGGGCGAGGGCCTCAACAATTGGACCATCAAGGATATCATCCAGCTGACAAGTGAAGAGTAATGATTTACTTTTTTCAATCATTGTACAACCCTATGTCCTACCCGGGGCATAGCAGTTTTATTGTCAGGGCCTTGTTGGATTATGTACATGCATTTTGTTAATAAATCAAAGGCGTTTTCTTCGTATTCAAATATTGTGATCTCTGTTATTCCTGTTTTTATATTTGTTTTGAAAAACAGTAAAATGGCAATGGGGTTTGTGCTAACCTGCATATTCTTGTTTTAAACTTAACCCTTGTTATTGCAGGATCCACATAACAGATGACATCGACTCTGGACCTTCTACGGCTCACTTCGACTTCGATTGCCCGATCTATCAAGCCGAGGAAGAGATTGATGAAGACGAAGATCTTCCTGAAGAGTTGGCCCGCTTGTTGAAACAAGAGGAAAAGGTTATTCTGCCTCATGAAGAGGAGATTGAGATCGTAAATCTGGGTTCTGAAGAGCTCGTCAGAAACGTCTGGATAGGGGCTACGTTGCAGAGTGATGTCAAGCAGAGATTGGTCGAGATGCTTCGAGAGTATAGTGACGTCTTTGCTTGGTCATACGAAGATATGCCCGGACTTGACACGGACATCGTGGTCCACCACTTGCCGCTACGAGAAGATTGCCCTCCCGTCAAGCAGAAGCTTAGGAGGACGAGACCAGATATGGCTGTTAAGATCAAGGAAGAAATGCAGAAACAGCTCGATGCTGGCTTCTTAGCGGTCACCACTTACCCTCCGTGGGTCGCCAAAATAGTGCCTGTACCGAAGAAGGACGGTAAGGTACGCATGTGCGTCGATTATCGGGATTTGAATAGGGCGAGCCCTAAAGATGATTTCCCGTTGCCTCATATCGATGTGTTGGTCGACAACACAGCCCAGTTCTCCGTGTTTTCGTTCATGGATGGCTTCTCCGGTTACAATCAGATCAAAATGGCGCCGGAGGACATGGAGAAAATGACGTTTATCACTCCCTGAGGAACATTTTGCTATAAGGTAATGCCTTTCGGTCTGAAGAACGCAGGGGCCACTTACCAACGAGCAATGGTGACTTTGTTTCATGATATGATTCATCATGAGATCGAGGTCTATGTTGATGACATGATTGCGAAGTCCCAAACGGAGGAAGAGCATCTGGTCAACTTATTGAAGCTTTTTGAGAGGCTTAGGAAATTCAGGTTGAGGCTAAATCCTAACAAATGCACTTTCGGAGTGCGGTCCGGAAAGTTACTGGGGTTTATCGTTAGCGAACGAGGCATCGAGGTTGATCCTGCGAAAATAAAAGCCATTCAAGAAATGCCAGCGCCGAAAACAGAAAAAGAAGTTCGTGGTTTCTTGGGCAGAATAAACTACATTGCAAGGTTTATCTCTCAGCTCACGGCCACTTGTGAACCGATGTTCAAGCTTTTAAAGAAAGATCAGGCGATTACTTGGAATGAGGATTGCAAGAAGGCATTCGACAAGATAAAGCAGTATCTTCAAGAACCTCCAATCTTGATACCCCCAGTGGCTGGACGGCCATTAATCATGTACTTGACAGTTCTTGAGAATAGTATGGGGTGTGTTCTCGGTCAGCACGACGAGACGGGCAGAAAAGAGCATGCCATTTACTTCTTGAGTAAAAAGTTCACTGACTGTGAATCTCGATACTCGATGCTGGAGAAGACGTGTTGTGCACTAGCTTGGGCTGCCAAACGTTTACGACAGTACATGCTCAATCACACCACCATGCTAATTTCGAAGATGGATCCGATCAAGTATGTCTTCGAGAAGCAGGCTCTTTCGGGCAGGATTGCCAAATGGCAAATGGTGTTAACGGAATATGATATTCAGTACGTGTCCTAGAAGGCCATCAAGGGAAGCGTATTGTCTGATTACCTTGCCGAGCAGCCGATCGAGGACTACCAGCCGATGAAGTTCGAATTCCCTGACGAGGATATTATGTTTCTCAAAGCGAAGGATTGCGATGAGTCGTTGCCCGACGAGGGGCCAGATAGGAAATCCCAGTGGAAATTGATATTCGATGGGGCGGTTAATTCCTATGGAAGTGGCATCGGGGCTATCATCACGACTCCCCACGGATCCCATATCCCGTTTACTGCGAGACTGACGTTTCCAGTTACCAACAATGAGGCGGAGTACGAAGCATGCATCATGGGTCTAGAAGAGGCAATTGATTTGAGAATCAAGAACCTAGACGTATATGGTGACTCAGCGCTTGTGATCAACCAAATTAAAGGGGAGTGGGAGACTCGTCAATCGAATTTGGTGCCGTACATGAATTACGCCAGAAGGCTGCTTCCGTTCTTTGATCGAGTGGAACTCCATCATGTGCCCAGGGCTGAAAATCAGATGGCTGATGCCTTAGCCACGTTGGCTTCAATGTATAAAGTCAATTTTTGGAATGAGGCTCCAAGAATTGTCCTTTCGCGTCTTGATAGACCGTCATTTGTCTTTGCAATCGAGGAAGCCGCCGACGGCAAGCCATGGTTCCATGACATCCAGACTTTCCTTATGACTAAGGAATATCCTGCGGGTGCGTCAACCCAGGATAAGAAGACTCTGAGGAGGTTGTCTGGCAATTTTTATCTCAATCCTGATGGAGTGTTGTATAAGAGAAACCACGATCTCGTGCTACTCAGATGTGTAGATGAGAAAGAGGTGAGTATGCTCATGGAGGAAGTCCATGAAGGCACATTTGATACGCACGCCGGCGGGCATGCCATGACGATAAAAGATCCTGAGAGCAGGATATTACTGGCTGACAATGGAGTCGGATTGCTTCAGATTCGCGAAGAGATGTCATAAATGCCAGATTTATGCGGATAAAGTTCATGTGCCGCCGTGCCCGTTAAATGTCATGTCCTCTCCGTGGCCGTTCTCCATGTGGGGCATCAACATGATACGCAAGATTGAGCCCACTGCATCTAACGGTCATCGCTTCATTCTGGTAGCTATCGACTACTTCACCAAGTGGGTAGAGGCAGCCTCGTACGCTAATGTGACCAAGCAGGTGGTAGCTAAATTCATAAGGAGGGACATCATCTGTCGTTACGGAATTCCCGAGCGGATCATTACTGATAATGGTTCAAATCTGAATAACAAGATGATGAAGGAGCTGTGCCAGAGCTTCAAGATTGAACACCACAACTCATCTCCTTACCGGCCGAAGATGAATGGCACCATCGAAGCCGCCAACAAGAACATAAAGAAGATTGTTCAGAAGATGGTTGTGACCTACAAAGATTGGCACGAGATGCTGCCATTCGCATTGCACGGTTATCGTACAACGGTGCGTACTTCAACCGGGGCAACTCCTTTCTCCTTGGTATACGGTATGGAAGCTGTCCTACCGTTGGAAGTGGAGATCCCTTCTTTGCGAGTTTTGGTTGATGTGAAACTCGACAAGGCAGAATGGATTACGAATCGTCTGAACCAACTCAGCCTGATGGACGAGAAGAGGTTAGCATCGATTGCATTTGGTTGTCTGTACCAAAGCCGAATGAAGAAAGCTTATGATAAGAAGGTGCGTCCTAGAAGCTTTCAGACGGGTGATCTCGTCCTGAAGAAGATTCTTCCTCCACACTCCGATCACCGGGGCAAGTGGACTCCGAATTACGAAGGTCCGTATGTCGTCAGCAAGGTCTTCTCGGGAGGAGCTTTGTTGTTATCCACGATGGATGGTGAAGATTTTGCATCCCCGGTGAACGCGGACGCAGTTAAAAAATACTTTGCTTGAAAGCGACCCGCTGGACAAAAAAGGAGAGTCCAGACAAAAAAGGGGCATCCCGGCGAACCAAAAACAGAATAAAAGGTTCGGGCAAAAATTAGGGATATAAATTGAAAAAAGGTACACCCGCGAAGTCGAAAACCTACACTGGGCGGCTTCGGCAAAAAAGGGTATCCCGGTGAACTGAAAACCCGTAAAGGGCGGTTCACGCAAAAGTTAGGGATTTGAATAAGCAAATGACTGCGTTCCGCGTGTGGACTTTCATTGTTTAGTGGTTTGGAGGACCTGAGGGCCGTTCATCTGAATCAATCTCTTCCGAAGCTGAAGCGTCGAAGAAGTATCGAAGTCGAGTGGGTCATAGAAGGATCAACTCATGGTGTTCGTCTACGCCTCGTTGCCGACATTTGTATATACTGATGTATATTTATGTTTTATTTTTGCGCGGTTTCCTCATCCCAGGAGCTTGCATCTGTTGTAAAACATTTTTACCCATTCAGGGGTTCGTTATTAATAAAATGCATACTGTTCAGCAATTCTGTTTGCCTGTTTAGCATTTATCTGTTTTGTTTGCGAAAAAGAACGCCGATGTTTTTGATAAAATGCGCATACATAAACTCACTGGCCTAGGCCACTGATTGTTGAAACAATTAATTATTTGGATATTGTCACGAGATAATAACCTTGATAGGTCCCTTTGAGAAGGGTATCTTGTCTGTTTGTTTGTGTTGTTACAGGTGTAGCATATTCCAGACAGTGCGCCGTGCGCATCCCGAAGCAGGATGATTCCTCCTTCTCCAGCAGAGTTCAGTAGCCTCTCCCTGCAGAGTCTGAACACAAGATAGTGAGCATTGATATGTCTCCCCAGGCAGAGATGATTCTCTCCCCAACCAGATGCATCCTGAAGGAACGTCACCTCCTCAGCTGAGTCACGCGCCGAAGCTTGAATTCTTACCCCCAGCACCGGGTCACAAGTGCAGGTTTCGTAGGAAACCACTCGTACGCCGAAGTATGCAGAAACTGATGGTGCCAGACTGAAGTCTCCAGCGGAATCGAAATTCCCCACCAGAGTTGTACTCCCCCCCTGAAGTCGGATGATTCCTTCTTCCCCAGCGGAATTGAAATTCCTCATTAGAGTCGTACTCTCTCCAGTGAAGTAAAATGATTTCTCCTTCCTCAACCGAGTTTACAAATCCCCAAGAGAGCAGAATCCTTGGAAGCAGTCGGGACCATGATGGGTTTTCCCTAGCAGAGTGTTGAACAGCTGATGCTGTATTTCCCTCGGAGTTGTACTCTCCAGCGAAGCAGTTGGGACCATGACTGGTTTTCCCTAGCAGAGTGTTGAACAACTGATGCTGTATTTCCCTCAGAGTCGTACTCTCCAGCGAAGCAGTTGGGACCATGATTGGTTTTCCCCAGTAGAGCGTTGAACAACTGATGTTGTATTCCTCATCAGAGTCGTACTCTCCGGCGAAGCAGAATGATTTCTCCTTCCTCAGCCGAGTTTGCAGATACCCAAGAGAGCCGAATCCTTGGAAGCTGCTCAAACCATGATTGGTTTGTCCCTCAGCAGGTCCTAGTTCTCGTAGAGCTTCGTTCCCCTGCCCCCCTAGGATAGTTTTGATTAGATAATTCTAGGTTGTGTAGAATTAGGTTAAACTTCAACATAGGTCCATAATAACTTTAGATTCTTGGGTTTTTAGGACAAGTTAGACTATGGGGCATATATGGGTATTAAGGGTAGGTATGTAGGATCCCTTAGAAATTATATTAGGATTTAATATAATAGTATGCTATTTTTAGATGATTTTTGTATTGGTTGATTGTTTGTGTTGCCTTTAGGGCATGTTTGCTTTAGTTGCTTTGCTTTGTGGGCTTGGAGAGCTTGATCTTGTTCTAAGGAGCATAGTAGAAGACTTGAAGATGCATTAAGGAGCTTGAGAGCTTGATCTTATTTTCCTTTTTGTTGTTTTAGGGTTAGGGATTAGGAAGAGTTTAGACTTAGATAACTTCTTTCTCAAACATGGATGGTATCTTCCACCTCCATTCCTCCCTATGATTCAAAGTACTTCCATGGTATACACCTCTCTCCTTTGGAGGGATAAGTGAGGTACCTAGGAAGTAGAACTTTTGAGGGAACCATTCCTTTGATGTTGAACCCTTAAAGGTCACCTTTGGTGATCAATAAGCAGTTCAATATCCCCCAGCTTATCCAGTAAGTGATTTCCTCTGGTTTGATTGTCTTGAGAGATGTTGAGCTTGAGTTTGAAGATGAAGACTTCAATGAAGAGTGTAGAAGAGGATGAATCCTTGGGTATTGCCATTCCAGCTGAAGCTTGAAGAGCAACCAGAGCAAGTTGATACTTGAAGACCCCTGAAGATGAAGTAAAGACTGAAGGATGAAGTTGACAATTCTAAGTGATTGAGATTGATTCTGAAAAGGCTGAAGCTTGAAGAACAAAGGAAGTTGATACTTACCTTGATATCTGGAGATCCTGAAGGAGCCAAGTTGATACTCATGACTGATGGTGAAGCCTGAAGGTGGAGCTGATCAAGAAGCTGAAGCTTAGAGGAGAAGATAAGTTGAAACTTATTGTGAAGGGTTGAAACCTGGAAAAGCAATTGATGTTTGTCAAGAGTAATTTGAAGTCTGAAGACTGAGTTGCTGTTGGAAGAGCTGAAGCTTGGAGGTGAGAGAGGAGTTGCTTTTTCTTCTTTTTCTTTTGCTGTATTGATGTGTTTTGTTTGACTTGCTTGATGCATTAGAAAAAGTCATATCTAGAATAAGTAGAATCTAGGAGCATGATTGCACTAGAGGTTGAGTTGCTCCCTCTGCTTGTACTGTTACTGTGTGGCTTTGCTTGCGGGTATTCGGTAGAGCCCAGCTCCCTTGCCCATGTGGTTTGTTTACCTGATGGCATTTTATTTCATTTTATATGTATGATTACAGTTTACTGTTTATTGCTTGATAGCATGTTTTATCTTTCAGTATGATTACTGTTATCCATTATGGCTTGAGGTTGAGATGAGCTTGTGGAGGCTGAAGCCCCACACACATTTCCTCCTCACTTGCATTGCATGCATTTTACTGTTAAGCTGATGCTTTGTCTGTTTTGGTGTATCATTGACATGATCCCTTAGGACTCTCATTTCCTTTGATAAGGAATTGATGATAGAACTTTAGGTTGAAACCTATGCATGACAACTTCTAGGAGTTCCCTGTTCAAACCTCAACCATAGGATGAATCCATGGCATGATAACAGTAGGACTTGATAGTCTCCCTCCTAGTTGGGTCTGTTCTCTTCTCATCTCAAAACAGATTAAGATACAGTAATCATGAATGATTTCTTTCGTACGTTACGAGCCTTAAGCTATCTGAGAAAGGATTGTGGGAGAGTTTCTTTTCCACAGTCTGGATGTTTAGTATGGTACCCTTTGGGTGACATGCGACGCATTCACTCTCAGGTCATAGTCTCTAGTGCGATTGAAATCGCAAACACAATAAAAAACACTTCTTTCGTAAAAGACAGGAAATAAACCGTAGTTTCCCGAACTACGTGAGCTCTGATCTCTCGTGCCTGTTGAGAGTACGTAGGCACAAGATGGCGATGTCTTGGCGAGCTACCTTCCCCCATAACCCTTCGTAGGCCGAACTACGTTGACTCTGATTTCTCATTCTCTTATGAGAATACGTAGGCATAAAGCGCGACGCTTTGCCGAGTCATTTTTCTTTTCTTTTTCAGCCAGCCTTGATAAGTAGATAGAATAAAACCCACCCGTCCAAGTAAACACAACAAGCGAGGATCCCGTCGAGTACGACGGACGTGAGGGGTGCTAATACCTTCCCCTTGCGTAACCGACTCCCGAATCCAGGCAATGGTTGCAATGACCTTGTCTTACCCTGTTTCGTTAGGTTTTTCCGATCGTTTCCTTTCCCGTTCTGAGGGATAAATAACGAAAGGTGAAAACTCTTCTGTTGTGCCGACACCTTATTTTCGCGCAAGCGACAATTATTATTTGTTTATTTCTAGATTTTAAAATAGTTTTTCTTATTAGTTTTAAATTGAATATTAGATTTCTATTTGGTTTAGGATTTATTTAGAATTACAATATTATTAGTTTAAATTAGAGTAGATGTTATTATTAATATAGAATTGGATAGAAATATAGTACAATTTAATCAATAGAAAATTACAAAAAAGATTGGCCCCACCCTATGGCTAACTAACAATAGCTACCCACATAACAACATAACTCACGCATTGCCACAAGACCCACCTTCAGCAAGAAAAAGAAACCAATTTCTTTTATTACACACTACAACAATTCCTCTAGCCATTCGCTTTTAACAGCAAGCATCTCATACTACTCGCTACACTATGCGCCAGCCACTACAACCTTCGTACAGCACCAAACAAGTCTACAATGGCAAAAAAAGATAGAAACTGATACAAAATAAAAAAAATCAAATGCACCACTACAAAGGTCATCACACCAACTTGTACAAACTTCCCACAAATTTCTTGTACCGTAAACCATCACACAGTACTGTGTCTCAACCATGTTTCCTAAAACATATGTACGGTCTGCATACAACCACCAGCCACCAAAATACAATCCTGCAAAACCATACAAAACAAGGCCATAACTTTCGTCACTTTACACAAAGGAAAAGAAATCAAAACTTGCAGAAAGAGAAGAGAAATAACAGCCTCCCATCACCTGCGAAACCATACCGAAAAAAAAAACTCCAACAAGCCATAGCCTACCCTGCTACAAACTCACACCAGACAAACTCTATGACAACCATTACCCACTACCAGCACTACAAAACCTGCGACAACAAAAAGCAGAAACAGACAGCAGTTACAATACCAAGCTACCACATAAATTGTATAATACAAACACCACAGAGAAATTCGTACTACACAAACACCGAAAAGCAGTCCTGGTATTACAATTTACAGCTCACAAATTTCATCAGTCCATACAGCTATGATTCACATACAAATTTTGAAGAAAACACCTCACAGCTGGGAATACCAAAGGCACAACGATAAAACCTAGCTCTCATATTCTATTCTTCAAAAAAAAGTCTCTCCCTCAAAACCTCCAAAGGGCTTCTTCTTAAAACCCACTCTTCAATCTCATCAACAGGACCGAACCATCAAAATTCCTTCAAAAAATCTCTCCCTCAACTTCAAATCTCCAAAACCCTTTCTTGCTCTCAAACTCTCACTTCCTTCTAACCACCTTCAACTTCCCCACATCTCAAATCATCACCCTTAACTCTCCAACACTACACAAAAACCGTGAAACTCACCAAAAATCCATGAACAAACCACCATCAACCTTAAACTCAAGAAAAACACGCAACCTTTGTTCTTCTTTCAACCTCTCCTTCTTCAATCACCTTCATACCCCATCATCTTCGAACCAACAATTGTAAAACTAAACTCTACACCATTATCATAGCCCCCACAGATGAAACTCCCAAATACACCGTGAATTCATTTCCCCTGCTCCCCATTCAACAACCTTTTATCCGACATGGACAAAACTTCATCAACAACATCAAACAACAACCTTCTCCCATTTATCATTCTTCGCAAGCTACCTAGAAATCAACCAAGACCCTGTTTCCGGCGCCTCTGTCCACCATCTTCCCACAGCTCATAAAACCTCCTCTGCTTTCTTCAAGCTTCAATCATAAACAATTCTCAACAACACCCAACCTCCCTTAAGCAAAAATGTTGATGTGCCATGTAAAACCTCCAACATCTCCATGACGACATCGCAACTCATAAAACAACAATTATCAGTCGAACTCATTTCCTCTATGTTTCTCTTGCACAAACTTTAACCCCAGAGTTGAAACTTCCATACCCAGATTCATTATCAAAACTCCATCGTTCTTGAATCCCAAAAAACCGTGTTCTTCAACCACCATGAACGAAGCCCGCAGAACGATTCACCATCTCTTTCGAACCAACATACATCCAAAAAAATGAACTTCTTTCATCAATGGCAACCGTAAACCAACAACACAAAACCTTCATACTTCAAACCATTCCGTTAAATCAAACCACAGTTAACCCACAAATCCCCAGCCGCCACCCTCCGATCTTTATCATCCTCACGCACTACCCCTAACCCAAAAATGAACCTTTCCCAGACGAAACCTTTTTTTCTAGAAAACCTTCTTCCATCATCAACAATCAACAAACAACAAAAAACTTGGTTCAAACCCTAAATTCCAACCTCTATAAAAACCCAAATCAACAACCAAATCTTCTCCTTTTAACCGCATTCAAAAACCAATCCAAACTTTGATCAAACTCACAAAAACCCAGAAAATGACCCACCGATTTCAAATCCAAATCTCCTTTAAAACCTAATCCCAACAACACCTGCCCTTTCTGCATCGGCAACGAAAACCAATGCTCACCCAAAATATTCCGGGTCCTACCCGATGATCCGAACGGGAAGATTCAGGTCATTCAGAATCTTTACCCTGCTCCCTCACGCGATTCCGGTTTGGTTTTGGATGGTTTTGGATTTCATGACATGGTGATTGAGACTCCAGTTCATTCGGTTCAGCTTTGTGATTTGTCGAGGGAAGAAATTGGAGAGAGTATTAGAGAGGTTTGAGCGGAGGGAGTGAAATGGTGGACAGAGAGAACGTGAAGAAGAGGATTCATTTGTTTTGCCGTTTGTTTTTATTTTATTTTATTTATTTTATTTTGTTTTATTTTATTGATGTTTGTTTTTTCACTTAGGGGTAGTCCGTGTGAGTGGGCTAATCCAGCCCATGATCAAATGATAAACCTCTCCTGATCCATGTCTATACCTCCTCCCTGCTTTGTTTTATTTCCTTTAACATATTATTATTATTATTATTATATATATATATATATATATATATATATATATATATATATATATATATATATATATATATATATATATATATATATATATATATATATATATATATATATATATATATATATATATATATATATATATATATATATATATATATGTTTTGAAGTTTTTATTAACTTTTTTTTTTATATATATAGTTTTAGAGACTTGTTTCACTTTTTTAAAGTTGGATTTATTTCTCTTTTGTTATTGGACATTTTGTCTCATTTTCACCGTTTAGGTCGATGATGAGACCTCCGTAATTCGTTATTAATTAAATTGTTGATGGATAATGTAGGATATGAGACCACCTTTTTCTCTCCTCATTTCTTTTCATCTTTCGATTCTATTTTGACTTTTGGTGATCGATGAAGTCTTGTAAGATGAGATCCCACTGTTTTTGGTCCGTGCGACATAATTCAATTGGAGAACGATCCTCAATATCATTTCTCTATCCTATCCTCAACACGGATATCGATACACGACTTCTTAAAGTTTGAATTCTCTTATAAGTCAAGCTACAATGGTTTAGCGTCACATTGGTCCCGATTCAAAGCATCTTCAAGGACCAAAAGAGGAGAAGATTGGAATGGAGCTTGCGCACAATGTCAAGGGTCAACGGAACCACTCCGTTCGGTAACATATTTCTAATTCAAGTCTTTTAATCAACCGCTGAACGTTGTGAGTTCTAAGCAATAGATACGTGGGAAATGATGAGTGGGGGGCCTCCTCTCATTCGTCTAGAGCGTTTAGTGTATACCCTTTAGGCAATATACGACGCACTCGCTCATACGTCTAGGTTCTAGCGTGTGTGTCCCGAGTTCCTTCCCATTTAGGCGTGTTAGGCTTGCTTCCTCTTTTCCCTCGCCCCTGTGCGATCGAAACTCCTTTCTCTCGCATCCTGGAGATTGAGATCCCCCCTCTTACCTCCGTGCAATCGAGACTCCCTTTTCTCTCGCTTCCGTGCGATCGAGACCGTTTTCTGTAGTTAGCCGAACTACGGCTGCTCTGATCTCTCGTATCTATTGAGAGTACGTAGGCATAAGATTGCGATAATCCTAGCGATCACATTTTTCCTTCCCCCCCCCCCTTAAACCAATGACATACTACGTCTGTTCTACCGCAAACAGGTAACGCCTAAGTCTCCAATGGTCGAGCAGTAATACACCTAACTGCTAGAATGCGTACGCTAGTATCGTCAATCCTTTCTCTCACCCTTGTGTGATCGTGAACACCCTGTTTACCCGTAGTTAGCCTGAACTACGTTTTGCTCTGATTTCTCGTACCAGATGAGAATACGTAGGCACAAGACGCGACGTCTTGGCGAGCAATCCCCCCCGTAGTTTTCTGAACTACGTTGACTCTGACTTTCCCATTGCACGAGGGAATACGTAGGCATAGAGCTGCGATGCTCTATCGAGTCAGTTCTTTCCATTCTTTTCAGTTCTTTCCGTTTAGAATTAGCAGTCGTAGATAGTTTGTTTTCACCCATAGACTAGACAACAAGCGTGGATCCCGTCGAGTACGACGGACGTGAGGGGTGCTAATACCTTCCCCTTGCGTAACCGACTCCCGAACCCGAGATTTGGTTGCGATGACCGATCTTATCCCTCTTTTTGTTAGGTTTTCTCTGAGCGTTTCCTTTCCCCCTCTTGGGATAAATAACGCACGGTGGCGACTCTTCTGTCATTGCCGGCCCCTTTTCGCAGTAGCGACAGCTGGCGACTCAGCTGGGGAATAACGAGCACAATTCCCTATGCGAGTCAATCCTAGCGCTTGTTTGCTTATTTGTGGGTGTGTGTATCTATATATATTTATGTGTTGTATTTTGTATATTGATGTATTTACATTTTCCGCACTATATTATTATCTGTTTATGTTGTCCTGTTGGGTGATTGTTTCATTGAGAGATAAGCCAAAACCCAAGCTTGAGGATACACATAGCATTAGAGTGGAAAGTAGTGAGAATCTGCACGCTAGGCATGCAATAATCCTCATGAAATTCATATTCAGACGAGGTTTTCTGTTGAAGACATCCTATCCTGTACTAGGTCGGGAAAGGGTGTTAGATCTGAGAGCTGTCGACTTTGGAGAGCGATCACTTGGGAGTCAGCTAAGTGAGGTCGCTTCATGAGACAATGATGCCAAACCAGAAATGGTGAACGTATCATCGTTTCTCGAAAGTCTGTGACGCTGACGACCGCATAGAATGCCGAACCTTATCAGATTAGGTCCATACCTGTGAGAGGGATTGGGTTATGCAGGAAACTTGACCTCCAACCTACCCGGTATTTTGGTTTTCTCTTCAGAGCGGACATTCGAACTTGTCCAGTCAGCAGCGCAACAGTTGTTCAGTGCTTTGTGGGATCTTTGATCCTTTGTGTGTTGCATCAGCATTTGCATTGCATTTCATATGCATCTCATGTTTGCATGTCCGTCCTTGGCCGGAACAGAGAGCTTACCCGTCTTTTGTCCAATCCGCAGTTGATTTCCCGACATTCCCACCGGACTTGAATTAACTTCTAGAAGGATCATGGACTTAGGAGAGTAGAATTTGATTGTTACGAGGGCAGAGTTTGAGATGATGAAGAATCAGTTGGATCAGCTCATGGAAGCCATAGCAGCTATGACCAAAGGAGAGGCCAATGTTCAGAGGACCCTGGTGAACAATGTTGCTCAAGCTCAACCTGTGCAGATTCCTATTGGAGAGCATACTATTGTCAGAGATATGAATTCATCTTCTCTTCATGACTCGGATTATCAGAATTTCACTTTCCCTGTGCCAGATTCCCAAAGGGTTGTTCCGAAGATAAATCCTAAGAACCCGCAGACTGTTGAATTTATGAGAATATATCGTCTGTTGGATGAAAAACTTGACGCCCTAATGAGTCGGGATACTCTGGATCTGATTGCTTCAAGCATGTGTTTGGTGTCAGGCCTTGTGATGCCTCCGAAGTTCAAGACGCCAAATTTTGAGAAGTACAAAGGAGATAGTTGTCCAAAGCAGCATCTGGTTATGTTTTGCAGAAGAATGACCTCACATGTCCACAATGACAAGCTCATGATTCACTATTTCCAAGACACTCTGAGTCGAGCATCGTTGAGTTGGTATATGCAATTGGAAAGTGGTTGTATCTGACCATGGTCAGATTTAGCCAATGCCTTTGTAAAGTAGTATGATTACAATCTCGACATGACTCCGAGCCGCATGCAGTTGCAGGGATTATCTCAGGAAAACAACGAATCTTTCAGAGTGCACGTGCAGAGATGGAGAGAGTTAGCTGCTCGTGTTCAACCACCACTTATGGACAGAGAATTGGTTGACCTGTTTCTGGATACCTTGCAAGGTCCCTACTTTGATAAGATGATTGGTAGTAAGGTAGTGAACTTTTCTGACTTGGTCAAAGCAGGAGAACGTATTGAGAGTGGAATCAAAAGTGGAAAGATTCGAGGCATCTCAGATACCCCAGTTTCTGAAATTGAATCAGTTGTCAGCTCTAAAGAGGAATGGGAGAAAGAAAGTAATGCTATCCCGGAATCTCCATTACCTCAGATTCAGTTTTCAGATGTTTCGAGTATTCAGAGTCAGCGACCTGTTAGATCTGCGTATCAGATATCTGCTTCCCTACAGAGTCAACATTTATACCGTCATCAGCCGCGTCAGCACGCTAGACGAAGACCAAGGAAGCTAGAGAGGCGTTTCACTCAGTTGCCATTGTCGTACAATCAGATATTGCCAGACTTGATCAGAGGTGGATTGATAGTGCCAAAGAAAACTGATCCAGAGATTTCTCCACATCTGCCAGGTTCTGATGTCAACGCCCGCTGTGAGTACCATGTTGGGGCACAAGGGCATTCAACTGAAGACTATAAGGTGCTTAGAAGCCATGTTCAGACTCTGCTGGACTCCAACGGGTTTTCAATCACGCCTCAGGGTATTCAGATCGACGATCTTCCATCATCCAGTCATGTGGGTTCAGAAGATTATCAAACGGATTTCAATGAGCAATTCTAAAGATGGCTGGTTCAGCAGCAAGTCAAGAATGAAAGCCTAGTTCCCCGAAGCTGGCAATCTTTTTATCATGTTATTCCTTTGCATTTGTAGTTTCTTTTCTGTTTAAGTGCGAACGTATTTGCAAATTTCATTTGTAAGACGTTTTTTTTTTCCGATTGATAATGATAATGAAATGAATATGCATGTTTTGATTAAATCCATTCGTGTTCACTCAGTATTTTTGTTTATTTATTTATTAATGTCAAACGCTTGTTTAAGCGGAATTCCTTGAGGGAGGATGACGAAATCGAAAGATGCGTAAGCTTTCAATTGTATGCTTTTGAATAAAACCTGCTGATGATATACAAGAATTGTTTCAAATTCCTAAACACCGGAGATATAAGGATGTTAATCCCTTGTCAACCCCTTCAAGCCTAGTTGTATGAGTTTCCTTCTGAAAACGAAAAACCCTCAATCTTAACCTGGGGCAAGGTAGGTGTCAGTTAATTCGACTAAACATCCAAATTGTGAGAGGAGTGTTCCCGTTCGAGGACCAATCACACCTGTATAGGTCATACCTAAAAAACCACAGTGGTTATCCATTACTGACCGAAGAGTGAAACAGTCATAAACCGATCAAACAAGTCAGACCAGCCGGTGTCACACGATTTGTTCCGAAAAAAAGAAAAGAAAAGAAAAAATAAAAGCCCACTAAGTCGATAACTTAAAAACAAGTGGCTTAGGCAAAAAATTAGGGCATCCCGCTGGACTTCAAAATCAAAAGATATACTCAAAAGAGTCAGTCCAGGCAAAAATAGGGAAATGAAAAATGACGAAAAACAAGTCGTATGACTCCAGACACCAAAGACGAAAAGCGAGTGACTGTCACTCCGAAAACTTGTGGTTTCCTGAACCATCACTCCTATCATTCAACCTTTGAGAGGTGAGCGTTTGTGTCGAATTATCTGAGTATAGGATTGGAGAACATCAAGGAGAATGGGTGGGTTAAACAGAACTTTGAGCCTTATATCCTTTGTTTCAAATCGTGAACCTGACCACGTTACAACCTTTGAAAGTTCTAATTGAAGCAGGTTTGTTTCGAAAGCATACTTCGGTAAAGATCGCGTCGAAACTGACTCCTAAAAGGATTTTTCTTACCCTATGGGTATTGATATTGACATTCTGATAAGTGATTCATTCACTAAATGTCACAACTCTTTTTCCAGTGAACAAACTTGGATTTCAAAACTATCATATACATTGCATTAATATTATCTTTTGCAAAGCAATTTGTTTTACTTGTGAGTAAGCACTTGACATCAGGAGAGTTCCTACAGTGGAAAGTTCGATCGAGATAAGATGAAGAGCGCATGAGTACTCCGTTGAGCAAGGGCAAGGCATATCAGATGATCATAAAGGGAGTCAGCCATTCTAAGATGCAGTTAATCTGGGGCAATCAGATCGAGATTCGATAAATCTCTTGAAGTCAGCCAGGGGAACTTCTCTGTAAATCATCCAATCAGGGGCAAATCACTTCAAGGATGGGGCAGGTCACCCCAAGAGCATATAAGTTATCCTTATCTAGAAGGCAGTTAATCTGAAGCACCTCTCCGAGGTTCATGATGCTGAGGCAGTTCCTATCAAACCAGCAGGGTACAAAGCTTTCAGATCTCCTTTCGAGGAATATTTATACATATATCCCACAGGCTGGGGCAAGTTTGGAAATAAAGGAACTTTTCCTTTCCATATCTTCAGACCTAATCAGAGCTATTCATGCAGGTGCAGTCAATCTTCAGGTTCAAGGTGAATGTCGGGAAGTCGTAACCATTCACCTATCTTCCCCAGCAAAAGTCCAATCATCATTGGCATGTGTAAGCTATCCCCAAGAGAGTCCAATCATACTTGGAACATCCGGTTATTCCTAGCGGAGTTGGCTTCACCTCTTTAGCATTTATTTTGCTGGAGTGTTTCTTTCACATCCAACTTTCCCCCGGTAGCCCGAGCCTGCATCTGCATCTTTGCATATAGCTATCATATTTGCATCATCTTTGCATCTCATCCTCAAATGCGTAGCATTTCCATTTCGTATGGAGCATTACGCCATAAAAAAAATTCAAACATGTGCATGCGAAGCATAAGCCGGTTTTTGTTAGCCTTTCATGGCAACCTGAATCACTCTTCAATCAAGACAGTGGTATATCAACAGCTTTGTTCAGACAACTCATCTGCTTGCTTACTTTTGGGTTTCAGATCATACGTCGGTCTTACTTTGTCCATCAACCCTCTGATGATGACATACCCAACAGATTTTCCTCTCGTCTATCATTAGACGATGCGAGATTTGGATTTGATGTTCCTCTCGTCTATCATTAGACGATGCGAGATTCGAATATGATGTTACTCTCGTCTATCATTAGACGATGCGAGATTTGGATATGATTTTCCTCTCGTCTATCATTAGACGATGTGAGATTTGGATATGATTTTCCTCTCGTCTATCATTAGACGATGTGAGTTTTGGATATGGTTTTCCCTCCGTCTATCTTTAGACGATGCGAGGTTTCAAGGTGATCTTTCAGATATGGTTTTCTTTCTGTTTATTGGACGAGATGACATTTCAAGAGGGGTTTTTCATGGCTGTCGATTCTTATTGACGTCGGGGGTCTTTGAAGAATGTTAGGATTCCCTAGTTGTCGATTCTTATTGACGACATGGCTCTTTGGAGGTGGTTTTCTTCCTGCCAGTTCTTATTAATGATGTGGCCCCTTTGAAGATATTTTTCCATCAACTCCTATGGATGAAAGGATTCTGAAATTTGATGGGTGGTTTTGAGGTTCATTGACGTGGTCTATGTTGTCTTCCCGTCTATCTTTAGACGATGTGAGTATATTTTTCTTGCTGTCTATCCTTAGACAATGTGAAGGGATCAAGTGCATGTTGATCCAACTTTCAGCGGTGACTTTCCGTCTATCCCTAGACGATGTGAGTATTTGGAGTCTTTCCGTCTATCCATTAGACGATGCGAGTATTGTTATTCCTCCCGTCTATCATTAGACGATGCGAGATTTGGATATGATGTTCCTCTCATCTATCATTAGACGATGCGAGATTTGGATATGGTTTTTCTCTCGTCTATCATTAGACGGTGCGAGTTTTGGATATAATGTTTCTCTCCATCTATCATCAGACGATGTTGAGAGTTGACAGCGAAGTCAGATTATTTTGAGAATTGACGGCGAAGTCAGATGATTTTTTGAGAGCTGACGACGAAGTCAGATTATGTAGAGAGTTGACGGTGAAGTCAGATTGTTTTGAGAATTGACGGCGAAGTCAGATGATTATTTGAGAGCTGACGGCGAAGTCAGATTATGTAGGGAGTGGACGGCGAAGTCAGATGATTTTGAGGACTGACGGCGAGGTCAGGTGCTTCACCAATTTTATGTGGAGTTCTGGCGGCGACGTCGGATGTTTATGTTGGGGTTAATGACGGCGATGTCAGACTTTTATCAGCTTTAGCACTGGTTTTTCAACGGCGATGTTGGATGTTTGTTTTTGGCAGCAATGTCAAGTGATTTGGTTTTTCAACGGCGATGTTGGATGTTTGTTTTTGGCGGCAATGTCAAGTGATTTGGTTTTTCAACGGTGATGTTGGACGTTTAGTTTTGGCGACGAAGTCAGATGTTTTACTCGGTTGATGATTGACGGCGAAGTCAGATGTTTTATCAGTTGGTGACTGATGGCGAAGTCAGATATTCTACTTGATATAGGCTCCTGACGGTGATGTTGGAGGTTTCTTGCCGCGGTCGGCAAATTTCCGGGTTTTTTTTGTATCCAATCACCTTCTACCATGAACGTCTGAAAGCGGCTGCTTTTCATCCCTTCTGGTCCAAGTCGATTGAATAGGGGCAGCTGTTGCACCCTAAAATTTGCCCACCGGTTTTCTGACTTTGACTGGCTCTTGTTTCGTTTTCATCTGCATATCATTTAGGTCGCATTTTTCCTATGTTATCAGCCAGATTGAATTTATCAGAAGTTTAGCCATTTTTCTCGCGTTTCAGGCGATTCAAATTAATTCAAACGAGAAATTCAATGTCAAAATCCAGCTAAAGTCACTCTCTTTTTTATGATTCAATTCGTGTTGATATTATCGGCGAATTTAGGCGCTCGCCTATTTTTCATGGCATTTTTGCATTTTTATTTATTATTTTTTGCTTTATTTAATTATTTAAAACCGTTTTTATGATAACCCTTTTCTTTTAATTTCTTATTTAGAAAATAGGCTTTGGAATTTAATTATATAGTTTATATAGATTTTTGTATATATATTGTTTTTAAAAATAGGTTATTATTTGTTTATTTCTAGATTTTAAAATAGTTTTTCTTATTAGTTTTAAATTGAATATTAGATTTCAATTTGGTTTAGGATTTATTTAGAATTACAATATTATTAGTTTAAATTAGAGTAGATGTTATTATTAATATAGAATTGGATAGAAATATAGTACAATTTAATCAATAGAAAATTACAAAAAAGATTGGCCCCACCCTATGGCTAACTAACAATAGCTACCCACATAACAACATAACTCACGCATTGCCACAAGACCCACCTTCAGCAAGAAAAAGAAACCAATTTCTTTTATTACACACTACAACAATTCCTCTAGCCATTCGCTTTTAACAGCAAGCATCTCATACTACTCGCTACACTATGCGCCAGCCACTACAACCTTCGTACAACACCAAACAAGTCTACAATGGCAAAAAAAGATAGAAACTGATACAAAATAAAAAAAAATCAAATGCACCGCTACAAAGGTCATCACACCAACTTGTACAAACTTCCCACAAATTTCTTGTACCGTAAACCATCACACTGTACCGTGTCTCAACCATGTTTCCTAAAACATATGTACGGTCTGCATACAACCACCAGCCACCAAAATACAATCCTGCAAAACCATACAAAACAAGGCTATAACATTCGTCACTTTACACAAAGGAAAAGAAATCAAAACTTGCAGAAAGAGAAGAGAAATAACAACCTCCCATCACCTGCGAAACCATACCGAAAAAAAACTCCAACAAGCCATAGCCTACCCTGCTACAAACTCACACCAGACAAACTCTGCGACAACCATTACCCACTACCAGCACTACAAAACCTGCAACAACAAAAAGCAGAAACAGACAGCAGTTACAATACCAAGCTACCACATAAAGTTGTATAATACAAAAACCACAGAGAAATTCGTACTACACAAACACCCAAAAGCAGTCCTGGTATTACAATTTACAGCTCACAAATTTCATTAGTCCATACAGCTATGATTCACATACAAATTTTGAAGGAAACACCGTACAACTGGGAATACCAAAGGCACAACGATAAAACCTAGCTATCATATTCTATTCTTCAAAAAAAAGTCTCTCCCTCAAAACCTCCAAAGGGCTTCTTCTTAAAACCCACTCTTCAATCTCATCAACAGGACCAAACCATCAAAATTCCTTCAAAAAATCTCTCCCTCAACTTCAAATCTCCAAAACCCTTTCTTGCTCTCAAACTCTCACTTCCTTGTAACCACCTTCAACTTCCCCACATCTCAAATCATCACCCTTAACTCTCCAACACTACACAAAAACCGTGAAACTCACCAAAAATCCATGAACAAACCACCATCAACCTTAAACTCAAGAAAAACACGCAACCTTTGTTCTGTTTTCAACCTCTCCTTCTTCAATCACCTTCATACCCCATCATCTTCGAACCAACAGTTGTAAAACCAAACTCTACACCATTATCATAGCCCCCACAGATGAAACTCCCAAATACACTGTGAATTCATTTCCCCTGCTCCCCATTCAACGACCTTTTATCCGACATGGACAAAACTTCATCAACAACATCAAACAACAACCTTCTCCCATTTATCATTCTTCGCAAGCTACCTAGAAATCAACCAAGACCCTGTTTCCGGTGCCTCTGTCCACCATCTTCCCACAGCTCATAAAACCTCCTCTGCTTTCTTCAAGCTTCAATTATAAACAATTCTCAACAGCACCCAACCTCCCTTCAGCAAAAATATTGATGTGCCATGTAAAACCTCCAACATCTCCATGACGACATCGCAAATCTTAAAACAAAAATTATTAATCGAACTCATTTCCTCTATGTTTCTCTTGCACAAACTTTAACCCCAGAGTTGAAACTTCAATACCCAGATTCATTATCAAAACTCCATCGTTCTTGAATCCCAAAAAACCGTGTTCTTCAACCACCATGAACGAAGCCCGCAGAACGATTCACCATCTCTTTCAAACCAACATACATCCAAAAAAATGAACTTCTTTCATCAATGGCAACCGTAAACCAACAACACAAAACCTTTATACTTCAAACTATTCCGTTAAATCAAACCACCGTTAACCCACAAATCGCCAGCCGTTTTCCGTAGTTAGCCGAACTACGGCTGCTCTGATCTCTCGTATCTGTTGAGAGTACGTAGGCATAGGATTGCAATAATCCTAGCTAGCACACTTTTCCTTTTCCGCCCCTTAGGTAACTCGTACCTTTAAACCAATGACATACTACATCTGTTCTACCGCAAACAGGTAACGCCTAAGTCTCCAATGGTCGAGCAGTAATACACCTAACTGCTAGAATGCGTACGCTAGTATCGTCAATCCTTTATCTCACCCCTGTGTGATCGAGAACACTCTGTTTACCCGTAGTTAGCCTGAACTACGTTTTGCTCTGATTTCTCGTACCAGATGAGAATACGTAGGCACAAGACGCGACGTCTTGGCGAGCAATCCCCCCCGTAGTTTTCCGAACTTTGTTGACTCTGAATTTCCCATTGCACAAGGGAATACGTAGGCATAGATCCGCGATGCTCTATCGAGTCAGTTCTTTCCGTTCTTTTCAGTTCTTTCCGTTTAGCATTAGCAGCCGTAGATAGTTTGTTTTCACCCATAGACTAGACAACAAGCGTGGATCCCGTTGAGTACGAGGGACGTGAGGGGTGCTAATACCTTCCCCTTACGTAACCGACTCCCGAACCTGAGATTTGGTTGCGATGACCGATCTTATCCCTCTTTTCTTTAGGTTTTCTCTGAGCGTTTCCTTTCCCCCTCTTGGGATAAATAACGCACGGTGGCGACTCTTCTGTCATTGCCGGCCCCTTTTCGCAGTAGCGACATAGTTCACAAAACACACTATATGGAAACATGTCGCTTGAGTCTAATAACTCAAACTATCACTAATCTGAAACTATACCAAGGTATACCCTTTTCCCGTCCTCTCTTACGTCTAGAAATTTCGGTCGGGTCATGGATCCTTGTAATGTACTTTGACATACGAAATGGATTCGGATTTAAGGTGCTTTCCACATGAATAGTCGCTTCCCACGGGACCACCCTCATCTAAAGCCTTATACTCGTAGGCTCCATTCGTACTACACACGGGAATCAAACCTGTCAAACTAATAGTGTGTACATCCAAGGGAGTGCTCTACATAAGCTTCAATTATTGGAATGACACATCTCAAGGGATTGTTTTTGACTATGTGATCACAACGCAAAACATGATTGTATTCGACAATTGCAAGACGACACATTCACCTAATTCTCAATGTAACACAAAACCAACACATGTTCCATATAGTGCCTCACCTCTCCACTAGACAACCACTTGTCAGGGATGCACACCGAGGCATCGAATATACAAGTATCGTCATCTAAGTTATTTAGTATTCTACATTAGGCTATCATCTTCATGACCATTAAGGGTTCAATTACCATTAAGGGTTTTTCCTCACTTTGCTTTAGTATTCTACATTAGGCTATCATCTTCATGACCAAAAAAACATCTATAATAAGCAAGCATAATACTCATAATAATCATGTAAAACAATCCATGATAACAATAAATGTCCATGTGAAGCAACCAAGCAAGTATGAAAATGAAGTATGAAAACACTGCCAAGTTCGCAGTGCGAGGGCCAGGCGAGTTCCTTCGCCTTGAGTTCTCTACGTGAACTCTGAGTGAGGGAGAAATAAAAATGGCAGTAGCAAAAGACTTTGCTGCTTGCTGTCACGGTGAGAATCGGAGACCAAGCTATTAATTAACTTGACTCGCAAAACAAAATGTCAACACCAAACTTTTATTTATCCAAGGGAAGGGAAAAGTATCAAATAAACCCAAAAATATGCAATGCAAAACAATGAAATATAGAGATCTAAGTACGGGGGTTGATTATGAAAAGGGAAGGTACTAGCACCCTAAATATCTGTAGAACCTACAAGAACCTCTTGAAATATCTATGTTCTTAGCTAAAATTGTTCGCTATTGATTGGGAAAGTATGGGAAATGTTTTATTATTTTATTGAAAAGGGAGAAAATAAAAAGGTAGCTCGCCAAGATCTCGCAATATTGTGCCTACGTATCCTATATAGGAAGTCAGAGCAATCGTAGTTCGACTAACTACGGGCAAAAGTATGTTTGTTGGTTGGTTTCAGGATAAGAGACAAGTTGTCATCTTAAGAGGAAATGCTCAACTATACCATCACAAGCATAAGAAAGTAGATCTTTGCATCATATTAAGAGAAGGACTCCAACTTGGATGTAGAATCAACAAGTATGCCACACACCTCTCTTAAATGGAAAAGTATCATAACACTTCAATTATATTATGGGGATGGAAGAGACATCTCTTCTATAGAGATGACTCATGTCTAATCTCTTTGGGGAAGGTTTTAAGTGAAAAGCCAAAGTGGAAAAGGTTCAAAGTTAAGGAAATTCTAAGGTTTGAGCTAGGTCTAAACAATGGGTGAGTAAGGAATGCAACAACTATATACATGTATTATGACAAGAATTCAATGAGAAATTCTTTTCCCTTAGATTTAGATCACAAGTATCAACAACAAATGAAATTAACAACACATGGCAAAGCATCATGTAATCATAAAAAATCAAATGAAATCAAAAGAAACACACATGGCAAAACATAATGTAAAATTAACAAGCGCAAAGCTTCAAGAATTAATCAAGCATAAAAGCATCAAGAATCATCAAGGAAAAGCCTCAAGATTCATCATAGAAAAACATCAAGATTTATCAACATGAAATTAAAACCAATAAAACTAATTAAGAAAATGTCTAAACAATTACGCAATTTTAGAGTATCAAGACTAAAGCAATTCAATTAATTAGAACAAATTATCACATTAATCATCTATTTCCAAATTGAAAATATTAAACTAAATAGTCAAAACAAACTATAAGTTGAACTATTAAATAAAACTTAAAAGTCTAAACACATATCAATTTTTGTTAATTAGGAAAATAGATTCTAAAAAAAAAAGTTAAATCTAAACAAATAAATTAACACTAATTTATAATATAAATGGAGATTAAAAACTAATAAAAAAACTAAGAAAAATTAAAAGCAATCTAAGAAAAAAAAGAAATAATAAAATTAAAAAAAGGAAGATAAAAGAGTGAGGTGTGATGAGGGTGTGAACATAATAGAAGATTGGGCATAGTCCATGGTTAAACACATTAATTTTTTTTAAAGTAAAAAAAGTTGTTCACTTTTCATCCTTTCAGGTCCAAGTTGTTTGAATAGGGGCAGCTGTTGTACCCAAAAATTTGACCAACCTCTTCTTCCTAACTTGGCTTTATGTTTCATCTCATTTTAGCATTTGCGTTTTGCAGATCTTTGGTTCTTAACAGGGGATCAAGAGTTGTTGTGCCATTCAAGAAGAGAGCTTCATTTTTCAAACTCAAGCAAGGGTATCATGTGTAGGCCACCAGGGTTTCATCATCATCAGGGTAAAGTGTCAGAGCTCCTTGAGAGGAGAGGCTTGTGTATGGGTGTCACCTCCTATCTTGAGGATCATCAGAGGATCATGAGGTCACTTACTTGGATAAGATATGATTTAAAATCTCATTTTTTACCTTGAGAGGTCTTTGTGGAGCTTGTGTAGTCTTTCAATTCATTTGCAAAAGCCCCAGTTAGAGGATATGGTGTTAAGGTTTCATTTGGTCAACCCAAAGTCAACTGTGGGCTTGAGAGGGTAAAAGCTTGGTTATAAGTCATTGAGGCATGGGAAGTCACCCCAAAGAATCTAGTATTTCATGTTAAGATCAAATCAAGGACAGTCAAGAGGTCAAAGAGTTACTAAATTAGGGTTTCAGATGATTTCAGTGTAAAATCCCCTTCTATGGTGCCTAACTTCAAGGACAACTTTCACTATGATGCAAGCTCAATCTCACTTTCATTAAAACATGGGACTTTTTCATCATCTCTCAAGGTTTCTTTTGAGTACAATAACTCACCCATTGAGTTTGTACATCTCAAGTTATGATGTCAACAAGTTGGTGTCCTCAGATGAAGAGAATTTTGGTAAACTCAAAGTCAACTCATTTCCAAGGCATTTTTGACATAGAATCAAGTTTCTCCTTAACTTCAAGTGAACATGAAAGTTTTTCTTCATGATTTAGCTTTCCAAAAAGTCCTAGAAGTCCTCATTCGCATGTGTACATCTCAAGTTATGGTCTTCACAAGGCAAGGGTATTTTGGGAAAGTTCATTATAGGTCTTTCTTTTCAATGGTCCATTTCATGAACTTTAGGACCTCTAATCTATTTTCAACCAACATGAAACTTGTGTCTAATTGCCTTGGCTTCAAAATGGACTCAAAATTCATGAGATTTGATGGATTATGTGATCACTTAAACCATAATAAGCTTGAAAAGTGGTTTTTGGACATGGTGTGAATTACTTTCATTACAAGTCACCATTTGAACTAATTTTTAAACTTTTTCACACCATTACATGACCATGATGTGCATTGCCTAATTTGGACCAACATTAGATCATATTATGTACCATTTTTCAAAGTTTCATTCCATAAAAGGTCATGTTACAAACTTGGTATAAGCTTTGTCTCAATTCACCAAACCAATTCCATTCATTCTTACACCCTCCAAATGCACAATTGCTGACTCCAAAAGAAGGAAATAATGCCAAACCCGTGTGTGGTGTGCAAATGAATTTTTTTCCAAGGATTTGGAAATCACTCAATGCAGCCAACATGGGTATGCATGGTTGTTGAAAACCCACCACATAAAAGCTAAACATTTGTCCTAAACCATCAGAAGAGAGGGAGCTGAGCAGAGAGAGCAGTTTCACTCAAAAATTTCATAAAAATTAATTTCTTCGAATCTGGATTTCCCTTGAGATTTTCTTCAAGCAATTGAGCATTCCATCATCCCACAAGCACAAGGAAGAGGTTGAAGGTTTCAAATTGAAGCTTGCAGCAAGATTAAAGGACCAACGGAGCAGCTCTGTTTGGTATTTTTTCTCATTCTTTGAACCTTCATTCTAGGCATTTTTTTAGGATCATTTGGCTTGCATCTGAAGCCTTACACAATGTAGGAAATATTTGAATTGATTTCATGGCTGTTCATTGAGTTTTCAGTTTGTGTGATTCAAAATCGTGGCTTGATTTCATGCTTATTTAGGAACCTTTTTGCAATTTAATTGGTAGATTCGTGTTGCTGATGATGAGAGCTTTCAAATGGTACCAAAGTTTGCCATTTTTATTGAGATTTGAACCTTAAGCTCCGGCGAGTTGGCCGGAGAAGACGACCGGAGCCCTATCTCCGGCGTCTGGTTCATCTCAGTTGGAAAGCTGAGTTGGCCTTGGTTGAATCTTTGACCACGTGAGGTGTTTCACTTAGATTCGCTTGACCATGCCACATGTTTGTTTGACCCCACGTCAATTTAATGAAACACAAAGTTTCATTAAACTCTGAGTCTTTGGACATTGGGCCTTGCTCCTTTGCTCTTTACACCCCACCATTTCTGAGCCCATATGCGTTTTACAAGCATTTTAGTTCATCTGGGTAATTGCTGATGCACCCCTCATGTGGGTTTATTTCTTTTTATTTTATTTTGTTTTCTATTTTCATTTTAACATTTTAAAAATAGTTCTAGTCATAAAAAATTCCACCAAAATATTTTCCAAACAGTTTGAGATGTTATTTAATTTTCCAAAATTTTCATTTTCATTTTCCATTTATTTTCTTATTTTATTTGGAATTAAACTTTTAATGTGTTTTATGGTTCATATCTTGTTTGATCTTGCTCATTTGAACCCCAATTTGAAATCCCCTATGACTAATTCTTCTCCATCACTTAGGTGATGGATTGAAGTATCCTTGAGGGTAGATTTGGTTCATTGTTGATCAATTTTAATTTGGTTTTAATTAGACTTTTGTTGAGCCTCGACACATGCTCGATAAGGTGGAACACCATACATTCTTGGAACTATTTGGTGGTTCCTTGAGTTGATTTTGCTCATGAGGTTTTACATTCTGTTTCTTGATTGATGAATCTTGGCTTGAGATTTTATTTGGGATTTATTGAGCTTTCCTTCTATTTTTGGTGAAACTTTCAAGTCAAGTTACTTTTAGAGGTGTTTATACATGCTAGTTTGACCTAGTTCTTTGAAATATGATCTCAAGTGATCCCATATGCATCCTATGAGCCTTGTTACATCATTTTAACATGCTTGAGATGCTGTTTTACCTTCTCATGGGTCATCTACATATGTAACTTGCATCACAAGTTAGCTTTGAATCATGTTTCTCCACTTATCTTAAGTGTTGAGATTGTGTTAAGACTTTGGTTTCTTTCACTTGCTTTGCTCTTACTTGTGCCTTGCCTCTTGTTTTAAGGTTGATTTGAACCTCTCCTCTTGGTGATTCACTTCTGCCCCATTTGTGGTTTTACCTTTGTTCATGATGATTTGGTGTCTTTATGTACACTTTGAGTTTGTCATGAACATTGTTGATTGTTTTGCATTACTTGTTTGTATTTGTTTTACTTGTGTTTCAAGAATTGTATGGTTGAGATGTGTTTGTGGTGGTTTCTTCCCCACACTTTTTCCTCCCTTTTTTCTTTGTTTGTGCATCTTAGAATAACACCTTTTTTGGATGATTGATGGTTGATGGTTGTAGGAGCTTGCTTCTCCCATTTCATCTCATCTCTTGTTGACTTGTTTAAGTCATTTGCTTGTGTTTGAGTCTTATCTTGTTGTTGAGTCTTTGTTGCATCATTTGTGCTTACATTTCATGATTATATCTTTTATTGCATTGACTTGTTTAAGTCACTTTTATCTTTCACTTGCTTTTCTCTTACTTGTGCCTTGCCTCTTGTTTTAAGGTTGATTTGAACCTCTCCTCTTGGTGATTCACTTCTGCCCCATTTGTGGTTTTACCTTTGTTCATGATGATTTGGTGGTTTTATGTACACTTTGAGTTTGTCATGAACATTGTTGATTGTTTTGCATTACTTGTTTGTATTTGTTTTACTCGTGTTTCAAGAATTGTATGGTTGAGATGTGCTTGTGGTGGTTTCTTCCCCACACTTTTTCCTCCCTTTTTTCTTTGTTTGTGCATCTTAGAATAGCACCTTTTTTGGATGATTGATGGTTGATGGTTGTAGGAGCTTGCTTCTCCCATTTCATCTCATCTCTTGTTGACTTGTTTAAGTCATTTGCTTGTGTTTGAGTCTTATCTTGTTGTTGAGTCTTTGTTGCATCATTTGTGCTTACATTTCATGATTATATCTTTTATTGCATTGACTTGTTTAAGTCACTTTTATCTTTCATTTCTCATTTCATCTGTGATTGAATTGCTATGTGTTTACTTGTGCTCTTTTGCCTTGATCCCTTAGGATTCCTAGTCCCTCTATTTAAGATGGGGGTAGGAGAGACATTAGGTGTTCCATCCTTTGCATGATAACATTAGGTAGTCCCCTTTCAATCCCAACTTTAGGAACACATTGCATGATAACATTAGGGTTGATCAGTTCCCCTTAGAGTTTTGTGTCTTCTTTTCTCATCTCATAACTTCATAAGACACTTTATAAAGGTTAACACTTGTTGTATGCTAAGAGCCTTAAGTACTTGAGGAATGATGAGCAAGGGGCCTCCTCTCATCTTGTCTAGAGTGTTTAGCGTATGCCCTTTGGGTGATATGCGACACATTCGCTCTCAAGTCATAGTCTTTAGTGCAATATGAGTTACAAACTTAACTCAATTCACTTCTTGTTTAAAAAACAGAAAACAAAACATCAAGCCTTTTTATCCTTCGGGATTATTTGCAAATCATTTTCAGAAAGAGTGTGTTAAGTCTTGGTTCTACCGTAAACAGGCATCGTTCATAACTGCTAGAAAGAAGGTTTAACCCTACTCAATTAAAACACCTGAACCAACCTGTGGTCGTGTCAGCCCGAACTATGTTTGCTCTGATTTCTCGTACTAGATGAGGATATGTAGGCACAAGATGACGATGTCTTGGCGAGCAACCTTCCCTCCTTCACTCGTGGTTTTCCGAACTACGTTGACTCTAACTTTCCCATTGCACGAGGGAATACATAGGCATAGAGCGGCGATGTCCTATCGAGTCTGTTCTTTCTCTTCACCCCCGTTTAACAGTAGCATTAGATAGTTTTCACCCATAGATTATACAATAAGTATGGATCCCGTTGAGTGCACCGGACGTGAAGGGTGCTCATACCTTCCCCTCGCGTAACTACCTCCCAAACCCAAGATTTGGTTGTGATGACCTTGTCTTTTCCCTTTTCGTCAGGTTTTCTTCGATCGTTTCCTTTCCCTTTCTTTGGGATAAATAACGAACGGTGGCGACTCTTCTGTCAGTCAGTCGGCCCTTTTCACAATGATGCGAAAACTGGTGACTCTGCTGGGTATTGAGAATACCAGTCTGCGAGTCAGTCCTAGCGCTTGTGTTTTGCTTATGGGTGTGTATATGTGTGTTGCGTTTGTACAGTATTGCATTTGCATTTTATTTTCCTCACTTTTTTATCATGATACTGCTGTGCTATTGGGTGGGACTGTTCCTTTGAGAGATGAGCCAAAACCCGGGCTTGAGTACATACATAACATTAGAGTGGAAAGTAGTGAGGACCTACACGTTCAACGCACATTAGTCCTCATGAAATTCACGTTCAGACGAGATTTTCTTTGATGACTACCTTTCCAGTTTGTTTCAGACAGTTGAGAGGATGTTGGATATGAGAATTGTCGACTCTGGAGACCGTTCATTTGGGAGTCAGTTAAGTGAGGCCTCTTCGTTTGACTATGATGCCAAACCAGAAATGGTGAACGTATAATCATTTCTCGAAAGTCTGTGACGTTGACGACCGCATATGATGCCATACCTTGTCAGATATTAGGTCCATACCTTGTGAGTGGAGGGTTATGCAGGAAACTTGGCCTCCAACCTACCCGGATTTATTGTTAGTGCGGACCTTTGATCTTTAATATTGTGGGTTCCTATGTGTTTATATTCTGATGCTCTGGTATTTTATCTCCGAAGCGAAGCTTTGGTTCAGCTCAGTCAACAACACAACAATCTTGATCCCCTGTTTTCATTTGCATATTAAAATTTGCATGTATTTGTGTTTTAGGTGCATATTTTCTCCTTGATTCTAGTAATCTAATCCACCGTCAGTATGGAGTCTGTTTTCAAGAGGACCGTTGTCTACAAGTTCCCGGTGCCCGAGATAGGGCCATTGCTTAGTCTCATTGTTGTAGCAGATCACAGTGTCATGGATGATTTCAGGAAAGATTATGGGAAGATCCTGAGTTATGTCTGCAAGATCTCAAGATATGAGTTAGGTGGTATTCACACGCTGTTGCAGTTTTACGATCCTCAGTTGCGTTGCTTCACATTCCCCAGATATGTTTTGTTGCCAACCTTGGAAGAGTTTGCTCAGTTATTGGGAGTTCCAGTCCTAGAGCAGATGCCTTTCTGTCACTCCGAAGTAGAACCTAACTTGACGAAGCTAGCTAATGCCCTTCATCTAGACATTTTTGAGTTGGATGGTAAGATGGTGTGGAGAAATGGAGCTCCTGGTTTTCCACTGTCGTTCTTGGTGAGTAGAGCTCAACACTTTGCTAGAGAGGGGTGTTGGGTAGTTTTTAATGCTATCTTGGCTCTCTGCATCTATGGCATAGTCTTGTTCCCTAATATCCAAGACTTCGTTGATTTGGACGCCTTGCATATCTACGCTTCTAAGAACCCTGTGCCTACTCTCTTAGGAGATGTATACCATTCTGTACATTACAAGAATGAAAACAGAAGAGGTAAGAATGTCTCTTGTTGTGCGCCACTTCTTTACAGATGGTTTATTTCACATCTTCCTAAGTCTGGGCCCTTTGTTGATACTGCAGACACAGCTGATTGGTCAGAGAGGATTATGGGCTTGACATCGGAGAATATTGTTTGGTTCAACAAATACTTGCTTAGAAGTGAGATTATCTACAGCTGTGGAAACTTCCCCAATGTTCCTTTGATAGGCAGAAAAGGTGGCATCAATTATAATCCCGTTCTCGTAGTTTGGCAATTTGGCTATGCTTTGAAAGGACCCCCGAGGGAGGAGGAAATACAAGAATCTCTGTATTTCACCGGATTAGTTGACAACAAGACATTAGCCAGATTAGAGAAAGCTTGGGGAAGAGTCCACCTCAGAGCAAAATCTGCTTTGGGTAAGAGTGACTGCAAAGCCTATGGACCATATGTTGATTGGATGCAAGAGAGGGTTGAAAGGTTGTTGTTACCGTTCCTGATTAGAGAGCCTTTATATCCTCCGGTAGTTGAAGAACCAAAAATAGTTGACATTTAGAAGTACAATCAACTGTGGGCCGAAAAGGAAGAGATACGCAAAGTGAATGAGGAACTAGAAAAGGAGATTATTCAGCTCAGGAGCGAGAAGAATGAAGCCACCTACCTGTCCAAGATGAAGACAGAGACTCTAAACAAAATGGGGAGAGAATTGACTGAAGAGATTCGTGCCCGTGAACGAGTAGGTCAAGATCTAAAGAGCGCTAGCAATATCCTCAAAGACAAGAAGAAAGATTTGGAAAAAGCACGTTTGGAGATAACAAAGTTCAATAGTCAGTGGAATGTAGCTTTGACCAATAACAAGGAAAGAGATGACGAGCTTTGTCAGCAGATTGAGAGGTTGAAGATTCAGCTCTGGGTTAAAGATGAAAAGGATCTAGTTGAATCATCTCGCCAGTATGAGAAGGACCGTAAGCTACGAGAAGCTCTTGCAACATTGGAGGAATAAGATGCGAGCAAAGTTGAAGAAGCCCAAACTCGAAGATGCTTTCAGAGAAGGTGCTTGGGAAGAGTATGCTCAAGGTCTGAAGGATGTCATCAACAAGAGAGAGTTACTCATCCAGGTGTTGGTTGCACGACCTAAGCATCCAGATATGAAGAAATTGTTGGAGGAGTTCCAAACTCGCTACCGTGGCTGAAGAGAAGGTTACTTGACGCAGTTTCCTGTTGTTATTCTGCTTTTTTGTTATTACTATCTTGTACTCAGACCATCACCAAGATTGTTGGATGAGGTCATATTGATGACTCTGTTGTTTTCCTTGGTGCTATGTTGTATATGCTGACTATTTTTCTCTTTTATTTATGAGAAGGATTTTGTGGCTCCATCTGTTGACTCTTCATTCTCCTGTTCTTTTGTGGAACTAGAATCAAGGGGAAAATTTCCCTGAAACATATTTACATGCTTGCATTTTGCATCATTTATCATATTGGATAGCAGGTGTCCTGGTTCCGTTAACCTTATTTTCTCTGTGGTTTTTCTCTCAGCAGTGTTTCAGGATTGCAGACCGGAAAATTCACCGTTACTCAACTAGGGGAAATCAACAAAAAACAATGGATCAGATTCAACTTGAATTACAAGAGTTCAGAGATCGCATGGCGCAGTTCATGGATCTTATGCAAGGGGTTGCTAACGGCCAAGAGCAGTTGAGAACACTTGTTCAACGTTTGATTGCTAAGGTTGATGGAAGTGGAGTTTTGCATGGTGGGACCGCTGATGTTCCTCCTCCAGCTGACAATGGCACTCCTCAAGCCAATGCTATCCCAACTGTTGTTTTTCCTCTGGGCAGAGGTAATCAACTAGGAGCTCATATTCCAGGTGCAGCGGGCGCTGTACACGGAAATGCTGGTCCTCAGTGGGAGGAGGACGAACAAGATGATATTTTCTCGATGAGGGACTTAGATGCGGGCTTGCAGTCTGATGCGAACAAGAGGTTCAAAATGATAGAGGAGAAAATAAGGAATTTGGAGAATCAGAATTCTTTAGGTCTTGATATGTCTAACTTGGGGCTGATCCCAGGTCTGAAGATTCCGCCGAAGTTCAAAGTACCTGACTTTGACAAGTACAAAGGGACGACTTGTCCCAGAGTACACCTCCGATCTTACTACAGGAAGATGTCTGCATATTCTAATGATGAAAAGCTATTAATGCACTTCTTCCAAGACAATTTGTTTGGACCATCTTTGGAATGGTACATGGGCCATGAGGGGACCAATATCAGAAGCTTGAGGGACCTTGGGGAGACCTTCGTCCGTCACTATCAATACAATAGTGATTTGGCGCCGAATAGGGTTCAACTACAGAATTTGTCTCAGCATAGTAATGAGGGATTCAAAGAATACGCACAGAGGTGACGTGAGCTAGTTGCGAGGGTCCAGCCACCAATGGTTGAAAGAGAACTCATTGATATGATTGTGGCAACATTGCCAGGGATATATTATGAAAAGCTGATTGGAAACATGTCAAGTATTTTTTCAGATCTGATTATTACTGGTGAGCGAGTTGAGAATGGTATTAAACTAGGAAAAATTCAAGCAGGCGAAGGATCCACATCTGGTGGGGGAAGAAAAACTTTCGGTAATAACAAGAAGAGGGAAGGTGAAACGAATGCAGTGTCAGGGTACAAAAATAAGAATAGGAATAGGACTTCACGCCCACAACAATATCAACAACAGCCACAGGTTGCAAGCATCACTATTCTTGCAGCACCTCAGCAGCAACAACCTTAACAACAACAGCAACAACAGAACTATGCACCACAACGGTTTCAAGACCGTGGAAGAACAATGAATAGGCAGTTTGACGCTCCACCTATACCGTATTCACAACTTTTACAGCATTTACTTCAGCTTCAATTAATTCAGAAGAGAACATTGGCACCTCTGACTGGCGCACCACCTCCGGGTTATGATGCAAACGCCAGGTGTGATTTCCATTCAGGCGCTCCAGGTCACAATATCGATAATTGCAAGGCTTTCAAGCATAAGGTGCAAGACCTTATTGATAGCAAGGCAATCAATTTCACTAATGATGCGCCTAATGTTGTTCAGAACCCGATGCCCAATCATGGAGTGGCTAGTGTCAATGCTATTATTGAAGAGGAGAATATGAATTTGGTAATGGATGTCCCAGAGTTGAGAACACTATTGAGCTTTGTTAAAAGTAAGTTGTTGAAAGGCGGAGTTTTTCCGGGTTGTGGGGAAAATTGTAAAGGGTGTGCAGTGTATCCCGAAGGTTGTGAAGATTTGAAGAATCATGTTCAGTGCTTGATGAATGAAGGGGTCTTACAGTTTGACAGGATTAAAGAAGGAAAAGATGTGTAGGTGATTAATCAGGAGCAGGATGAGATTGCTACGATCTCGATCCCTTTTAGAACGATTAATATATCAGCGCCGCCAAGGCCAGCTACTATTATAATCACCAAAGCAGGACCAGTGTCGTACGAAAGTACTAAATCAATCCCATGGAATTATGGGGCGGAGGTCTTTTTTAATGGCCATAAACAAGAGTTGAGGGGAGCATCGTCTGATGGTTCATCTGTTGATAATTTGATTAGAACTAGTGGAATGACGAGAAGTGGAAGGGTGTTTTCACCGCCCGATGTTAATGTTGAGAGGTCTAACAAAGGAAAAGGAAAGGTTGTTGTGGAAGGAAATTCACAACAAGGAGAGAAGGATGCTCTGGTTAAAGACGCCGAAGAGTTCATGCGTCTGATTTGAAAGAGCGAATATAAAATTGTTGATCACCTGCAACAGACTCCTTCTAAAATTTCAATTCTATCTCTGTTATTATGCTCAAAGGCACACAGGAATGCCCTTTTGAGGATTCTGAACACAGCGTATGTGCCACAAGAGATTTCTTTAAACAACCTTGAGGGGATTGTGGCCCACGTGAATGCGGGCAATGGCTTAGGGTTCACAGATCTAGATTTGACTCCTAAGGGAAGAAATCATAATCACGCCTTGCACATCTCTATTGAGTGCAGAGGGGTTGTCCTATCACATGTCTTGGTGGATACTGTGTCTTCACTCAACGTGTTGCCCAAGAAAGCCTTAATGAAGTTAGACACCCAAGGCGTGATATATACTCCTAGTGATCTTGTTGTACGAGCGTTCGATGGAACGAGGAGGTCGGTTTTTGGCGAAGTTACTCTCCCCATCCAAGTGGGTCCTGGAATTTTCAATGTTGTTTTCTACATTATAGACATTCAGCCTGCATACAGCTGTCTGTTAGGCCGACCCTGGATTCATTCTATAGGCGCAGTCACATTGACCTTACATCAGAAGTTGAAGTACATGGTTGGGGGAAATATTGTCACCGTCTGTGGTGAAGAAGACATAATGATCAGCCAACTATCATTGTTCAAGTATGTTGAATTAGATGGGGAAATTCACGAGACCTTGTGCGAAGCGTTTGAAGCTATTCAGGTCAGAGAGAAGCCTTCTGTGGTGGATAGAACTCCCGAGATTTCTATGTCTTCTTTTAAAGAAGCTTGTGCGGTGGTGGAGTCTGGTTCCTCCCGAGGATGGGGTCAAGTGCTTAGTATTCCCAAGAAGCAGGATAAGTTCGGATTGGGGTATAGCCCGTCATCTTCTTCCTCACAGAGTGCTCTGCGTTATAGGGGTGCAGTGCAATTTACAAGTGGTAGGGTGATCTTCGACAGAATCAACGCCATATCCAAAGATGAAGGGGACAGTGATTGTGACAGGTGTTGTACCCCAAAATTTGCTCAACCTTTTTCTTGGCTTGACTCGTGTTTCATTTAATGTTTCTAGCATTTGCATATGCATAGCATTTTTCTTTGCAGGGGATTAAGAGAGGTGTGCCTCTCAATAGAAGAGTATCAACGGTTCCAAGCTCAAGCAAGAGTATTTACTCAAGTTATCAAGTGCTTATAATCACCAAGAGGCAGTCAAAGCTCTTTGAGGGAGTGGCTTGATAATTGATGCTTATCTCTTATCTTGGAGGTCAACTGAGGATCATCAGAGGATCAAAAGCTCATGGATATGGGTTGGAGATGTTTGAAGAGCTCATGAAGTGCTTTTGAGGCTATTGTGGAGCTCATCTAAGTGGGTATATCATGTGCAAGAGGTTGCAGTCAAGGATTGTACACCTAGGGTTTCATCTGTTTAGTGCAAAGTCAATTGTGGATTTGAAGGAGATTGAGACTTGGTGTTAAGTCATTGGTGTCATGGATAGTTGTGTTGATACATCTAGAATGTTATTTCAAGATCAAATCAAGGATAATCAAGAGTGTGAGAAGTTACTAAATTAGGGTTTCAAAGGTTTGTCAGTGTAAAATCCCCTGTTTAGTGCCTAACTTCAAGACCACATATCTCAAGATACAAGTGTAATCTCACTTTGATGCAAACATGAGACTTGTAGGGAATGTTATCATCTTTCGTTTGAGTACTAGAACTCATTCATTGGGTTTCTAGAACTCAAGTTATGATGCTATCAAGTTATAGGTCTTAGATGAACCATATTTTCAGTCAACAAAGGTCAACCAAATTCCAAGGCACTTCTGACCTAGAATCATGTTTCTCCTCTACTTTTGATGAACATGAAATTTATTCCTCATGATCTTAGATTTCCAAAAAGTCCTAGAAGTCCTTCATCTTATTTGTCGAACTCAAGTTATGAAGCTTGCAAGGCAGAGGTATTTTGGGAAAGTGAGATTATAAGTCATTCTGATTATAGGTCATGTTCATACCTTTGTGCACTTCAAATGAAACTTTCTTCAACATGAAAGTTTCTCCAAGTGGTCTCAAATTCATCATGGAACACAAGATTGCCATGAGTCATACTTGGATAAGGAGATTGGTGAAGAAATTTCAAAGGAAAATGGATGGGAAATCATGAACTCAATTGATTTGGTTCTTGAACTTTTTCATGCCATGTTTATATTCATTTTGACTCACAATTTCCCAACAAGTGAAATGCACAAGTCAATTTTGGTGTATGGTAGCAAATTCACGTGGAAACCAAGATTACTTCAAGAAGAAGATTCAATTCAAATCTCCACAATTGGATCAAATTAAGGCCCATTGGCAACCCACATGGCCAATTCATGTTCTCAGCTGATGATTCAAATGAAATTCAAGGGAAATTAGAGCCAAGTTCACGTGTGCATGGGCATGCTTTCCAAATTGGGCATTTCAAAAATTCAAAGCAACCAAGCCATATTGGGCCTCCAATCATTCAGGGATCCATAATATAAAAGCTCTAGATGAAATTTGAGAGCTCATTCATGCAATTTCATGAAGGGAGAGCAGAAACCATATTTAAAAATTGAAGAGCAAATTCAAAATCTCAAATCCAGATCTAAGCCATTTCAAGCAAAATTGAAGTGATCATCATTTTCCTTGAACTTCATAGAGTGATTTTGCACAGTTTGGCTCAAGCTCAAGCACATTTGAAGCTCCAACGGAGAGACTCCGTTAGGTAAGCTTCTTTCTCAAATTTCTCACATGATAGGCATTGATTTAGGACCATTTTTGTTGCATCTGAAGTCCTACAACTAGTAGGCAAACTCTGGATGGTTATTTTTGATGTATGTTGAGATTCGCAATGGTGTGCTTGAAACTTTAACCGTTCGATTCTTTTAATTCAAGCATAATCAATGAAATTGGAGACCGGATTTGGATTCTACATGACTTGGCGTTTAATTTGATATGAGATTTCATTATTTTTGGTGAAGTTTGGAACCTGATCTCCGGCCACCTCGCTGAAGAAGACGACCGGAGCTAGGGCTCCGGCGTCTGCTTCAGTTTCAGGCGAGCTGATGTGTTTTCCATGTGTGCGTGTTTGACTCATTGACCTGACTAGATGAATGGCTGTGATGTGTTTGACTGGCTTGCGTGGAGATTGACTTGCCAAGTCAATTAATGATACGTAACATTTTGCTTGCTGCGTGGTTCTGGGCTTTAAGTGCTATTTGCACCCCCTTCCATTTGAAGCCCAATGATTTCAGTTCATTTCTTTGCTATTTGCACCACTTCCAATTATTTATTTTATTTTATTATTTTATTTGATTTCTGCTTTCATTTTTGATTTTTAAAAATACCTCCAAGCTTGATAAATTCTACACAAAAATATTTTCTGATACTTTAATGTGTCATTTAATTTTTGATAATTTTTATTTTCATTTTCCAATTATTTTTCAATTAAAAGTGGAATTAGAGATTGAAGGTGTTTTTAAATTGTTTTTCCTTGTTCTTTTGGTTCCATGCCTAATTTCTTGACCAATTCTTATCTCCAAGGATTGAGACTTCTTCTTCATGTTGTTGATGAGTTGAGTCATAGTCCCCTTTTAGAGTGTGTCTCTCTCTTCTCATCTTCAAACTTCTTCAAGTCATCTACAAAAAGGATAATTTATGTTGTACGCTATGAGCCTTAAGTACTTGGAGAATGATGATTGGGGGGACTCCTCTCAATTGTCTAGAGTGTTTAGCATATGTACTTTGGACGATATGCGACGCATTCGCTCCTAGGTCATAGTCTAGTGCAACATGAGTTTCAAATTATAACTCAATTTACTTCTTTTCTAAAAAACACAAAAACAAACGTCAAATCTTTTTATCCTTCGGGATCTTAATTTGGAAAACCTTTTTTATAAGGAGAGTTTTGTTAACTCTTGGTTCTATCGCAAACAGGTAACGCCTAAGTCTCCTATGGTTGAGCTGCATACACCTAACTGCTAGAACTAAGTTTAAACCCTACTCGGGCCTAAAACATTCTGAATCAACCTGTGCTCTTTGTTAGCCCGAACTACATTTGCTCTGATTTCTCGTACCATATGAGAATACGTAGGCACAAGACGACGATGTCTTGGCGAGCAACCTTCCCCCACATTCACCCGTAGTTTTTCGAACTACGTTGACTATGACTTTCCCATTGCACGAGGGAATACGTAGGCAGAGAGCGGCGATGCTTTATCGAGTCTCTTTTTCTTTTCTTTTGTCCCTGTGGCCTGTAGTTTAGATAGTTCAACACCCTTTTAGATAGACAACAAGCATGGATCCCGTCGAGTACGATGGACGTGAGGGGTGCTAGTACCTTCCCCTTGCGTAACCGACTCCCGAACCCAAGATTTGGTTGCGATGACCTGTCTTCTCCCATTTTTGTTAGGGTTTCTATGATCGTTTCCTTTCCCACTTTTGGGATAAATAAGGAATGGTGGCGACTCTTCTGTCCTTGTCGGCCCCTTTTCGCAGTGATGTGACAACTGGCGACTCTGCTGGGGATCGAACCCAGAGTCTCTGGTTCCCTATGCGAGTCAATCCTAGCGTTTGTGTGTTTATCTTTGGGTGTATGTGTTGTACTTTATCTTTACTGCACTTTTACTTTCAGCATTGTATATATCAGTTTTGCTGTGCTGTTGGGGGGAATATGCCATTGAGCGAGAAGCCAAACCCAGGCTTGAGTACAACATAGCATTAGAAGTGGAAGTAGTGGTGAACCTGTATGTTTGGCATGCACTAGTTCCCATGAAATTAGCGCTCAGACGAGATTCTCTTTGATGAATTCCTTTCCAATCCGTTGGACCGTTGAGAGGATTTTGGATATGAGGATTGTCGACTCTGGGGACCGATCATTTGGAAGTCAGCTAAATGAGGCCGCTTCATTAGACTATGATACCAAATCGGAAACGGTGAACGTATCATCTTTTTTTGAAAGTCCGTGACGCTGACGACCGCATAGGGTGTCGTACCTTTATCAGTGATAGGTTCATACCTGTGAGTTGGGAGGGTTATGCAGGTAACTTTGACCTCTAACCTACCCTGGTTTTCTTGTCAGAATGAACCTGTGAACTTGATATAGTGGGTCCTTATGAGGGTGCTATGTTCTTGGTAAAGCAAACCGTTGGTTCTTCTCGATCAACGATATAACAATCTTGATCCCCTGTTGCGTTTGCATTTTCATTTTCATATTGCATTTTCATTGACATGTATTTATGTTGCAGGTGCGTATCTTCTTCTCGATTCTAGTGATCTTACTTCTCCTCAGACATGGAGCATACCTTGAAGAAGACAGTGGCATACAAGTTCCCTACTCTAGACATTGGATCTTTATTGAGTTTGATTTCTGTTGTTGACAGGAAGGTGATGGAAGATTTCAGAGAATCTTATGGGAAGCTCTTGAGTTGTGTCTGTAAGCCTTCTGTATATGAGTTGGGTGGTCTCCAGACTTTGCTTCAGTTCTATGATCCTCAGTTGAGGTGTTTCTTGTTTCCAGATTATGTGTTGGCACTTATCCTAGAAGAGTTCTCTGTGTTGTTAGGGGTACCTATATTGGATCAGATGACATTGTATCACACTGACGCTGAGCCTGATCTGGTTAAACTTGCTGCTGCTCTGCATTTGGATGTTTCTGAGCTGAAGGGGAAAGTCGATAAGAGAAATGGAATGTCTGGTTTTCCTTTATCTTCTCTGGTTGATAAGGATCAACAGTTCGCAAAAGATGGTTGTTGGGTTATGTTTAATGCTATCTTAGCACTATGTATCTATGGTATCATGTTGTTTCCTAATATTCCGGACTTTGTAGATTTGGATGTGTTCCATATCTTTGCTTCAGGGAATCCTGTAGCTACGCTTCTAGGGGACATTTATCATTCTGTTCACTATAAGAATGAGAACCAGATAGGGAAGAACGTATGTTGTTGTGTACCTTTGTTGTACAGGTGGTTTGTTAGTCACCTTCCCATCAGGTCCATTTGTTGATGCTGCAGGTACTTCAGCTGGTCACAGAGATTGATGGGATTGACTGCTGCTAACATTATCTGGTTTGATAGAGACATGCTGGGTAATGAGATCATTTACAGTTGCAATGGATTTCCTAACGTCCCATAGGTCGGAAGGAAAGGGTGCATCAACTATAACCCATCCTTGGTAGTCAGACAGTTTGGGTACGCTTTGAGAGATTCTCCTAAGGAAGAGGAGATACATGAATCTCTGTATCTCACAGGTTTGCTGGAGGGTGATACTTTGGCAAGAGTGGAGCATGCTTGGAGTAGTATTCATAGGAAAGGGAAAGTTTCATTGGGAAAGAGTAACAGTCGAGCCTATGACCCTTATGTCAATTGGATCCATGACAGAGCAGAGAGAGTATTGATGCCTTTTCCATCTCGTGAGCCTTTGTACCCTCTTACGATTGAGGAGCCCACTACCATTTACATACAGAGGTATAATCAATTGTGGGCTGAGAAAGAAGAGTCGCACAAGGATAATGAAGAGTTAGAGAAAGAGGTTACTCAGCTGGAGTGAGAAGAATGATGCTACTTATGCAGCTAAGAAGCAAACTGAGCTGGTAAACAAGTTGGGTACAAATTTGAACAAAGCGATTCAAGCTCGAGAACGTTTGGGTTTAGATCTGAAGGCTGTCAGTGATGTTCTTACCTCTAAGAAGAAGGAGTTGGATAGAGCTTATCTGGAGATCTCCAAGTTCAATGCACAGTGGAATGCTACTCTTACTAACAACAAGGAGCATGAGGATGGATTGAAGCTACAGATCGCTAAGTTGAAGACTCAACTTACCTTGAAGGATGAGAAGATTGCATCAGAAGCCTCACTTTGACGTGACAATGATTATAGACTGAATGAAGCTATTGCAACCTTGGAGGATTACAGGGCTAGAGCCGATACGAAGAGGTGCAAGCTTGAGGAGGTCTTTGGTGAGGGAGCTTGGGAGGATTACGCTCAGGGTTTACAGACTACTATTAGCCAGAGAGATTCACTCATTTAAGGATTGCTTATCAGACCAGATCATCCCGAGACGAAGGAGCTGCTAGATGATTTTCAATCTTGTCATCGTAGTTGATAGCTTTCATTCTCCTTATAGTCTGTTGCTATATTGTTATATATTGACCATCACCAGACCTGTTGGTTGAGGTCACTATTGATTCTATTGTACTCAGTGCAGTACTTGTACATTGCCTTGTGGGCTCTTGTTTATGTATGAGGGCTTTTGCTCTATGCTTGTCAATGGGTTCTCTAGTGTTGTGTTGTTGTCTCGGAACTAGAATCGAGGGGGAAATCTCCCTAATGCATAGATACATGTCTGCATATTGCATCACTCTGCATTTTTGTATAGCAGGTGCATCGGAACCATTAACCTTATTTCCTGGGGTTTGTTAGTTTGTTTCAGGATAGACAATCAGACAGTTCACCATTACGGTACCAGAGGGAATCAACGCAAGGTCATGGAACAGATGCAGGCTGAGATGCAGGATCTTAGGGATAGGATGGCCTAATTTATGGACTTAATGCAGAGTGTGGCAAATGGCCAGGAGCAACTAAGGACCTTGGTGCAGCCATTGATTGCCAGAGTTGACAATAATGGTGTGCTTCACAGAGGAACTGCTGCTAATCCTCTTTGTGGTGATGGTACGCCACATGCTCATGCTATTCCTACAACAGTTATCCCTCCGGGCGGAGGTAATGCAGGTGGAATCCCTGAGGTGGTGTGTGCTATGCATGACAATAATGTTCCTCAGTGGGAGGAAGATCAGTAGGAAGATGCATTCTCTCTGCGTGATTTTGGTGCTTGGTTGCCGTCTGAGGCTGATAAGAGGATTAAGCTGATTGAAGAGAAGATGAAATATTTTGAAATTCAGAACTCCATGGGACTGGACATGGCCAATCTGGGGTTGATCCCAGTCTTGAAAGTACCGTTAAAGTTCAAAGTTCCCGACTTCGACAAATACAAAGGCACGACTTGTCCTCGGGTTCATCTGCGCTCTTGTTATCATAAGATGTCCGCTTACTCAGATGATGTAAAATTGCTGATGCATTTTTTCCAAGACAACCTTTCTGGACCTTCTCTTGAGTGGTATATGAGCTTGGAACCGATTAATATCTGCAGTTAGAGGGACTTAGCTGAAGCCTTTGTGAAACACTATCAGTACAATAACGACCTTGCGCCAAATAGGGTCCAGCTGCAGAATCTTTCCCAGAAGAACAACGAGTGCTTCAAAGAGTACGCCCAGAGGTGGCGTGAGTTAGCAGCCAGGGTGCAGCCTCACATGGTGGAGCGAGAATTGATTGATATGTTCGTTGCTACGTTGCTGGGCGTATATTATGAGAAGCTGATCAGTAGTATGTCAGGTAGCTTTTCTGACCTGATTACTACTGGGGAGAGAGTGGAGAATGGAATTAAGCTAGGTAAAATTCATGCTGACGAAGGATCCTCATCCGGAGGAGGAAGAAAGCCATTTGGAAATAAAAAGAAGGAAGGTGAGACTAACGTAATGTCTAGTTCTCGGGACAAAAATAGAAATCAACGTCAGCAACAGCAGGTTGCAAGTATCACAATACCAGCCGTACCATAACAACAGCCACAGCAGCAACAGAATCAACAAAATTATACGCCCAGACAATTTTAGGATCGCAGGAGAACCGTCAATAGGCATTTTGACGTGCCTCCGATGCCATATTCTCAATTTCTCCAGCACTTGTTACAGTTGCAGTTGATACAGAAGAGAACCCTAGATCCACTGACAGGTGCACCACCTCCTGGGTACAATGCCAATGCTCGTTGTGAGTTTCATTTAGGTGCACCAGGTCACAATATTGACAACTGTAAGGCGTTTAAACACAAAGTTCAAGACTAGGTGGATAGCGAAGCTATAAAGTTTTCTCACGACGCGTCCAATGTCGTGCAGAACCCCATGCCCAATCATAGGGCAGCCAGGGTCAGTGCTATCATTGAAGATGAGAGTTTGAATCTGGTGTCAGATGTCAATGAGTTGAAGACGCCACTAAGCTTTGTAAAAGACAAGTTGTTGAAGGGAGGTGTATTCCCGGGTTGTGGTGAGACTTGTGCTGAATGTTTGAGCCATCCCGAGGGATGTGACAAGCTGAAGAACCATATTCAGAGGATGATTAATGATGGAGTCTTGCAATTGACAGGGTTACTAAGAAACAGACTGAGGAAATAGTGACTGAAAAGAGGAATGAGGTTGCGACAATCTCGATTCCGTACAAGACTATTACTATTTCTGCACCGCTGAGGCCGCCAACCATTATCATTACCAAGGCTGGTCTTGTGCCATATGAGAGTACCAAAGTAATTCCATGGAATTATGGAGCTGAGGTATATTGTAACGGGCAGAAACAGGAGTTGAAGAATTTACTGGTTGATTCTGTGGATAATCTAGTTGGAGCTGGGGGAGTTACTCAAAGCGGAAGAGTGTTCTCGTCACTTGAAGTGATCGCTGACAGAGCTGATAAGGGGAAGAAAGTAGTGGTTGAAGAAACTTCTCGAGCTGGTGAGAAGGACTCTTTGGAGAAGGAAGCGGAGGAGTTCATGAGATTGATAAGAAAAAGTGATTACAAGATTGTTGATCACTTGCATCAGACTCCCTCCAAGATATCTATTTGTCCTTGTTGTTGTGTTTGGAAGCACACCAGAATGCTTTGTTGAGAATCCTAAATACAACTTAGGAGATTTCTGTGAATCAACTCGAAGGGGTTGTAGCACATGTAAATGCAGGTAATGGGCTGGGATTTACATATTTGGACTTGACCCCGAAGGGGAGAAATCATAACTGTGCGCTACACATATCTATTGAATTTCACGGAGTCGTTCTGTCGCATGTGTTGGTTGATACAGGGTCATCCTTAAATGTACTTCTGAAGAAGGCGCTGATGAAATTGGATACCCGTGGTATGACGTGTACGCCAAATGACTTGGTAGTACGTGCTTTTGATGGGACTCGTAGGTCCGTATTTAGAGAGTTGACGTTGCCAATTCAAGTTGGTCCTAAATTGTTTGATGTTGTATTCTACATCATGGACATTCAGCCAGCTTATAGCTGTCTACTTGGACGCCCCTGGATTCATGCGGCGGGCACCATAACATCCACGCTGCACCAAAAGTTGAAGTACATGGTGGGTGGCAGCGTTGTCACTGTATGTGGAGAGGAAGATATAATGATTAGTCATTTATCTTCATTCAAATATGTTGAGGTGGATGGTGAAATCCATGAGACTTTATGTCAAGCCTTTGAAACTGTGCAAATCAAAGATAAAACACCGGTTGTGAGAAAGGCGCCCGAAGTGGCCATGTCGTCTTTCAAAGAAGCCCAGGCAGTGGTGCAGGATGAGGCATCATAAGGTTGAGGCCAAGTGCTGAATATACCCAACAAGTAGGACAAGTTCGGTTTGGGATACAACCCATCTCCATCCTCCCAGAGCGTGCCATGCTATAAAGGGCCTGTCCAGTTTACTAGCGGCGGGGTAATCTTCGAGCAGATTAACGCCATATCCGATGAAGATGGGGACAACGACTATGATATGGACGCTTGGATTCGGCCGTGCATCCCTGGATAAAGCCTCAACAACTGGTCTGTCGAAGAAATCATCCAAGTGACGACAGAAGTGTCGCTACCGCGAAAATAAGGTGCCGGCAAAACAGAAGAGTCGCCACCTTTCGTTATTTATCCCTCAGAACGGGAAAGGGAACGATCGAAAAAAACCTGACGAAAAGGTATAAGACAAGGTCATCACAACCATGTCTAGGTTCGGGAGTCGGTTACGCAAAGGGAAGATATTAGCACCCCTCACGTCCATCGTACTCGATGGGATCCACGCTTGTTGTGTTTATCTGACGGGTAAGTTTAATCTATCTAGCTAAAAGGCTGGTCTGAAAAGAAAAGAAAACTGACTCGGCAGAACACAACAGTTATATGCCTACGTATTCCTGTCTGGAACGAGAAATCAGAGTCAACGTTGTTCGCCTAACTACGGGTGAAAAAGGGGGAAGGTTGCTCGCCGAGATATCGTATCTCGTGCCTACGTACTTTCACACGGCGCGAAAGATCAGAGCAAACATAGTTCGGGATAACTACGGCTAATCAGGGTATTCTCGATCATGCAGGGGTGAGAGAAAGGATTGACAATACTAGCTTATGCATTCTAGCAGTTAGGTGTATGCTGCTCGACCATTGGAGACTTAGGCGTTACCTATTTGCGGTAGAACGGACGTAGTATGTCGGGGTTTAAAGGTACTGAACCTACGAGAACTAGAACTACGGTCTGATCTCAATTGCGCTAGGGCAAGAGAAATGGAACATTAGTCGTTAGCGGGAAAGTCTCGATCGCACGACAGCGAGAGAACAGAGAAGTTAGTTGTTAGTATGCTCGCTAGGATTGATCGCGACTTTCTATGTCTAATACAACCTAACTGCAAGTGCACAGTCTATCGCGTAGTAATAATAGATATCGATCCCACAGGGACTCGTAATCAAACTAGTGTTCTTGGGAGTTACTATGTTTAGCTAGGTAGAATATGTTTAAGGGAATAAGATTGTCACTAAAGGGAAACTAAGACTGTTACTTAAATTATAATTAATTGAATCGATATGCCGTAATTGTGTTCTTCAGGGATTTGACAAGTTACCGGTGTATGAAATAATTTTCAGAATTTATTTAAGCAGAAAATGGTGATTTGAAGACTCTCGCCTCACGATGGTTATTGACGTTAATCATAATTCTAAGGGCCAAACGTACACTTTCGTATCCCATTCGGGGTTAAAATTATTTTTTGGAAATCTCTAAGTTCTAATTCATTTTAAAGTGCTTTCGCTGTTATTAAAATGAATGACTAGTGTTTACTATCTGATCTTACCGCAGCTTTCGCTTGTTGGTTCGTATCTTAATTAATTTCCCACTTTCGTGGCAAAACTACTTTTAAATAAGTTCTCGCTTTCGCGACGAAGTTTATTCAGTAAATTAATTTTAAACACTCAGACCATAAATTACTTTTGAAAAGATAATTTTCGACCAGTTATTATCAAATCCCTTTCGAATTATTACTACATATCGATTACTTAAATTTAGCTAGACATGGATTTGGGAAAGGTAAAACATAAATGAAAATAATAAATAACAGCATGCATCATAATAAAACTGGAATTACGATTGAAATGAGAAACCTGTAAATATTCCAATTGGCCTTTGGGCAGATCCTCCACAGATGTTGGCAGGATTCTGGTCTTTATGCCAATTTGATCGTACAACGGAAATAAAAATTACAGAAGGAATAAAAGGTATGCAGAAAAAGAAAAGGAGAAACAAATAAGAATATTAAATTGGAAAGGTTTGCTCTGGAAATAAATTTGGCAGCACTTCGTTGTATGAATGCGGCTCCCCTTCTGAGGTCCCCTTCTTCCCCTTTTATAGAAATGGAATTCTAACGGTTATAATTGGAGAGGGTGGAGTTTGAGGCAGAAAAATCAGGGAGTAGTGGTCCACTATTTGGGACTTGGAACTGCTTCATTAACGTGCAATTGAAGTGGGGCGTTTTTGCCTGCACGACGGTCGTCACAAGGTGTGACGGTCGTCACCCGTGTGACGGTCGTCATGGAGCTGTGACGATCGTCACAGCAGCAAAATCAGCATTCTGCGCTTTTCATGATGTTTTCATCCTTTTTTCGTCCATATTTCATCTGAGATTGCTTCTTTTCTTCATATTTCCTTGTTTAGACGTGATCGTTAAATACCTGCAAAACATCAGACAAATAACACGGAAATAACCCGAAATCGGATCAAAAACAGTTAAGCTTTAGTTGAATTATGCATCAAAATATATATACGATTTCGTGTTATCAAACTCCCCTAAGCTTGAATCTTTGCTTGTCCTCAAGTAAAACATGAAAAAGTCGGCAAGCACGAGGCAGCTTCTTCGTTCGCAAAGTTGGGAAAAACCGGGATTCTTGGTAAGAACAAAACGAGTACCATGACGACACTGGACTACAAGTCTTCAGAGGTCTCCTTCTTATGCAAACTGGTCCCAGTCATGCTACTGTAACTTGGTGTCAAGGTTCTCGCGGCAAGTTCACCCTGTTTGTTCTAGCGCAATCACATTAAGCCCGTTGTCCATACACTTTCATGGCAAGTCGACCTGTTAGTGAATATGATCTCATTTCTGTTTTTGATCTTCTTCATTGATCATAAGCTTATGTCATTGATTTTTCAATGAGTTTTCATGCCGTTGGGCTAAATGCTCGGGTGAGGAGCACCTAACTTAGAAGGAAACGTGTCTTTATAGTTTTGGGCTATCTAGCTTTCTTTTCATGATTTTTCATCTTTTTGGAGATCATACACTTATTTGCATCGGTCGCTCGCTTATAAGTGTTTTAGGATGGTGCTGACTGCTAATATAAACTACTTGGGGCTGACTTTGCGTAGACACTTGAGACTTTGGTACACGTAGGTAGTGAAACCGACTCGCATAAACCGGAGATCTAAGGTGTCAGGACGGTACTGGTTTTGTTAGAACTGTCGTTTCCTCGGAGTTTCAAAACTTGGTTTGAACTCGGGTGCATTCTCGTGGTGCTTTTGCTTTTGAGGAACGAACGAAAATTTTTTGTTTACGTTGAATAATGTGGGGATGTTTGCGTAACGGAAAAAGGATATATAAACGAGCTTTATTTGCTAAAAAAAGAAAATGTTTAGAAATTACGAAACTCAAAGTACAATGGAATGGAAATAAACGCTCCGCTCCCACACTATCAAAATCAGTGTCCCCACTGATTTGGAAGCACGCGAGAGGGAGGTACAACTGAAATGAAAGTACAAATAAATTGGAAATATAGTAAACAAATAAGGAAAATGGATAACTAATCACGTCCGCTGCCTCGGTCACGTCCGCGCTGGCGTCCTCTGGCTCTAGCAAGGGCGACTCGGTCCTCATAACTCATAGCTCCGGTGTGGTAGACGGTGTCCCGGAGTCCTACGACCTGCAAAGTCAGATTCGCCAGGTTCTCAGTAATGGTTGCTTGGCCGGTTTGAAGTTGTTGCATTTGAGTCCGATGCCAAGCTTCGAACTGGTCGGCTCGCTGATTCTGCTGCTGCAACATAGCGAGTATCTGGGCCTGCTGGTCGAGAGAGCGGCGGAGGTCCTCTTCTGTGTAGTCGGGCACTGGATGATGGCAGCGGCGAGAGGATGTACCTTCGGAAGGAGGAGGCTGCGATGCCTCCGGTTGCTCGGACCTGTCCAACTCAGCTTGGATTTCATCGTCAGAACCTTGGGTGTGGTCCTGAGTAGGAACAGCGGCAGCAGGAGGGGCAGTGAGGTCAAATAACCAGTTGGTACGATCCTCTGGGTGTGTCCGGGTGCGTGATGGAAGGATGATGCTTCAGACGGTTTTGCCACGCACTACCGGATGGTACTTGCCGTCAGCTCTGGAGGGGATAAGGTGAGAGGCTCTGCAGTGGTCGGTGTCAAGGAACACCGAGGGGATGGAATGGAGGTGCTAGAGGCGGTCGCCAAGGTTCAGCCCAAGTGCAATGGCAGTGACAATCCCGCCAAAGTAAAATGGCTTCGAGCCACGGTTGCAGTTGGCCTGAATGTGAGCCAGCAGGAACGGAGCGACGTTGATAGGTTCGTTGTTGAAGACGCAATGGAGGAAGAAGAGCTCTTTCGAGTTCACCTTATGGTTGCTGTCCCTGGCGAAGATTGTGTTGCTCAATGCTCTATGAAAGTACCGGATGGTTGGGTTATGGATATGCGTGGCGTGCAGAGAGTCCCAACCATCGGCATTGATGCCGGTCAACTGGTACCACAACGTGAAAGCTTCATGCTGGAACTGATCGGTGAGGCGGCGGTGAGCATTGTCGCCTCGAGGTAGCTGTAAGATGGCGGCAATCTGGTTTTGGTTCACCTGATAGTTTGTGCCGAACATCCGGAAACATGCGGCACCGGAGTGTTGGCTGAGGTCGCCGCTGGATGTGACGTAGGTAAACGAACTCAAGAACTCGAGAGTGAGTTGTTTGTATGTTGGCAGTGGATTGGTGCAGAGATTCCAGATGCCGGCTCTTTGAAGCATCCAAGTTACGCCTTCAAGGAGTCCGAGCTCCGTAAGCGACGGAATGTGTGGATAATGAGTCGGCTGGAGCGACCTTAGATGGAATGCGATGTAGTTTGCCCGCTATCTTTCGCCTAAGTCACCTTCGCTGAAGACAATGTTACTGATGTCTGGGGTTTCGGTATTTCTCGCCATTGTTGGAAGATTGAGAGGGTTCTGAAGATTGGGGTTGTTCTGCGAAGTGGGAAAAATTGACAGAAGTGTGGTAGGAAGTTGAGATTGGAGTTGAAATATATGGTGCAATGTGGGGAAGACGAAAAATTTGAGTGGGGTGAGAGTGCTGATGATTGGAAGTTGAAATGAGGGTAGTGGGAGAGAAAACGCAACCCCTGTTATATCAGATAGCAGTTTTGGGTTCGTGACGGTCGTCACCCGCGTGACGCTCGTCAGGATCCTGTGACGGTCGTCACAACAGCAAAATCTGCAGAACGCAGAATTTTGCTCTGAGGGCGTTCTTGTAGTGACTTTTAGGCCTAGTATTGATATGGCAATGTATTATAGCAGCCAACAAACAAAGAGTAACGTAAAAACAGAATAATTGAATAAAGACTATAATTGAAATAACATGAAATTGAAATGATTGTATGTAGTACATAAAAAAAAGGTAACAATGCGAAAAATCCAAATGATTAAACGAAACTAAACTAAACCAAACTAAACTAAATCTGATGCTAAAACTAGTATCTAGTCTTTTCGTGCCTTCAACTCATCGAACTTCCGTGCGTAGTAGTCGAGCTGGTCACAGACTAAGTCCATGAAGACTACCAGTTCGCTGTGTATGCCTGCGATGTCATCTTTTACAGTAGTCAGAGCTGCATCAACGTTGTCCAATCGGAGTAGAACAATATCCATTTTGTCGGTGGTCTCCTCAGGGATAGGTGTTGTAGTGCGGAGGAGTCATAGGGTCTACTTCATCTTCTGATACAGCATCCTCATAGTACATATAGTCATGTGCCTCAGAGATGTGGTCATTGTCATACATATAGTTCTGTGGTGTTGACTGAGGTGAAGGAGGTCCCATAGGCTCATCCAATTCATAAAGCCAGTTGTCCTTGTTGTGGATACTTGTCATCTGATGATCAGGCAGTGTGAATAGCTGGACAGGTTTTTCGTTAATGAGGTACTCATAAGGTCCAGGCCCCATAGTTCCTAAAATGCGCCTGTTGAAGCAGAATTGTATGTTCATGGGTCGGATGGTGCCAAAACGAGTGCTTGCATTTAAGTGGAATCTAAGGCCGAGCTCGTGGGCAATCATTGTCACGAGGCCTCCTATAAGAATAGGTGTCTGTGGTTCCTGAGTGAGGCGTTTGAAAGATCTCATCATGAAAGGCACTGCATTTACTGTACGTCCCTGAGAAGCACAGAACATGATGAATAACTCCTCGTTAGATACTGTAGTAATATTTTCTTCTTTCCCAAACAGGGTGTGAGCTAGTATCTTATGGAAGTATCTGAAAGCTGGGTTATGGATATCATCATTATACATTCTGTCTTGTTCAGGGTGATAGTCGCCTGTGATTCTACCCCAGAATTGGTCGAGTTCAAAATCAAGATCGTCATCTTCTGCACTGATGAACACATGCGGTCCGTTAGGAAATCCTAGGAGGTTAGCTAGTGACATCCGGCTATGGGTTTGGTCAATTCCAAACATTCGAAAGGTAATCAGCTCTGTGTTGGATCCAAAACCATAGTTTGGTATGTATCTGAAAGAACTAAGGAATTCATAGGTAAGATCCTTATAGGTAGCAAAACGTGTTTTCAAAGCAGTGTTCTCCCAACCCAGTTGATTGAACAGGTATTGAATGCTATCCGTGATTCCTAGTTTATCCATGGTAGACTTATCATAATACAACGTTAAGGCGATTTCTCTTTCAGTTAGTGCTACAAATCTTGCCTTTTGAGCTAGTCCTCGAAAATGAACCTTTGTGAAGTCGTACTCGGCCATACTCGCAGGTAATTCAGAGAAAATAGAAGGAATGTTTTGAAGACTTTAAAAATCCTGAAAAGTTTAAAACAGGAGTTTGAAGTCAGGATTTTTAAAAACAAAAAGCGGTAGAAACAAAAGACAAAAGAGAAAAATAAAATAAAAATAAAAATATGAAAACAAACGAAAGTAGAAAGTAGTAGTAATTATAAGTTTAGAATTTTTGTTGGATTTTCAAAGTAAAATTTTAAAGAAAAATGAAATACAATACCGAGGGAAATTGGGTTGCCTCCCAGTAAGCGTTGTTTTTAACGTCTAAAGCCTGACGATAGCTTGGTGAGAAGCTATTCGGGTGTTTGAGCTGGAAGCTCAAGCAGTGTTATACTGCAAACTTGAGGGTTGGTTTCGTTCTTATTATAATGTTTTAGACGTTGCCCGTTTACGATAAACGGTGCATTCGTCTTATAGGTAATTTCAACAGCTCCACTCTGAAGTACTTTAGTCACTTCATAAGGTCCAGACCACCTATATTTTAGTTTACCTGGGAAGTGTTTTAATCTTGAATTAAATAGCAATACGATGTCTCCCACACTGAATTGTTTCTTGACTGAACGTTTATCATGCCACTTTTTAGTTCGTTCTTTGTAGATACGGGCATTTTCGTAAGCGTCTAATCGAAGTTCTTCCAATTCGTGTAAGTTCAAGATTCGCTTTTCTCCTGCCTCGGTGTAATTGAAATTGAGTGTCTTAATGGCCCAGAAGGCCTTGTGCTCTAATTCTACAGGGAGATGGCAGGATTTACCGTAAACTAATTTGTAGGGTGTAGTACCTATTGGTGTCTTAAAAGCGGTCCTATAAGCCCATAAAGCTTCTTGTAGCTTTGACGACCAATCTTTCCTTGAGGTAGCGACAATCTTTTCCAATATCTGTTTTATTTCTCTGTTCGAGACCTCTACTTGTCCGCTAGTTTGCGGATGATAAGGTGTAGCTACTCGGTGTCGGACTCCATATTTAGAGAGAAGTTTATCAAATATTCGCGATATGAAGTGAGATCCGCCGTCACTAATGACGAGTCTGGGTACACCGAATCTAGGAAAGATTGTGTTTTTGAAGAGTTTAATTACTACGTGCGTCGTTTGTTGGAGCAGCAATGGCTTCTATCCATTTAGACACATAGTCTACAGCGACGAGTATGTAGTTATTACCAAAAGAAGGTGGGAATGGTCCCATGAAATCTATTCCCCATACGTCAAAGATTTCTACCTCTAAGATTCCTTTCTGAGGCATTTCATCGCGTCGTGAGATGTTTCCAGTTCGTTGGCATCGATCACATTTTAGCACAGCGATGTGAACGTCTTTCCAGAGGTTAGGCCAGAATAAGCCGGCTTGGAGAATCTTAGCGCATGTCTTGGATGTACTAGCATGACCACCATATGGTGCTGAATGGCATTGGGAAATGATATTTTCTACTTCTTCCTCTGGGACACAGCGACGGTATATGTTGCCGGCCCCTCTCTTGAAGAGTAGAGGTTCGTCCCAATAATAATGTTTCAGATCGTGGAAGAATTTCTTCTTTTGCTGATAAGTGAGATCCGGTGGAAGCACGCCTGCAGCGAGGTAATTAACGATGTCAGCATACCAAGGTAATGTGACTTGGGCATAGACGGCTTCTATGGCTTTTTCGAATTCTGGATCTTCCGAGATTGAGTTGGGTATGTCACTTTCTAATTTGGCTATCAGACGTTCGTACGGGAAATCGTCGTTTATCGGTACTGGTTCGTGTCTGATGCCTTCTATTCGGGATAAGTGATCTGCAACAACGTTCTCGGTTCCTTTCTTATCTTTGATTTCTAAGTCAAACTCTTGTAATAACAGGATCCATCTCAATAGTCTTGGTTTGGAATCCTTTTTGCTTATTAGGTACCTAATGGCAGCGTGGTCTGTGTATATGATAATTTTTGCTCCTACTAAGTAAGAACGGAATTTGTCAAGCGCAAATATAACTGTTAGAAGTTCCTTCTCTGTGGTAGCGTAGTTCATTTGGGCAGGATCTAAGGTTGTACTGGCATAGTAGATGGCATGGAGTTTCTTGTCCTTCCTATGTCCTAGAACTGCACCTACGACATAATCACTCACATCGCACATGATTTCGAATGGTAGTCGCCAATCGGGTGGTTGCATAATCGGTGCGGTGATAAGGGCTGATTTTAATGTTTCAAATGCTTTTAGACAGTCGTCGTCGAAGACGAACTCAACATCTTTCATCAACAGGCCGGTCAAAGGTTTTGTGATTTTTGAAAAATCTTTTATAAATCTTCTGTAGAAACCGGCATGTCCTAGAAAACTCTGTATTTCTCGTACGGATTTTTGAGGTTGGAGATCTTTTATAATCTCTATTTTAGCTTTGTCGACCTCAATTCCTTTATATGATATGACATGTCCTAGAACTATTCCTTGTCGGACCATAAAATGGCATTTTTCCCAATTTAGGACGAGGTTCACTTTTACACATCGTTCTAATACCATTTCTAAGTTTTGTAGGCATCCTTCAAAGCTTTGTCCACATACCGAGAAATCGTCCATAAATACTTCCATGATGTCGACTATGAAATCTGCGAAGATTTCCATCATGCATCTTTGGAAGGTTGCTGGAGCATTACAGAGTCCGAATGGCATTCGGCGGTAAGCAAAAGTACCATAAGGACAGGTGAATGTAGTCTTTTCTTGGTCATCAGGATAAATGGGAATTTGGAAAAATCCTAAATAACCATCTAGATAGCAGAAATATGAATATTTGGCTAATCTTTCCAACATTTGGTCTATGAAGGGTAGCGGGAAGTGATCTTTTCGTGTGGCTTTGTTAAGCTTCCTATAATCAATGCACATCCTGCTTCCAGTCACGACTCTTTTTGTTATTGATTCGCCTTTTTCGTTTTTAACTACTGTGACTCCTCCTTTCTTTGGTACGACATGAACTGGGCTAACCCATTCACTATCGGAGATCGGATAGATGATTCCTGCATCTAGCAATTTCTTTACTTCATCTCTGACTACAGTGCTTAGGATGGGGTTCAGTCTTCTCTGATGCTCTCTAGAGGTTTTAGAGTCTTCCTCTATTGTAATTCGATGCATACAGATTGAAGGGCTTATACCTTTTAGATCACTTATGTTATAGCCTAACACAGTGGGGTACTTCTTTAGGACTCCTAATAGCTTTTCAGTTTCTGGTTGTCCTAAGTCGGCGTTGACTATCACTGGTCTTTTTAGTTCATCGTCTAGAAATTCATATCTAAGGTTTTTGGGTAGTGTTTTAAGTTCTAAAGATGGGTTCTTCGGACCTGGCATGTGATTTGGGGTCAGTGCTAAGCTTTCGCTTAGGCTGTCGTCTTTATACGGTTTACGCCAATCATCGTCTTCAGAAATATCGGGTATTTGAATCTTTATTATTTCTGAATACGTGGTCTCTTCATTTTCAAGTTCTCTTATGCATTCGTCAATTTCGTCTACTAAATAGCAGGTATCGTCTATGGCTGGTGCTTGTAAGAACTTGGTGAGAATGAACTCTATCTTTTCTTCTCCTACTTCGAATGTTAGCCTTCCTTTCTTCACGTCTATAATAGCTCCGGCTGTAGCTAGGAATGGTCTTCCTAGGATAATTGGGGTTACAGTGTCCTCCTTGATGTCCATGATTATGAAGTCGGTTGGAATGTAGAATTGTCCTATGCATACTGGAAAGGTTCCCTGTATTCCGACGGGGTATTTTACTGATCGGTCAGCTAATTTAACGGACATTTTGGTTGGTATGAGGTCTCCCATATTCAGCTTTTTGCATATAGATAAAGGCATAACACTGATACTGGCTCCTAAATCGCATAGAGCTTTGTCTATTACGAACTTTCCTATGGCGCAGGGTATGGAGAAACTACCTGGGTCTTTTAATTTAGGAGGCATGCGGTTTTGAATAATAGCGCTACACTCTGCAGTAAGTGTAATTGTTTCGTTATCCTCGATCTTTCTCTTATTCGATAGGATTTCTTTGAGAAATTTAACGTATGACGGCATTTGAGTTATCGCTTCTGTAAAAGGAATAGTAATATTCAGCTGTTTAAGGAGCTCTACAAATTTCTTAAACTGTCCTGAAGTTTTGGAGTTTATTAGTCTTTGAGGATAAGGAATAGGTGGTTTATATGGCGCTGGAGGTGCTTGAGTTTTTTCACTTGCGGTATCCTCCTTCTCGTTGTCTTCCTTCTTCTCTAACTCGGATTCCTTTTCTGCTTATTCAGTTGGTTTTTGTTGCATGACTGAGTTTTCGGTCCTCGGATCGATCGGTTCGTCCAATTCTTTTCCATTTCTTAGTATTACAGCATTTGCTTGGCCTTTTGGATTCTGTTCGGGTTGTCCAGGAAATGTGCCAGCGGGTGCGGCAGCAGAGGCTTGTTGTTGAGCCACTTGTGATATCTGTGTTTCTAACATTTTATTGTTGGTGGCTAAAGCGTCTACTTTTCCGGTCAACTGTTTAATTTGCTCGCTAGTGTGTATGTTTTGATTTAGGAATTCTTTGTTTGTTTGAGCTTGAGTAGCTATGAATTTTTCCATCATCAACTCGAGGTTTGATTTCCTAGGTGCAGTCTGAGCAGCAGCTGATTTCTGATATCCTGGCAGAGCAGTAGGCATTTGCAATGCATTTTCGCTTTTGTAAGAAAAGTTTGGATGATTTCGCCAACCTGGGTTGTAGGTATTTGCGTAAGGATTTCCTTGAGCATAATTTACCTGGTATGGTGGGATTCCGGCTAGCAATGGGCATTCGGGCGCATTATGAGTGGTGCTTCTGCATAACTCGCAATTTGGAGTTACGGCAGCGACGATTGCAGTGGGGTTAACGGTCAGACTATCAATCTTCTGTGCTAGAGCATCTACTTTAGCGTTGAACTTTTCAAGACTGATGATCTCGTACATCCCACCTTTCACTGTGGTTTTCTCTGTTGGAGTGCGTTCACCTCCCCATTTGCAATGGTTTTGAGACATGTTTTCGATTAATTGATAGGCTTCGTCGTATGGCTTATCCATAAGTGCACCGCCCGCGGCGGCGTCTATTGTCAATCTAGTATTGTATAAAAGCCCATTATAAAAAGTATGGATTGTCACCCAGTCTTCTAGACCATGGTGAGGACATGTTCTCATCATATCTTTGAATCGTTCCCATGCTTCGTAAAGAGATTCAGTATCTTTTTGTCGAAATCCGTTGATTTGAGCTCTAAGCATAGCAGTTTTGCTTGGCGAAAAATATCTCGCTAAGAAGACGTTCTTCAATTGTTCCCACGTCGTAACGGAGTTGGATGGTAAAGATTGTAACCATGTCCATGCTCTATCTCTAAGAGAGAATGGGAAAAGACGAAGTCTTATCGCGTCTGGAGTTACTCCATTTGCTTTCACCGTGTCTGCGTATTGTACAAGCTTCGTTAGATGTTTGTTCGGATCCTCAGTTGCGTTTCCTGAGAATTGGTTTTGTTGTACAGCTGACAGCAATGATGGTTTCAGCTCAAAATCATTCGGGTAATAGCTGGGGCGGTAATGCTACTTCTAGGCTCCATCTGAGAGGGTGTAGCGTATGCCTTCAGCGGTTTGTTTGGAGGTCCTTCAGCCATGTTTGGTTCTTCTTCGGATTTGAGAATGGGAGTGAGAGGATCGGGAATGTTATATTTGAGTTGGTACTCAATGATTCGGCTTCTTAGATGTAAGAAGCGTTCTAGTTCTGCGACTGAAGGTTTCAAGATATCGCCTTGTGGGCGATTACTTGGCATACAATCGACAGCACTAGTAAAGGAAAAATGAGAATTGTTAACCTAGTCTATACGGCGTAACAGAAGGTTACACTATTGACTAAACGGGTCCCCGGCAACGGCGCCAAAAACTTGATCGCGACTTTCTATGTCTAATACAACCTAACTGCAAGTGCACAGTCTATCGCGTAGTAATAATAGATATCGATCCCACAGGGACTCGTAATCAAACTAGTGTTCTTGGGAGTTACTATGTTTAGCTAGGTAGAATATGTTTAAGGGAATAAGATTGTCACTAAAGGGAAACTAAGACTGTTACTTAAATTATAATTAATTGAATCGATATGCAGTAATTGTGTTCTTCAGGGATTTGACAAGTTACCGGTGTATGAAATAATTTTTAGAATTTATTTAAGTAGAAAATGGTGATTTGAAGACTCTCGCGTCACGATGGTTATTGATGCTAATCATAATTCTAAGGTCCAAACGTACACTTTCGTATCCCATTCGGGGTTAAAATTATTTTTTGGAAATCTCTAAGTTCTAATTCATTTTAAAGTGCTTTCGTTGTTATTAAAATGAATGACTAGTGTTTACTATCTGATCTTACCGCAACTTTCGCTTGTTGGTTCGTATCTTAATTAATTTCCCACTTTCGTGGCAAAACTACTTTTAAATAAGTTCTCGCTTTCGCGACGAAGTTTATTCAGTAAATTAATTTTAATCACTCAGACCATAAATTACTTTTGAAAAGATAATTTTCGACCAGTTATTATCAAATCCCTTTCGAATTATTACTACATATCGATTACTTAAATTTAGCTAGACATGGATTTGGGAAAGGTAAAACATAAATGAAAATAATAAATAACAGCATGCATCATAATAAAACTGGAATTACGATTGAAATGAGAAACCTGTAAATATTCCAATTGGCCTTTGGGCAGATCCTCCACAGATGTTGGCAGGATTCTGGTCTTTATGCCAATTTGATCGTACAACGGAAATAAAAATTACAGAAGGAATAAAAGGTATGCAGAAAAAGAAAAGGAGAAACAAATAAGAATATTAAACTGGAAAGGTTTGCTCTGGAAATAAATTTGGCAGCACTTCGTTGTATGAATGCGGCTCCCCTTCTGAGGTCCCCTTCTTCCCCTTTTATAGAAATAGAATTCTAACGGTTATAATTGGAGAGGGTGGACTTTGAGGCAGAAAAATCAGGGAGTAGTGGTCCACTATTTGGGACTTGGAACTGCTTCATTAACGTGCAATTGAAGTGGGGCGTTTTTGCCTGCATGACGGTCGTCACAAGGTGTGACGGTCGTCACCCGTGTGACGGTCGCCATGGAGCTGTGACAGTCGTCACAGCAGCAAAATCAACATTCTGCGTTTTTCATGATGTTTTCATCCTTTTTTTTGTCCATATTTCATTTGAGATTGCTTCTTTTCTTCATATTGCCTTGTTTAGACGTGATCGTTAAATACCTGCAAAACATCAGACAAATAACACAGAAATAACCCGAAATCGGATCGAAAACAGTTAAGCTTTAGTTGAATTATGCATCAAAATATATATACGATTTCGTGTTATCAAGGATATCACATCCTATGCCTACATATTCTCGTATGGTACGAGAAATCAGAGCAGCTGTAGTTCAGCTAACTACAGGAAACGGGGGGAAAGGGAGCTCGCTAGGATCATCGCAATCCTATGCCTACGTATCTCATCTGGTACGAGAGATCAGAGCAAACATAGTTCGACACACTACGGAAAATGAGTCTCGATTGCACAGGGGCAAGAGAAGGGGTCTCAATCGCCTGAATGCGAGAGAAAAGGGTTTCGATCGCACGGGGGCGAGAACAAAGAGGAAGCAGGCCTAATACGCCTAAACGGGAAGGAACTCGGGACACACACGCAAGAACCTAAGGCATATGAGCAAATGCGTCGTCTATCACCCAAAGGGTGCTACACTAAACACTCTAGACGATTGAGAGGAAACCCCTCAGTCACCATTTACTACGTATCTAACGCTACAGCTCACAACACTCGACGGTTGCACAAAGACTTGAATAAGGAAGATGTTATCGAACGAAGCGGCTTCGTTGGCCCTCGACATTGTGCGCAAGATCCATTCCAATCTTCTCCTCTCTGGATCCTTGATGATGACGTTCGAATCAGAACCAATGTAACGCTAAACCGTCATGATTTGACTTATACGATAAATCAAACTCTAAGAGGTAGCGTATTGATATCCGTGTCAAAGACAAGATAGAGAAATGATATTGAGAATCATTCTCCAATTGAATCATGTCACACGACCAACACAGAATAAAATCAAAGTAAAATCAGATAGCAGAAGAGAAATGAGGAGAGAAATCCAATAACAAATGGAAATAATATTCTACTCCTAAAATAGGCAATAAACTCCTAATAGAAAAATCTAAAGAAATATAAGGAAATTGCATACAAAAAATAGAATATAAATTCTATCTAAAACTCTATAATATTCTATAATTTCCTAAAAAGAAAATAGTACTTAAAAAATAGAATATAAAGTCTATACTAAAAAATATATAATAATATTCTAAAGGAAAAATAAACTATAATTCCTAAAAGAAAAATAGAAAATAAAACTAGAATATAAAATCTATTACAAAGCAATATCCAATACAAAAGCAAAAATTAAAAGAAAATAAAGGGAAGGGGGTTACAGCAGCTGAACATGGGGTAACAGCCAGAAAAACACAATTGGGCCCAGCCCACGATACACAACAAAGAAAGAAAAACTAACAGCAACATGGGGTGTGTGATGGAAACGTAGGGTGTATGTCCAGGAAATGAAGCAAGCTGGGCCCAGCCCATCAGAGAGAATCCATCAGCCAAAAAAGAAAAAAAAAACAAGGGACGGGGGGTGTAGGAAGGAAACAGAGGGGTATGGTCGAGCAAGACTAGGCCAAGAAGCCCATTAACCCAATCGGTCCAAAAGGACCCTTCCTCTTCCTTCTCCCAAACTCCAATCAGAAACCTTAACTCCCTATCTCCTCTCCACCGCCGCCACTGTCCATTCTCGTCATCATCTCCGCTCCACATTCCTTTCCATCAAAACCTTAACCACATTTTTTTCCTCCCAACTCCTTCTTCGCCTTCTTCGACCGTCATCGTGTGAATCCTGACGAAGGGGACAAATCTGGAAGATTCTTTGAAGGTCGATGAAGCTCGTTGAAGGCGTACGAATGATGCGAAGAAGCTTGGAGTCTCGAGTTTATGGACCAAAGGTGAAGTTGATGTTGATTGCATGTTCTCGGTGAAGATCTTGAAAGAAAAATTGATGAATGATTTGTGAAGTTGAGATGAACCTGGAAACTGACGGATGAAGAGGATGAGTTTCGTCTGAAGGTTTTGAAGAAGACTTCGGAGAAAACTGTTATGGAATTGGTGGATTATGGACGGAGATTAATGATGAATGTGGTGCCGAGGATCTTGAAGGTTGGAGAATTTCTGGAACACGCTTATGAATTCTTGAAGATCTGGACGAACTCGGATGCAGATCTTGAACAAGATCTGAAGAAGATTGCTGGATCTTATGGAGGTTTCTGGAGAAGGATGTTTGAAACGGATGAAGATTCATGCAGTTCTTGAACGGTTGCTGAACTCGGATCAAAGATCTGAGAAACGTGATGAAGATCATGAATGTTTGTTGAAGGTTACGAAGAACTGGAAAAAATGATGGATGAACATGTGAATGTGGTTGAAGATCTGAACAAGATCTGGAAATTCTCGATGAACATGATGAAGTTGTGAGACAAGATCTGGAAAAATTGGAGAAGATTGATGAATTTGGATGAAGTGCATGTATGATTTTTTGGAAACGGATGAATTTTCCGGTGGACGGTTGGATTTCCCGCGACGGTTACGGTGAGGATTTGGCCGCGTGATTTCTCCGGCAAGGACTTCCGGCGTGTTTGCATGCAAGAGACAGGGGCGCCACCTAGCAGTGTTACGTGGCGGCCATGCAGTGTGAGTGGAGGACAGATGGCGCGTGTGGGTTTAGAGGGAGAGTGAGTGGGCTACATGGCGCCAACTGAGAGAGAGAAAGCTGTGGAGCTGTTTATATGCAGACAAGTGGCATGGACCTGGCTGGGCCTGCGAAAATTAGACACCTGTCCCAGCAAATTGGAAAAAATCTGACTAAAATTAAAGACTCAATTAATGCAAGTAATAATGATTAAGACCTGATTAAAAAACTCAATTAATTGTTAAACGAAAATTAAGGCTAATCTGATTAAAATCCCATTAACAAAACTAACCAAAGTTAATTAATACCCTAATTAAAATGCTTAAAATCTGGACCTAATTAACTGCTAATTAATCTAATTAAAATTGATCCTAATAAAATCTAAAAAAAGAATTAAAACCTATTAATTTCTAAAACAAATTAAATCTAGAAAAGAATTAAACTTATTAATTTCTAAAACAAATTAAATCTGAAAAAAGAATTAAACCTATTAATTTCTAAAACAAATTAAATCTAGAAAAGAATTAAACCTAATAATATCTAAAAATTATTCTAGAAAAACAATTTAAAATCTCTAAAGACATTCTAAAAATCTAAAAGAGAAGCTATTAAAACAATATGATATTCTAATATCTAAAAGCCCAATTAATTTCTAAAGAAAATTATTAAAAATCTGAAATAATTTCTAAGCTAACCAATTAACAAAATAAACCCTAGGAAAATGCTAATAATTCCATAAGGAACAAAAACAATGCAAATCAATTAAATCGGCGAACAAAACTGCGAGAATGCAATGAGATAACCGGTAAAAATACGAACACCGAAATATCCTCAAAAACAACAGCAAAAATTGAAAACACCGGGAAGAGCACCACTCCAAAATAAATTTTCATACTCGAACTGGTTTGAACTGCCTGAAACGCGAGAAGAGGGCTGTAACCCCGATAAAATCAATCTGGCTAAAAAAATGCAATGTACGCGGTATGCAAATGCAAAATGAGTCGAAACATAAGTCAAATTACGAGAAATGGTTGGTCAAATTTTGGGGTGCAACAGCTGCCCCTATTCAAACGGCTTGGACCTGAAGGGTTGAGAAGCGAACAAATTTCAAACATTCAAAGGTAGAAGACGGTTGAATACCAAAGAAACCCGGAAATTTGCCAACCTGCAAAAATAAATTGCAACTCTGATTGGGGAAAAATATCCAGGAAACTAAATACGGTTGTCACGGTAACAAACCGATCAATCATCTGATAAAGAAACTGACTTTAGCACCAGTTACCTGTGTGACTCCACAGATAACAAACCCGAAGGTTGGATCAACATGCACTTGATCCTTTCACATCGTCTAAAGATAGACAGGAAGAAAAAACATACTCACATCGTCTAAGGACAGATGGAAAGACACCATCCCGAAGGTTCACATTGTCTAATGATAGACAGGAAGAGAAACATACCCGAAGGCTCACAATATCCATACTCACATCGTCTAAAGATAGACGGAAAGACACCATCCCGAAGGAGAACAATATCCGTACTCACGTCGTCTAGAGATAGACGGAAAGACACCATCCCGAAGGAGAACAATATCCATACTCACGTCGTCTAAAGATAGATTGAAAGACACCATCTCGAAGGAGAACAATATTCATACTCACATCGTCTAAAGATAGACGGAAAGACACCATCCCGAAGGAGAACAATGTCCATACTCACATTGTCTAGAGATAGACGGAAAGACACCATCCCGAAGGTTCACATTGTCTAATGATAGACAGAAAGAAAAACTTGTCCGAAGAACCACATCGTTAGTGAGAACTAGCGGAAAGAAAACCGTATATGAACTTCAACACCACCCATCAAATTTCAGAATCCTTTCGTCTATAGGAGTTGATGGAAAGAAAAATATCCTCAAAGGGGCCACATTATCAATAAGAATTGACAGGAAGAAAACCACCTTCAAAGAGCCATGTCGTCAATAAGAATCAACAACTAGAAAAACCGAACATTCTTCAAAGAGCTTCGACGTAAATAAGAATCAACGATCAGGAAAAACCCCTCTTGAAATGTCATCTCATCCAATAAACAGAAAGAAAACCATATCTAAAAGATCGCCTTGAAACCTCACATCGTCTAAAGCTATACGGAGAGAAAACCATACCCAAACTCGCCTTGTCTAATGATAGACAGAGAGAAAACATCATACCCAAACTCACAACGTCTAAAGATAGACGGAGAAAACACCTACTCAAACTCATAACGTCTAAAGATAGACGGAGAAAAACTCCTGTTGGGGAAACACATCGTCAATAGGAACTGACGGGAAGAAACCTGCTCAGAGGTACACGTCGTCAATAGGAATTGACGGAAAGAAAAGTCTGCCGTCATCAGATGATTGATGGACAAAGCATAATCGTCGTATGATCTAAAAATCAAATAAACCACAGAGCTGTCTGAACAAAGCTGCTGGATAAATGCCCCTGAACTGATTGCAGAGTGATTCACGTTGCCACGGAAGGCTGATAAAAAAATTGGCTTATGCTTCGCATGCATATGCGTATGTTTGAATTTTTCTATGGCGTAATGCTCCATATAAGATGGAATGCTACGTATTTGACGATGAAATGCAAATATGATGATATATGCAAGATGTAAATGCAGGCTCGGGCTGCTGGAGAAACTGGATACGGAACCACTTCGGAAAAAAAAATGCTGAAGACAAAGCCAACTCCGCTGGGGATAATCAAATGTGCTAAGTATGATTGGACTTTCCAGGGGATAGCTTACACGTGCCAATGACAATTGGACTTCCGCTGGGGAAAACAGACGGAGTCTTCCTGCGTATTAATGAAGATTGGATTTTAATGTCGATGCGCCAAAGCGGATTAGGCCTCACGGTGATTGCCAATATGGATTGGGATTTAGGAATGGCGCGCCAATAAGGATTGGGCTTCCTGACGATTGCCAATAGGAATTGGGCTTTTAGGCTATCCGTGATGGGTCAAGTACGACTGACGCCGGAAAACATCCTGTCTGAATTCACGGTTTTCGGTTGAAGGGTCACGGGATAATAGCACGACTTCCCGACATTCGTCTCACACTTGAAGATTGGCTGAACCTGCTTGAGTAGCTCTGAGTAGCTCTGATGACACGGAGAGGAACAATTCCTTTGCTTATGATATGCCCTAGTCTGTGGGATCTCTGTGGGGATATTCCTCGAATGGAAATCTGAAAATCTATACCCTGATGGTCTGACATGAACTGCCCCAACACTCTGAACCTCAGAGAGATGCTTTGGATCAAATGCCCCTCGAGAAAGAAACAACTTATGCGCTTTTCTTAGAGTGGCCTGCCCCTGTCTGCAATGACTTTTCCCCTGATTGGCTGATTTGGAGTAAACTTTTTAGCTTCGAGAGATTTACCGAATCTCGACCTGATTTCCCCGGAATAACTGACTTTGGATGGATGACATCACTAGGGATTACTTGATATAGCTTGCCCCGGTTCATGGAGTATTCGGGCGTTCTGCATTCTATCCTGATCAGACTTTCCACTGTAGGAAAATTTCCTGCTATCAAGCGCTTACTTGCAAGTAAAACAAGTTGTTAGGCATAAAAGATACATTAATGCAACGCATATGACAGTTTTGACATCCAATCTATTCACTGGAAAAGGAAAAAACAGTTTATGGCATATAATGAACAAATCATTTATCAGAATATCAACATCAGTACCAACATGGTAAGAAGAACCCTTTTAGAAGTCAGTTTCGACGCGATCTTTACCAAAGTATGCCTTCGAAACAAACCTGCTTCAATTAGGACTTTTTCCGGTTGTAACATGGTCAGGTTCACGGTTTTGAAGGAAAGGATAAAGGCTCAAAATTTATTTTAACCCACCCATTCACCTTGATGTTCTCTAATCCTACGTTTAGCTAATTCGACCTTAGCGCTCACTTCTCAGAGGTTGAAAGATAAGAGTGATAGTTCGAGAAACCATGAGTTTTTGGAGTGACAACCACTCACTTTTCATCTTTGTCACTTGGGGTCACACGACTTGTATTTCGTTTGAGGATTTTTCTTTTGTAATCCTTTTCATTTTTTTCCAGTTTTTCGCTTTCCCTAATTTTTGCCTGGACTGACTCTTTTGAGCTTCTTTTGATTATTAAGTCCAGCGGGATGCCCTCATTTTTGCCTAAGTCATTTGTTTTCAAGTTTTGACTTAGCGGGCTTTTGATTCTTTTTGCCTTTTTTTTGAACAAGTCGTGTGACACTGGTTGTCTGACTCTTTGGGGAATAATGTGACTGTTTCACTCCTGACGCTTAACCACTGTGGTTTTTTAGGCACGACCTCTAGAGGTGTGATTGATCCTCGAACGGACACTCCTTTCTGCAATTTGGACGCTCAATCAAATTAGCTAACACCTACCATGCCCCGGGTTAAGATTGAGGTTTTTTTCGTTTTCCGAAAGAAACTCCTACTACTAGGCTCAAAGGGGTTGACAAAGGATTATCTTCCTTATATCTCCGGTGTTTAGGGATTTGAAGCAATGCTTGTACATCATCAGCAGTTTTTATTTTCAAAAGCATACAATCAGAAGCTTGCGCGTCTTTTAAACTTCGTCATCCTCCCCGGATTCCGCTTAACCAAGCGTTGGATATCAGTTAAAACATTGAGTGAACACGAATGAATTAAATCAAAACATGCATATTCATTTCATTATCAATATCAATTGAAAACAATACAAGTTTTACGAATGCAATTTGCGCTTTCACAGAAAAGAAACTACAAATGCAAAGAAATGACATGATAAAACACAGATTGCCAGTTTCTGGGAACCCGACTTTTCAAACTTGATTTGTTGCTGAGCCAGCCATCTTCAGAATTGCTCGTCGAAGTCATCCTGATACTCTTCTGAACATCTGCTCTCAGTGAACTCTCCCATAACATGAACTGATACACCTACTTGGCTGGATGAAGGAAGGTCGTTAATCTGAACACCCTGAGGCGTGATAGATATCCTGTTAGAGTCTAGCAAAGCTTGAATTTGGCTTCTAAGCACCTTACAATCATCTGTTGGATGCCCCTGTGCCCCAACATGGTACTCACAGCGGGCGTTGGCATCAAAACCTGGAGGGTAAGGCGGGATCATTGGATTAGTCTCTTTCGGCACTATCAGCCCACCTTTGACCAAATATGGCAACAACTGACTGTACGACACCGGTAGCTGAGTAAACTGCCTTTCAGGTTTCCTTGGTCTTCGCCGAGTGTGCTGACGCAGCTGACGACGATATGACTGTTGACTTTGAACACTTGAAGCGTCTGAAAACTGAGCCTGAGATGCTAGAGATTCTGAGACAACATCACTTCCTCCTTCCCATTCCTCCTAGGAACTGACAACTGATTCATTCTTATCAACTGGGATATAAGGAGTATCTCACGTCTTTCCATTCTTGAGCCCTCCCTCAACAAGCTCTCCTATTCTCATCAAGTCCTCAAAGCTTGCCATTCCACAACTGAACATTATGTCATAATAACGGCCCTTCAGAGTACCCAAGAAGAGGTCGACCATTTCTCTCTCTAGAAGCGGTGGTTGAACACGAGCATCCAATTCTCTCCATCTCTGCACATACCCCCTAAAGGATTCCTTCTCCGCGTGAGATAATTATTGCAAATGCACGCGACTAGGAGCCATATCCAGGTTGTAGTTGTACTGCTTCACGAAGGCATTGGCTAAATCCGACCATGATTTGATGCTATCACTCTCCAACTGCATGTACCAATCCAAAGATGCTCCGATCAAACTATCTTGGAAATAGTGAATCATAAGCTTGTCATTGGTAACATGTGAAGTCATTCTTCTGCAGAACATAACCAAATGTAGCTTCAGACAGCTATCCCCTTTGTACTTCTCAAAATTTGGCATTTTGAATTTCGGAGGCATCACAAGTCCTGGCACCAAACACATGCTCGACGCATTCAGGTTAAGAGTATTCTGACTCATCAGGGCGTCAATCTTTTCCTCCAACAACTGATATCTTCTCATAAACTCAACAGTCTGTGGGTCCTCAGCATTAACCTTCGGAACAATCCTCTGAGGATCTGGCACAGGGAAAGTGAAATTCTGATAATCTGTGTCATGGAGAGAAGATGCATCTTTGTCTCTGATAGGAATCTGCACAGGCAGGGCTTGAGCAACGTTATTCATCGGGATCCTCTGATCATTAGCCTTTCCTCTAGTCATAGCAGTTACAGCTTCCATGAATTGACTCAACTGGTCTTTTAACAGTTCAAACTCTGCCCTGGTAACAACCAAGTTCTGCTCTTCTGAGTTCATGATCCTGAAGCTGATTCAAGTCCAATACGAATGTCGGGAAATCAAATGCAGTGTTGGACAAAAGGCGGGTAAGCTTTCTGTACCGGCTGAGGATGGATATGCAAGCATGATATGCACATGAAATGCAATGCAAAATGCTGATGCAGCAAACACGAGATCACATCCCCCACAAAGCTCTGAATACTGCTGCGCTGCTGACGGGATAAGTTCGCTCTGATGAGAGAAAACCAAAATACCGGGTTGCCTGGAAGTCAAGTTTCCTGCAAAAGCCCTCCCACTCACAGTGATGGACCTAAATTGACAAAGGTTCGTCATCCTATGCGTTTCCTAGCGTCACAGACTTTCACGAAATGATGATACGTTCACCATTTCTGGTTCGGCATCATCACCCCCTGAAGAGGCCTCACTCAGCTGAGTCACAAATGATCGGTTCCCAGAGTCGACAATCCTCCAAACCAACAACCCCTCAAGCCCAAAGGGCTGGAAAAGAAGTCAACTGGGAGAATCTCGTCTGAGCATGGATTTTGCGAGACACTAGTACATGCAAAGCATGCACGCTCCCACTAGTTTCCACAACTAATGCTAGGTATACACTCAAGCCTGGGTCTGGCTTATCACTCATCAGAGCTCCCTCCCACAACAGTACAAATAATCATATCACTGAAAATAAAAATGCAGAAAGTAAAGTACGATAAATAAACACAACCCAACAAGTAAACAAACAAGCGCTAGGATTGACTCGCTCAGGGGACGTTGGATCCCCAGCAGAGTCGCCAGCTGCTGGGGATGACCCAGACAGCTAGGAAGAAAAATCCAAGACGAGACTCGCATAGGGAACCATCGCAGTCCCCAGCAGAGTCTCCAGCTGCTGGGGATAACCCAGAAAGCTAGGAAGAAAAATCCAAGACGAGACTCGCATAGGTAACCATCGCAGTCCCCAGCAGAGTCGCCAGCTGTCGCTACCGCGAAAATAAGGTGTCGGCAAAACAGAAGAGTCACCACCTTTCGTTATTTATCCCTCATAACAAGAAAGGGAACAATCGGAAAAAACCTAACAAAAAGATATAAGACAAGGTCATCACAACCATGTCTGGGTTCGGGAGTCGGTTACGCAAAGGGAAGGTATTAACACCCTTCACGTCCATCGTACTCGATGGGATCCATGCTTGTTGTGTTTATCTGACGGGTTGGTTTAATCTATCTAGCTAAAAGGCTGGTCTGAAAAGAAAAGAAAATTGACTCGGCAGAATACAACAGTTCTATGCCTACGTATTCCCGTCTGGAATGAGAAATCAGAGTCAACGTAGTTCGCCTAACTACGGGTGAAAAAGGGGGAAGGTTGCTTGCCGAGATATCGCATCTCGTGCCTACGTACTTTCACACGGTGCGAAAGATCAGAGCAAACGTAGTTCGGGCTAACTACGGCTAACCGGGGTATTCTCGATTACGCAGGGGTGAGAGAAAGGATTGATGATACTAGCGTACGCATTCTAGCAGTTAGGTGTATGTTGCTCGACCATTGGAGACTTAGGCGTTACCTGTTTGTGGTAGAACGGATGTAGTATGTCGGGGTTTAAAGGTACGGAACCTACGGGAACTAGAACTACGGTCTGATCTCAATTATGCTAGGGCAAGAGAAAGGGAACATTAGTCGTTAGCGGGAAAGTCTCGATCGCACGGAAGCGAGAGAACAGAGAAGTTAGTTGTTAGTGTGCTCGCTAGGATATCACATCCTATGCCTACATATTCTCGTCAGGTACGAGAAATCAGAGCAGCTGTAGTTCAGCTAACTACAAGAAACGGGGGGAAAGGGAGCTCGCTAGGATCATCGCAATCCTATGCCTACGTACTCTCGTCTGGTACGAGAGATCAGAGCAAACGTAGTTCGGCGCACTATGGAAAACGAGTCTCGATTGCACAGGGGCAAGAGAAGGGGTCTCAATCGCCTGAATTCGAGAGAAAAGGGTTTCGATCGCACAGGGGCGAGAACAAAGAGGAAACAGGCCTAACACGCCTAAACGGGAAGGAACTCGGGACACATACGCAAGAACCTAAGGCATAGGAGTAAATGCATCGTATATCACCCAAAGGGTGCTACACTAAACACTCTAGACGATTGAGAGGAAAACCCTCAATCACCATTTCCTACGTATGTAATGCTACAACTCACAACACTCGACGGTTGCACGAAGACTTGAATAAGGAAGATGTTATCGAATGAAGCCGCTCCGTTGGCCCTCGACATTGTGCACAAGCTCCATTCGAATCTTCTCCTCTCTGGATCCTTGATGATGACATTCGAATCAGAACCAATGTAACGCTAAACCGTCATGATTTGACTTATACGATAAATCAAACTCTAAGAGGTAGCGTATTGATATCCGTGTCAAAGACAAGATAGAGAAATGATATTGAGAATCATTCTCCAATTGAATCATGTCACACGGCCAACACAGAATAAAATCAAAGTAAAATCAGATAGCAGAAGAGAAATGAGGAGAGAAATCCAATAACAAATGGAAATAATATTCTATTCCTAAAATAGGCAATAAACTCCTAATAGGAAACTCTAAAGAAATATAAGAAAATTGCATACAAAAAATAGAATATAAATTCTATCTAAAACTCTATAATATTCTATAATTTTCTAAAAAGAAAATAGTACTTAAAAAATAGAATATAAAGTCTATACTAAAAAATATGTAATAATATTCTAAAGGAAAAATAAACTATAATTCCTAAAAGAAAAATAGAAAATAAAACTAGAATATAAAATCTATTAGAAAGCAATATCCAATACAAAAGCAAAAATTAAAAGAAAATAAAGGGAAGGGGGTTACAACAGCTGAACAGGGGTAACAGCCAGAAAAAGACTATTGGGTCCAGCTCACAATACACAACACAGAAAGAAAAACTAACAGCAACATGGGGTGTGTGATGGAAACGTAGGGTGTAAGTCTAGGAAATGACGGGGGGTGTAGGAAGGAAACGGAGGGGTATGGTCTAGCAAGACTAGGCCAAGAAGCCCATTAACCCAATCGGCCCAAGAGGACCCTTCCTCTTCCTTCTCCCAAACTCCAATCAGAAACCCTAACTCCCTACCTCCTCTCCACCGCCGCCGCTGTCCATTCCCGTCATCATCTCCGCTCCACATTCCTTTCCATCAAAACCTTAACCACACTTTTTTCCTCCCAACTCCTTCTTCGCCTTCTTCGACCGTCATCGTGTGAATCCCGACGAAGGGGACAAATCTAGAAGATTCTTTTAAGGTCGATGAAGCTCGTTGAAGGCGTACGAATGCTACGAAGAAGCTTGGAGTCTCGAGTTTATGGACCCGTGGTGAAGTTGATGTTGATTGCATGTTCTCGGTGAAGATCTTGAAAGAAAAATTGATGAATGATTTGTGAAGTTGAGATGAACCTGGAAACTGACGGATGAAGATGATGAGTTTCGTCTGAAGGTTTTGAAGAAGACTTCAGAGGAAACTGTTATGGACTTGGTGGATTTTGGACGGAGATTAATGATGAATGTGGCGCCGAGGATCTTGAAGGTTGGAGAATTTCTGAAACACGCTTATGAGTTCTTGAAGATCTGAATAAACTCGGATGCAGATCTTGAACAAGATCTGATGAAGATTGCTGGATCTTATGGAGGTTTTTGGAGAAGGATGTTTGAAACGGATGAAGATTCATGCAGTTCTTGAACGGTTGCTGAACTCGGATCAAAGATCTGAGAAACATGATGAAGATCATGATGAAGATCATGAATGTTTGTTGAAGGTTACGAAGAACTGGAAAAAATGATGGATGAACATGTGAATGTGGTTGAAGATCTGAACAAGATCTGGAAATTCTCGATGAACATGATGAAGTTGTGAGACAAGATATGGAAAAATTGGAGAAGATTGATGAATCTGGATGAAGTTCATGTATGATTTTTTGGAAACAGATAAATTTTCTGTTGGACGGTTGGATTTCCGGCGACGGTTACAGTGAGGATTTGGCCGTGTGATTTCTCCGGCAAGGACTTCCGGCGTGTTTGCATGCAAGAGACAGGGGTGCGCCACCTAGCAGTGTTACGTGGCGGCCATGCAGTGTGAGTGGAGGACAGATGGCACGTGTGGGGTCAGAGGGAGAGTGAGTGGGCTACATGGCGCTAACTGAGAGAGAGAAAGCTGTGGAGCTGTTTATATGCAGACAAGTGGCATGGACCTGGTTAGGCCTGCAAAAATTGGACACCTTGCCCACCAAATTGGAAAAAATCTGACTAAAATTAAAGACTCAATTAATGCAAGTAATGATGATTAAGACCTGATTAAAAAACTCAATTAATTGTTAAACGAAAATTAAGGCTAATCTGATTAAAATCCCATTAACAAAACTAACCAAAGTTAATTAATACCCTAATTAAAATGCTTAAAATCTGGACCTAATTAACTGCTAATTAATCTAATTAAAATTGACCCTAATAAAATATGAAAAAATAATTAAAACCTATTAATTTCTAAAACAAATTAAATCTAGAAAATAATTAAACCTATTAATTTCTAAAACAAATTAAATCTGAACAAAGAATTAAACCTATTAATTTCTAAAAGAAATTAAATCTAGAAATGAACTAAACCTAATAATATCTAAAAATTATTCTAGAAAAATAATTTAAAATCTCTAAAGACATTCTAAAAATCTAAAAGAGAAGCTATTAAAACAATATGATATTTTAATATCTAAAAGCCCAATTAGTTTCTAAAGAAAATTATTAAAAATCTGAAATAATTTCTAAGCTAACCAATTAACAAAATAAACCCTAGAAAAATGCTAATAATTCCATAAGGAACAAAAACAATGCAAATCAATTAAATCGACGAATAGAACTGCGAGAACGCAATAAGATAACCGATAAAAATACGGACACCGAAATATCCTCAAAAAACAACAGCAAAAGTTGAAAACACCGGGAAGAGCACCATTCCAAAATAAATTTCCGTACTCAAACTGGTTTGAACTGCCTGAAACGCGAGAAGAGGGTTGTAACTCCGATAAAATCAATATGGCTGAAAAAATGCAATGTACGCGGTATGCAAATGCAAAATGCAAAATGAGTCGAAACATAAGCCAAATTACGAGAAATGGTTGGTCAAATTTTGGGGTGCAACAAGAAGAGTAATGACTTTTTTTTTCTGAATATTGTATAGCCCTATGTTCTACCTGGAGCATAGCGGTATTTGTCTTCAGGGCCTAATTGCTTATGTTTGGACAATCTTTTATCAATTAATTAAAGGGCGTTTTTCTGCATTCAAATATTGTGATCCTTGTCTTTCATGTTTTATTTTTAACAATAAAATGGCAATGTGGTTAGTGCTTGTTTGCATGTCATTTTAAGCATTTAATCATCATCATTGCAGGTTTCACTTTGCAGATGACACCGCTCCAGAATCACCTATGACTCGCTTTGACTTTTATAATTCGATATTTCAAGCCGAAGAAGAGATTGATGAAGATGAAGACTTACCAGAAGAGCTAGCCAGACTGTTGAAACAGGAAGAGAAAACCATTCTGCCTCATCAGGAGGAAATTGAGATCATCAACTTGGGTTCTGAGGAAGTCAAGAGAAATGTCAGGATAGGGGATGCGTTGCAGAGTGACATCAAGCAGAGATTGGTTGAAATACTCCAAGAGTATAGTGATATCTTTGCTTGGTCATATGAAGACATGCTCGGTCTTGACACTGATATTGTGGTTCATCGCTTGTCGTTGCGCGAAGAGTGTCTGCCAGTCAAGCAGAAGCTCAGAAGGACAAGACCAAATATGGCTGTGAAAATCAAAGAGGAAGTCTAGAAGCAGTTGGACGCAGGGTTTCTCGCCGTAACCACTTACCCTCTGTGGGTTGCTAACATCGTACCGGTACCTAAGAAGGACAGTAAGATACCGATGTGCGTTGATTATAGAGATGAATAAAGTGAGCCCGAAAGACTATTTCCCGCTCCCTCATATTGACGTATTGGTGGATAATACTGCGCAATATTCCATGTTTTTCTTCATGGACGGTTTTTCCGGATATAATCAAATTAAGATGGCACCGAAGGATATGGAGAAAACAACGTTCATTACACTGTGGGGGACTTTCTGTTATAAGGTAATGCCTTTTGGATTGAAAAACGCAGGGGCAACCTATCAGCGAGAAATGGTCACTTTTTTTCACGATATGATTCATCATGAGATTGAGGTATATGTTGATGACATGATAGCAAAGTCACAAACGAAGGAGGAACATATGGTAAACCTTCTGAAGTTATTTGAAAGGCTAAGGAAATTCAGACTGAGGTTGAATCCGAATAAGTGCACTTTTGGTGTCAGGTCCGAAAAGTTGTTAGGGTTCATTGTCAGTGAAAAAGGAATCGAGGTCGATCCTGCAAAGATAAAAGCTATTCAAGACATGCCAGCACCGAAAACCGAAAAAGAGATTCGTGGTTTCTTGGGGAGATTGAACTACATTGCTAGGTTCATATCTCATCTCACAGCCACGTGTGAACCCATGTTCAAATTGCTAAAGAAAGATCAGGCGGTTGTCTGGAATGAAAATTGCCAAAAGGCATTTGATAAAATAAAAGAGTATTTGCAGGAGCCTCCGATACTGATACCTCCAGTAGCGGGAAGGCCGTTGATAATGCATCTAACGGTTCTTAAGAACAACATGGGTTGTGTTCTCGATCAACAAGATAAGACTGGAAGAAAAGAGCATGCAATATACTACTTGAGTAAAAATTTCATAAACTGTGAATCTAGGTACTCAATGTTGGAGAAAACGTGTTACACACCCCCTTGGGCTGCCAAACGTCTGAGACAGTATATGTTGAACCATACAACCATGATGATTTTGAAGATGGATCCGATTAAATACGTCTTTGAAAAGCAAGCACTTTTGGGGAGAATTGCCAGATGGCAGATGGTCTTGATAGAGTACGATATTCAATACGTTTCCCAGAAAGCTATCAAGGGGAGTATTCTATCAGAGTATCTTTCCGAACAGCCGATTGATGACTATCAACCTATGAAGTTTGAATTTCCCGACGAAGACATCATGTTCTTCAAGATGAAGGACTGCGCCCGAAGAAGGTTCGGAGAAGGGTTCCCAATGGCAGATGATATTTGATGGCGCTGTTAACTCATACGGTAGTGGAATTGGGGCAATTATCACGACTCCCCATGGTACTCATATCCCATTCACTGCCAGGTTAACATTTCCTTGCACCAATAATGAAGCTGAATATGAAGCGTGCATTACGGGGTTGGAAGAAGCTATTGATCTGAGGATCAAGAATTTAGATGTATATGGCGATTTAGCGCTAGTTGTTAATTAAATCGAGGGAGAATGGGAAACCCGGCAGCCTAATCTGGTACCTTACATGAATTATGCAAGGAGGCTGTTACCTTTCTTCGATCGAGTGGAGTTCTATCACGTGCCTAGAGCGGAGAACCAAATGACAGACGCTCTGGCCACTTTATCCTCGATGTACAAGGTGAACTTTTGGAACAATGCTCCCAGAATATTCATCTCTTTCATTGATAGGCCGACATTCGTATTCGCCATTGAGGAAGCTTCGGACGGCAAGCCATGGTATTATGATATTCAGAATTTCCTTAAGAACCAAGAGTATCCACCAGGGGTGTCGACCCGGGATAAGAAGACTCTGAGGAGGTTGGCTAGAAATATTTATCTGAACCAGGATGGAGTACTCTACAGGAGGAATTATGACTTGGTGCTTTTAAGATGCGTGGACGAAAAAAAGCTAGCTTGCTAATGGAAGAGGTCTACGAAGGAGCCTTTGGTATACATGCCGGTGGGCATGCCATGTCTCGAAAGCTGTTGAGAGCAGGGTATTATTGGCTGACTATGGAGTCTGATTGCTTCAAATACGCTAAGAAGTGTAATAAATGCCAAATTTATGCAGATAAGATTCATGTGCCACCGAGCCCGTTAAATGTTATGGCGTCACCTTGGCCCTTTTCCATGTGGGGTATTGACATGATCGGTAAGATCGAGCCCACCGCATCTAATAAACATCGTTTCATCCAGGTAGCCATTGATTACTTCACCAAATGGGTCGAAGCGGCTTCGTATGCCAATGTCACTAAGCAAGTGGTAGCCCAATTCATAAAGAGGGACATCATCTGTCGCTATGGAATACCTGAGAGAATAATTACTGACAATGGTTCGAACTTTAATAACAAGATGATGAAGGAATTATGCCAAAATTTCAAAATCGGGCATCACAACTCATCTCCTTATCGTCCGAAGATGAATGGTGTTGTTGAAGCAGCTAACAAGAATATCAAGAAGATAATGCAAAAGATGGTTGTAACCTGTAAGGATTGGCATAAGATGTTGCCCTTTGCTTTGCACGGATATCTTACTACGGTACACACCTCAACTGGGGCAACTCCTTTATCGCTGGTATATGGTATGGAAGTTGTCCTACGATTAGAGGTCGAGATTCCTTCTTTGAGAGTCCTGGTCAACGTAAGGCTGGATGAGGTAGAATGGATAAGAAATAGATTGAATCAGCTCAGCCTGATGGACGATAAAAGGCTAGCATCTATTGCATATGGTCGGTTGTATCAGAGCCGGATGAAGAAAGCTTTTGACAAGAAGGTGCGCTCTCGAAGCTTTCAGACGGGCGATCTTGTGCTGAAGAAGATCCTTCCGCCACAAACAGATCACAGGGGCAAATGGACTCCCAACTATGAAGGTACATATGTCGTGCGAATGGTCTTCTCCGGAGGAGCCTTACTGTTATCAACCATGGATGGTGAAGATTTCACATCTCCTGTGAACGCAGACGCAGTTAAAAAAATACTTTGCTTAAAGAGATCCGCTGGAATAATAAAAGAATATCCAGGCAAAAAATGGGGCATCCCGACGAACCATAAAAAGAATGGGTTCGGGCAAAAATTAGGGATATAAAATAAAAAGATGTAAACCCGCAAAGTTGAAAACCAGAAAAGGCGACTTTGGCAAAAATGGGTATCCTGGTGAATCGAAAACCCGAAAGGGTGATTCAGGCAAAAGTTAGGGATTTGAAAAGCAAATGACTACGGTCTGCGTATTGAGTTTCAGAGATTAGTGGATTGAGGGAGGACCTGAGGGCCGTTTATCCGAATCAATCTCTTCAGAGGACGAAGCTTCGGGGAATCATCGAAGTCGGGCGATTCATAGAGGAATCAACTCATGGTGTTTGTCTGTGCCACATTGCTGTCATTTTGTATATTTCTATGCATTTCTGTAAGCTTTTTGCGCAGCTTCCTCTTTTCAGGGGTTGCATCTGTTGTAAAATCTACCTATTTACAGGCCTTTTTTCAATAAAACATATACTATTCAGTAATTTGTTTGCATTGCTTTAACCTTTACTGTTTTGTTTGCGAAAAACGCCCGATGTTTTTGATAGAACTGCGCATACATAAACTTGCAGGCCTTGACCGATAATCAGTAAAGCTCTGATTTATTTGAACAATGTCACGGATGATGACCGAGATAGTTCCCTTTGTGCAGGATATCTTGTTTGTTTGTTCATTTTTGCAAGTTTGTTACCCTTGGGGCATTTTCCAGAGGTGTATCCCCGGTAGGATCATCGTTCCCCAGCAAATGGAGGTTGTACTCTCCGTTCCCCAGCAAGGGTTTGTTTCTACAGCAGGATATGCAGGTTGAGTGAGCGGTTAAGTGCGCACACTTATCCCTGACAGCTAGTCAGTACACATTTAGCTCCAACAGAGTGTCTGTGTGCACTCATTCCTTAGTAGTTAAGGCCGAGGTCTCCAGCAGAGTGAAATCCTCCTCAGAAGGTCGAGATTGATATCCCCATGCAGGTCAGGTAAGTGCCCGTATCCCCAGTAGGTTGTAGGTACGTGCTTCCTCCTAGTGACTCGAGATGGATTTTCTCTCCATAGAGCTTAATCAGGTGATGTTGTATCTCCTCAGAATTCAGATCGTTGACTTAATCCCCGGGCATAGAACGAGGTTGTTCCCCCTATTGTCTGTTTCCCAATAAAGTGGGCAGAGTTTGACTTTTCCTCAGCAGAGTAATGTTACTTCCTAGCAGAAGAGGGTTGATTCTCTATCCCCAGCTAAGTCAGCAAAATTGGTGATTTAGTCCCCAGCATAGGGAGATTGTTGGTTGCCAGTGGAGTCTGAAGGGAAAGTTCTCTTCCCCAGCTGAGTATCCTCGGAATGGTGGATTTTTATCTCCAGCAGAGAGGAATATCTAGTAGAGCATAGCTATTCCTCAGCAATAAACTCTATCTCTCCAGTAGAGTCATTTGTTTCCCCAGAGTTGTATTTTGGAAAGCCATTCAGGGCTATTTTCCCCCGGTAAGGTGAAGTTACTCTCAGTGTTGATTGCTTTTCCCTGCAGAGTTGTTCCCTGAAATGTTATATTCTGGCAGGCCGTTTAGGGCTTATTTCTCTAGTAAAGTACGATCAACCTTGGCGTTTGGTTGTACTTTCCCCATAGAGTCATTGATTCCCCGGCAGGTTAGATTCATTTCCAACATCTGGTTGTATTTCCTCACCCGAATCGGCTATTCCCCGCAGAGTTGTATTCTGGTTGGCCATTTAGGGCACTTTCTCCAGTAGAGTTGGCGGTGATTCCCAATAGGGTTGTCTATCCCCCAGAAGGTTCGTATTCTGGAAGGCCGTTCAGGGTATTTCCTCGGCAGATTATGATTTGAATCCTTGGCGGAGTGGATTCCTGTTCTTGTTAGAACATTATGACTCTGGGATTTTCTTTGCAGGAAGCCATCCAGGGCTTGTTTCCCCAACTTAAGTCCAATCGTGGTTGGTATGCTCTGTTTTCTCCCCAGCGGAGTTGGTTTCCTCTCCTCAGCATTTATTTTGCTGGAGTGGTTCCTTTGCATTTGCATCGTGCATAGCATCCTCCCAAACGCGTAGCATTTCCATTTTGTATGGAGCGTTATGCCATCTTCAAACATACGCATGTGAAACATAAGCCAGGTTGTTACCTCTTTGCTTTCAGGTGTTTATCCAACAAGTGATTGATGTTTCGTTGATCATATGGTGTTCAGACCGTAGCAATTCTCCGTCAACCTGCATGGTATCCAGACCTCGGATTCCTTCGGTGATTTCTTGAACCCGTGTGGTATCCAGACCCCGGCTCACACCGTGTGTGCATTGGCATGTGCGGCATCCAGGCCCTGGCTAGTGATTATTCCATGGGCATGTGTGGCATCCAGGCCCTGGCTAGTGATGGTTTCATTAACCCATGTGGTATCCAGACCCCAGGTAATGATGTTTCTTTGAACCCTTTGTGGTATCCAGACCCTGACTCACACTGTTTGGTTTCATTAGTATGTGCAGTATTCAGACCCTGACTGATGATGTTTTCTTAAGCTCGTGTGGTATCCAGACCTTGGATCATACCAGATCATTCTCATTAACCCGCATGGTATCCAGACCTCGGTTAATAATGTCTCTTGAGCCCGCGTGGTATCCAGACCCCAGCTCGCACCGTTCTGTTTCATTGGCATGTGCGTTATTCAGACCCTGGTTGATGGTTGTTTCATTAGTCTGCATGGTATCCAGACCCCGGTTAATGATGAACCCGTGTGTTATCCAGACCCCGACTCACACTGTAGTTTCATTAGTATGTATGGTATCCAGACCCTAGCTAGTGATGGTTTATCAAGCACGTGCGGTATCTAGACCCCGACTTCCTCCTGTTTGTGTCATTAGCATGTGCAACATTCAGGCCCTGGCTAGGGATCGTTCTCATTAATCTGCATGGTATCCAAACCCCGGTTGATGGCGTTTCTTGAACCCTTGTGGTACCCAGACCCCGGTTGATGGCGTTTCTTGAACCCGTGTGGTATCCAGACCCCGACTCACATTATTTGTCCCATTAGCACGTGTGGTATCCAGACCTTGGCTAGCGTGGATCTATCTTGCTTGTATGGTGTTCAGACCATGGCTATGTAATATTGTTTCTCTAAGTCCGTACAGGTATCCAGACCTCGGCAAAAGCCCTTTGATAGATGTGTTAATCTTATCATGTGCTCCCCAGTTGAAGTCCCAACAGAGTTACTTGGTTAAGTTTCTTTTGTTTCCCCGCCAGAGTTACTTGTTTAAGTTTCTTCCTGCTCCCCAAGCAGAGTGGTTTGGGTGCCTGATGGTGATATCAGATGATTCTTTTTGACTTCGTGTCATTGCCTGTGTGTTAGAGGATGTTTCCTCCGACTGCGTGTCGAGGTTTTAGATTGGTAATCAGTTAGCTTATTACTGTTGCAACTTATCAGTTCAGTTATCTCCAGAGATTTTTGTCCCCAGGAGGGTTTACAGTTCTATTTCTGCGGTTGGCAAATTTTCGGGTTCTTTGGTATTCAACCGTCTTCTACCTTGATTGTTTGAAAGCTATTTGTTTTTCACTCGGTCAGGTCCAAGTCGCTTGAATAGGGGCAACTGTTGTACCCCAAAATTTGCCCAACCTTTTTCTTGGCTTGGCTTGTGTTTCATTTCATGTTTCTAGCATTAGCATATGCATAAGATTATTCTTTACAGGGGATTAAGAGAGGTGTTCCTCTCAAGAGAAGAGTATCAAGGGTTCCAAGCTCAAGAAAGAGTGTTTACTCAAGTTATCAAGTACTTATAGTCACCAAGAGGCAGTCAAAGCTCTTTGAGGGAGTGGCTCGATAATTGGTGCTTATCTCCTATCTTGGAGGTCAACTGAGGATCATCAGAGGATCACAAGCTCATGGATATGGATAGGAGATGTTTGAAGAGCTCATGGAGTGCTTTTTAGGCCATTGTGGAGCTCATCTAAGTGGTTATATCATGTGCAAGAGGTTGCAGTCAAGGATTGTACACCTAGGGTTTCATCTGCTTACTGCAAAGTCAACTGTGGATTTGAAGGAGATTGAGACTTGGTTTTAAGTCATTGGAGTCATGGATAGTTGTATTGAGACATATAGAATGTTATTTTCAATATCAAATCAAGGAGAATCAAGAGTGTGAGAAGTTACTAAATTAGGGTTTCAAAGGTTTGTCAATGTAAAATCCCATATTTAGTGCCTAACTTCAAGACCACATATCTCAAGATACAAGTGTAATCTCACTTTTATGCAAACCTGAGACTTGTAGAGAATGTTCTCAAATTTCTTTGAGTACTAGAACTCATTCATTAGGTTTCTATAACTCAAGTTATGATCCCATCAAGTTATAGGTCTCAGATGAACCATATTTTTAGTCAACAAAGGTCAACCAACTTCCAAGGCACTTCTGACCTAGAATCATGTTTCTCCTTAACTTTTGATGAAAATGAAAGTTACTCCTCATGATCTTATCTTTCCAAAAAGTCATAGAAGTTCTTCATCTCATTTTTAGAACTCAAGTTATGAAGCTTGCAAGGCAGGGGTATTTTGGGAAAGTGAGATTATAGGTCATTTTGATTATAGGTCATGTTCATACCTTTGTGAACTTCAAATGAAACTTTCTCCAACATGAAAGTTGCTCCGAGTGGTCTCAAATTCATCATGGAACACAATATTGCCATGAATCATACTTGGATAAGGAGATTGGTGAAGAAATTTCAAAGGAAAATGGATGGGAAATCATGAACTCAGTTGATTTGGTTCTTGAACTTTTTCATGCCATGTTTATATTCATTTTGATTCACAATTGCCCAACAAGTGAAACGCACAAGTCAATTTTGGTGTATGGTAGCAAATTCACGTGGAAATCAAGGTTACTTCAAGAAGAAGATTCAATTCAAATCTCCACAATTGGATCAAATTAAGGCCCATTGGCAATCCACATGGCCAATTCATGTTCTCAGTTGATGATTCAAATGAAATTCAAGGGAAATTGGAGCCAAGTTCACGTGTGCATGGGCATGCTTTCCAAATTGGGCATTTCAAAAATTCAAAGCAACCAAGCCATATTGGGCCTCCAATCATTCAGGGATCTATAATATAACAGCTCTAGATGAAATTTGAGAGCACATTCATGCAATTTCATGGAGGGAGAGCAGAAACCAGATTTGAAAATTGAAGAGCAAATTCAAAATCTCAAATCCAGATCCAAGCCATTTCAAGCAAAATTGAGTGATCATCATCTTCCTTGAACTTCATAGAGTGATTCTGCACAGTTTGGCTCAAGCTCAAGCACATTTGAAGCTCCAACGGAGAGACTCCGTTAGGTAAGCTTCTTTCTCAAATTTCTCACATGATAGGCATTGATTTAGGACCATTTTGTTGCATCTGAAGTCCTACAACTAGTAGGAAAATTCTGGATGGTTATTTGTGATGTATGCTTGAAACTTTAATCGTTCAATTCTTTTAATTCAAGCATAATCAATGAAATTGGAGACCGGATTTGGATTCTACATGACTTGGCGTTTAATTAGATATGAGATTTCACGATTTTTGGTGAAGTTTAGAACCTGATCTCCGGCCACCTCGCCAGAGAAGACGATCGGAGCTAGGGCTTCTGTGTCTGGTTCAGTTTCAAGCGAGCTGATGTGTTTGCCATGTGTGCGTGTTTGACTCATTGACCTGAATGGATGAACGGTTGTGCTGTGTTTGACTGGGTTGCGTTTAGATTGACTTGCCAAGTCAATTAATGATACGCAGTGTTTTTCTTACTGCGTGGTTCTGGGCTTTAAGCGCTATCTGCACCCCCTTCCATTTGAAACCCAATTATTTCAGTTCATTCTTTTGCTATTTGCACCAGTTCCAATTATTTGTTTTATTTTTTTATTTTATTTGATTCCTGTTTTCATTTTTGATTTTTAAAAATACCTCCAAGCTTGATAAATTCCACACAAAAATATTTTCTGAAACTTTAATGTGTCATTTAATTTTTGATAATTTTTATTTTCATTTTCCAATTATTTTTCAATTAAAAGTGGAATTAGAGATTGAAGGTGTTTTTAAATTGTTTTTTCCTTGTTCTTTTGGTTCCATGCCTAGTTCCTTGACCAATTCTTATCTCCAAGGATTGAGACTTCTTCCTCATGTTGTTGATGAGTTGAAGTGTCTCTGAGGATGATTTTGGTCAAGGTTTGACCATTTTTAGTTTGACTTTTAAGTCATTTCTTTTGACCCTCGATAACCCTCCTTCAAAGTGGAGCACCCAAGTGAATCAATTTTTATGGTGATGCTTTGAAGTGACTTTGGTTGTATGCTCTTGGCCTTTGGTTGCCAACTCATCTATGTGCTTTTGAGATTTTATTTGAGTTTAATTGAGCCATTTTCCTATTTTTGGAGTAGCTTGCAAGCCAAGCTATCCCTAAGGGTGGTCCACACATACACTTGACCTAGTTTGGATGGGAAATGATTCTTATGGACCTCAAATGCTCCCAAATCTTTTTGATTCACCTTCATAACATGTTGAAGTTGTTGAATGCAAACTTTTAGGTCATAAAGTGTTTTGGTTTTGGTTTTGTATTGCATTCTTTTTAGGCCTTCCATTTGGTTTCAAATGTTGAGAGTGTTTAAGACCTAGGTCTTTTGCCATGCCTAATCTTGCAATCTCTTTTTGTGTGATTCTTTATTTCTTTGTGCATCTCTTTCCCCTTGCTCTTACCTCTGTCCAAGGATCATATAATCCCATTTGAGATGGTTTAGTCCCTCCTTTGGAGGTACTTTGAACATATCATGAATGATGTTTTCTTTTAAGGACTTTTGGTATGTTTTCTCTTGTTTGATCTTGATGACGATTGTGGTTGAGACTCTTTGAGTTACTTGCTGCCCAAGTTTGGTATCCCATTTCTCATCTTGATCTTGCTTTGCCTTTTGGCTTTCTTGCTTTATTTTTGAGCTAGTGATTGTAAGAATTACATTCTTCTCACTTTATCTCACCTTTGTTTTGATTTGCTTATGTGCTTTTGTGTGCATTTCCTTTTGGTTCTTGCATCTTTCATTTGCATGCTTGAGGTTGGGATGTGCTTGTGGAGGCTACTGCCTCACACCTTGTTCCTCCCTCTCTTTTCATTCTAATTGTGCATTACATGTTTGCATACTTTCTTTATCTCATGCTCCCTTCTTCTTTCTTCTTTGCCATGTTCCCTTAGGACCTATAATCTCTCTTGTTCAAGATTGATTATGATAGACCTTATGCTTGAATCCATGCATGATAACATTAGGTAGCATTCCCCTTCATCCCAATCATAGGTACACTTTGTATGAGAACATTAGGTTGAGTCTTAGGTACTTGGGGAATGATTTATTTTGTACGCTACGAGCCTTAAGTACTTGGGGAATGATGATTGGAGGGTGTTGCACCCCAAAATTTGCTTAACCTTTTCTTGCTTGGTTTATGTTTCATTGCATAGACATATCATTGATCTAACATTTGCATAGCATAACATTGTTCATTTGTGCAGGGGATCAACTGTGGTTTATATCTAGAGGAGCCTATCTAGAGGTCTTGCTCAAACTTGAGAGGTCACCAAAGTCATCAGGAAGAGGGTTGTGTTCTTGAGAAGTTCAGTTGTTTGTATGGGGTTAATCTCCTAAGCTGAGGACCAATTGAAGACCATCAGTGGGTTGTGGAGCCTTGATCAAGGAGAGAGTGTATGAATAGAGCTCATAGAGTGCCTTGAGGGTCATGGGGTGATCAATCATGTCATTGTGTCAAGTGTGAAGAGCCACAGTTGAGGGTGTTGCAATTAGGGTTTTGATCTGAGTAATACTAAGTCAACTGTGCAATTGAAGAGGATCAAAGCTCATTTCTAAGTCTTTACAATCATTTATAGTTGTGTTGAGACACATGAGGTAATATTCCAAGAATAATTCAAGAAGAATTCAAAGTGTGAGGAGTTACTAAATTAGGGTTCTCAGGGTAAAATCCCCTATTTAGTGCCTAACTTCAAGATCACTTATCTCAAGATACAAGTTTCATATCCACTTTTGGCCAACATGGAACTTGTATAGCATGTTCTTAGCTTTAATTTGAGTACTAGAAGTCCTCCATTGGATTTATAGAACTCAAGTTATGACCCAGACAAGTTACAGGTCATCTGAGGAATGTGAAATTTGTTTGTGAAAGTTCACCAACTTCCAAGGAACTTTTGACTTAGACGTGTGTTTCTCCTAAACTTTTGGCCAACATGAAAGTTGTAGGTCATGATCTTAGCTTTCCAAATTGTATTAGAAGTCTTCCATCTGATTTGTAGAACTCAAGTTATGAGGTTTACAAGTTAGGGGTATTTTGGGAAAGTGAGATTATAGGTCATTTGGCATTGTAGGTCATTTTCACTATCTTGCAAGCTTCAAATGAAGTTTTGTTCAACACAAAACTTGCTTAAAATGATGTTTTTAGTTCAACCATGTCCTCATGATGAATTGATTTGGCCTAGGGTGAGACTTGGTTTGAGAAATTTGGCAAAAGGGAGAATTTAAAGGCATTTAAGTAAAAATTCAAGATTAATTCATTTGTGTTCATACAAGGCCAAGTGAGTACTCATTTTAATCAGAATAATAGTTCTAAACACTTTGGCATCATTATAATTTTCACTTGAGGCTTATTTCATGGTGGTTTGACTTGTAACTTCACAAATAAGCAACATATCATAACTTGGTCATGAGAGGAGTTTAAGCATTCTAATCAGTCTCTACACTTTCCACAGACCACAAGGAATAGAATTGAAGCTTCCAAGGGAATATTTGAGTGCAAATCCGTGGATACCATTGTTGAAGTTTTGGAGGAAATTTGAAAATTAGATATTCTGATTTGGGCCTCCATTGGACCTCTAAAGCCCACAGATCACTTGTATATAAGTTCTATGTTGAATTCAGAGCAATTTTGGAGATCATTTCGTGCCAGAACCAGAGTTTGCAAGTTGAGTTTCAAGAGAGAAAGTGGAAATCGTGATTTCAATTTCAGACCAATTCAAGGCAATTCAAGGCTACAAACACCTTCAGCATACTTCCTTGAGTAGATCTGCACAGTTTGAAGCTGAGAATCGTGTTCCAATTGCTCCGATTTGAAGCTCTAACACAGGTATGTAGTTTTCAAAATTTCTGAAGATTCATGTTGATTTAGCATATGTTAGCATGTGGATAGGCTTTAGGAAGTTGTTTAGATGAATTTTGGATTAGAGACAAATTAGGTTGATGTATGATTTCTGTTTGGAGATGGTTTGGCTTGATCTTGAGGATTCAACACGATCTGATTAGTTTAGGTTGATCTATGTAACCTGAGGAAGAGATCTATGGTTTTAGATTGAGGAATGGTGAGGTTTCAGAATTATGTGAATTTTAAGATCTCCAACGTGTTTTAATTTCTGTTGAGAATTAGGAGATTTGAAGGTCATATTTGAGATCAGCATGAGATTTGGAGTGGATCTATGTAAAGTTTGTTGAGGTTCTATGACCTGCAACTTTGGGACCGCCGGAGAAGATGACCGGAAGTCATATCCGGCCACCTCTACAACTCTCCCTCCAAATGGAATTCAAATAAAGAAGACGACTCATGAGCCATTGGATGAACTGGAAACCTGGACTTTGTATGCCGATCTAGCGGTTGCGTTTTAACTTCAGAGTTAGCCTTGACCAAGTGAAACACGGTCGTTTCATTTATGTGCTGGCAATACCAGGGCCTTCAGATGCTTTGACCAAGTCATGGATCCAACGCGCCTCATTTAATTCTGCATTTTATTTTCTTATTTGATTTTTAATTCATTTTCTTTTTATTTTAATTGCTCATTTCATTTTAAATTCATAGAAATTCCATTATTCATCAGAAAAATAAAATAAAAATATGTCCATGCTCCTCATTTTATTTGTGATTTTTCTGTGCTTATACATTTGATGTTTGCCTGATTTTCAATTTATTTGGCATTTTCTCTTTTTTGTTATTTCTTTAATTTTGCATATTTGATACATGATTTTGCTGATTTTTGTTCTTGCAATTGGTATAGAATTTGAAGCTGATTTTTTGCTAGCTGGTAGATTAGAAATGCATGATCCCCTATGATTTAATTTGTATTTTTTAGACAACATTAGGTTCTGTTTTGGATTAGGATCATTAGACTTTCCATTTTAGGGTTTCAATGTGATACCTTGTGATTTAGGATTTTTTAGGTGACCTTCCCTTTAGATTAAGGCTCTGATCCATTTCCCATAGGTCCTTAACATATTTAGGTTCCCTTAGAAAATTTCCTAGGATTTTAAGAGATGTTTTAGTATTTTTCATGGATTTAGTACTTAGGCTAGTTTAAGTTGCTTTCAACATAGCACTTGTTTTAGAATGACCCCAATGGCGGCCGTTAGTGCATAATAGGTTTACTAATCTTCTTTGATGGTGGTTTAGACATGTATAAGCTTCTGTTTGCTTGATGGTGGTGTTTGATTTGGTGTTTAGACCTTCTTTTAGAAGTTTTCTTTGAGCTTGTTCAATTAGGGTTTAGGAAGAGCTTAGTTGCTTTCTCCTTCTTCAAATAAACATGGATTGCTTTGTTTGCTTTCCACTCTCATACTATGATTCAAGCTCCCTATGTGAAAGCCTCATCTTTCCTTCAGAAGGATGTGTGGCATTTTACAAGAGGTAGAACCTTTGAGGATGCCTACCTCAGATGACTGGTTGAGTGTCAGGTTGGATTCCTTTGGTTTCCTTCCTGCTTCCCATCATCAATCCAATATTCTTGATGTTTACTCTCTTATATTTTGTGGAGCTTGAATATGAAGACTTCTCTTGAGATGGCTTGTGCTTGGTTTTGTTTGCAGATTGTTTGATTGTTTGCTGTTTATCTGCTTTGCTGTTGAGTTGTTTGTCTGCTGTTTTGCCTAGTGTTTCTCTGACTGCTCTGTTTTGCTTGTGTGACTGATTGACCGTGTGTTGCATTAGACTAGGTTTCTCATATAGTGATCTAGGCTTAAGATCATCCTAAAGGTTGAGATTAGCTCCCTTTGCTTGTCTGCATTTAGAGGTTGAGTCTGTCTCCCTCTGCTTGACTGTTATTATCTGGCTTTGGTTGCTGGCTTAAGGTTGAGTCTGTCTCCCTTACCTGTGTTTTGTGTGTTGCCTTTGGGCTTGCTTTCTCTAGAAGTTGAGCTTGGCTCCTTCTTCTTGTTTGTTGCATTGCATGCATTTTATTTACGGTTGTTTCTTTACAGTTATTTCTTTTGATGTTTGTTTTCTTTTGTCATGTTCCCCTAGGAACTCTGACTTCCCTTGTTCAAGAGAAGTTATGACAGACATTAGGGTTCTAACCATGCATGATAACATTAGTTAGCTTCCCTTCTAACCTCAACCATAGGATCGCTTTTGCATGACAACTTTAGGATTGGATCAGTTCCCCTTTAGTGCGTCTTTTCTCTTCTCATCTTCAAACAAAATAAAAAATACAGTAATAAAGGTTAATTGACGTTGTACGTTACGAGCCTTAAGCTACTTGAGAAAGGGTTGTTGGAGAGTTTCTTTCCAACAGTCTGGATGTTTAGTATGGCACCCTTTGGGTGACATGCGACACATTCACTCTCAGGTCATAGTCTCTAGTGTGATATCAGTTGCAAACATCCATAAAAGATACTTCTCTAAAAAACAGAAAACAAAGATCAAACTCTTTTTGTCCTCCTGGACCTTTAAGCTCTTGGAAACCCTTTTTCAGAAGGAGAGTTCTGTTAACTCCCGGTTCTACCGCAAACGATAAACGCCTAAGTCTCCGTCGAGCGAGCTGCATACACCAAGCTGCTGGAACTGTCTGTTAACCCTACTCGAATAAAAAAGACAAACATGTGTCTTTCGTGTCCCGAACTACGTTTGCTCTGATCTTTCATGCTGTGTGGAAGTACATAGGCACGAGAGGCGATATCTCGGCGAGCAACCTTTCGCCGTAGTTAGGCAAACTACGTTGACTCTGATTTCTCGTTCCAGACGGGAATACATAGGCATAGAGTGTGATGCTTTGCCGAGTCATTTTCTTTTCTTTTCAGACCAGACTTTTAGCGTAGATAGATTAACAAACCCGTCAGATAAACACATCAAGCGTGGACCCCATCGAGTACGATGGACGTGAGGGGTGCTAATACCTTCCCCTTGCATAATCGACTCCTGAGTCCAGACAATGGTTGCGATGACCTTGTCTTATACCTTTTCGTCAGGTTTTTCCGATCGTTTCCTTTCCCTTTCTGTGGGATAAATAACGAAAGGTGGCGACTCTTCTATTTTTCCGGCCTCGTTTTTCGCAGTAGCGACAGCTGGCGACTCTACTGGGGACTCTGGTTCCCTATGCGAGTCAATCCTAGCGCTTGTGTGTTTACCTGTTGGGTTTTATTTATTGCACTTTACTTTCTGCATTTTATTTCCAGTATGATATTATTAATGTGTTGTTGTGGGAAGGGGCTCTGATGAGTGAGAAGCCATACCCAGGCTTGAGTGTACTTAGCATTAGTTGTGGAAATTAGTGGGCGCGTGCTTGCTTTGCAGGCACTAGTGTCTCATGAAATCCACGCTCAGACAAGGTTCTCCCGGTTGACTTCTTTTCCGGCCCTTTGGGCTTGAGGGGTTGTTGGTTTGGAGGATTGTCGACTCTGGGGACCGATCATTTGTGACTCAGCTGAGTGAGGCCACTTCAAGAGATGATGATGCCACACCTTCTGGGTATCGTATCATCGCTCTTGAAAGTCTGTGACACTGGGAAACGCATAGGATGCCATACCTTGTCTGTGATTAGGTCCATACCTATGAGCGGGGTCGGGTTATTGCAGGAAACCTTAACCTTCAGACTACCTAGTTTTCTTGACAGTGAATCAGTGTTATGGGGTTCAGAGGGTTCTTATCGTCAGAGATGTGGTTGTTCTCGACAATGCATATTTATTAGTCCTCTTCAGAGTTGTGCTATCAGAGCAGTGTTGTGATTGTGTTGGAACAGAGTCTCGGTCTTCTCAGCAGCATAATCTTGATCCCCTGTTGCATGTTTGCATTTTGCATTTTGCATACTCATTTGTATATCATTAACGTGTGTCTGTGTTGCAGGAGCATATTATCCCCCAGTTCTGGTTTTCTTGCCTTCTGTTGTGCTATCATGGGATCTCTAAAGAAGAATGTGGCCTACAAGCTCCCTACTCCAGATGTTGCTTTACTGTCCAGTTTGATTGCTTTGGTAGATGATACAGTGAGAGGGGAATTCAGAAAATCTTATGGGAAGCTTCTCAGTTTGGTCCGTAAACCTTCTGTGTATGAGTTGAATGGGTTGTATGCCTTGCTGCAGTTCTATGATCCTCCTTTGAGATGTTTCACTTTCCCGGACTTCATTCTTGCACCTACATTAGAGGAGTATGCTGAGTTGTTGGGTGTGCCTATCAAGAGTCAGATGCCATTTGTTCATATGGATACTAAGCCTAATCTGGCTAATCTAGCTCTTTCTCTTAATCTGGATGCCTCTGAGTTAATCCTGTCCAGTTGGAATGGGGTTCCTAGATTTTCTCTACAGTTTCTAGTTGGGAAATCCCAACAGTGAGCCAAAGACGGTTGTTGGATCGTATTCAACGCCATTCTTGCCCTCTGCATATATGACATCATTTTGTTTCCCAACATGCCTGATTTTGTAGACTTGGATGCCTTTCATATCTTTGCATCAGGGAATCCAGTTCCTACCTTGATTGGCGATGTGTATCATTCCTTCCATTACAAGAACAAAAATAGAAGGGGTAAGAATGTATCATGTTGTGTGCCCTTACTCTACAGATGGTTTGATAGTCACCTACCTAAGAAGGGTCTCTTTGCTTCATCTGCAGTCACAGCTGAGTGGTCTGAGCACTTGATGGGTTTATCAGTAGAGAGTGTTAATTGGTTTGATAGGGATATGTTGGGTACTGAGGTTGTATTCAGCTGCAGTGGGTTTCCAAATGTGCCTCTGATTGGAAGAAAGGGTTGTATCAACTATAATCCATCTCTACTTGTCAGACAGTTTTCGTATGCTTTGGGAGCTCCACCAAAGGATGAAGAGGTGCAGGAATCTCTGTACCTCACCGGTCTTCTAAAGGGGGATATGTTATCTAAGCTTCAGCATGCCTGGAATGATATCAGTAGACGAGGGAAGTCATTGTTGGGTAAAAGCAATAGCCAAGCTTATGCTCCGTATGTGACCTGGGTCAAGACCAGAGCAGAGACTATAGGGATGCCATTTCCACCTGCTAAGCAGGAGTTCCCTCCAGTGGTGGAAGAGCCTACTAGCGTGCCTATTCAGCAATATAATCAGATGTTAGCTGAGAAGGAAGAGTTGAAAAAGGCCAATGAAGAGTTGGAAAAAGAGTTGGCACAGGTCAGAAGCGAGAGAAATGAAGTCGTCCACTCCTTCAAGAGGCAAACAGAGTTGGTGAACAGGTTGGGCATAGACTTAACTAAGCAGATAGTTGATCATGAACGTTTGGGTCTGGACTTCAAATCTGTCAAAGATGTACTGGCTACCAAGAAGGAGAATCTGGATGAAGCATACCGGAGAATATCCAAGTTCAATCAGCAGTGGAATGCTACTATAGCCAACAACAAAGAGATGGAGGATAAACTGAAGTAGCAGATCTCCAAATTGAAGATTCAGGTGAAGGCTAGCGAGAAGAGGTTTGATAAGGAAACTTCTCGCAGATATGCCACTGAGGACATGCTAAACAAAGCTCTCGCTACCCTGAAAGATCGCAAGCAGATGGTCGAGTCTAAGAAGCGAAGGTTAGAGGACTGTTTTGGCTAGGGAGCATGGGAAGATTCTGTTGAAGGTCTTCAGTGCACTATTATGCAGAGAGAGTTGCTTGTTGAAGGGTTACTCACTCGACCTGATCACCCCAAGACAAAAGAGTTGCTAGAGGAGTTTCGTGCCTGTTGTCGCACTTGATTATCTTTGTAACCCTTTGTTTTTTTCTGATCTTTGCTGTAGGCTGACCATCACCAGGCTTGTTGGTTGAGGTCATGCTATTGATTCCCCATGTATTCATTGACATTGTACTGCTGCCTTGTTGGGCCATCTATGTATGAGATGTTATTTCAGTGACTAGATCCGGACTTCTTGTTATCAGCACTGGCATTATGGCACTCGAATTGGGGAAAAATCTCCCTAACGCACAGACACGCGCTTGCATTTGCATAAATCATTTGCATAGCAGGTACCTTTAGCTGTCTCCTAACCCTCTGTTGATGCAGGTTCCAGGATTGCCGATCAGCGAATTCATCGCTACTCTACCAGAAGCAACAGCAAGAAAGCCATGGATCAGATGCAAACTGAGATGCAAGAGATGTGCGATAGGATGACGCAGTTCATGCAGGTGATGGAAACTGTGGCCAAGGGCCAGGAGCAGCTGCAGACTCTGGTGCAACCTCTGATTGCTAGGGTTGACAGTCAGGGTGTGCTACATGGCGGAATTGCTACTGATCCTCCTCATGGCGGGACTCTCCAAGATGGTGATGTTGTACCAGTGGTCGTCCTCAATACGGCTGAGAACGGTAACAGAGCTAGAAACGAAAATGTGACTGGTAACGGTAATGGGCATGTGGAAACTAATGGAAACATTGATGCTGGAAATGCTGGGTTCAATGTTGGCATTGGGAACGTTGGTCTTGGTGCTGGGAATAGTGGTATAGGTATTGGTATTGGCAACGCTGGTTTTGTGGGTAATCAAGGCTATGGTAATCAGGGTTACGGAAATCAGGGTTACGACAATCAGGGCTTCGGTAACGCAGGTTTTGGCAATGCAAGTAACAATGGTGTTGGAATGGGTGCTCACAACGCTGGTTTCAGGCCAGGTGTTGGCAATCAGGGTTTTGGCAATATGGGGTATGGTCCCAGGATCAATCAGGCTAGTTTTGGTCCTAATACTGCTTATGCTGTGTATGACAACGGGGATTCTCACTGGGGCGAAGATCGTCTGGAAGATGCTTTCCCTCCTCCAGGCAGAGATCTTGAGATGCCCGCTGACAGTGATAGAAGGTTCAGGTTGTTGGAAGAACAGATGAGGAATCTTGCTAATCAGAACTCTACGGGGTTGGACGTGGCTAACATGGGATTGGTTCCTGGTTTGAGGGTGCCACTCAAGTTCAAAGCGCCCACCTTTGACAAGTATAAGGGAGATACTTGCCTGAGAGTTCATGTGCGATCTTACTATCGGAGAATGTCCGCCTACTCTGATGACGAGAAGATGCTGATGCATTTTTTTCAGGACAGCCTGTCGGGACCGTCATTGGAATGGTATATGGGGTTAGAGCCTACTTAGATCGGTAGCTGGAAGGAGTTAGCGGAAGCTTTTGTCAAGCACTACCAATATAACAACGACCTTGCGTCGAACAGGGTCCAACTCCAAAATCTTTCTCATAAGAACGGCGAGAGTTTCAAAGAATATGCCCAGAGGTGGCGTGAGCTTGCAGCCAGGGTGCACCCACCCATGGTGGAGCGCGAGTTGGTGGATATGTTTGTGGGCACTTTCTCTGGGCTGTATTATGACATGCTTATCAATTGTACGACGAGTAACTTTTCTGAGTTGATACTCTTGGGGGAATGCATAGAGAATGGTGTTAAGATTGGTAAGATTCAAGCGGGAGAGTCAACCTCAGCGGGAGGTGGTAAAAGGGCTTTTGGAAATAAGAGACAGGGGGATACCAATTCAGTATACAGCTCTCGAGGAAGAGGTAGAGGTCGAAACCAATACCGTCAGCAGCAAATTGCTAGTGTGACAATTCCTGTACCTCAACAGCAACAACAGCAGCCACAACAGCAACAACAGCAGCCACAACAGCAACAGGGATAACAAAATTCTGCTTCACAAAGATACCAAGGTCGGGATAAAGCTGTAAAAAGGGTATTTGATGTACCTCCGTTGCCGTATGCTCAGCTTCTTCTAACTTTGTTACAGCTGCAGCTGGTTGAGAAAAGGACGTTGGCTCCGTTAAAGGGCACGCCTCCTTTCGGGTATAACGCCAATGCACATTGCGAATTCCACTCCGGGGCACCCAGTCATAGCATCGAGAATTGCCATCCTTTCAAGCACAAGGTGCAATATTTTTTAGATAGCAAGGCTATAAACTTCGGTAATGAGACACCCAACATTGAGAAAAATCCGATGCCAGCTCACGGATCTGCGCAGGTGGGTGCAGTTTTGGAAGATGCTAGTCTGAATCTAGTTATGAGTGTAGATGAATTGAAGACACCTTTGGGTTATGTCAAGAGCAGGTTGCTGAAAGGGGGAGTGTTCCCTGGCTGTGATGCAGATTGTGTTGGTTGTTTGGCCCGGCCTGAGGATTGTGATAACTTGAGAAGAGGTATCCAAGGGTTGATTGATGAAGGAATGCTGCAATTCGACCGTACTGCTGAAGAGAAGCCTGTTAAGGCAATAGCTGAAAGGCAGGGCGAAGTTGCAACGATTACGATCCCGTTTAAAACTGTCACGATATTGGCGCCTCCCAAGAGGCCGACTATCACAATAACTAAAGTTGGACCTATTCCGTATGAAAGCACTAAAGCCATCCCTTGGAATTATGGGGCGGAAGTTTACTGCAATGGGGAGAAGATTAATCTGGCAAGCCCGCCGGTAGGGTCAGTTGACAACCTTGTGGGTGCAAGGGGCATAACCCGCAGTGGCAGAATCTTTGCGCCGCCAGAAGTAGAAGCTGAGAGAATGACCAATGGGAAAGGTAAAGTCAATGAAGAAGGACCATCTCAAGAGAAGGAAAAAGAGGCTTTAACCAAAGATGTGGAAGAATTCAGGAGATTAATTCGGAAGAGTGATTATAAAATTGTCGATCATCTGCAGCAGACGCCTTCCAAATAACGCACGGTGGCGACTCTTCTGTCATAGCCGGCGCCGATTTTCGCAGTAGCGACAGTAAGCTTTCTTCATCCGGCTCTGGTATAACTGACCATATGCGATAGATGCAAGTCTCTTCTCATCCATCAAACTGAGCTGATTCAGCCTATTTCTTACCCACTCTGCCTCATCAAGTTGGACATCGAGGAAAACCCTCAAGGAAGGAATCTCAACTTCTAATGGTAGGACAGCCTCCATACCATACACCAATGAGAAAGGTGTTGCCACGGTTGATGTGCATACCGTCGTACGATAACCGTGCAATGCGAAGGGCAACATTTCGTGCCAGTCTTTGTATGTCACAACCATCTTCTGAATTATCTTCTTAATGTTCTTATTGGCCGCTTCAACAACGCCATTCATCTTGGGCGGATAAGGAGATGAATTATGATGCTCAATCTTGAAATTCTGGCACAATTCCTTCATCATCTTGTTATTCAGGTTCGAACCATTGTTAGTAATGATTCTTTCGGGGATGCCGTAACGACAGATGATATCCTTTTTGATAAACCTGGCTACCACTTGCTTGGTGACATTGGCGTAAGACGCTGCTTCGACCCATTTGGTGAAGTAATCGATAGCTACCAAGATGAACCGGTGTCCATTGGATGCGGTGGGCTTAATTTTGCCAATCATATCAATGCCCTACATGGAGAAAGGCCACGGGGACGCCATAACGTTCAAAGGGCTCGGCGGCACCTGAATCTTGTCTGCATAAATCTGGCATTTATGACATTTCTTTGCAAAATTAAAGCAATCTCTTTCCATCGTAAGCCAATAATACCCTGCCCGTAATAACTTTCGAGACATAGCGTATTCGTCGGCGTGCGTGCCAAAGGTACCCTCGTGGACCTCCTCCATGAGTAGATTAGCTTCTTTCTCATCAACACATCACAGTAGCACCAAATCATGGTTTCTTCTGTACAGAACACCATCTGGATTTAAGTAAATATTGCCAGCCAATATTCTAAGAGTCTTCTTATCACGGCTGAAATCCCCAGTCAGATACTCTTGGTTCTTTAGGAAATTCTGGATATCAAAATACCACGGCTTGCCATCGGAAGCTTCCTCAATGGCGAATATGAAGGCGGGCCTATCAAGGCGAGAAATAACTATCCTGGGAGCATCGTTCCAGAAGTTAACCTTGTACGTTGAAGACAATGTCGCAAGAGCGTCAGCCATCTGATTTTCTGCCCGTGGCACATGGTGAAACTCGACTCTGTCAAAGAAAGGCAACAGTCTCCTTGCATAATTCATATACGGGATCAGATTGGGTTGACAAGTCTCCCATTCACCCTTGATCTGGTTCACAACTAGCACGGAGTTTCCATATACATCAAGATTTTAATCCTCAAATTGATAGCCTCCTCGAGACCCATGATACACGCCTCATATTCAGCTTCATTATTGGTAACTGGAAATGTCAGTCTAGCAGTGAACGAGATGTACGTCCCATGGGGAGTCGTGATGATTGCCCCAATTCCACTTCTATATGAATTTACAGCACCGTCGAAAATCAATTGCCATTGGGAACCCGACTCAGGACCTTCACCATGCAACAACTCTTCGCAATCTTTCATCTTTAAGTACATGATATCCTCGTCAGGAAAATCAAACTTCATCGGCTGGTAATCCTCGATTGGCTGCTCAGCCAGGTACTCTAACAGTACGCTACCTTTGATAGCCTTTTGCGAGACATACTGTACTGTCAGTACCATTTACCATCGGGCAATCCTTCCAGAAAGTGCCTGCTTCTCAAAGACGTACTTGATCGGATCCATCTTCGAAATCAGCATGGTTGTATGATTTAGCATGTATTGTCTCAAACGTTTGGCAGCCCAAGCAAGTGCACAACACGTCTTTTCGAGCATAGAGTAACGGGACTCACAGTCTGTGAACTTTTTACTCAAGTAGTAGATCGCATGCTCTTTTCGTCCAGTCTCGTCATGTTGACCGAGAACACAACCCATACTGTTCTCAAGAACCGTCAAGTACATGATCAGTGATCTCCCGGCTACTAGGGGTATCAAGATCGGAGGTTCCTGCAAGTATTCTTTTATTTTTTCAAACGACTTTTGACAATTTTCGTTCCAGACAATTGCCTGATCTTTTTTCAACAGCTTAAACATTGGCTCACACGTGGCAGTTAGGTGAGACATAAACCAGGCAATGTAGTTCAACCTCCCCAAAAAACCATGAACCTCGTTCTCTGTTCTTGGCGTTGGCATTTCTTGTATCGCTTTTATTTTAACAGGATCAACTTCTATTCCTTTTTCGCTAACAATGAACCCCCAGTAGCTTACCAGATCTCACCCTGAAGGTGCACTTATTAGGATTCAGCCTTAGCCTGAACTTCCTAAGCCTCTCAAACAATTTCAGAAGATTCACCAGATGCTCTTCCTCCGTTTGGGATTTGGCAATCATATCGTCAACATAGACCTCAATCTCCTTATGCATCATGTCATGAAAGAGTGTCGTCATAGCACGTTGATATGTTGCCCCGGCATTCTTCAAACCAAAGAGCATCACTTTGTAGCAGAATGTTCCCCACGGGGTAATAAAAGTTGTTTTCTCCATATCCTCCGGCGCCATCTTAATCTGATTATAGCCTGAAAAGCCGTCCATGAAGGAAAACACGGAGAACTAAGTAGTGTTGTCGACCAACACGTCAATATGAGGAAGTGGGAAGTCATCCTTAGGGCTCGCCTTGTTCAGATCCCGATAGTCAACGCACATTCGCACCTTACCATATTTCTTTGGTACAGGTACTATATTGGCGACCCAAGGAGGGTAAGTTGTAACAACTAGGAAACCAGCGTCCCACTGTTTCTGCACTTCCTCTTTAATCTTTACGGCCATATCTGGTTTTGTTCTTCTGAGCTTTTGCTTGACCGGCGGACAGTCTTCACACAATGGCAAGCGGTGGACCACAATATCAGTGTCTAACCCAGGCATATCTTCATAAGACCAAGCAAAGATGTCACTATACTCTCGAAGCATCTCAACAAGTCTCTGCTTGATATCACTTTGCAGCGCAGCCCCTAACCGGACATTCCTGACAATCTCTTCAGAACCCAAATTAACAGTCTCAATATCCTCCTGATGAGGCAGAATGATTCTCTCTTCTTGTTTCAACAGACGAGTCAGCTCTTCTGGTAAGTCATCATCCTAAACAATCTCTTCTTCGGCTTGGAATATCGGGTACTCAAAGTCGAAGCGGGTCATAGGGAGATATTGATCGGTGTCATCTGAAATATAGATTCTATAAGAGAAAGGGTTAAATGCTTCAAATGATATGCAAACGAAGCACACAACCACATTGCCATTTTATTATAAAAATAATAGAAAAACAGGGATCACAAAATTTGCATGAGGAAAATGCCTTTATTTAATGATTAAAACAAAGCATACACATAAGCAAGTAGGACCTGAAATAAAATCACTATGCCCCGGGTAGGACACAGGATTGTACAATAATCGAAAAAACAAGGCATTACTGTTTCGGTGTCACTTGAACAAAGTCCTGGATAAACCAGTTGTATAGGCTCTCTCCTGGCTCGCTGGGCTTGATCCACGAATCCATGTCACAGTCGCTATCGCCCTCCCCACTGTCAGACACCATGTTGATCTGCTCAAAAATGACTCCTCCCGGAGTGAACACAATCGGCCCTTTGAACCTTGGCTTGCTCTGTGATGCAGATGACGACGACGGGCGATACCCAAAGTCGAACTTGTCTTGCTTAACAGGAATCTCCAGAACCTGACCCCAACCCTTGGTCTCTCCGACCTGGACTACCGCTTGGGCTTCTTTGTACGACGACATAGCCACCTTTGGCCCACTGCTTATGACATGAGACTTGTCTCTGATCTGTACCTCTTCAAAAGCCTGGCACAATGTCTCATGGATCTCTCCATCCACTTTGACATATTTGAACGATGACAGGTGACTGACCAAGATTTCTTCCTCTCCACACACGGTGACAATGCTACCACCGACCATATACTTAAGCTTCTGGTGCAACGTAGACATCACGGCCCCTGCAGAATGAATCCACAGTCGTCCAAGAAAACAACTATAAGCTGGCTGTATATCCATGATGTAAAATACGGTGTCAAACACCTCTGGACCAACCTGGATTAGAAAAGTCAGTTCTCCAAACACGGACCTTCTAGTCCCATCGAAAGCTCTCACTACCAGGTCACTTGGCATGCAGATTATACCTCGGGTATCTAGCTTCAACAGCGCCTTCTTGGGTAGCACATTCAGGGACGAACCAGTGTCAACAAGGACATGAGACATAACAGTGCCCCTACACTCAACAGAAATATGCAACGCACTGTTATGGTTGCGGCCCCTGGGTGTTAAATCAAAATCTGTAAAGCCAAGGCCATGCCCCGCATTCACGTGCGTAATCACTCCTTCGAGCTGATTCACGGATATCTCCTAGGGTACATAGGCAGCGTCAAGAGCCTTCAACAAAGCATTCCGATGAGCCTCGGAACAAAGTAACAATGACAAAATCGAGATCTTGGAAGGCGTCTGCTGCAGATGGTCGACAATTTTATAATAGCCCTTCCGAATTAATCTCATGAACTCTTTTACATCTTTAGTTAAAGCCTCTTTTTCCTTCTCTTGATAAGGTCCCTCTTCGTTGACTTTACCTTTCCCTTTGGCCATTCTCTCAGCTTCTACTTCTAGCGATGCAAAGATTCTGCCACTGCGGGTTATGCCCCCTGCCTCCACAAGGTTATCAACTGACCCTACCGGCAGGTTAATCTTCTCCCAATTGCAGTAAACTTCCGCCCCATAATTACAAGGGATGGCTTTAGTGCTTTCATACGGAATGGGTCCATCTTTGGTTATTGTGATAGTCGGCCTCTTGGGAGGCGCTGATATCGTGACAGTTTTGAACGGGATCGTAATCGTTGCAACTTCGCCCTGCTCTTCAACTTTTGCCTCAACAGGCTTCTCTTCAGCAGTACGGTCGAATTGCAGCGTACCTTCATCAATCAGCCCTTGAATACCTCTTCTCAAGTTATCACAACCTTTAGGCAGGGCCAAACAACCAACACAATCTGTATCACATCCAGGGGACACTCCCCCTTCCAGCAATCTGCTCTTGACATAACCCAAAGGCATCTTCAATTCATCCACATTCATAACCAGGTTCAGACTAGCATCTTCTAAAACTGCACCTACCTGTGTGGATCCGTGAGCTGGCATCGGATTCTTCTCAATATTGGGCGCCTCATTGCCGAAGTTTATAGCCTTGCTATCTAACAAATCTTGCACCTTATGCTTGAAAGCATGGCAGTTTTCAATGCTATGACCAGGAGCCCCGGAATGGAAGTTGCAATGTGCATTAGCGTCATACCCGAAAGGAGGCGTGCCCTTTAACGGGGCCAACGTCCTTTTCTCAACCAGTTGCAACTGTAACAAAGTTGGAAGAAGCTGAGCATACGGCAACGAAGGCGCCTCAAATACCCTCTTCACAACCCTATCCCGACCTTGATATCTCTGTGGAGCAGCATTATGTCGTCCCTGTTGCTGCTGTGGCTGTTGTTGTTGCTGCTGAGGTATAGGAATTGTCACACTAGCGATCTGCTGCTAACGGTATTGGTTTCGACCTCTACCTCTTCCTCGGGAGCTGTATACTAAATTGGTATCCCCCTATCTCTTATTTCCAAAAGCCTTCTTGCCACCTCTAGCTGAGGTTGACTCTCCCGCTTGAACCTTACCAATCTTAACACCATTCTCTATGCGTTCCCCCAAGAGTATCAACTCAGAAAAGTTACTCGTCGTACAATTGATAAGCTGGTCATAGTACAACCCAGAGAAAGTGCCCACAAACATATCCACCAATTCCCGTTCGACCATGGGTTGGTGCACCCTGGCAGCTAGCTCACGCCACCTCTGGACGTATTCTTTGAAGCTCTCACCATTTTTCTGAGAAAGGTTTTGGAGTTGGACCCTGTTCGGCACAAGGTCGTTGTTATATTGGTAGTGCTTGACAAAAGCTTCTGCTAACTCCTTCCAGCTACCAACCTGAGTAGGCTCTAACCCCATGTACCATTCCAATGACGGTCCCGACAAGCTGTCCTGGAAAAAATGCATCAGCATCTTTTCGTCATCAGAGTAGGAGGACATTCTCCGGTAGTAAGATCGCACGTGAACTCTCGGGAAAGTATCCCCCTTATACTTGTCAAATGTGGGCGCTTTGAATTTGATTGGTACCCCCAAGCCAGGGACCAATCCCATGTTAGCCACGTCCAGCCCCATGGAGTTCTGATTAGCAAGATTCCTCATCTGTTCTTCCAACAACCTGAACCTTCTATCACTGTCAATGGGCATCTCAAGATCCCTTCCTGGCGGAGGGAAAGCATCTTCCTGACGATCTTTACCCTAGTGAGAATCCTCATTACCATACCCAGCATAAGCAGTGTTAGGACCAAAACCATCCTGATTGATCCTGGGACCATACCCCGTGTTACCAAAACCTTGATTTCCAGCACCTGGTCCAAAACCAGCATTGTGAGCACCCATTCCAACACCATTATGACTCGCATTGCCAAAACCTGTGTTACCGAAGCCTTGATTGCCATAGCCCTGATTGGCATAACCCTGATTACCATAGCCTTGATTACCACCAAAACTTGTGTTGCCAACACCAATACCCATACCAGTATTCCCAGCACCAATGCCAACATTGAACCCAACATTTCCAGCACCAATAGTACCATTAGTTTCCACATGCCCATTACCGTTACCGGTCACATTTCCGTTCCCAGCTCTGTTACCGTTCTCAGTCGTATTGAGGACAACCACTGGTACAACATCACCAGCTTGGAGATTTTCACCGTGAGGAGGATCAGTAGCAATTCCGCCATGTAACATACCCTGACTGTCAACCCTAGCAATGAGAGGCTGCACCAGAGTTTGCAGCTGCTCCTGGCCCTTGGCCACAATGTCCATCACCTGCATGAACTGCGCCATCCGGTCGCGCATCTCTTGCATCTCAGTTTGCATCTGGTCCATGGCTTTCTTGCAGTTGATTCTGGTAGAATAGCGATGAAGTCGCAGATCGGCAATCCTGGAACCTGCATCAATAGAGGGTTAGGAAATACGGTACAAGGCACCTGTTATGCAAATGACTTATGCAAATGCAAGCGTGTGTCTGTGTGTTAGGATGATTTTTCCCCCGATTCGAGTGCCAGTGCTGATAACAAGAAGTCCGGATCTAGTCACTGAAATAACATCTCATATATATATGGGCCAACAAGGCTGCAGTACAAAGTCAATGAATACATGGGGAATCAATAGCATGACCTCAACCAACAAGCCTGGTGATGGTCAACCTACAGCAAGAATCAGAAAAATACAAAGGGTTACAAAAATAATCAAGTGCGACAACGGGCACGAAACTCCTCCAGCAACTCTTTTGTCTTGGGGTGATCAGGTCATGTGAGTAACCCTTCGACGAGCAACTCTCTCTGCATAATAGTGCACTAGAGACCTTCAACTGAATCTTCCCACGCTCCCTGGCCAAAGCAGTCTTCTAGCTTTCGCTTCTTAGACTCGAACCTCTGCTTGCGATCTTTCAGGTTAGCGATAGCTTTGTTCAGCATGTCTTCAGTAGCATATCTGCGAGCAGTTTCCTCATCGAACATCTTCTCACTAGCCTTCACCTAAGACTTCAATTTGGCGATCTGCTATTTCAGTTTATCTTCCCTCTCTTTGTTGTTTGTAATAGTGGCATTCCACTGCTGATTGAACTTGGATATTCTTTGGCGTGCTTCATCCAAGTGTTGCTTCTTGGTGGCCAGTACGTCATTGACAGATTTGAAGTCCAGACCCAAACATTCACGATCAACTATCTGCTTAGTCAAGTCCGTACCTAACCTGTTCACCAACTCTGTCTGCTTCTTGAAGGAGTGGACGACTTCGTTTCTCTCGCTTCTGATCTGGGCCAGCTCTTGCTCCAACTCTTCATTAGCCTTTTTCAGCTCTTCTCTCTCAGCTAACACCTGATTATACTGCTGAATAGGCACGGTATTAGGCTCTTCACTCACTGGACGGCTTTCTGGCTTGGCAGGAGCAAATGGCATTCCTATAGTCTCTGCTCTGGTCCTGATCCAGGTCACATACAGAGCATAAGATTGGCTATTACTCTTGCCCAACAAAGATTTCCCTTGTCTACTAATATCATTCCAGGCATGCTGAAGCTTAGATAACATATTCCCCTCTAAAAGACCGGTGAGGTACAAAGATTCCTGCACCTCTTCATCCTTTGGCGGAGCTCTCAAAGCATAAGCAAACTGTCTGACAAGTAGAGATGGATTATAGTTTATACAGCCATTTCTTCCAATCAAAGGCACATTTGGAAACCCACTGCAGCTGAATATAACCTCAGTACCCAACATATCTCTATTAAACCAAACAACACTCTCTACTGATACACCCATTAATCGCTCAGACCACTCAGCTGTGGCTGCAGATGAAGCAAAGAGACCCTTCTTGGGTAGGTGACTATCAAACCATCTGTAGAGTAAGGGCACACAACATGATACATTCTTACCCCTTCTATTCTCGTTCTTGTAATGGACGGAATGATACACATCGCCAATCAAGGTAGGAACTAGATTCCCTAATGCAAAGATATGAAAGGCACCCAAGTCTACAAAATCAGGCATGTTAGGAAACAAGATAATACCATATATGCAGAGAGCAAGAATGGCGTTGAATGCGATCCAACAACCGTCTTTGGCACACTGTTGGGATTTCCCAACTAGGAACTGCAGAGAAAATCCAGGAACCCCATTCCAACTAGACAAGATCAACTCAGAGGCATCCAGATGAAGAGAAAGAGCTAGATCAGCCAGATTAGGCTTAGCGTTCATATGAACAAATGGCATCTGACTCTTGATAGGCACACCCAGTAACTCAGCATACTCCTCTAATGTAGGTGCAAGAATGAAGTCTGGGAAAGTGAAGCATCTCAAAGGAGGAACATAGAACTGCAACAAGGCATACAACCCATTCAACTCATACACATAAGGTTTACGGACCAAACTGAGCAACTTCCCATAAGTCTTTCTGAATTCACCTCTCACAGTATCATCTGCCAAAGCAATCAGACTGGATAACTGAGCAACCTCTGGAGTAGGGAGCTTATAGGCCACATTCTTCCTCAGAGAACCCATAACAGCACAATAGAAGGAAAGAAAATCGGAATCGGGGGATAATGTACCTGCAACACAGGCACACGTTAATGATATGCAAATGAGTATGCAAAATGCAAAATGCAAACATGCAACAGGGGATCAAGATGGTGCTGTTGAGAAGACCAAAGCTTTGATCCAACACAATCATAACACTGCTCTGATAGCACAACCCTGAGGAGGACCCATAGATATGCACTGTCGAGAACAACCACATCTCTGATGATAAGAACCCTCTGAACCCAACAACACTGATTCACTGTCGAGAAAACCAGGTAGTCTGAAGGTTAAGGTTTCCTGCAATAACCCGACCCCGCTCACAGGTATGGACCTAATCACAGACAAGGTATGGCATCCTATGCGTTTCTCAGCATCACAAAATTTCAAGAGCGATGATACGATACCCAGAAGGTGTGGCATCATCATCTCTTGAAGTGGCCTTACTCTGCTGAGTCACAAATGATCGGTCCCCAGAGTCGACAATCCTCCAAACAAACAACCCCTCAAGCCCAAAGGGCCGAAAAAGAAGTCAACCGGGAGAACCTCATCTGAGCGTGGATTTCATGAGACACTACTGCCTGCAAAGCAAACACGCGCCCACTAATTTCCACAACTAATGCTAAGTACACTCAAGCCTGGGTTTTGCTTCTCGCTCATCAGAACCCCTTCCCACAACAGCATAATAATAATATCATACTGAAAATAAAATGCGGAAAGTAAAGTGCGATAAATAAAACCCAACAGGTAAACACACAAGCACTAAGAATGACTCGCATAGGGAACCAAAGTCCCCAGCAGAGTCGCCAGCTGTCGCTACTGCGAAAAACAAGGCCGGCAAAACAGAAGAGTCGCCACCTTTCGTTATTTATCCCACAGAAAGGGAAAGGAAACGATCGGAAAAACCTGACGCAAAGGTATAAGACAAGGTCATCGCAACCATTGTCTGGATTCGGGAGTCGGTTACGCAAGGGGAAGGTACTAGCACCCCTCACGTCCATCGTACTCGATGGAATCCACGCTTGTTGTGTTTATCTGATGGGTTTGTTAATCTATCTACTCTAAAAGTCTGGTCTGAAAGGAAAAGAAAATGACTCGGAAAAGCGCCGCACTTTATGCCTACGTATTCCCGTCTGGAATGAGAAATCAGAGTCAACGTAGTTCGCCTAACTACAGGGGAAGGTTGCTCGCCAAGATATTGCATCTTGTGCCTACGTACTTTCACATAGCGTGAAAGATCAGAGCAAACGTAGTTCGGGACACGAGAGACAAAAGTTTGTCTTTTTTATCCGAGTAGGGTTAACAGACGGTTCCAGCAGTTGGTGTATCCAGCTCGCTCGACGGAGAGTTAGGCGTTTACCATTTGCGGTAGAACCGGGAGTTCACAAAACTCTCCTTATGAAAAGGGTTTCCAAGGGATTAAAGGTCCAAGAGGACAAAAAGAGTTTGATCATTGTTTTCTATTTTTTAGAGAAGTGTCTTTTATGAATGTTTGCAACTGATATCGCACTAGAGACTATGACCTGAGAGTGAATGCGTCGCATGTCACCCAAAGGGTACCATACTAAACATCCAGACTGTTGAAAAGAAACTCTCCAACAATCCTTTCTCAAGTAGCTTAAGGCTCGTAGCGTACGACGTCAATTAACCTTTATTACTGTATTTTGATTTTGTTTACAGATGAGAAGAGAAAAGACGCACTAAAGGGGAACTGATCCAATCCTAAAGTTGTCATGCAAAATTGATCATATGGTAGAGGTTAGGAGGGAAGCTTACTAATGTTATCATGCAAGGTTAGAACCCTAATGTCTGTCATAACTTCTCTTGAACAAGAGAAGTCAGAGTTCCTAGGGGAACATGGCAAAGGAAAACAAACAGCAAAAGAAATAACTGTAAATAAAATGCATGCAATGCAACAAACAAGCAGAAGGAGCCAAGCTCAACTTCTAGAGCAAGCAAGCCCAAAGGCAACACACAAGGCACAGGCAAGGGAGACAGACTCAACCTTAAGCCGGCAAGCAAAGCCAATCAATAACAGTCAAGCAGAGGGAGACAGACTCAACCTCTAGATGTAGACAAGCAAAGGGAGTTATTATCAACCTTTAGGATGCTATTAAGCCTAGATTACTATATGAGAAACCTAGTCTAATGCAACACACAGTCAATCAGTCACACAAGCAAAACAAAGCAATCAGGAAAACAGCAGACAAACAGCTCAACAGCAAAGCAGATAAACAACAAACAATCAAACAGTCAACAAACAACTTCAAGCCATCTTCAAGAGAAGTCTTCATCTTCATAATCCAACAAGCTCCAACACAAGAGAAAAGGAACAACACCAATAATATTGGATTGATGATGGGAAGCAGGAAGGAAACCAATGGAATCCCTCTTGACACTCAACCAGTCATCAGAGAAAGGCATCCTCACAAGCTCTACCTCTTGTGAAATTCCACACATCCTTCCAAAGGAAAGATGAGGCTTTCACATAGGGACCTTGAATCATAGGATGAGAATGGAAAGCAATCAAAGCAATCCATGTTTATTTGAAGAAAGAAGAAAACAACTAAGCTCTTCCTAACCCTAATTGAACAAGCTTAAAGAAAGCTTCCAAAGGGAGGTCTAAACACCAAATCAAGCATCACCATCAAGAAGAATAGAAAATCTATCATGCACTAAAGGCAACCATTGGGGTCAATCTAAGGCAATTGTTATGTTGAAAGAATCTTAAAACTAGCCTAAGTATTAAATCAACTTAAAATACTAAAACACCTTCTAAAATCCTAAGAAAATTTCTAAGGGAGCCTAAACATGTTAAGGACCTATAATAGAAAGATCAGGGATCAAATCAAAAGGGAAGGTCACCTAAAAAATATTAGATCACAAGGTATCACATAAGAACCCTAAAATGGAAGGTCTAAAGATCCTAATCCAAAACAGAACTTAATGTTGTCTAAAAAATCTAAATTAAATCATAGGGGATCATGCATCTCTAATCAACCAACTAGCAAAAAATCAGCCCAAGATTCTATACCAATTGCAAGAACAAAAATCAGCAAAATTATGTATCAAATATACAAAGTTAAAGAAAATAATAAAATGGAGAAAATCACATTAAATTGAAAAATAAGCAAAAATCAAATGTAAGAGTACAGAAAAATCACAAATGAAAAGAGGAGCATGGACATATTTTTAGATTATTTTTCTGATGAAAATTGAAATTAATATGAATTTTAGAATGAGAAAGCAATTAAAATAATAAAACAATTGAATAAAAGAAAATCAAATAGAAGAGAAAAAAATCAGAGCCATCAGATTGAGGGACCAGGTCTACGCATCCAAGGCTCTAGAGATCTCCAACTCACTGCCACGCCAGCGCCACATCAATTAATGAAACGACTGCGTTTCAAGCCCATTCAAAGTCCACAAAGTCAGCTTGAATCCTGTCCATACGATACGCGTACCAAGTCTTGTTTCCAGCCAGATCCAACGCTTCTCCTTCATCTTCTTCAATTCAAACTCAGATGGAGGGAGATTATTCCGGTGGTCCTCATCCGTCTTCTCCGGCGAGGCCACATTTACAGGTGATCCAAACTCATCAAACCTTACATGATTCCACTCCATTTTTCCTCCTGATCTCAAATATGACATTCAATTCATCTAATTCCTACTAGATTTTGAAGCCCGATCGTGAATCCAAACCAAGTCATAATCTGAATTATCATCAAAACCTAATCTAATGCCACAGATGCAATCTACATTCTTCAGAGATCATCAAGAACTAATCAAATCGTGCCAGAGCTCCATGATCAAGCAGTTATAACTCTCAACAGAAATCACACATCATCCTAAATTGTCTCTAATCAACCAAATTCCTATCCAGATTTCATCTATGTTTCAATCCAAAGCCTAACCACATACTAACCATGCCTAGATCGTGCTAGAATCAGTGGAATTTTGGAAGTTACATACCTGACTTTGAGCTTCAAATTGAGGTGGTTAGGAAGCTTCTCTTGGTCCAATCTCTTGCAGATACGTTCAATGGAGTGTGATGAAGCTTCTAGGAACCTTGATTTGGCTTGAATCCTTCTCAATCAGAATTCACGATTTCACTTGGAGCTCTTGAAAATCAACTCTCTATCTTTGCTTCCAGCATGAATTGATCACCAAAATGGAGCAAAACCTCCTTCTGAACTTAAATACATATGGTTTATGGGCATTTGAGGTCCAATTGAGGCCCAAATCAGAAAATCCGCCTTTTAATTTTCTTTCAAAAAACCAACAATGGTATGCACGAGTTTTGGCTCAAATCTTCCCTTGGAAGCTTTCATTCAACTCCATGTGGTTTGTTGAGGGTGTAGAGAGTGATTAGAGTGCTTGAATTCATCATATGAACAAATTTGGATGTGTTGCTTACTTGTGAAGTAACAAACCATAAAGCTATGAAATTGACCTCAAATGAAAAATCCAATATTTCCAATGTGTTTAGAATGGCTTTTCTGATTAAAATTAGTATTCATATGGCCTATTTTGAACACAAATGAATTAATCATGAATTTTTCAATTAAATGCCTTTAAATTCTTCCCTTTGCAAAATTTCTCAAACCAAGTCTCACCCTAGACCAAATCAATTCATCATAAGGACATGGTTGACCTAAAAACATCATTTTGAGAAAGTTTTGTGTTGAACAAAATTTCATTTGAAGCTTGCAAGATGGAGAAAATGACCTATAATGCCAAATGACCTATAATCTCACTTTCCTAAAATACCCCTAACTTGCAAACCTCATAACTTGAGTTCTACAAATTAGATAGAATACTTATAATACAATTTGGAAAGCTAAGATCAAGACCTACAACTTTCATGTTGGCCAAAAGTTTAGGAGAAACACTCTTCTAGGTCAAACATTCCTTGGAAGTTGGTGAACTTTCACAGACAAATTTCACATTCCTCAGATGACCTATAACTTGTCTGGGTCATAACTTGAGTTCTATAAATCCAATGGAGGACTTCTAGTACTAAAATTAAACCTAAGAGCATGATCTACAAGTTTCATGTGGGTCAAATGTTTAGGAGAAACACCCTTCTAGGTCAAAAATTCCTTGGAAGTTGGTGAACTTTCATAGACAAATTTCACATTCCTCAGATGACCTGTAACTTGTCTGGGTCATAACTTGAGTTCTATAAATCCAATGGAGGACTTATAGTACTCAAATTAAATCTAAGAGCATGCTCTACAAGTTTCATGTTGGCCAAAAGTGGAGATGAAACTTGCATCTAGAGATAAGTGGTCTTGAAGTTAGGCACTAAATAGGGGATTTTACTATGAGAACCCTAATTTAGCAACTCCTCACACTTTGGATTATTCTTGGATTGATCTTGAAATATAATCTCATGTGTCTCAACACAACTCTCCATGATCACAAAGACTTATAAATAAGCTTTGATCCTCTTCAATTTCACAGTTGACTTAGGGTTACTCAGGTGAAAACCCTAATTGCAACACCCTCAACTATGACTCTTCACACTTGGCATAATGACTTGTCTGAGCTCCACCATGACCCTCAAGTCACTCTATGAACTGTATCCACACACTCTTTCCTTGATCAAGACTCTATAACCCACTAATGATCTTCAATTGGTCCTCAGATTAGGAGACTAACCACATACAAGCAACTGAACTTCTCAAGAACACAACCATCTTCCTGATGAACTTGATGCCTTCTCAATCTTGCATAAGTCCTCTAGATAGGATCCTCTTGATATAAACCACACTTGATCCCCTGCACAAATGAACAATGCTATGCTATGCAAATGTTAGATCAATGATATGCTAATGTAATGAAACATAAACCAAGTAAGAAAAAGTTAGGCAAATTTTGGGGTGCAACACTATGGTCCATGAAGTTCATATGGCTTATTTAAGTCCACTCAAGAAGTTTCAAGGCCTCAGAAGACCCGGAACATCAACGGTCAACTCGGTAGTCATCGATCGATCGTTCGGTTGACCGAAACGTCAACTCCTCAACCATTAGGAATTTGACCTCAATGTATGAAGCAAAAATGTTCCTAGTAACATATTACACCTATCCATGAATTTTCATGACCATCAGGTCAAGGATTGGGGAGTAATCGGAAAAATCAAAAATTAGGGTTTTGAAAGGGGCAAGACCATAACTTCCTAACCACACATCCAATTGTGTTGGTTCAAAGCTTGTAGGAAACATCTTGGAAATTCCTACAAAAGTCTCACAGTGGTCCATGTGCAAAAAATGCATAGATTTGGAGTTATGGCCAAAATCATCACAAAAGGGAGAAAACACTTTGAAAAATTCTAAGTTGTTGGCCTTTTTAGGCATGTTTTCATCCAACTATGAGGGGATTTTTGACCTAGTTCCACTTGGAATTTAAAATTTTCGAAAACATGAAAGTTGTAGAGCTCCATGAGGGCTTTCCAAAAAGTTTTAGAACTCTTCCATAGCCCTTATGAGCTGAGAGTTACGAATGGAGCAAGTTGGGTCTGTGCACTAGTTTGTCAACTTGTCAAAACCCAACATGGACTTGATTTCCAACTATGCACTTCATCTATAACCATGGAATAACCTATGATATGATGTGTTAGAGGGTGAAATGGACTGGATCAGACAAGAATCCAAGCAAATATCAAGTTCTTGACAAGACACATTAGTTTAATAAGGAAAAATGCAAAAGTTACACATGAGAGAGAGTGTTTGGGGGCTGTAGCAGGTGGGCTGTCCTTGCTCACTCTTTAGTCACTTCTCACAACTCAATGTTATTTGTTTTTAGGGGACTAAACACATTGGAAGCAAGCAAGAGATCTGCATAGAAAATTATAAATTGGATTTGCTAAGATTTCCTTCAAAAATCAAGATTTGCAATGCATACTTCACAATCTGTCCTCATCTTTCCTTGCCTATAAATAGAGGTTTCCTCTATGCTAAACACACACCAGAGCCCTATAAAACCCAAGAGAAAATCTAGCTCTCACTCTTGCCTCTCTTTACTTGTATGTGAAGAAAGTCACAAAATCACCAAAATTGCCTTGTTGCAAGTTTCACACCAGCACCATTTCTAACCATTAAACCACCATAAAAATCATCCACACAAACTCAAAATCATTATTAAAAGGTGTCTTAACCTTTGTTTCCATAAAAAACACCATAAATCCAAAAGTCAACTTCTCACTCACTTAAGTTTGACTTTTATGCATAATATGGAACAACTCACTACCTAGGTCAATTTCCATCACTTTGACACTTGGAACACCTTCTATTTATGTCATACTAGCTGTTTGAAACCTTGAACAATAACTGGAAATCCATTTGCTCAAACTGTCGTCAAGGTTTCTTTGTTTCTTCAAGAAGAAGTAATCACAAGCTTGCTTCAAGAGAAGGAGATTTTACAGCTAGCTTATTGTGCAAAGACTACAAGAGGTATGTCCTCTTAAAATTTCTCATTGATATGCATCATGTATGTATTGACTGGTTTGTTGATTGAATTGGACATTGTTATGTTTAAGTTGTAATTATGTTGTCAAAACCATTTTGAAGTTTGAGTTTGTCAACTCATGACTTTTGACTGTTTAGAACTTGGCTCTCATACTAGATGTTGTTTGCCTGAAGTAGTGACTATCATTAAGTTAATGTGTGTATGTTGTGCATTTTGTAAAAGTGTTGATGAAGGATGTTGAAACATATGGTAAATTGAGGATTGATATTGTTATATTGAACTCATGATCATTAGTTCTCATGTTTGGTTTTGCTTGATTGAAATACTAGCTGTCATGAAGGCCATGTATTAACTAGTATTTGCATTAACTTTGTTTTGTTTCTGTTTAAACCATTCTGTTTTGGGTTGTGAGAAAGGTTGTTGGCTTTGAATTTCAACTTGTAAGTTCTGGCCTAATTTAGTTTGAAAGTTGTGTCTGTATTGTTTACTTTTATAAAAGTTTGATTGTTGGATTTCTATATGTACTTGCTGTCTAAGTTTGTTGTGAGGTCTGTCAACCTAGAATTCTTATCAGAATTCCAGTTGATCTTTTAGGGTTCATCAAAGCTTAACATATGTCTTGTTGCTGTCAAACCTTGTTTTCTCTCAACTAAACCTGTTTGAATTAGTGGTTGTCACATAAAGAAGTTTAGGTTATCTTGTTTGATTTTAAACATTGGCATGCTTGGTAATTGTCATGTTGGATTAGTGAATGACCATGAAAGGCATATGGTTACATTGTCATGTAAAAAACTGTGTTGCTTGCTTCTGTTTTCAAACAAAACACTCTTGTTTGATTTATGTCTTTATTCTTTTTCAAATTGTTGTTGGAGCTATGACTTTATAAAGGCCTGATGTTTGGAATTCACCAATATATGTTGTTAAAACACCAAGACATTGCAGCTAGAAATCCTCATTGTTTGTTTTTAAAAGAAAAACCCTTGATGCATAATGCTAGAACATGATTTTAGGTCTGTTCAGTTTTGTCTTAAGGCCATTGGTTATGAGTATGTTCATGCTTGGTAGTTGTTGTAAGCATATATGTCTTTACTATGTGTCTTGCCATGACTTAGGAATCATATTTGATTTCTGCCTTGAATTGCTTGTCAGCATCATAGGTCTTTACCTTTTTTATTCATGTCAAGTAGTGTCATGGTATCTGGCTACAAACCCAATTGCCATGACTTGACAGCCCCCTTGATTACTAACAGTAGTCTAGAAGTTCTTAGGTGACTGCTTCAAGTTTGCATTTAACTCATGTTTGTTTGAACTTATTGAATTTGTGTTGGCCTGAGGTGATGAATGGTTTTGGTCTTGCTATTGACCATCCTGTCTTATTTGTGCAACTCATATTCATCATTGCAACTCATGTGCTTTCTTTTGTTCTAATGACATCTTGAATCATCTTTTGGTTAAAACTTGATCCATATCATATTTAAGACACGTGCATATCTGTTTTTGAACTAGATTGCAACTATTTCATTCTCTGATTTCCAAAATGCATCTCAACTGTTTTTGAAGGACAACTTGTTATTTAGCATGGTCATGGCCAATGTTGAAGTGATTCACCTAGATGCTGTTGAAACACATATTGATCTATGATGATCAACATTGCCATGTTGAGTTTTTATTCATGACTATTAAGCATTTTTCCATATTAACACTTGTTCAAGGTGACTGTCCCATCATATGTGATTGGAACAGTTTGTGGTTTAAGTTTGTTTTCCCCCATGTTCAAATTTCCACTGCTGTAGGATTGTTTGAATCAGAGTTTGTCAACTCATGGTAACTCACTCTGAGTTATTAACTTTATGCTTAAGTAAGCACTAGCATTGTTGTGTTTAAGCAGACCAAACTATTTTGAACACTGTCAAGAGAATAAGCCTTTCAACCTATTTGCTCCTTGCACCCTGCTGCCCATATCTATGCTTAAGAACTGAGTTTGTTAACTCAAAAGTAGTTTCTACTAGATTTTTTAAGACCTTAGAATTGCTGTTGGAGTTTGTGCTGGATGTGTCAATTTTTTTTGAATACTTAGAGTGGTAACTCTTTGTGTTGGTGCATCCATTTAGGCTTGATATTATAATGTCAGGACCTTGTTTTGTTTAAGTGCTAGTTCATTACCTTTGATTTGTGGCTTTAGGCTGCTAGGATTTGGGGAGAATTATCACAAGTAAGCTAGTTAAGGCTGGAGGTTTAAAATCAGTAGGGTCCTTGTTAGTATGCTCTGATGAGAGTGAGGTGCTGCTATGATTCTTGACAAATTGGGGCTTTATCTTTGTTGACACATTGATTTTGCTGCTATGATTGTTGTTCAGTAAGTGTTTATGAGTGTTTGTTTGTTTGTTTTTCATAGTTGCTTTTATTCTCTAGGACTACTCAGATCTGCCTCATGTCTTGACAAGGATGTTTGGAGTGCAAGACTTACACCTTCACTTTCTGTAGTTTTGGAATAGTTTTGTTTGCTTTTTGCATGTTGTTTAGGTGGTAACCTTTCATCCATGGCTGTTATTGGTTTGTCAACCTCTAAAGTCATCAATTTCAGTTTGATTTATTGCAAATTATGTGTGCTGAATGCATGACCTGTTGGTATTTTGGTTTAATGATTAGTGGCTGTTATGAATCTTTGTCTTGGCTTTGTTTGAACACAAGTTTGTTTTTAACCTTTTCATTAGAATTGCAGTTTGGCAACCCCCCTTTTTTTGCCTGCTGTTTAGATCTTTTGCTCACACTAGGGGTTGGTTCATGTTTTGTCCTAACAAGTTGGTAACTTCCATTTAAGAGGGGCAGTGTATGGATAAATTGTTGGTTAGCACTGTGATCACCAACTATTTTTTTGTCCTGTGGGAGGGTTGGTTTAGCTGGTATCATCAGTTTTTTCTACATTTTTTAGTAGACCTGTTGTCTACTAATCATGAGGCTTTAATGCAATGTTTAGCAGGTTTCCTCAATGGTTTCTTTTAAAGGTTTGTTATAGGTGAGGGCTATCATGGGCCTGTTTTGAATCCTTGTAGTTTCAGACTTTGTTGACACATTAACTTGCATCCTTGCCTGCTATCTAAGGTTTGTTGAGAGTTGACCAAGTTAGTTTCCCATCAGAACTTTATTAAGTTCCACATCTTGGCTGATGTTTGATATAGGGGAATTTCATGTTTGATCTGTTCAGTTTGATCATGCTGACATCTTTGGTGGGGTTTAGGTTCGGAAGTTGGTAATTATCGTGGGATAGGCTAGACTAGTGGAGCTCATGATTAGGCAGAACTGTTACTATAAGACTGTTTGCTAGTTTGGTCTTCAGGTTTTTGTGGGTATAATGATGTGCCTGCTGTCTAATGTTATCAAGATCTTCAAATTGGATTCACACCTGTTTGCAGTATACCTGTAGGAACGCATGCTGGTTTTGACTCTTTGTTTTTGGTTGAGGTAAGTCTTTTACCTTTACCTTGATTGGCTGAAAAGCCAGTGATGAACAGGTTGGTGATCAACTCTTTATCTTGATGTTGAATCAATCTGTGTTGGCATGTAAGGCTACTCTTTTTTGCTGCTGCATTGATATGCATTGAATACATTAATCTGTGGCATGTTGTTTGAAAGGAGTTGCTGCTTTGGTGCATTGCTTTAGTATCTTAATACATTGCATAATCTCTTTAGAATCACTTCACTAATTTAACCTTTTGATAATCACTTTGTGATTCTGTTGAGAAACTGAGTTTTTGTTTTGAAACTCATCCTGAATTTGACACTTAAAGCATGAACAAACCCCTACTAATCCTCACTTGCATCAGTTTTAATCCATAAACCTCAAAAATTCACTTCAAACTCCACTTGGCATGTTCATTCGAACCTTAGTGTGTGTGCATCATCTTGGAATTCGGTTGACACCATCACGATCCTCTTTAAAAAACAAGCATGTTTGACTTTTACTTTGTTAAAATTGGTTAAGAATTGGTGAGATTGGAATCAAACCGTTTTTGAGCTTTTCACTTGGTTTTGCCTTGAAGCTTGCCCAGGATTTTCGCTTTGTTAAGTATATGATAACTTGGGGTGGCTTGATACATTGGATGTATCGCCACCCCACTGGTTGTCACCTTGCTCTTAAGTATCTTGTCAAGCGTATGGTCCTTGGTTCGATCCTCAGTGAGGATAATTTTTGGGCATTTTATGTTTTTTTCATAGTTTTTACTATTTTATTCTCTCTATCCATCAATTTAACACGCGCATAATCTGGTTGAGTTGGTTTAATTTTGAACCTACTACCCCAAGGTCTTGGGTTCAAGCCTTGGGGGAGGCATTTCTTAATTTTTAATAATTAAATTTATTGGATTTTTATTTAATTGTCATTAATTTAAAAAATTCATAACTCTTTCATTTTTAATCATTTTTAGTGATTCTTTTTTCTAAATTCTTTTATTAGTAAATACTTTCATATAATGCTTAAAGAATTCTAAAATTTTTATTTTAGAAACACTTTGTATTATGGGGAACTTGCGATCCGTTTTAGGGTTTTAACCCTCCTACCTTTCCTCTTGCATTTCAAATTTGAATTTCATTCTCTTTGAGTTTTAATTTGAAACTTGGCTTGTTAGCATCCTTGTGTACTTGATTTTGACTTAAACTCCTTGTTGTAAGTATTTGTGTTTGATCTTCTCTTAAAACTTGAAAGTTTTCCCCATGAAGTTTTTAAATTTCTCACTTACATTTGTTGTGACATTGTTTATTTAGGCATGATGCCTGTAAGTATACATGTCATCTTGTAAGCCCTAGGAAGCCTCATCTTTGTTAAGATCCATCTTTATCTTTGTTAAGATCCCCTTCCATCTTTGTTAATATGTACCCCCTTCTTTGTTAAGATATGCTTTGGTTTTTACCTTTCATTAAGTCATGAAAGAACTTTCCCCTTCTAGATATTATAATATCTTGATACTTGCTTTGGTAGTGACCATCTATCTTGATTGAAATCATTGATATCGTAATATCTTGATGTTTGCTTTGGTCATAACCATTTACCTTGATTGAAATCATTAATATTGTAATATCTTATTGTTTGCTTTGGTCGTAACCATTTATCTTGATTGGAATCATTGCTTGATATCATAATATCTTAATGTTTGCTTTGGTCGTAACCATTTATCTTGATTGAAATCATTGATATTGTAATATCTTAATGTTTGCTTTGGTCGTAACCATTTATCCCCCTTCTTTGTTAAGATATGCTTTGGTTTTTACCTTTCATTAAGTCTTGAAAGAACTTTCCCCTTCTAGATATTATAATATCTTGATACTTGCTTTGGTTGTGACCATCTATATTGATTGAAATCATTGATATCGTAATATCTTGATGTTTGCTTTGGTCGTAACCATTTACCTTGATTGAAATCATTAATATTGTAATATCTTAATGTTTGCTTTGGTCGTAACCATTTATCTTGATTGGAATCATTGCTTGATATCATAATATCTTAATGTTTGCTTTGGTCGTAACCATTTATCTTGATTGAAATCATTGATATTGTAATATCTCAATGTTTGCTTTGGTCGTAACCATTTATCCCCCTTCTTTGTTATGATATGCTTTGGTTTTTACCTTTCATTAAGTCTTGAAAGAACTTTCCCCTTCTAGATATTGTAATATGTTGATACTTGCTTTGGTTGTGACCATCTATCTTGATTGAAATCATTGATATCGTAATATCTTGATGTTTGCTTTGGTCGTAACCATTTACCTTGATTGAAATCGTTAATATTGTAATATCTTAATGTTTGCTTTGGTCGTAACCATTTATCTTGATTGGAATCATTGCTTGATATCATAATATCTTAATGTTTGCTTTGGTCGTAACCATTTATCTTGATTGGAATCATTGCTTGATATCATAATATCTTAATGTTTGCTTTGGTCGTAACCATTTATCTTGATAGAAATCATTGATATTGTAATATCTTAATGTTTGCTTTGGTCGTAACCATTTATCTTGATTGGAATAATTGCTTGATATCATAATATCTTAATGTTTGCTTTGGTCGTAACCATTTATCTTGATTGGAATCATTGATATCGTAATATCTTAATGTTTGCTTTGGTCGTAACCATTATCTTGATTGAAATCCTTGCTTATTGTAATTTGCTTTCTTGTTCTTGGTTGTAACCATGCCTCTTATCTTCATCATATTTGAATGATTATTGCTTTGTTAAGTTATTTCCCCAAGTGATGGAACTCTTTAGTTCTCATCCATGTTTCCTCATCTTTCCCCTTCTAAAGGAAAGTCTCTCTATTGACCCTTGGGTCATAGATAGCTCATTACTCTTATAGGTCTGGATAGAACCTTCTCCCCCTTTTGGTATGGATAGAACCAATAGGATTTAAACTCATAGGTCTGGATAGAACCTTCTCCCCTTTTGGTCTGGATAGAACAAATAGGATTTAAACTCATAGGTCTGGATAGAACCTTCTCCCTCTTTTGGTTTGGAAAGAACCAATTGATCCTTATTCTGTAGTTCGATCCCCGAACTACGACCGCTCTGATTTCTCATTGGATAATGAGAATACGTAGGCACTAGATGCGATATCTTGATGAGAAACCTTCCCTTTGGTCTGAATAGAACCAATCAACCTTCCCTTTGGTCTGGATAGAACCAATCAACCTTTCCTTTGGTCGGGATAGAACCAATCAACCTTCCCCCTTCTTCCTCCTTTTGGTCTGGATAGAACCAATTGGTGTTACAACGTAGATTTAGATAGAGTTCGGTTAACTCTATGTAAGAATCATGGATATGATTACTTACTCCGCTTTCTTGAGTGTTCAATATAGATCTAGAGAGTTTGGATAAACTCTACACAAGCATGGATATGTTTGTTCCCCTATGAACCTTGATCATAATCAATTGTTCTTTATCCCTTGTGAGGTGAACTACGATTGCTCTGATTCTATCCGTGTAAGGATACGTAGGCAGAAGATGCGATATCTTTGCGAGTAAACTTAGAAACTATCCCTAGGTCTTTACCTACAACCTACACCTTACACCCAATCTCAATCCATAGCAAACATTTAACAAGTATTAGCATGCAAATAAACAAAAGGTTCCTGTAGAGTATTACAGATGTTTAGGATGTGAAATACCTACCCTAGGCATAACCAACCCCCGATCCCCGAATCTCTTAGCGTTGTTGTAACATCGCGAAAAGGGTTTTTCTTTCTTTAGACCTTTCCTTTGGATAAATTATAGTCCGGTTGTGAATTTAAGAATTAAGATTCAAGTTAATCAATAGCTTGGTATCACGATTCTCACCGCAACAGAAATGGCGACTTCACTGGGGATTGATGTAACACCCCACTTCCCAAAACAAATAAAATATAAACATTATAATTAAACATCAGAGTTTTCATCATTTACAGTGGGATATCACATCACCAATAAGTCATCAAAATACTTTATTGATTATTTTCAAAATAATACAGCGGAAATTGTCATTTCAACATTCTTGGCCATCTGCCAGATTTCATAAAATCTCTATTATTATAATTCACCAAAATGTGATACATCACAGGATTACAACAAGTTTGACGCAAAACAATTAAAACACCCATATCCCGTGTTACGTATCAGAGCACCCTAAGACTCGACCTGCACACCGCTATCCAAGCTATCTATGTACCTGGATTATCTGTACTTCCGAGGAAGCACAAACCACAACAACAAACAACAAAGGGGTGAGAATCACGATCAAATAATAATGGTATAATAGTACATGAAATAAAAGGAAGAATCTATATAAATCATTTCACATGCATATCAATCAGGCTAACTGTCCCACCATTAATCACAACATACAATCACGCAACACGTGCGCACACACACACCCCGAAACATACGGTATCGACTCATTCGTCCGTCAGATTCTCCTAGGAACCAAATATAACCATCGCATCAAGCGAGGTTCTGCAAATCCTCCAAGGGATCAATTATAACCATCGCTCACACCCCACAAGGGCACACGAGGTTCTGCAGATCCTACACGGGATCAAATATAACCATCACTCACACCCCACATGGGCACACGAGGTTCTGCAGATCCTACACGGGATCAATTATAACCATCGCATCAAGCGAGGTTCTGCAAATCCTACACGGGATCAATTATAACCATCGCTCACACCCCACAAGGGCACACAAGGTTCTGCAGATCCTACACGAGATCAATTATAACCATCGCTCACACCCCACAAGGGCACACGAGGTTCTGCAGATCCTACACTGGATCAATTATAACCATCGCATCAAGCGAGGTTCTGCAAATCCTCCAAGGGATCAATTATAACCATCGCATCAAGCGAGGTTCTGCAGATCCTACACGGGATCAAATATAACCATCGCTCACACCCCACAAGGGCACACGAGGTTCTGCAGATCCTACATGGGATCAATTATAACCATCGCATCAAGCGAGGTTCTGCAAATCCTCCAAGGGATCAATTATAACCATCGCATCAAGCGAGGTTCTGCAGATCCTACACGAGATCAAATATCTCTAGATTGTCCATCATAATGCCTTTTATGCAAAATGACTCACGACATTTCTCTACGCGCATACATATTCGTAATTATAATACCTTGCGTATTCACCTCACATAGGTACCTACAATCTATGTGCTCTCATGCTAATCTATCATGCATTTCCATTCAATTCGGACAAACGCTTAAAATTGCCAAACGACCACTAATTCCTGATAAAAATCGATTTCTAGGATTCACGCCATTCGGCTACCCACAGCACATCACAAACCAGCACACCAACTTTTAAATCAGAGAAGGGTCGATCACAACCGGAACCCCAAGCCACAACAGCACACAATCAGCAGAGAAAAATCACTCTGCTACGTTCGCTACACGCTCGCCTAACGAGCTGCTAGCGAGTGTTCGCTACCTCCTCGCCTAGCGAACTGCTATCGAGCACAAACAGAAGCTACAGACCTCGTTCGCTACCTCGTTCGCCACAACGAACCCCCAGTGAGCTCTTCGATACTCCCTTCGCGGCTAGCGAAGGAGACCAAAACACCATTGTTCCAAGTCTGGGACCGTTCGCTATACGCTCGCCTAGCGAGCTGCTAGCGAACGTTCGCTGCGTGCTTGCCTAGCGAACTGCTAGCGAGTCGCCTGCGAACAACAATATTCAGTTCTGCTCCAACTCTTCCAAACTCACCGAAATCACCCGATTAAATCCAATGTTATTCCAATAGCCTTAGCCTAACATATATCGACTAATATACGGTATCTAAACACGATTCTAACCGTTAAATAACGATTTCTATCGATTAATCCAACTTCGACCTAAAAATGGAAAGTATGGAAAACTACCAAACGATTCCAATCTAGCACATATATGACCTTATACATTATTAAGATGATAAACATTCTCACCCTTACCTGATTAATTGCAAGCTTTGGTTGATCTTGATGATTTTCGAAGTTTCCTCTTCTTTCTCCTCTTTTTCTCTTCTCCTTCTTTCTTTCTCTTTTCTTTCCTCCCTTTCTTACTATCTCCCCCTTTCTCTTCTATTTTCCTCTTTTATATCTTTTCCATTATTTTTCCAAAACATCTACTAATTTAATATCTCATAAGATATCCCACTTATCATTAAATAGGAAATGTCTAAAATACCCTCCAAAACTATTCTCTCCAAAAACTCCCAAACTCGGTTAAAATAGGATAATATGTAAACATAACATATTTCCACGCAAATTCCGCCTCAAAATAATTATTCGCCCAATTAAACCAAAAGGACTCAACGAAAAAGGAATAATCGAAATCGGGGCGTTACAATTCTCCTCCATTTAGGAATTTTCGTCCTCGAAAATATCTCCTGATTCAAATCATATCGGACACGACTTTCGCGCCCTCTCTCCGTTTCCCAAGTCACACATGATCGCCCACATGCATACTTCCATACCGCAATCATAGTTATGCCACGTGACTCATATAAACCCACCAATCCTCATCAATCTCCATTGGAGATTGTGGGTACACCGCTTGCACCTCACCAGGAACGACATCTCGGTCATTCTACCCTGGTGATCATCTCACTAGGGACGAAGCATAGTCATAACACTTATACCTCATCAGGAATGTCACTTAGTAATGTCCAATACACAAAGCTAAGCCCCACAAGAAGTCTCCCCATAACCAACTCATATCGCAAAATTGTTTATCCAGTTCCAACTCTCTCTATCATCCTTTTCATCATATGCAAGGATCTTCAAATTACAGCATAAGCTACCACATTATCCCTTCCCGGATGATAGTCTCAGTCTAAAACCATAATCCTTCTAGAGTTCCCAATTACTTTCTCTGTCTCACATACTACACTTCCAAATTAAGCAGATACCTCAAACTCTGGCGGTCACCATCATTCTAAAGCTCAAACTAACCAATTGAAGCCCCCAACTCGGGAACAACCACAACAGTAACCAACTCCAAATTACTTGTCAGACAATTACTCTTATGCACTCCAAGTTGTCGTAAGGCATGACTACAACTTACTAATGTTGCACTGAACACATCTTCCAATCATATCAACAGAGCTTCTCACAACACAACAATTAATTCTGTCGAGCCCGGCACAACCCATACACGAGTTGTTGACAGCTCTCCAGAAACCCTTTGAAACTCTCTTCACTGCAGCATAAAACTGCTTCTTCTCCCGTACTGATAACTCAATTTCCTTATGCTCAATATGATCCTCTATTCTCTTCTTTGAATATACCAAAATATCATCGGTGAACACAATCATTGCTTTAATCAATCAAGTATGGAGAATCCTCATGCCAAATGGTTACTCGGTTTCACAAATTGTGGCAAAAACACGCACCACACACTCTGCATCCACTACTAAATCCAAAAATAGTCCATCAATAATTAACTTAATTCCATGCCAATGCTCCACCATCATCTAGATCATTGGACTAGCTTTCCAACGCTTCGAACCGTGCGTCATTCCGAGTTACGGTCCTCCCGTTACGACAAAAATACTAAAACAACTTTCTCTGCCCAGGACTTCCTCGCTAGGCGAACATAGTAGCGAGCGTGGAGTCGTTCGCTAGCGTGCTCGCTAGGCGAAGACCTGGCGAACATGACAGTCCAAAATCTTAATTTCGACCGTTACCTGACTTCCGAGTGTCCGATTTCGATTTCGTAAAAAGCTGTGATCTCGGAATTTGATGTACTGCAAGAATTTCACACTTAGAAGACCATACATCACATCCTCGACTCTTGGAATACTTAAAGGCCTTGATACACCAATTTGCACTCCACATTTATGCTTTCTTTAACATCCACCGGATGTCACTATCCACCCTTTGCATACTTAACCTCGCAATGACAGTGTTTTCACACGTGTCGCATACAAGGGGACAAACGACACAAGACAACCTGTCCGTATGGACCGACCTGCTTTGATACCACTTGTAACACCCCACTTCCCAAAACAAATAAAATATAAACATTATAATTAAACATCAGAGTTTTCATCATTTACAGTGGGATATCACATCACCAATAAGTCATCAAAATACTTTATTAGTTATTTTCAAAATAATACAGCGGAAATTGTCATTTCAACATTCTTGGCCATCTGCCAGATTTCATAAAATCTCTATTATTATAATTCACCAAAATGTGATACGTCACAGGATTACAACAAGTTTGACGCAAAACAATTAAAACACCCATATCCCGTGTTACGTATCAGAGCACCCTAAGACTCGACCTGCACACCGCTATCCAAGCTATCTATGTACCTGGATTATCTGTACTTCCGAGGAAGCACAGACCATAACAACAAACAACAAAGGGGTAAGAATCACGATCAAATAATAATGGTATAATAGTACATGAAATAAAAGGAAGAATCTATATAAATCATTTCACATGCATATCAATCGGGCTAACTGTACCACCATTAATCACAACATACAATCACGCAACACGTGCGCACACACACACCCCGAAACATACGGTATCGACTCATTCGTCCGTCAGATTCTCCTAGGAACCAAATATAACCATCGCATCAAGCGAGGTTCTGCAAATCCTCCAAGGGATAATTTATAACCATCGCTCACACCCCACAAGGGCACACGAGGTTCTGCAGATCCTACACGGGATCAAATATAACCATCGCTCACACCCCACATGGGCACACGAGGTTCTGCAGATCCTACACGGGATCAATTATAACCATCGCATCAAGCGAGGTTCTGCAAATCCTACACGGGATCAATTATAACCATCGCTCACACCCCACAAGGGCACACGAGGTTCTGCAGATCCTACACGGGATTAATTATAACCATCGCTCACACCCCACAAGGGCACATGAGGTTCTGCAGATCCTACACGGGATCAATTATAACCATCGCATCAAGCGAGGTTCTGCAAATCCTCCAAGGGATCAATTATAACCATCGCATCAAGCGAGGTTCTGCAGATCCTACACGGGATCAAATATAACCATCGCTCACACCCCACAAGGGCACACGAGGTTCTGCAGATCCTACACGGGATCAATTATAACCATCGCATCAAGCGAGGTTCTGCAAATCCTCCAAGGGATCAATTATAACCATCACATCAAGCGAGGTTCTGCAGATCCTACACGGGATCAAATATCTCTAGATTGTCCATCATAATGCCTTTTATGCAAAATGACTCACGACATTTCTCTACGCGTATACATATTCGTAATTACATTACTATGCGTATTCACCTCACATAGGTAACTACAATCTATGTGCTCTCATGCTAATCTATCATGCATTTCCATTCAATTCGGACAAACGCTTAAAATTGCCAAACAGCCACTAATTCCCGATAAAAATCGATTTCTAGGATTCACGCCATTCGGCTACCCACAGCACATCACAAACCAGTACACCAACTTTTAAATCAGAGAAGGGTCGATCGCAACCAGAACCCCAAGCCACAACAACACACAATCAGCAGAGAAAAATCACTCTGCTACGTTCGCTACACGCTCGCCTAGCGAGCTGCTAGCGAGCGTTCGCTACCTCCTCGCCTAGCGAACTACTATCGAGCACAAACAGAAGCTACAGACCTCGTTCGCTACCTCGTTCGCCACAGCGAACCCCCAGTAAGCTCTTCGCTACTCCCTTCGCGGCTAGCGAAGGAGACCAAAACACCACTGTCCCAAGTCTGGGACCGTTCGCTATACGCTCGCCTAGCGAGCTGCTAGCGAATGTTTGCTGCGTGCTCGCCTAGCGAACTACTAGCGAGTCGCTTGCGAACAACAATATTCAGTTCTGCTCCAACTCTTCCAAACTCACCAAAATCACCCGATTAAATCCAATGTTATTCCAATAGCCTTAGCCTAACATATATCGACTAATATACGGTATCTAAACACGATTCTAACCGTTAAATAACGATTTCTATCGATTAATCCAACTTCGACCTAAAAATGGAAAGTATGGAAAACTACCAAACGATTCCAATCTAGCACATATATGACCTTATACATTATTAAGATGATAAACATTCTCACCCTTACCTGATTAATTGCAAGCTTTGGTTGATCTTGATGATTTTCGAAGTTTCCTCTTCTTTCTCCTCTTTTTCTCTTCTCCTTCTTTCTTTCTCTTTTCTTTCCTCCCTTTCTTACTATCTCCCCCATTCTCTTCTATTTTCCTCTTTTATATCTTTTCCATTATTTTTCCAAAACATCTACTAATTTAATATCTCATAAAATATCCCACTTATCATTAAATAGGAAATGTCTAAAATACCCTCCAAAACTATTCTCTCCGAAAACTCCCAAACTCGATTAAAATAGGATAATATGTAAACATAACATATTTCCACGCAAATTTCGCCTCAAAATAATTATTCGCCCAATTAAACCAAAAGGACTCAACAAAAAAGGAATAATCGAAATCGGGGCGTTACAATTCTCCCCCACTTAGGAATTTTCGTCCTCGAAAATATCTCCTGGTTCAAATCATATCGGACACGACTTTCGCGCCCTCTCTCCGTTTCCCAAGTCACACATGATCGCCCACATGCATACTTCCATACCGCAATCATAGTTATGCCACGTGACTCATATAAACCCATCAATCCTCATCAATATCCATTGGAGATTGTGGGTACACCGCTTGCACCTCACCAGGAACGACATCTCGGTCATTCTACCCTGGTGATCATCTCACTAGGGACGAAGCATAGTCATAACACTTATACCTCATCAGGAATGTCACTTAGTAATGTCCAATACACAAAGCTAAGCCCCACAAGAAGTCTCCCCATAACCAACTCATATCGCAAAATTGCTTAGCCAGTTCCAACTCTCTCTATCATCCTTTTCATCATATGCAAGGATCTTCAAATTACAGCATAAGCTACCACATTATCCCTTCCCGGATGATAGTCTCAGTCTAAAACCATAATCCTTCTAGAGTTCCAAATTACTTTCTCTGTCTCACATACTACGCTTCCAAATTAAGCAGATACCTCAAGCTCTGTCGGTCACCATCATTCTAAAGCTCAAACTAACCAATTGAAGCCCCCAACTCGGGAACAACCACAACAGTAACCAACTCCAAATTACTTGTCAGACAATTACTCTTATGCACTCCAAGTTGTCGTAAGGCATGACTAAAACTTACTAATGTTGCACTGAACACATCTTCCAATCATATCAACAGAGCTTCTCACAACACAACAATTAATTCTGTCGAGCCCGGCACAACCCATACACGAGTTGTTGACAGCTCTCCAGAAACCCTTTGAAACTCTCTTCACCGCAGCATAAAACTGCTTCTTCTCCCGTACTGATAACTCAAGTTCCTTATGCTCAATATGATCCTCTATTCTATTCTTTGAATATACAAAAATATCATCGGTGAACACAATCATTGCTTCAATCAATCAAGTATGGAGAATCCTCATGCCAAATGGTTACTCGGTTTCGCAAATTGTGGAAAAACACGCACCACACACTCTGCATCCACTACTAAATCCAAAAATAGTCCATATATAATTAACTTAATTCCATGTCAATGCTCCACCATCATCTAGATCATTGGACTAGCTTTCCAACGCTTCGAACCGTGCGTCATTCCGAGTTACGGTCCTCCCGTTACGACAAAAATACTAAAACAACTTTCTCTGCCCAGGACTTCCTCGCTAGGCGAACATAGTAGCGAGCATGGAGTCGTTCGCTAGCATGCTCGCTAGGCGAAGACCTGGCGAACATGACAGTCCAAAATCTTAATTTCGACCGTTACCTGACTTCCGAGTGTCCGATTTCGATTTCGTAAAAAGCTGTGATCTCGGAATTTGATGTACTGCAAGAATTTCACACTTAGAAGACCATACATCACATCCTCGACTCTTGGAATACTTAAAGGCCTTGATACACCAATTTGCACTCCACATTTATGCTTTCTTTAACATCCACCGGATGTCACTATCCACCCTTTGCATACTTAACCTCGCAATGACAGTGTTTTCACACGTGTCGCATACAAGGGGACAAACGACACAAGACAACCTGGCCGGATAGACCGACCTGCTTTGATACCACTTGTAACACCCCACTTCCCAAAACAAATAAAATATAAACATTATAATTAAACATCAGAGTTTTCATCATTTACAGTGGGATATCACATCACCAATAAGTCATCAAAATACTTTATTGATTATTTTCAAAATAATACAGCGGAAATTGTCATTTCAACATTCTTGGCCATCTGCCAGATTTCATAAAATCTCTATTATTATAATTCACCAAAATGTGATACGTCACAGGATTACAACAAGTTTTACGCAAAACAATTAAAACACCCATATCCCGTGTTACGTATCAGAGCACCCTAAGACTCGACCTGCACACCGCTATCCAAGCTATCTATGTACCTGGATTATTTGTACTTCCGAGGAAGCACAGACCACAACAACAAACAACAAAGGGGTGAGAATCACGATCAAATATTAATGGTATAATAGTACATGAAATAAAAGGAAGAATCTATATAAATCATTTCACATGCATATCAATCGGGCTAACTGTCCCACCATTAATCACAACATACAATCACGCAACACGTGCGCGCACACACACCCCGAAACATACGGTATCGACTCATTCGTCCGTCAGATTCTCCTAGGAACCAAATATAACCATCGCATCAAGCGAGGTTCTGCAAATCCTCCAAGGGATCAATTATAACCATCGCTCACACCCCACAAGGGCACACGAGGTTCTGCAGATCCTACACGGGATCAAATATAACCATCGCTCACACCCCACATGGGCACACAAGGTTCTGCAGATCCTACACGAGATCAATTATAACCATCGCATCAAGCGAGGTTCTGCAAATCCTACACGGGATCAATTATAACCATCGCTCACACCCCACAAGGGCACACGAGGTTCTGCAGATCCTACACGGGATCAATTATAACCATCGCTCACACCCCACAAGGGCACACGAGGTTCTGCAGATCCTACACGGGATCAATTATAACCATCGCATCAAGCGAGGTTCTGCAAATCCTCCAAGGGATCAATTATAACCATCGCATCAAGCGAGGTTCTGCAGATCCTACACGGGATCAAATATAACCATCGCTCACACCCCACAAGGGCACACGAGGTTCTGCAGATCCTACACGGGATCAATTATAACCATCGCATCAAGCGAGGTTCTGCAAATCCTCCAAGGGATCAATTATAACCATCGCATCAAGCGAGGTTCTGCAGATCCTACACGGGATCAAATATCTCTAGATTGTCCATCATAATGCCTTTTATGCAAAATGACTCACGACATTTCTCTACGCGCATACATATTCGTAATTACATTACTATGCGTATTCACCTCACATAGGTACCTACAATCTATGTGCTCTCATGCTAATCTATCATGCATTTCCATTCAATTCGGACAAACGCTTAAAATTTCCAAACGGCCACTAATTCCCGATAAAAATCGATTTCTAGGATTCACGCCATTCGGCTACCCACAGCACACCACTAACCAGCACACCAACTTTTAAATCAAAGAAGGGTCGATCGCAACTGGAACCCCAAGCCACAACAGCACACAATCAACAGAGAAAAATCACTCTGCTACGTTCGCTACACGCTCGCCTAGCGAGCTGCTAGCAAGCGTTCACTACCTCCTCGCCTAGTGAACTGCTATCGAGCACAAACAGAAGCTACATACCTCTTTCGCTACCTCGTTCGCCACAGCGAACCCCCAGTGAGCTCTTCGCTACTCCCTTCGCGGCTAGCGAAGGAGACCAAAACACCACTGTCCCAAGTCTGGGACCGTTCGCTATACGCTCGCCTAGCGAGCTGCTAGCGAACGTTCGCTGCGTGCTCGCCTAGCGAACTGCTAGCGAGTCGCCTGCGAACAACAATATTCAGTTCTGCTCCAACTCTTCCAAACTCACCGAAATCACCCGATTAAATCCAATGTTATTCCAATAGCCTTAGCCTAACATATATCGACTAATATACGGTATCTAAGCACGATTCTAACCGTTAAATAACGATTTCTATCGATTAATCCAACTTCGACCTAAAAATGGAAAGTATGGAAAACTACCAAACGATTCTAATCTAGCACATATATGACCTTATACATTATTAAGATGATAAACATTCTCACCCTTACTTGATTAATTGCAAGCTTTGGTTGATCTTGATGATTTTCGAAGTTTCCTCTTCTTTCTCCTCTTTTTCTCTTCTCCTTCTTTGTTTCTCTTTTCTTTCCTCCCTTTCTTACTATCTCCCCCTTTCTCTTCTATTTTCCTCTTTTATATCTTTTCCATTATTTTTCCAAAACATCTACTAATCTAATATCTCATAAAATATCCCACTTATCATTAAATAGGAAATGTCTAAAATACCCTCCAAAACTATTCTCTCCGAAAACTCCCAAACTCGGTTAAAATAGGATAATATGTAAACATAACATATTTCCATGCAAATTCCGCCTCAAAATAATTATTCGCCCAATTAAACCAAAAGGACTCAACGAAAAAGGAATAATCGAAATCGGGGCGTTACAATTGACAAACTTGAGGGTTTACCCCATTTTGTTTGATTGCATGCTATATTTGTAAATATTTGCTTAACATTGTATATTTGTCAATATATTTTTGTGTGGAATGTTGGGTGCTTTGAGTGGTGAGATAAATCCTAACCCGGATTTGAGTGACACATGAGATAGGATTGTGATATGATCAATAGTTGGGCTATTGGGAGTAGTCCCAATATGTTTGACATATGGTGTAATCACGCTCAGTGGAGACTCTTTGAGATGGTTAGTAGTGCATCAGTAGTCGTGTATTCACTAATTGTTTCAATACGAGTCTGCGAAGCTGAGGACTTTTTAGTGACACTTTTAGCCCACTAAGCCTTTTTAGGACGTAGCACGGAAACTGTTAGGGAGTAGTCCCTCAATAGTTGTCACGCGATGCTACACTCAAACGAGTTTATCTTGAGAATATTGTTGACTCACGTGAGTAGTCGCGTTAGTTGGCAATATCCGAAGGATTTACTATGACTTTGGGAACTCTGTTAGAACCCGTTTGGCAGGTACAAACAACTCATAGTACAAATCCTTGGGGATGGGTAGACCTTTGACTCCATGCCTTGATATTGAGCCTAGGAGGTCTTTGTGTATGCATATGCATTGTATTTGTGAATACTTACCTTTGTGTTGTGTGTACATCATCTTATCATATCACCATTGGCATATCATGTCGCAACTAGTTTTGTAAAACTCAGTCGATCTCAGGTATTTTTTAAAAATTGTAACTTTTCCAACGATTGGTGAAATGAGGGTTTTGACCTAGTCAATCTTCTGAGTTTTGTAAAACCAGTTTGCTTTTTGCATTGCATTTGCATTATGCATTTGCATTTCTCAGCCTTGCGTATCTTTGTCTCCCTCTTGTTCGGATAGAGAGGGGATACCTAGCACATATCCGAGACAAATGGCAACAATGGATGAACTTTTAAGAGCTCAGGAAATTCTGAAAGAGGACATCTGAATTCTCAAGTGTCGGATGAATTGGGTTCTAGAGACATTGCAGAACATGATGAAAAAAGAAGGTCACTCTGACCATGTGGCGTCCAGAGAAACTAGGGATGAATTATATCCGATGGTTCCTCCAACTCAAGGACATCCTTGGTATCAACGACCAAATAACCGTCAATCGCATCAACACGCCCGACAAAGACCAAGGAAACCCGAGAGACATTTCAATATGTTTCCAATGTCATACGGTCAAATATTGCCAGACTTAATCCAAGATGGATTGGTAATACCAAAGGAGCTGAAACCAGTGATTCATCCTTATCCTATGGACTTCGATACCAACACCAAATGTGACTATCATACAAGGGCACTAGGGCATTCAACTGAAGACTCTCAGCACTCAGTGTTTCTTCCTCCTCAAGCTTCTCAAAGCCAGAGATTGAACAAGAAGAATCATGTTAGGAAAAAAAAGACTGGCGGTAAACCAATTCCAGTACCGCTAAGTAAACTTTACCCGCTATTGATTCAGAATTCGCTAGTGACTCCGCGATTCTCCAATCCTGTGCCAAGACCATAGCATAATGCGAACCTGACCTGTGAATTTCACAAAGGAGCCGAAGGACACAACTTAGATGCATGTATAGCATTAGGTTATCTTGTACAAGAGTTGATCATTGACAAACACTTGATCTTCGAAGAAGACTACCCAGAAGTAGAATGCGGATATCATACTGGGACAACAGGGCACCTAGTTGAAGAGTGTAAGGGTTTTAAACTGAGATTGAAGGAGTTGTTGAAACCTCATGAGGATAAATGAAATAAAAGTGCCACGATTCTTAAATCCACAGGAAAAGGACCCGCAAGACCCCTCATAATTCTATATCACAAGGAGCATGTGGTTGTTGAAGGTGTTTCCCCGCATAGGGCCTGAAATTTGAAACTTTTTTTATCAATTTTAATTCCCTAAGGCTGGCAGTTGTAGACTGTTTCAGCATTGTGTTGTATTTTCTTTGCATTTGAATTGCTTGTAAGCTGTTGTTCATTTTGAATTGGAAAGATTAATGAAATGTTTGTGCATCTTTTGATTAAGCCCATTTGTTTCACTCTTTTTCTTTCCTTTCATTGTTATAAGATGACGAAAAATGCAAAAAATTCTTTTCTTTACTAAACTGTTGTTTAAAGCAAAGATTGGGGAGGATGATGAAAACTATATTAATAACCGCTATTGATATGCTTTCAATTTAACTTTTCCGATGATGTAAGGCATTATTTCAATCCCTAAACACTGGAGAAAAAAGGAAGATAATCCCTCGTTAACCCCTTCGAGCCTAGAAGTAGGAGTTTTCTTTCTTTACAAAAACAGAAACCTTAAATTTCAAACCAGGGCGGGTAGTTCTCATTTAACTTGAAGATATGTACATACAAGGCACTTTTCATATAAAGGTGGTGCACTCAGGTTTTTCTTCGCACACAACAACTAAGTGTCGAAGTTTAAAAGACGATGATGGTTCACCGTAGCCATTAAACTAGGTAGTCACCGCCTTTCTCAACAAAAAAAAAAGAGAAGAAAAAAAAAAAATTGAAAAGCCCGCTAAGTCAAAACCTATGAAGGAGACTTAGGCAAAAATGAGGCATTCCGTTGACTGTATATTCAAACAAACTATTCAGAAAAAAGTCAGGGATAACAAAAGAGAGGAATTCTGTAAGAGTCTTTACTCTTAATAATCCTCAAATAGCAAAAAGCTATCAAATATTGTAAGGGAGTTGTGACTACCCTAGATTTGTGAATCATCACCCACTATCATCAGTTTAGTTCTTAAGCCTGTGAGAACCTGAATGTGTAGTTTGAGTTAACCGAGCGTAGGATTGGAGTTCATCATGGAGATTGGGTGGGACAAATAACTTTGAGCCATTATCCTTTGTTTCATGAACCGTGAACCAAGCCACGTTACAACCCTTAAAAGACCTAATTGAGGTAAAGTTGTGTTGAAAGCATATTACAGCAAGGTTGGGTAACCTGACTCCTAATGATATTTGATGTTTGTGTGTGTAATCACTTTATCCATCATCTGTAAAATGATTGGATCACTTTCACTTTGATCACTTGATCACTCCTCCGTGTGTGTTTCATCAAAAATGTTTTCAAAAGATTGCATGAATTTTACATTGAAAATTGCCAATTTTAATGAACAACATTGCGTGCAAGACGATCTAATGTCAAAGGAATCCCAACAAACGATGTCAGCTAGGGAATTTGACTTGATAAAGGAAGCTCAGCCTGGGGCAACTAATCTGAAGGATTTGTTAATCATTTGTCATAATGTTCAGCTAATCAGAGCCGACCAGGTCATGATCAGTTGAATCTCTCAAAGAACAGTTTAGTATGGGGCAACTCTTTTGCAATTACCAGCTAGCAGGTGCAAGTTTGTTTCCCAGTCGTTACTTCCACAGTCTGAAGACTTTGTTGTGCAAGCACCGTTAAACTGGGGCAATCACGTCGAGATTTGTAAATCTCTCTCTATAAGAGTTTGAAGACATTGAAGCATCTTTATGCCAATTCTTTTATAAAGTTCTCTTGATGGTTTCTTCCCACAGACCATGTAATCTGGGGCAGAAAAAGTTTGAAGACTGTTTGTCGTAAGAGCCGTTGCTCACTTGAAGAGAATTTTTGTACCATCATGGGGCAGGAGTGTTTTGTTCTCATGATACCTTTTTGTCAGCTCTCTGATTAAGTTGTTACTTCGGTTGATCTTGGAATTTCCCTTTGTGATTTTTCCTTCAACAAAGAATTCAAACTCATGATAGAAATCCGAGTGAAGTCACGACGATTGTGTCTGAAGAAGATTACTCTCTCCCAGAGAAGGTCGTAACCGTGAGGTGGAATTATTGATCTTTATGATCATCCCCGTTGATGTCCAATTTTGGTGAAGTTGGCAGGGTATCCGTGTTGAGATGTTTATTTCATCTCCTGTTTTGTTTGTCTGTTTTGTCAGCATAAACATAAGCATGGCATAAAGCATATGCATAACATCTGTGCATTTTTGCTATCTCTGGTTATTACCTGTTTTGTTTCACTTTGGTGTTTTTCACCAAGTGACTGGGTGTGTTGTCTCTCTCCAATAGAGTTGTCAGCCCTTAAGCATAAAATGTCCATCTTTTCTCAATTCCCCATAGAGTTTAATCCTCGTGGATGATGGTTGCTTCAGCTATCTTTTTCCATGATTGGATAAGATGCGTCCCCATTCGAGTTCATTTCTCAAATGGTTGGAGTCTGGATTGACAGTTTCTTTCTAGCTTGATTCTAGATTGAACTTTAGTCCTTGTCGGTCGCCGAACCTATCTGGACGTGCATTTATTTTGCACTATCTATCAAGAAGAACATTTTGCATTGCCTTGCAGATAAGTGGCAATCTCTGTAGAGAAGCTTATTCATCTTCAACAATAAGTGGCAATCTCTGGAAAGAAGCTTATTCATATTCAACGATAAGTGGCAATCTCTAGTGAGAAGCTTATTCATCTTTAACAATAAGTGGAAATCTCTGTAGAAAAGCTTATTCATCTGCAAATAAGTGGCAATCTCTGTAGAGAAGCTTATTCATCTGCAAATAAGTGGCAATCTCTGTAGAGAAGCATATCCATAAGTGGCAATCTCTGGCGAGAAGCTTATTCATATTCAACTATAAGTGGCAGTCTCTGTAGAGAAGCTTATCCATAAGTGGAAATCTCTGTGGAGAAGCTTATTCATCAGCAACAATAAGTGGCAATCTCTATAGAGAAGCTTATTCACATACAGATAAGTGGCAGTCTCGCATGAGAAGCTTATCCTGTTTCATTATATCCAACAACAACTGGCCATCTCCCTTGAGAAGCTCGTTTCCAGTACATTTTCCAGATAAGTGGCAGTCTCTCTAGAGAAGCTTATCAGTTTATTCGTACCCCCCAGATAAGTGGCAGTCTCCCATGAGAAGCTTATCATTGTTATCTTTTCAGATAAGTGGCAGTCTCATTCGAGAAGCTTATCTTAGGGACGTTGAGGCACGGTTGTGACCAACATTGTTTGAAAAATCCAGTGGATACTGGTATAGTTAATTTGGTGGTGACCAATCATATTTCGAGAAAGGCCAGTTGGTAATTGGCATTGGGAAAATCCATGGATAACAAGTCTGACGATTTGGTTGTGTATCATTCCAAGTGAAGTCACACTTTGTTTCCATTCCAAGCTCAGGTTTCGTACCTTTGGATATGTTTGCTTCCAAGCTCAGGTTTCGTACCTTTGGATATGTTTGTTTCCAAGCTCAGGTTTAGTACCTTTGGATATGTTTGCTTCCAAGCTCAGGTTTCGTACCTTTGGATATGTTTGTTCCCAAGCTCAGGTTTAGTACCTTTGGATATGTTTGTTGCCAAGCTCAGGTTTCGTACCTTTGGATATGTTTGCCTCCAAGATCACGTTGTGTACCTTTGGAAGTATTGGTTTCCATCCCAAGCTCAGGTTTTGTACCTTTGGAGATGTATACTTTGGATTCCAAGTTCAGGAATTTCCAAAAACTCGAATGTTGAATTTGCATGAAATATTTGATGTATTGTAATGCTTTGAGGATATTTGACTTTTTCTCCTAAGGTTTTGAGGGATATATCTGTACTTCCTGTTTGAAGAGCTGGTCATCACCAAATCATTTAAAGAGCCCAGTGGTTACTGGTATTGCCTAAATCCATTTGTTATTAATACCGTAAGTTGGTCGTCACCAATGTTCCCAGCAAAGTCGTTGCTTTCCCCATTCGAGTCTCGAAGACCTAGTGGATACTAGCATTTCCAGTGAGTCTGGTCTTGTTTCTAGTCTTTTGCTGAAGATCCCGTTCGAACTCTTCGTTATAGGAAATTCCTCATTTGGTTATCACCAGTAAGGTTTGCGTCTCTGATCTTTCGCTTCCCCGGTGGAGAATTTCTTTCTTCCCCAATGGAGTGTGTTCCCTTTTCCCCAGTGAAGATTTGTCTTCTCTGGTGGAATTTGCGTCCCCTGTGTGAAAGATTCCCCTTCAGTAGCATCATTAGTCATGTATGAACTATTGCTATGTTATACGCCGGATCTTTCCCCCAATGTGTTGGGTCCCCCGTGAGTGGTTACTCGTTGTCTTACCATTCTTTTATTTTTACTCGTGTGTCTGCATTTGTCTTGCATTCAAGCATCGTAAAGCATCATTTAGATTCATGGCGTATTCACATTTGTCCTTTTGCATATCATCGGATCTAAGGGACAAAATTTTTAGTTTGCTATATTTAAATACCTTTCACTATGATTATATGAGGATTATCATCTCTCATTGCCATCTTGTGAAAATATTTAAATAGGGGCAACTGTTGCACCCCAAATTTTGACCCCTTAGATCTTCATAATCATTCTGGGATTATTTTCATTTGATTATATAACCATAACCTATTCCAAGTTTGCCTTTGTTAAGATACAGGCAAATCAGGGTTCCGTACAGTCGAGAATCGAGGTTTCGAGGGTTTAATCAGTCGATGCATTGGATTGATTCCCCATGAAACAAGTCTCCACATCACCAAAGATACTCCATTGGTTCAAGTATGAATCCAATTTGAGGTTGTCACCCAAAGATAAAGGTCAATGTAGTTCAGGATCCCCGATTAGGGTTTCCGATTAGGAAAAGTCAACTATAGTTTGACTTTTGATGTAAAAGGTGTTCCAATGATGGAACTATGGTCCATGAAGTTCATATGGCTTATTTAAGTCCACTCAAGAAGTTTCAAGGTCTCATAAGATCCGGAACATCAACGGTCGACTCGGTAGTCATCGATCGATCATTCGGTTGACCGAAAAGTCAACTCCTCAACCATAAGGAATTTGACCTCAAAGTATGTAGAAAAAATGTTCCTAGTAACATATTACACCTATCCACAAAGTTTCATGACCATCAGGTCAAGGATTGGGGAGTAATCGGAAAAATCGGAAATTAGGGTTTTGAAAGGGGCAAGACCATAACTTCCTAACCACGCATTCAATTGTGTTGGTTCAAAGCTTGTTGGAAAGGTCTTGGCAATTCCTACAAAAGTATCAAAGTGGTCCATGTGAAAAAAATGCATAGATTTGGAGTTATGGCCAAAATCATCACAAGAGGGAGAAAACACTTAAAAAAATTCTAAGTTGCGGGCCTTTTTAGGCATGTTTTCAGCCAACTTTGAGGGGATTTTTGACCTAGTTCCACTTGGAATTTGAAAATTTCAAAAACATGAAAGTTGTAGAGCTCCATGATGTCTTTCCAAAAATTTATAGAACTCTTCCATAGCCCTTGTGAGCTGAGAGTTTCGAATGGAGCAAGTTGGGCTTGTGCACTAGTTTGTTAACTTGTCAAAACCCAACATGGACTTAATTTTCAACTAAGCACTTCATCTCTAAACATGGAATAACCTATGATATGATGTGTTAGAGGGTGAAATGGACTGGATCAGACAAGAATCCAAGCAAATCTCAAGTTCTTGACAAGACACATTAGTTTAATAAGAAAAAATGCAAAAGTTACACATGAGAGATAGTGTTTGGGGGCTGCAGCAGGTGGGCTGTCCTTGCTCACTCTTTAGTCACTTCTCACAACTCAATTTTAGCTGTTTTAGGGGACTAAACACATTGGAATCAAGCAAGAGATCTGCAGATAAAATTACAAATTGGATTTGCTAAGATTTCCTTCCAAAATTAAGATTTACAATGCATACTTCACATTCTGTCCTTATCTTTCCTTACCTATAAGTAGAGGTTTCCTCTATGATAAACACACACCAGAGCCCTCTAAAACCCAAGAGAAAATCAAGCTCTCACTCTTGCCTCTCTTTATTTGTAAGTGAAGAAAGTCACAAAATCACCAAAATTGCCTTGTTGCAAGTTTCACACCAGCGCCATTTCTAACCATTAAACCACCATAAAAACATCCACACAAACTAAAAATCATTATTAGAAGGTGTCCTAACCTTTGTTTCCATCAAAAACACCATAAATCTAAAAGTCAACTTCTCACTCACTTAAGTTTGACTTTTATGCATAATATGGAACAACTCACTACCTAGGTCAATTTCCATCAGTTTGACACTTGGAACACCTTCTATTTATGTCATACTAGCTGTTTGAAACATTGAATAATAACTAGAAATCCATTTGCTCAAACTGTCCTCAAGGTTTCCTTGTTTCTTCAAGGGAAGGAGATTTTACAGCTAGCTTATTGTGGGAAGACTACAAGAGGTATGTCTTTTTAAAATTTCTCATTGGTATGCATCATGTATGTATTGACTGGTTTGTTGATTAAATTGGACATTGTTATGTTTAAGTTGTAATTATGCTGTCAAAACCATTTTGAAGTTTGAGTTTGTCAACTCATGACTTTTGACTGTTTAGAACATGGCTCTCATACTAGATGTTGTTTTCTTGAAGTAGTGACTATCATTAGGTCAATGTGTGTATGTTATGGCTTTTGTAAAAGTGCTTATGAAGGATGTTGAAACATATGGTAAATTGAGGATTGATATTGTTATATTGAACTCATGATCATTAGTTCTCATGTTTGGTTTTGCTTGATTGAAATACTAGCTGTCATGAAGGCCATGTATTAACTAGTATTTGCATTAACTTTGTTTTGTTTCTGTTTAAACAATTCTATTTTGGTTTGTGAGAAAGGTTGTTGGCTTTGCATTTCAACTTGTAAGTTGTGGCCTAATTTAGTTTGAAAGTTCTGTCTGCATTGTTTACTTTTATAAAAGTTTGATTGTTGGATTTCTATATGTACTTGTTGTCTAAGTTTGTTGTGAGGTCTGTCAACCTAGAATTCTTATCAGAATTTCAGTTGATCTTTTAGGGTTCATCAAAGCTTAACATATGTCTTGTTGCTGTCCGACCTTGTTTTCTCTCAACTAAACCTGTTTGAATTAGTGGCTGTCACATAAAGATGTTTAGGTTATCTTGTTTGATTTTGAACATTGTCATGTTTGGTAATTGTCATGTTGGATTAGTGAATGAGCATGAAAGGCATATGGTTACATTGTCATGTAAAAAACTGTGTTGCTTGCTTCTGTTTTCAAACAAAACACTCTTGTTTGATTTATGTCTTTATTCTTTTTCAAATTGTTGTTGGAGCTATGACTTTATAAAGGCCTGATGTTTGGAATTCACCAATATATGTTGTTGAAACACCAAGACATTGCAACTAGAAATCCTCATTGTTTGTTTTTAAAAGAAAAACCCTTGATGCATAATGCTAGAACATGATTTTAGGTATGTTCAGTTTTGTCTTAAGGCCATTGGTTATGAGTATGTTCATGCTTGGTAGTTGTTGTAAGCATATATGTCTTTACTATGTGTCTTGCTATGACTTAGGAATCATATTTTATTTCTGCTTTGAATTGCTTGTCAGCATCATAGGTATTTACCTTTTTTATTCATGTCAAGTAGTGTCATGGTATCTTGCTACAAACCCAATTGCCATGACTTGACAGCCTCCCTTGATTACTAACAGTAGTCTAGAAGTTCTTAGGTGACTGATTCAAGTTTGCATTTAAATCATGTTTGTTTGAACTTATTGAATTTGTGTTGGCCTGAGGTGATGAGTGGTTTTGGTCTTGCTATTGACCATCCTGTGTATATTTGTGCAACTCATATTCATCATTGCAACTTGTCGCTACCGCGAAAATAAGGTGCCGACAAAACAGAAGAGTCGCCACCTTTCGTTATTTATCCCTCAGAACGGGAAAGGAAACGATCGGAGAAACCTGACGAAAAGGTATAAGACAAGGTCATCGCAACCATTGTCTGGGTTCGGGAGTCGGTTACGCAAGGGGAAGGTATTAGCACCCCTCACGTCCATCGTACTCGATGGGATCCACGCTCGTTGTGTTTATCTGACGGGTTGGTTTTACTATCTACCTATCAAGGCTGGCTTAAAATGGAAAAGAAACTGACTCGGCAAAGCGTCGCGCTTTATGCCTACGTATTCCCATCAGAGAATGAGAAATCAGAGTCAACGTAGTTCGGCTAACTACGGGTTACGGGAAGGTGGCTCGCCAATACGTCAGTATTGTGCCTACGTACTCTCAACAGGTATGAGAGATCAGAGCTTACGTAGTTCGGGAAACTACGGATTATGGGAATTCAGATTCATCTGTTTTTCCGAGTAGGGTTAACAAACATTTCCAGCAATTTGGTGTACGCAGCTCGACCCTTGGAGACTTAGGTGTTACCGTTTGCGGTATAACTGGGAGTTAACAACATTCTTTTATTCAGAAAAGCTTTCCTTTGAATTACGAGCCCACGGGGCAAAAAGGTTTGAAGTTTGTTTTATGTCTTTTACGCAAGAACTGTTTTTTATGGATGTTTGCAGCCAATATCGCACTAGAGACTATGACCTGAGAGTGAATGCGTCGCATGTCACCCAAAGGGTGCCATACTAAACATCCAGACTGTTGAAAAGAAACTCTCCAACAATCCTTTCTCAGATAGCTTAAGGCTCGTAACGTACGACATCAGTTAACCTTTATTACTGTATTTTAATTTGTTTTGAGATGAGAAGAGAGAACGAACAGGTTCAACTAAGGGGAGACTATCAAGTCCTAATGTTGTCATGCCAAGGATTCATCCTATGGTTGAAGTTTGAAACAGGGAACTCCTAGAAGTTGTCAAGCATAGGTTTCAACCTAAAGTTCTAATAATCACTTCCTTATCAAAGGAAGTGAGATTCCTAGGGGATCATGTCAATGATACAGAAACAGATAAAGCATCAGCTTAAACAGTAAACAGATATACAGTAAACGACTGTAAAATGCATGCAATGCAAGTGAGGGAGGAAATGTGTGTGGGGCATCAGCCTCCACAAGCTCATCTCAACCTCAAGCCAGATATGAATAACTGTAATCATACAAGGGAAATAACCTGCTATCAAGCAAAATAATGAGCAACCGCAATCATACAGAGGAAATGAAATAAAATACCATCAAGCAAATCACAATCCACATAGGCAAGGGAGCAGGGCTCTACCGAATACCCGCAAGCAAAGCCATACAGTAACAATACAAGCAGAGGGAGCAACTCAACCTCTAGTGCAATCATGCTCCTAGCTCAAGTCAATCTAGATATGAACTTATTCTAATGCATCAAGCAAATCAGACAAGTCGCATCAATACAATTGCACAGAAAGAAAACAGACAGGAAAGCAGATCCACAACTCCCACAACAAAGCCATCCTCTGACAGCAGCTCAATCTTCAGACTTCAACTACCCTTCAAGGCTATCATCTTCAATAGCAAGTGTCAACTTTCTTCTTTAAGCTTCTAACACATCTAACATAAGTATCAACTTATTCCTCTTCTCCAAGCCTTAGATCTTCAGTCAATTCCACCTTCAGGCTTCACTCCTAACTGCAAGTATCAACTTATTTCTTCAGGCTCTTAGTGTATCAACATAAGTATCAACTTATCCTTTATTCAAGCCTCATCTCCTCACTCAATCTTCAATGAGATCCTCTTCACAAGTGTCAACTTGTTTTTTCTTGACCTTCAAGCTTCAGCTCTCTCCTCTTTACAAGTATCAACTTGGTCCTCTTCATCTATAAGCTTCAGCTTCTCAGAATAATATTCAACCACAAAGAAGTATCAACTTCATCCTTCCATCTTATTCAAGCAAGGAACTTCATCCTCTAACAAGGGAGAAAGATTCATCTATCAAGAGAAAATTTTGGATGAGTGGTAGCAGAGTGAAGACCAAAGGTCACCACTAAGCATCCTATCATCAGAGAAAGGGACCCTCAAAGGTTCTACCACCTTGCAAAGAACCACACATCCTACCAAAGGAGGGATGAGGCCTTTACAAAGGGAACTTACATCATAGGGAAGAATGGAATTGATCAACATATTCCATGTTTATGAAGGAAGAGAATTTATCTAGAAGCTCTGCCTACAAAACCCTAATCTTAACACCTAAACAAAACTACACCAAAAGAAGGGAAGATCCTCACATCCAAGCCTCCTCAAGCAATCCATTGCATCTTCAACTTGTCTTCAACATCATCCAAGAACAAGCAAAGCAAAACCCTAATCTAAGGGAACTAAAGAAGTTAATCTAGTTGAATTAGTGCCTCAAAATCATATAAAACTAGCATCTAAACTAAAATCAATCAAAAATAGTAAACTTCATTAGAAATTCCTACAAAAAATCCCAAGGGACCCTAATTCAATCATGAATCTACCCTACAAAAATCAGAGGTTGAATCATCCACCTAGTTCTAGAAATAAAATCTAAACCACAAGGTATCAACCATAAACCCTAAAAATGGAGCTTCTAAAGGTTTCAACCTAAACTACCACCTATATTCATCACAAAAATGTGAGAAAAATCTATGGTGAGCATGCATATCTATGCTAACTACTCACAAAAACTCAAGACCAAAATCATCATCACATGATCAAACCAAATTCAACAAAATCAACCATCAAGCATGATTATTTTAATATCAATTAAAATGTAAAAATTCCCATAAAATCAGAAAATGCATGAAATAATAATATTTTTTCTCTAAATAATACTAGATTCAATCATGAATCCATGGCAAAAAGAATGGGATTAATTGCATCATTTTTCCATTTTTTATGAATTAAACAATATCCATGAATAAAAATTAAAAATAATAGAAAATCCAAATAAAATAAACAAATGCACGGTGCAGATAGTAGAAGGAATCAGTTCACTTTAACAATTGGGCCATCAGGGGGCTGTGAGTATCAGTTATTTCATAAAGCCCAAAATCAGCTGATTAATGAAACGCATCGTTTCATTAAAGTTCAGAACTCTTCACAAATTAGAAGCACGCGTGGCCGTTGGATGAAGTCTTTGGTCCAAGTCAAACCATAATCTGATGGCTATCAAGTCATCTTCCCCAATTCAAACCTCTGAGACTCAGGTCACCTGCGCGCCCAAAGCCACCGCCGGTGACATTCTCTGGTCGTCCTCCTCAACCCTAACTTTCTCCACAGGCCTCCATTGCAAGAGGTCTCTACATGAATCTTACCCTAATTTTCCTCACGAATCCATTCATGCCCTTAATTCCCTCTGAAACCTCAAGATTCGCAAGAACCATATCTCACCCGAAAATGGTAACAACCCTAATTGGTCATTAATTCTCAACTTAATGTTCTGAAAACCTTCCTATATCAATCCCTAATGCATCTAAGATCCTAATTCCTCTTAATTCTAACTAACTCAAGCTGGAGATTGAAAGTTACTAACCTGAAAATTTCGTGTGCACAGAAGTAGTAAACCTTCAAATCAAGCCCTCAAATGCTCCAGACTCCTTCAGTGAATCAATTCCTAACTTCTGTATGCAATAAACTTGATTGAAATGGCTTCAATTCTTGGATTCGAATCTGAGTTGCAGGTGACAAAATCTGAGATCAAGAACACCAATCAGCCACGAATTTGCCTTGATTATGATCTGGAATCATTCACTAGCCTCCATGGAAGAGATTGCAATCAAGAAAATGGATGGAAAGTGAATGGAAATGTGTAACCGAATTCAGTTGCAAGCAATGAGTTTTCAATCTCAATCGCTACTCTCTCCTTCAATCATCACCAACCTTGGCCTTGGATCATCTCTAATCAATATATAGGACATGTAGGTATGATCTAGAAAGCTCTAGATCCTTCTAATGAGAAGTTCAATTTCTCATGTCATGGAGATTTCAATCTCATGCCATGGTATGCACAATTCTGCTAGCAGCTTGAAACCACCCTCATTCCCTTCCAATTTCTCCCCTAATGACATTTTGGATGTGTTTGGATTGAAAGGGACCTTGATTATGCCTTGAATTTAGGTTTGGCAAATGTTACTTAAGATGTAAGTAACTACTTTTCAAAGCAAGTCCACAAATTAAACTTCAATTCAAAATTGTGGCTAAACCAATGTTCTTAAAATGTTTTTTAGAATCAAAATGACATATTACATGCCTTGTTTTGGACATGTAGGTCAAAAATTTCAATTTCCAACTTTGGTTCATTTGAAAATCACCCTTATTTTAGGCCATTTTTGCAACTTTGAGCTACAAGCAATTCCAACCTCTCATGACCTCTTGGTTAGCCTTAAAACATCATTTTGAGCAAGTTTGATGTTGAACATTTTCCCATTTGAAGCTTGGAAATAGGAGTAATGGCCTTATGCTTTAAATGACCTATAATCTCTAAATGACCAAAATACCCTTGACTTGTCAAAGCCATAACTTGAGTTCTACAAATCCTATCAAGGACTTCTAGTACTCTCTAGAAATCTAAGAGGATAAGGAACAACATTCATGTTGACCAAAAGTTCATAGGAATCATCCTTCTAGGGAAAACGTTTCATGCAAGTTGGGTAACTTTCAAGCTCCAAATTCACATACCTTAGATGACCTGTAACTTGTCAAAGTCATAACTTGAGTTCTACAAATCCTATCAAGGACTTCTAGCACTCAAATTAAAGCTAAGATCATGCTCTACAACATTCATGTTGGGGTCAAGATGAGATGACAATCACATCTTAAGCTAAATTGCCTTGAAGATAGGGGTCAAACTAGGGGATTTTACATTGTCAAGCCTTAGAAGCCCTAGCTTGAAACTTCTCAAACTCACCAATCATGATGAGTTAACCTTGGAATCATCCTTATACCATCTCAATGTATCAATCCATGATCACATGGCTCTTGAATTAGGTCTCAGCCTTCTTCAAATCATCAGTTGACTTAGGGTTGACCCAGTTAAACCCTAACTGCACCATTCATGGCTGAGCCTTCTTAATCTTGCATAATGACCTGTCTAGGCCTCAAAGTGATCTTCAACACTCCTCATGAGCTCTCTCAAGACCTCAAGTCCATCTCCATGACCTCAGAATCATCTGATGGCTTCCCACAACTCTCAAGTTGGGAGACCTACACACTTGGCTTCAATCACTCTCTCTGAGGATCTTTTAACTTCTCTGACAAGGATATCAACCCTTAAGCATCTGAATACACTTCTTAGCTAGCTCCATAGTCTTGTATAGCTCTTGATTGGTAATCATACCTCTTGATCTCCTACATACATGCCAATGGAATGCAAATGATAATGCTAATATGAATGAAATGAAACATAAGCTAGGTAAAGAAAAGTTGGGCAAATTTTGGGGTGCAACAGCTGCCCTTATTCAAACGGCTTGGACCTGACTGGGTGAGAAGTGAACGGCTCTCAAACAATCAAGGTAAAAGACGGTTGAATACCAACAATCCCGGAAATTTGCCAACTGCACAAGTACACGGTACTCTGTGGGGATAAATCTTCGGAAACTGAAATATTAGCTGCACGGCAACTAGCTGGGGGATTGGTCACACGGTAACCGGTGAGATGGTCGATCATGCCGTCAGGCATCGGGATTCCTCGGGACTCATCAGGTCAACAATCAAGTTAATCACGCCATCGGGCATTCAAAGAAATTTTTGGGCGTCAGCCGAACTTCATCACTAAGTCGGGAATAGAATTCTCAGTCAATCATGAACCAATTGGGGATATCCACTTCTGCCATCAGGCACTCTGCATCAGCTGGGAGAACTGCTTCGTTAGTACGGTTGGACTTCAATCATCAAGTCTTCAAGGGAAGTTTCAACTTCGCTGTTCAGAAACCTTCTAGGGATGACGCATCTCCGCTGGGGATTCTGGAGAACTATCAAGTAACTCTGCTTCGGGGATCCCGAAATCATTCTGGGTGAATCAACTCTGCTGAGGACTTCAAGAATCATATTGGACAAATAACTCCATCGGGGACTTCAAGAATCATCCTGACCCAATAACTCCACTGGAGATTTCAGGAATCATCCTGAGCAAACACTCTGCCGGGGACTCTAAGCATCAACTTGAGCAACCCTCTCTAGAGACTTCACAAGGGATTTTAAGAATCATCTCAAGCAAACCACTTTGCTGAGGAGTTCAAGAATCATCTTGGGAAAACGACTTTGCTGTGGGAATTCAAGAATCCTCTTGAGCCACATAACTCTTCCGATATTTCAAGAATCATCCTGAGCGGACACCCTGCCGGGGAACACCTGCAAAACAAGAACGGTAACGACCTAGCTCATGTTTCATATGCATATGTTTGACCATGGCGCAATGCTCCACACGGTGGAAATGCTACGCATTTAGGGTAAATGCTATGCAATCATGCAAAACGCTACGACCCCATCAGCAAAATAAATGCTGAAGGGAAAAGCCTCATGTCAAGGAGAAGGAACCACTCTGGTGGAGGAAGGACTCATCCTGCCAAGGAGAAGGAGTCACGCCAATCTCAATTGGACTCCGCCTGGGGAACTGAACTTCAGTTGATTGCTGCAGGGGAATAAAGCTCTACGAGAACCTGGACCCGCTCATCCAGGTATTCAAACCACAAACTGCTGAGGGAAACGATGTCAATTGCAGAAATAAACCGCACGGCCTTCGCGGCTAGAACTTTCTTGGAGATAACGACTCCGATGGGGAAATACAGCATCAACTATTCCACACTCTACTGGGGAAAAACCAATCATGGACCAAACGGCTTCCAAGGACTCGGCTCTCTTGGGGATCTGCAAACTCGGATGGGGAAGAAGGAATCGTCCTGCTTACAGGGGAGAGCACAACTCTGTGGGGAACCTCAATTCTCCTGGAGACTTCAGTCTGTACTATCGAGTGTTGTACACTTCAGTGTATGACTCAGCTGGGGGAAGCGACGATCCTTCAGGATACATCTAACTGGGGAGGGAATCTTCTCTGCTTGGGGAGACATATCAATGCTTTCGATCTCGTGTTCAAACTCCATGGGGAGGTGCTACTGAACTTGCTGGAGAAGAAGGAATCATCCCGCTTGGGGACGCATACGGCGTACTGTCTGGGATATGCTATACCTGCAACAACACAAACAAACAGACAAGATACCCTTCTCAAAGGGACCCATCAAGGTTATCATCTTGTGACAATGTTCAAGTAATTCATTGTTTCAACAATCAGTGGCCTAGGCCAGTAAGTTTATGTATGCGCATTTTATCAAAAACATCGGCGTTCTCGTTCACAAACAAAACAGATAGATGCTAAACAAACAAACAGAATTGCTGACTAGTATACATTTTATTGATAACGAACCCCTGAATGGGTAAAAATGTTTTACAACAGATGCAAGCTCCTGGAATGAGGAAGCTGCGCAAATATAAAACATAAATATACATCAGTATATACGCAAATGTCGGCAATGAGGCGTAGACAAACACCATGAGTTGATCCCTCTATGACCCACTCGGCTTCGATACTTCTCCGACGCTTCAGCTTCGGAAGAGATTGATTCAGATAAACGGCCCTCAGGTCTTCCAAACCGCTAAACAATGAAAGTCCACACGCGGAACGCAGTCATTTGCTTTTTCAAATCCCTAACTTTTGCCTGAATCTCCCTTCCGGGTTTTCGATTCACCGGGATACCCTTTTTTGCCAAAGTCGCCCTTCTGGGTTTTCGAATTTGCGGGTGTAAATTCTTTTCTTTATATCCCTAATTTTTGCCCGAACCTTTTTCCTTTTTTATGGTTCGCCGGGATGCCCCTTTTTGCCTGGATCTTCTTTTTCTTTCCAGCGGGTCATTTTTTAAGCAAAGTATTTTTTAACTGCGTCCGCGTTCACCGGGGATGCAAAATCTTCGCCATCCATCATGGATAACAACAAGGCTCCTCCCGAGAAGACCTTGCTGACGATGTACGGACCTTCGTAATTGGGAGTCCACTTGCCCCGGTGATCGGAGTGTGGAGGAAGAATCTTCTTCAGGACGAGATCACCCGTTTGAAAGCTTCTAGGACGCACCTTCTTATCATAAGCTTTCTTCATTTGGATTTGGTACAGACGACCATACGCAATCGATGCTAATCTCTTCTCGTCCATCAGGCTGAGTTGGTTTAGTCGGTTCTTGATCCATTCTGCCTCATCGAGTTTTACGTCAACCAAAACTCGCAAAGAAGGGATCTCCACTTCTAACGGTAGGACAACTTCCATACCGTACACTAAGGAGAAAGGAGTTGCCCCGGTTAATGTACGTACCGTTGTACGATAACCGTGCAGTGCAAATGGCAACATCTCGTGCCAATCCTTGTAGGTCACAACCATCTTCTGTACAATCTTCTTGATGTTCTTATTGGCCGCTTCAACGACGCCATTCATCTTCGGCCGGTAAGGAGATGAGTTGTGATTTTCAATCTTGAAACTCTGGCACAGCTCCTTCATCATCTTGTTATTAAGATTCGAACCATTATCAGTAATGATCCGCTCGGGAATTCCGTAACGACAGATGATGTCCCTCTTTATGAATCTAGCCACCACCTGCTTGGTCACATTAGCATATGAGGCTGCCTCCACCCACTTGGTGAAGTAGTCGATATCTACTAGAATGAAGCGATGACCATTAGACGCAGTGGGCTCGATCTTGCCTATCATGTAAATGCCCCACATGGAGAACGGCCACGGGGAGGACATGACATTCAACGGGCACGGCGGCACAAGAATTTTATCAGCATAAACCTGGCATTTATGACATCTCCTCGCGAATTTAAAGCAATCCGATTCCATTGTCAGCCAGTAGTATCCTGCTCTCAGGATCTTTCTCGTCATAGCATGCCCACCGGCGTGCGTACCAAATGTGCCTTCATGGACTTCTTCCATGAGCATACTCGCTTCTTTCTCATCTACACATCTGAGCAGCACGAGATCGTGGTATCTTTTATACAAAACTCCATCAGGATTGAGATAAAAATTTCCAGACAGCCTCCTCAGAGTCTGTTGCACCCTAAAATTTGACCAACATTTCTTTACCTAGCTTGTGTTTCACTTCATTCACATTAGCATTATCATTTGCATTTCATTGACCTGTATGCAGGAGATCAAGAGGTATCATTACCAATCAAGAGCTACACAAGAGTTTGAAGCTTGCTAAGAAAGCTATTCAAGTGTTCAAGGGTTGATATCTTTGTTAGAGAAGTTAGAAGATCCTCAGAGAGAATGGTCGAAACCAAGGTTGTGTGCCTCCTAACTTGAGAGTTGTGGGGAGCTCCTCAGATGATTCTGAAGCTATGAAGAAATACTTGAAGCCTTGAGATAGCTTATGAGATGTCTTGAAAGCCATCATGAAGCCCAGACAGGTCATTGGGCAAGAGTAAGAAGCCTCAGCCATGAGTGGTGTAATTAGGGTTTGACTGGATCAACCCTAGGTCAATTGATGATTTGAACAAGGTTGAGACCTAATTCAAGGGCCATGTGATAATGGATTGATGCATTGAGATGCTATAAGGATGATTCCAAGGTCAACTCATCATGATTGAAGAGTTTGAGAAGTTTCAAGCTAGGGTTTCTAAGGCTTGACAGTGTAAAATCCCCTAGTTTGACCCCTATCTTCAAGGCAGTTTAGCTCAAGATGTGATTGTCATATCATCTTACCCCTAACATGAATGTTGTAGAGCTTGTTCTTAGATTTAATTTGAGTACTAGAAGTCCTTGATAGGATTTGTAGAGCTCAAGTTATGACTTTGACAAGTTACAAGTCATCTGAGGTATGTGAATCTGGGGCCTTGAAAGTCACCCAACTTGCATCAAACGTTTGCCCAAGAAGGATGATTCCTATGAACTTTTGGTCAACATGAATGTTGTTCCTTATCTTCTTAGATTTCTATAGAGTACTAGAAGTCCTTGATAGGATTTGTAGAACTCAAGTTATGGCTTTGACAAGTCAAGGGCATTTTGGTCATTTGGAGATTACAGGTCATTTCAAGCATAAGGCCATAACTCCTATTTCCAAGCTTCAAATGGAAAATTCTTCAACATCAAAATTGTTCAAAATGATGTTTTAAGGCTAGTAAGTAGGTCATGAGATGTTGGAAATGCTTGTAGCTCAAAGTTTTAAAAATGACCTAAAATAAGGGCATAAGTTAAATAAACCAAAGTTGGAAATTGATATTTTCAACCTACACATCCAAACCATGGCATATAATATATCATTTTGACTCTAGAAAACATTTTAAAAACATTGGTTTAGCCACATTTTTGATTTGAGGTCTAAATTGTGGACTTGCTTTGAAAAGCACTTACTTGCATATTAAGCAACATTTGCAAAACTCAAAATTAAGGCATGAGCAAGGAACTTGGCAAGCTAAAACCTTCCAAAATGTCACTAGGGGAGAAATTGAAAGAGATTGAGATGAATTTCAAGCTGCAAACAGAACTGAGCATGTCATGATACATGATTGAAAATCTCATGACATGAGGAGTGGAAAATCTCATTGGAAGGATCTAGAGGGTTCTAGATCATCCAAACTTCATCTATATAAGGAGTAGAGTGGATCCATTGCAGAGGTTGGTGATCATTGAAGGATTGAGCTTAGTTTGAGAGTGAAATTTCATAGCTTGCAAGTGCAATCGGTTTCATCAAATTCTCCATCCTCCATTCATTTTCTTGATTGATACTTCTTCCATGAATGTCAAGGAGTGATTTCAGATCATTTTCAAGAAGAATTGGTGGCTAGATCGTGTATGAGCAAGTGATTTTCAGCACCTGCAAATCACCATCGGGTTTCAAGATTGAAGCACTTTCAATTGGTTCTTTTGCATACAGAAGCAAGAAGAAGGTTTCTTGATCGTGTCCAGAAGAGTAGAGAGCTTGATTTGGAGGATTTGTGCACCTGTTCAACCAAGATTCTCAGGTTGGTAACTCTCTTCCCCTAGCATGATTTAGGTAGAATTAGGTTGAATTAAGGTGCTAGATTGATTGTAGAATGGCCTAGGATGGATTCCATATAGTTAATGGATCAATTAGAGACAAATTAAGAGAATTGCCATTTTCGGTTGAGATTGGGAGATGATGATTCTTGAGGTTTCAGAAGAAACTATGGGTATGGTTGAATTCGTGGCAAGATTTGGAATGAGTTTCATGTTTTGACCTCTTGGATTGGAGGCCTCTAGGGAGAATTAGGGTTGAGGGAGATGATCGGAGCTCCACCGACGGTGGCCGGAGCTGGGCGCGAGGTTCAGGCGTTTGAAATGGAGAAGATGAAGTTATCACCATCAGATCTTGTTTTGACCTTTGACTGGGAGCTGATCCAAGGGCCACGTTTTAAAGTTGCATTGTGAAGGATTTCTGATGACGAAACGATGCGTTTCATTTATTCAGTGTTTTGGGCTTAGTGAATTAAGCGCTATTCGCACCCCCCTGATGGCCCAACCCAAACTTTGAACTGAATCTGATTGCTAGTTGCACCGTGTTCTTGTTTATTTTAATTGGATTTTCATTTAATTTTCATTTTATTCATGGTTCTTGAAAAAATCGTAATTAATTGAAAATTTATCCAATTAAACCCATTCTTTTTGCATATTACTCATGATTGAGTCTATTATTTTTTAGAGAAAAAATATTTGCATTTTGTGTAATTTATGATTTAATTGGAATTTTTCATTTTAATTGATATTAAAATGATTATGTTTGATGCATATTTTTGTGGAATTTTGTTTGATCTCATGGTGATGATTCTTGGCCTAATTTTTTTGTGTGTGATTAGCTTAGACATGTATGATCCCATAGAATTTTTCTCACATTTTTGTGATGAAAATAAGTGTGCTTTCTAGATTGATATTTAGATGCTTCCTTTTAGGGTTTAGGTTTGATACTTTAGAATGTAGAATTTAGTTCTAGGTCCAATTTGATGGTTTGATCTTTAAAACTAATGTGGTAGAGTCATGATTGACATAGGTTCCCATAGATATTTTTGTAGGATTTTACAATTGATTTTAGTATTTTAGTTAGGACTAACTTTAGTACTAGGTTTTAGGTGATCCTAACTTACTAATTCAATTAGTTTAACTTCTCTAGTTCCCTTAGATTAGGGTTTGTGCTTTGTTTGCCTTTGTGAGATTGAAGACAAGTTGAAGACAAGGTGAGGATGCTTGAAGTTGCTTGAGGTTGCTTGGAGCTTTGGATTTGTTGGTGCCTGAAGGTATCTGATGAAGATTAGGAGATAGGACATAGGGAGAGCCTTGTAGTTAGAATGATTTCTTTCACAAACATGGAAAGCATCTTGTGCTTCCATTCCTCCCAATGACTAAAAGTCCTTCTCAGATATTCACATCCCTCCTTTGGAAGGATGAGTGGCTTTATCTAGGAAGTAGAACTTTGAGGGAACCAGTCTCTCATAATGATGAACCCTTATAGGCTTCCTTTGGTTGTCAGTAAGCTGTTTATCATTTCCACTCATCATGGTCAATCATTTGTCTTCTGGTTTGAGTATCTTGAGAGATGTTGGGCTTGAGTTTGAAGATGAAGACTTCATTGAAGAGGGTGGAAGAGGATGATTCCTTGAGCATTGCCATTGCAGCTGAAGCCTGAAGAGCAAGAAGAGCAGGTTGATACTTGAAGATCCAATAGAGATTGAGTGAAGAATGAGGAGTTCCTTGCTTGAAGAAGATTGAAGGATGAAGTTGACACTCCCACATGATTGAGGATTACTCTGAGAAGCTGAAGCTTGTAGATGAAGAGAGAAGACCAAGTTGATACTGGCAAAGCAAAGAGAGCTGAAGCTTGAAGACTAAGTTGATACTTATGAAGAGGATTCAATTGAGGTTGAGTGTGGAGCTGAGGCTTGAGGAACAGAGGATGAGATGACACTTACACTGATGCATTGAGAGCCTGCAGGAAGCAAATTGATACTTGTGGTTAAGAGGGAAGCCTGAAGGTGGAATTGACTGAGGAGTTGAAGCTTGAAGAAGAAAGGACAAGTTGATACTTGTGTTTGATGGATTGAATCCCTGGAAACAAATTGACATTTGTCATGAAAGATGATATCCTTGAAGGGTGATAGAAGTCTGAAGACTGGATTGCTGTTAGAAGAGCTGAAGCTGGGAATTGGAAGTAGGAAGCTGTTGATCTGTTTCTTTCTTGTCTGTTTTCTTTTCTGTATTGATGTGCCTTGTTTGACTTGCTTGATGCATTAGAATAAGTTCATGATTAGACTGACTGTAAGCTAGGAGCATGATTGCACTAGAGGTTGAGTTGCTCCCTCTGCTTGTATTTTTACTGTATGGCTTTGCTTGCGGGTATTCGGTAGAGCCCAGCTCCCTTGCCCATATGGTTTGTGTTTGCTTGATAGCATATTCTATTTTTATCTGTATGATTGCAGTTTACTGTATTTTGCTTGATAGCATGTTGTTACTTTTCTGTATGATTATTGTTATTCATTCTGGCTTGAGGTTGAGATGAGCTTGTGGAGGCTGCTGCCCCACACACATTTCCTCCCTCACTTCCATTGCATGCATTTTACCATTTACTATTTACTGTTTAAGCTGATGCCTTATCTGTTCCTGTTTATCCTTGACATGATCCCTTAGGACTCTCATTTCCTTTGATAAGGAAGTGATGATTAGAACTTTAGGTTGAAACCTAGGCATGATAACTTCTAGGAGTTCCCTGTTTCAAACCTCAACCATAGGATGAATCCTTGGCATGACAGCTGTTAGGACTTGATAGTCTCCCCCTAGTTGAGCCTGTTCTCTTCTCATCCCAAAACAACTTAAGATACGGTAATCATGAATGATTTCTTTCGTACGTCACGAGCCTTAAGCTATCTGAGAAAGGATTGTTGGAGAGCTTCTTTTCAACAGTCTGGATGTTTAGTATGGTACCCTTTGGGTGACATGCGACACATTCACTCTCAGGTCATAGTCTTTAGTGCGATTGAAATTACAAACACAATAAAAAACACTTCTTTCGTAAAAGATAGAAAACAAACTTCAAACCCTTTTGCCCCGTAGGCCCATAATTCAAAGGAAGCTTTTCTGAAGAAAAGAGTGTCGTTAAGCTTCAGCGCCAACGCAAACAGGCTTTGTCCCTAACTGCTGGAACTACTGTTTAACCCTACTCGATAAAACAGATGAATCTGAATTCCCGTAATCCGTAGTTTCCCGAACTACGTAAGCTCTGATCTCTCATGCCTGTTGAGAGTACGTAGGCACAATGTTGATGTATTGGCGAGCCACCTCCCCCATCACCCGTAGTAGGTCGAACTACGTTGACTCTGATTTCTCATTCTCTGATGAGAATACGTAGGCATAAAGTGCGACGCTTTGTGTAACACCCCACTTCCCAAAATCAATTAAATTAATAAACATTATAAATAAACAAAATCAGAGTTCCAATTCTCCCAAGTGGGATATCACATAAAAACAACGTTTCCTTATAAAAAGGTTTATCTCCAACTTCAGCGGAATATTAAATAATAAAATTCAATAAAAGTTTGATACGTTCACAGGGAAATAAAATATCAGTTCAACATAAAACAAATAAAAACGCCCAAGTCCCGTGCTACGTATCAGAGCATCCTAGACTCGACAATCACACCAATATCCAAGCTAGCTAAGCACCTGGATTATCTGTACTTCCGAAGAAACACAGACCACAACAACAACAAAGGGGTGAGAAATCATGATCAAAAATATAATGGTAATGTAATACATGTAATAAGGCAGTAAAACACACCAACACGTCAATTATTCACCCCAACAACACCATATAACGAACCTACTGTTCAAATTACAATATAACATATTATAATGCAAAATGCAACTCAACACCATGCATGCGGTACCGACTCGTTGGTTCATTCAATCGAACCTGGATAGATCACTTACGCTCCTCCTGAGACATGATCTATCCCCCACCATTCTCCACAAAGGAGTACGGATGAATCACTTACGCTCCTCCTGAGACATGATTCATCCCACCAAAACACCATGATATGCACACACCAATGCATAACTAATATATTTAGGTACTCAACGTGCACACAATCCTCCTGATCATATCATCATACATCAATGCATATATGTACAGATATAACATACACCAACACCATATAAATCAACCAGATAGTAAACAAGTTCATACTTTAACACCCAGATATAAACATATCCCACCACTCGGGGGTACGCGATCCTACTGATCTCTACATACATATACATCAACTAATTGTCCACCAGTCATTATTACGGGAAACGTGCACTATCACCAAGTACATAAGTTAGTTCCCACACTCATCATTCTTACAGTGCATCAAGGCCAAACTGTACCTATCATTTCAACTCAGACCCTCAGTCTATTCTAGTACCAATCTTGCACATTACCGTAACCAATAGGCTTCTAATTCCTATTCCCAAAATCATCACCTACACACTTTATCGATACCTCAAAAGCCATACAGAATTTTCCCTAAAAACTGTAAAACACCCTATATGCCCTATATGCCAAATCATCCCAAAACACCAATTCATTAACGATTACTATATAATTAACAACAATCATCATCAATCATAACATAACAATATATATTATCATATATCGATCAATTTCCTACGGGGTTAAGGAATCCCCAACTACCCTATACATGTATAAACCATTCCCAATCAAGTTTCTCCCCCCTTACCTTGTTAATCGGTTGATCGATGAAAGAATCCTTCAAGGTTTGGCCAATTATGATTTTCCCCTGTTCCTTCGTTCTTCGCTCCCTTTTCCGTTCCCTTTTCCGTTCTCTCCTTTCTATCGTTCTTTTTCCACTTTCTCTAACTTCTCACAATGTATCGTAAAACTCTAATCCCTCACGTTTCTATTTTCATTCTCTAATCCCAATAATAATAATAATAATAATAATAATAATAATAATAATAATAATAATAATAATAGTAATAATAATCCTATTATTATCTCACCAAAATAATAATAATGTTAATAACTTAATAAAATAATAATAATAATAATAGTAATAATAATCCTATTATTATCTCACCAAAATAATAATAATGTTAATAACTTAATAAAATAATAATAATAATAATAATAATAATAATAGTAATAATAATCCTATTATTATCTCACCAAATAATAATAATGTTAATAACTTAATAAAATAATAATAATAATAATAGTAATAATAATCCTATTATTATCTCACCAAAATAATAATAATGTTAATAACTTAATAAAATAATAATAATAATAATAGTAATAATAATCCTATTAATATCTCACCAAAATAATAATAATGTTAATAACTTAATAAAATAATAATAATAATAGTAATAATAATCCTATTATTATCTCACCAAAATAATAATAATGTTAATAACTTAACAAAATAATAATAATAATAATAATAATAATAATAATAATAATAATAATAATAATAATAATCCTATTATTATCTCACCAAAATAATAATAATGTTAATAACTTAATAAAATAATAATAATAATAGTAGTAATAATATTCCCCCCAATATCAATATTATACACTATATTATTATATTCACCAAAACACCACCAATAATCCTCCCACATTAGGGACACCCACCAAACATCACCAAATACACCCCCACCAAAGGGCACACCAACACATAATATTTAAAATAATAATAAAATGACTAAATAATTAAAATGGGTGTTACAACTCTCCCCCACTTTAATTATTTTCGTCCTCGAAAATTACCGGATGGAAATAGCTCCGGATACGCTTCTCGCATCCTGCTTTCCAACTCCCAGGTCACACTGCCTCCTGCAGCACCTCCCCAAGCTACCTTCACCAAAGGTATCTCTTTCCCTCGGAGCTGTTTCATCTTACGGTCCTCGATCCTCAACGGCATCGTCTCAACAGTAAGATTTTCCCGAATCTGAACATCATCTCTCTGAATCACATGAGATGGATCAGAAACATACTTTCGCAATTGCGACACATGAAACACATCATGTAGATTCGACAACTCAGGCGGCAACGCCACCCTATAGGCCACAGCACCAACTCTTTGCAAAATTTCATAAGGTCCAATAAACTTAGGATCCAGCTTCTTGGACTTCAATGCACGACCCACCCCGGTCATCGGATTAACTCTTAGGAATACGTGATCACCTACACAAAATTCCAACTCTTTCCTCCGATTATCATGATAACTTTTCTGCCTACTCTGAGACACTTTCATTTTCTCACGAATCATCTGAATTGTCTCTGTAGTCTGCTGTATAATTTCTGGTCCAAGCACCACATTCTCACCAGTTTCATACCAACACAGAGGAGTCCTACACCTCCTCCCATACAAAGCTTCAAACGGTGCCATTCTAATACTCGAATGAGAACTGTTATTGTACGTGAACTCAATCAATGGTAAATGAGTATCCCACGCACCACCCTCTTCTAACAAACAAGCTCTCAACAAATCTTCAAGCGACTGAATAGTCCTCTCCGACTAACCATCAGTTTGCGGATGATAAGCTGAACTCAATTTCAACTTAGTTCCCAGAGCTTCCTGCAAGCTCTTCCAAAATTCCGAAGTAAACCGTGGATCTCTATCCGACACAATACTGGACGGAACACCATGTAACTTCACAATTACCCGAATGTAAATCTCCGCCAGCTTCGTCAACGGAAAACTAATATTGATCGGCACGAAGTGTGCAGACTTCGTCAATCGATCCACAATCACCCATATAGCATCAAAACCTCTCGCCATATTCGGCAAACCTGTCACAAAATCCATAGTAATGCAATCCCATTTCCAAACCGGAATCTCTAATGGTTGCATAAATCCAGAAGGTCTCTGGTGTTCCACCTTCGACTTTTGACATGTCAAACTGGCATACACAAATTGAGCTATGTCTCTTTTCATACCAGACCACCAAAATAATTTCTTCAAATCATGATACATTTTCGTAGCTCCCGGATGAATACTCAGGCTACTACGATGTCCTTCGCTCAAGATTGACTTTTTCAATTCTTCATCATCTGGTACACAAATCCTGCCTCTAAATCTCAACACACCTGTACTATCCAATTTAAAGTTACTATCGGAGTCACTCCCTGCTCCAGGCATCAAATCTACCAATTTTACATCCAACTTCTGATTCTCTCTAATCATATCCAAGAAGTCATTATTTACCTGCAACATACCCAACATTACACTATCTGCAGTAGTCTCACAAACCATGCTCAAATCTCTAAACTGTCCAATTAACTCAATTTCTTTCACCATCAGAGCTGCCATATGAATTGCTTTTCTACTCAAAGCATCTGCCACTACATTGGCCTTTCCTGGATGATAACTCAAACTGAAGTCATAATCCTTCAAAAATTCCAACCATCTTCTCTGCCTCATATTCAGCTCTTTCTGATCGAACAGGTATCTCAGACTCTTATGATCACTAAACACTTCAAATCTTGAACCATATAAATAGTGTCTCCAAATTTTCAACACAAAAACAACCGCAGCTAATTCGAGATCATGAGTCGAATAATTTCGCTCATGCACTCTCAATTGCCGCGATGCATATGCTACTACTTTACCATTCTGCATCAGAACCCCGCCTAATCCCATCTTAGACGCATCACAGTACACCACAAACGGTTCACTCGGAGTCGGTAACACTAACACCAGTGTCGTAGTCAATCTCTTTTTCAACTCTTCAAAACTTTCTTCACAAGCAGCATCCCATACAAAAACTTGGTTCTTTCTCGTCAACTGAGTTAATGGCAACGCCAAATTAGAGAACCCTTCAATAAACCTGCGGTAATAACCGGCTAACCCCAAAAAGCTTCTAATCTCTGTCGCTGTCTTCGGCGGTTCCCACTGCAATACTGCACTTACTTTTGACGGATCCACCGCTATTCCATCTTCAGATATTACATGCCCCAAGAAACTTACTTTCTTCAACCAAAAGTCACACTTTGACAGTTTAGCAAATAATTTATTTTCCTTCAACACTTGCAAGGCAATTCTCAGATGTCCCGCATGCTCTTCATCAGATTTAGAATAAATTAATATATCATCAATAAACACTACAATGAACTGATCCAAGTAAGAATGGAAAATTCTGTTCATATACTCCATAAATACTCCCGGTGCATTAGTCACTCCAAATAGCATTACAGCATATTCGTAATGTCCATATCGAGTCCTAAAGGCAGTCTTCTGAACATCACCTTCCTTTACTCTTATCTGATGATAACCCGATCTCAAATTGATCTTACTGAACACACGAGCTCCCACCAGCTGATCCAATAAGTCATCAATCCTAGGTAGAGGATACTTATTCTTAATAGTCACTTTATTCAATTGACGGTAATCGATGCACAGACGCATACTACCATCCTTCTTCTTCACCAACAACACCGGAGCTCCCCACGGTGATACACTTGGTCTAATAAACTTTCTTTCCAACAATTCTCCAATCTGAGACTTCAACTCATCCAATTCCACTGCAGACATCCTGTACGGCGCCATAGAAATAGGTCTCGTACCAGGAACAAGATCAATACCAAATTCTACTTCTCGCGTCGGAGGCAATTCTGTAATGTCGTCAGGAAACACTTCTGGAAATTCATTCACCACTGCTATTTCCTCCATTGGCACTCTGTTATCCATCGATAAAGTTGCAAACAAAGCAAACACTCTAGTTTCATCTTCCAATAAGGCCCTCAATTCTTTATTAGACAAAGAACTTGCCACAACTTCCTCTTCAGGGGTCGGGAACAACAATTCCTTCCGAAAACAATCGATGTAGACTCGGTTGAACTCTAACCAGTTCATACCCAGAATAACATCCAACTTACCAAGTGGTAGACAAATCAGATCCACTCCAAATTCTCTACCAAAAATAGTCAGCGGACACTTCAGGCATACCAAAGAAGTAGTCACTGAACCTATAGAGGGTGTCTCAATAGTCATCTGTACCTCCAGAGTGGACGGCACTAAACCTATCCTCTCCACACAATCTACAGAAATAAACGAGTGCGTTGCACCCGTATCAATAATAGCAATCAAAGGAATATTATTGATAATACAAGTACCTTTGATAACACGCTCATCACTGGCAGCTTGAGTCCCTGCCAAGGCAAACACTTTTCCACCAGCCGGAGATGTTTGAGGCTTCTTCGGCTTCTCACAATGTGTACTGATATGACCCTTCTCACCACAGTTATAACAGGTCGGCATAGTTGCTCTGCAATCAACTATCACATGACCTGGTTTCCCACACTTAAAACATTTCTTGGCCTCATTAGGACAATCATTAGCACGGTGCCCCATACCACCGCACCAAAAACATTTCCCTTCAGCAGATGCTCTCCCATCTCTAGGCTTCTTATCAACAACAGCTTTACGTTTTCCCTTATCAGCAGCAACACTATAAGGAGTACCACTAAACCTCTGCTTACCCTTGCGGTCATTAACAGCTTTGTAGTGCGCAATCCTTGCTCGGTTATCATTATCATAGATTTTGCTCCTGCTTACTAGCTCAAGATAGCTCCTGATCCTCTGACAAGCAATTCCCAACTTAATCTCTGGACGCAGTCCATTCTCAAACTTTAAGCACTTAGAGGTCATTGCCCCTTCCACATTATAGTGGGGACAATACTGCACCAGCTCCTCAAACTTGGCAGCATATTCTGCTACAGTCATGCTACCTTGCTTCAGCTCTAAGAATTCAATTTCCTTAGCGCTTCGGATATCTTCCGGGAAATACTTCTCCAGAAAACCTTTCCGAACCACCTCCCAAGTAATGGTAGTTCCAGCAGCTTCCAACCTTTGGCGACTATTGTCCCACCAGGCTTCAGCTTCACCCTCCAACATGTGAGTACCAAACCTCACCTTTTGCTCATCGCTACATTCCATAGTTCTGAAGATCTTGTCAATTGCCTTCAGCCACTTCTGAGCAGCTTCGGGGTCCAGAATTCCCCCTTCGAACGTTGGCGGCTTGTTGCTCCGAAACTGCGCCAAACTCCTGAATTGGGCATCTGCAGTTTGATTATGATTAGCAACAGCCTGTGCCATTGCTTGCATAGCAGCAACCAATGCAGCATCGTTCCTTCCTGCCATACTGCTCCAAACAACAACACCAGGTTTAAAAGATATTCAACTACATCATAAAGGACAGACTCAACTCGACTCAACAACACTGGCCGGACGGACCGACCTGCTCTGATACCAATTGTAACACCCCACTTCCCAAAATCAATTAAATTAATAAACATTATAAATAAACAAAATCAGAGTTCCAATTCTCCCAAGTGGGATATCACATAAAAACAACGTTTCCTTATAAAAAGGTTTATCTCCAACTTCAGCGGAATATTAAATAATAAAATTCAATAAAAGTTTGATACGTTCACAGGGAAATAAAATATCAGTTCAACATAAAACAAATAAAAACGCCCAAGTCCCGTGCTACGTATCAGAGCATCCTAGACTCGACAATCACACCAATATCCAAGCTAGCTAAACACCTGGATTATCTGTACTTCCGAAGAAACACAGACCACAACAACAACAAAGGAGTGAGAAATCATGATCAAAAATATAATGGTAATGTAATACATGTAATAAGGCAGTAAAACACACCAACACATCAATTATTCACCCCAACAACACCATATAACGAACCTACTGTTCAAATTACAATATAACATATTATAATGCAAAATGCAACTCAACACCATGCATGCGGTACCGACTCGTTGGTTCATTCAATCGAACCTGGATAGATCACTTACGCTCCTCCTGAGACATGATCTATCCCCCACCATTCTCCACAAAGGAGTACGGATGAATCACTTACGCTCCTCCTGAGACATGATTCATCCCACCAAAACACCATGATATGCACACACCAATGCATAACTAATATATTTAGGTACTCAACGTGCACACGATCCTCCTGATCATATCATCATACATCAATGCATATATGTACAGATATAACATACACCAACACCATATAAATCAACCAGATAGTAAACAAGTTCATACTTTAACACCCAGATATAAACATATCCCACCACTCGGGGGTACGCGATCCTACTGATCTCTACATACATATACATCAACTAATTGTCCACCAGTCATTATTACGGGAAACGTGCACTATCACCAAGTACATAAGTTAGTTCCCACACTCATCATTCTTACAGTGCATCAAGGCCAAACTGTACCTATCATCTCAACTCAGATCCTCAGTCTATTCTAGTACCAATCTTGCATATTACCGTAACCAATAGGCTTCTAATTCCTATTCCCAAAATCATCACCTACACACTTTATCAATACCTCAAAAGCCGTACAGAATTTTCCCTAAAAACTGTAAAACACCCTATATGCCCTATATGCCAAATCATCCCAAAACACCAATTCATTAACGATTACTATATAATTAACAACAATCATCATCAATCATAACATAACAATATATATTATCATATATCGATCAATTTCCTACGGGGTTAAGGAATCCCCAACTACCCTATACATGTATAAACCATTCCCAATCAAGTTTCTCCCCCTTACCTTGTTAATCGGTTGATCGATGAAAGAATCCTCCAAGGTTTGACCAATTCTGATTTTCCCCTGTTCCTTCGTTCTTCGCTCCCTTTTCCGTTCCCTTTTCCGTTCTCTCCTTTCTATCGTTCTTTTTCCACTTTCTCTAACTTCTCACAATGTATCGTAAAACTCTAATCCCTCACGTTTCTATTTTCATTCTCTAATCCCAATAATAATAATAACTTAATAATAATAATAATAAAATAAATAATAATAATAATAATAATAGTAATAATAATCCTATTATTATCTCACCAAAATAATAATAATGTTAATAACTTAATAAAATAATAATAATAATAATAATAATAGTAATAATAATCCTATTATTATCTCACCAAAATAATAATAATGTTAATAACTTAATAAAATAATAATAATAATAATAGTAATAATAATCCTATTATTATCTCACCAAAATAATAATAATGTTAATAACTTAATAAAATAATAATAATAATAATAATAATAATAATAGTAATAATAATCCTATTATTATCTCACCAAATAATAATAATGTTAATAACTTAATAAAATAATAATAATAATAATAGTAATAATAATCCTATTATTATCTCACCAAAATAATAATAATGTTAATAACTTAATAAAATAATAATAATAATAATAGTAATAATAATCCTATTATTATCTCACCAAAATAATAATAATGTTAATAACTTAATAAAATAATAATAATAATAATAATAGTAATAATAATCCTATTATTATCTCACCAAAATAATAATAATGTTAATAACTTAATAAAATAATAATAATAATAATAATAGTAATAATATTCCCCCCAATATCAATATTATACACTATATTATTATATTCACCAAAACACCACCAATAATCCTCCCACATTAGGGACACCCACCAAACATCACCAAATACACCCCCACCAAAGGGCACACCAACACATAATATTTAAAATAATAATAAAATGACTAAATAATTAAAATGGGTGTTACACTTTGCCGAGTCATTTTCTTTTCTTTTCAGACCAGCCTTGATAGGTAGATAGATAAACCAACCCGTCCAGTAAACACAACAAGCGTGGATCCCATCGAGTACGATGGACGTGAGGAGTGATAATACCTTCCCCTTGCGTAACCGACTCCCGAACCCAGACAACGGTTGCGACGAACTTGTCTTACCCTTTTCGTCAGGTTTTTCCGATCGTTTCCTTTCCCGTTTCGAGGGATAAATAACGAAAGGTGGCGACTCTTCTGTTTTGCCGGCACCTTATTTTCGCGGAAGCGACAAAGTCTTCTTATCCTGGGTTGACGCTCCCGCAGGATACTCCTTAGTCATAAGGAAAGTCTGGATGTCATGGAACCATGGCTTGCCGTCGGAGGCTTCCTCGATTGCAAAGACGAATGCAGGTCTATCAAGATGAGAAAGGACAATCCTTGGAGCTTCATTCCAAAAATTGACTTTATACATTGAAGCCAACGTGGCTAAGGCATCAGCCGTCTGGTTTTCGGCCCTGGGCACATGATGGAGTTCCACTCGATCAAAGAACGGAAGCAGCCTTCTGGCATAATTCATGTACGACACCAAATTCGATTGACGAGTCTCCCACTCTCCTTTAATCTGGTTAATCACAAGTGCCGAGTCACCATATACATCTAGGTTCTTGATTCTCAAATCAATTGCTTCTTCTAGACCCATGATGCATGCTTCGTACTCCGCTTCGTTATTGGTGACCAGAAACGTCAGTCTCGTGGTAAACGGGATGTGGGATCCGTGGGGAGTCGTGATGATTGCCCCAATGCCACTTCCGTAAGAGTTAACCGCCCCGTCAAATATCAATTTCCATTGGGATTTCCTATCTGGACCCTCGTCGGGCAACGGTTCATCGCAATCTTTCGCTTTGAGAAACATGATATCCTCATCAGGGAATTCAAATCTCATCGGCTGCTAATCCTCGATCGGCTGTTCGGCTAGGTATTCAGACAATACGCTTCCCTTGATGGCCTTTTGGGAAACATACTGAATGTCATATTTCGTCAACACCATTTTCCATCTGGCAATCCTGCCCGAAAGCGCTTGCTTCTCGAAGACGTACTTGATCGGATCCATCTTCAAAATTAGCATGGTCGTGTGATTGAGCATGTACTGTCGTAAACATTTGGCAGCCCAGGCTAGTGCACAACACGTTTTCTCCAGCATCGAGTAACGAGATTCACAATCTGTGAACTTTTTACTCAAATAATAGATGACAGGCTCCTTTCCGCCCGTCTCGTCGTGCTGACCGAGAACACACCCTATACTATTCTCAAGAACTGTCAAGTACATGATTAAGGGTCTTCCGGCCACTGGGGGTATCAAGATTGGAGGTTCCTGCAGATACTGTTTTATCTTATCAAATGCCTTCTGGCAATCCTCGTTCCAGATAATCGCCTGATCTTTCTTCATCAGTTTGAACATCGGTTCACACGTGGCCGTGAGCTGAGAGATAAACCTTGCAATGTAGTTTATTCTTCCCAAGAAGCCAGGAACTTCTTTTTCGGTTATTGGCGCTGGCATTTCTTGTATTGCTTTTATTTTCGCAGGATCAACCTCGATGCCTCTTTCGCTCACGATAAACCCCAGTAACTTTCAGGACCTTACTCCGAAAGTACACTTGTTAGGGTTCAGTCTCAACCTGAACTTCCTAAGCCTCTCAAAAAGCTTCAGCAAATTGACCAGATGTCCTTCCTCCGTTTGGGACTTCGCAATCATGTCATCAACATAGACTTCAATCTCATGATGAATCATATCATGAAACAAAGTAACCATTGCTCGTTGGTAAGTGGCCCCTGCGTTCTTCAGACCGAAAGGCATTACCTTGTAGCAAAATGTTCCCCAAGGTGTGATAAACGTAGTTTTCTCCATGTCCTCCGGCGCCATCTTGATCTGATTGTAACCGGAGAAGCCATCCATGAACGAAAATACGGAGAACTGAGCTGTATTGTCGACCAACACATCAATATGAGGCAGCGGGAAATCATCTTTAGAGCTCGCCCCATTCAAATCCCGATAGTCGACGCACATTCGCACCTTACCGTCTTTCTTCGGTACAGGCACTATGTTGGCGACCCACGGAAGGTAAGTAGTGACCGCTAAGAAGCCAGCATCAAGTTGCTTCTGCACTTCTTCTTTGATCTTAACGGCCATATCTGGTCGTGTCCTCCTAAGCTTCTGCTTAACGGGAGGACAATCTTCTCGCAGCGGCAAGTGATGGACCACGATGTCAGTGTCAAGTCCAGGCATATCTTCGTATGACCAGGCAAAGATGTCACTATACTCTCTTAGCATCTCGACCAATCTCTGCTTGACATCACTCTGCAATGCAGCCCCTATCCTGACGTTCCTGACAAGCTCTTCAGAACCCAGATTCACGATCTCAATTTCTTCTTCGTGAGGCAGAATCACTTTCTCTTCTTGTTTCAACAAGCGGGCCAACTCCTCGGGAAGGTCTTCGTCTTCATCAATCTCTTCTTCAGCTTGATAGATCGGGAAATCGAAGTCGAAGTGAGTTGTAGAAGGTCCAAAGTCGGTGTCATCTGCTATGTGGATCCTGCAATAACAAAGGTTAAGCTTAAAACAAGGATATGCAGGTTAGCACAAACCCCATTGCCATTTTGTTGTTTGTCAAAACAAATATAAAACAGGAATAACAGAGATCACAATATTTGAATACGAAGAAAAACGCCTTTTGATTTATTGGTAAAATGCATGTACATAATCAAACAAGGCCCTGACAATAAAACCACTATGCCCTGGGTAGGACATAGGGTTGTACAATGATTGGAAAAAGTAAATCATTACTCTTTGCTTGTCATTTGGATGATATCCCTGACGAACCAGTTGTTGAGGCTCTCGCCTGGCTTGCTTGGCTGGATCCAAGAGTCCAGATCGCAGTCACTGTCCTCGCCGTCTTCAAACACTGTGTTGACGCTTTCAAATATCACCCCGCCACTGGTAAACTGGATCGGCCATTTACCTCACGACGCACTACTAGAAGAGGAGGCTTCAGCCGCAGGAGCCGCAGGAGAATACCCCAACCCGAACTTGTCTTGCTTGTTAGGTATCTCTAAAATCCGCCCCCAACCTGAGGTAGATCCGGCTTGAACAACGGCCCGAGCTTCCTTGAAGGAAGAGAGAGTCATCTCTGGCTTCTCAATGATTACAGGAGCTACGTTCTTGACTTTAACAGCTTCGAACGCCTGACATAGGGTCTCGTGGATTTCCCCATCCATCTCAACGTACTTGAAGGACGACAAATGGCTCACCATTATATCTTCCTCGCCATATACAGTCACGATGCTACCTCCGACAGCATACTTGAGCTTCTGGTGCAACGTGGAGGTCACGACACCCGCGGAATGGATCCATGGCCAGCCCAAGAGACAGCTGTAGGCAGGCATGATGTCCATAATGTAAAAGACTGCGTCGAACGTTTCCGGCCCAACTTGGATCGGTAACTTCACTTCCCCAAAAACATGCCGTTTGGTTCCATCGAACGCTTTCACAACCAGATCACTGGGTGTGCAAATCACTCCGTGAGTATCTAACTTCATCAATGCCTTCTTCGGAAGAACATTGAGCGACGACCCTGTGTCCACCAACACATGAGACATAATCGTTCCCCTACACTCTATCGAGATGTGCAGGGCACTATTGTGGTTCCTCCCCTTCGGCGTCAGCTCTAGGTCAGTGAACCCTAACCCATTTCCATCATTCACGTGGGCTACGACCCCTTCCAACTGGTTTACCGATATTTCCTGCGGTACATACGTGGCATTCAACACCTTCAGCAGTGCGTTGCGATGTGCCTCAGAACACAGCAACAAATTCAGGATGGAAATTTTTGAGGGTGTTTGATGGAGATGATCCACGATCTTGTAGTCACTCTTTTTAATCAACCTCATAAACTCTTCGGCGTCTTTAACAAGTAAGTCTTTTTCTACCCCAAGAGGGATCTCTTCAACGACTTTACTCTTCCCTTTATCAGTTGCGTCAGCTCTGTTCGCTTTTTCCGCCACGATCTCAGGTGGAGCAAATACTCTTCCGCTGCGAGTAATTCCGCTAACGCCCACTAGGTTCTCCACAGACGACCCTGATAGTTCCAATTCCAACTTTTGTCCGTTGCAGTAGACCTCTGCCCCATAATGCCATGGGACAGCGTTAGTGCTTTCGAAAGGTGATGGTAATTGTGGGCGGCCTGGGTGCAAAAATAGTTATCGTCCGACGAGGGATGGTGATGGTGGCAACCTCATCATCTTGCTTCAGCATTACCTCTCCCGATCCGCTTTCGGCCCTTCGGCTAAATTGCAGGATTCCTTCGGTCATCAGACTTTGAATCCCCTCTATCAACTGTTCACATCCATCAGGACTTGTCGCACAGCCCATACACAGCTCTCCACAACCTGGAAAGAAACCCCTTTTCATCAGCTTAGCTTTAACGAAGCTAAGCGGTGTCTTTAGATCTCTGACGTCAGTCAACGAATCCAAGCTCTCGTCTTCAATAATGGCATTTAGTCCACCTCCCCTATGATTCGGCATAGGGTTCTTCGTGATGTTTGGCACATTATCTGAGAAATTGATGATCTTAGCGTCCACCATGTCCTGCACCTTGTGCTTGAAGGCTTTGCAATTTTCTATTGTGTGGCCTGGTGCCCCTGAGTGAAATTCGCAAGTCGCATTCGCATCATAACCTGGCGGAGGTGCCCCTGTCAAGGGAGCCAGGGTTCTCTTCTGGATTAGCTGTAACTGGAGAAAAGTCTGTAACAGCTGAGCATATGACATGGGCGGTGTCTCGAGGTGATGGCTCGATAGAGGTGCCCTGTTCTGATACTTTATGTACCCTTGTTGATTCGGCTGCTGCTGCTGCTGCTGTTGGACCGCGGGGATGGTTATACTGGCCACCTGTTGGTGAGGGCCTTTACCCTTCCTTCGAGCGTTGGACACGACGCTCATCTCTCCTTCCCGTCTTTTGCCGCCATACGGTTTCTTTCCTCATCCAGCTGAGGACAGATCACCTTGAATTTTCCCCAGTTTGATCCCATTTTCGATGTGCTCACCCGTGATAATGAGATCTGAGAAGCTTCCAGACATACTGCTGACCAACTTCTCGTAATAAACCCCTGGGAAGGTGGCTACGAACATTTCGACAAGCTCGCGTTCAACCATCGGCGGCTGAACCCTAGCTGCCAACTCACGCCACCGCTGGGCGTATTCCTTGAACCCTTCGTTGTTCCTTTGCGACAGATTCTGCAGTTGGACCCGGTTCGGAGCCAAGTCATTGTTTTATTGGTAGTGGTGCACGAATGCTTCAGCGAGTTCCTTCCACGTGCGCACACTGGTAGGTTCCAGACTCATGTACCATTCGAGGGATGACCCGGACAGACTGTCTTGAAAGAAGTGCATCAACAACTTCTCGTCCTCAGAGTGAGCTGACATTTTCCAGTAATATGATCTCAGATGGACACGAGGGCATGTGGTGCCCTTGTACTTTTCAAAGTCAGGTACCTTGAACTTGGGAGGCACCTTGAAATCAGCAATCAGTCCCAACTTGGACATATCAACACCCATGGTGTTCTGGTTCTCGATATTCCTCATCTTGTCCTCGAGTGCCTTAAACCTTAGCCGTGCTTCAGCGGTCAGCTCCCCTTCAGCACCTCTTTGTGAGAATACATCGTCTTGACGGTCTTCTAACCATGGTTGAGGCCCGTACAGATTTCCAACGCCCACGTTGCCGTTGCCCAGTCCAACATTGACGTTAGCTTCGAAATTCCCATTACCGACGCCAGTCGTATTACCATTGAGTCCTATGTTAGCTATCACATTGTCGTTGGCACTGCCATTCCCCCCGGTCACGGGGACGCCATTCGGAGGAGTTTCAACAGGTGGAGGGGTTGGAACAGTCCCACCATGGAGTACACCATTGATGTCGACCCTTGAAATCAGAGGCTGAACCAAGGTTCTGAGCTGATCCTGGCCGTTGGCGACCGCTTGCATGAGCTCCATGAAGCGGTCCATCCTTTCTCGGAGTTCTTGAACGTCAGTTTGTACTTGCTCCATAACTCTGGCTTGATTTGCTCTGGTCGGATAGCGGTGGATAGGTCTCTGATCAATCCTGGAACAACCTGAAACAACCTGTATACACAAAAGGGTTAGAAAAAACAACAAAGTGCTCGTCATGCGAATGCTTCATGCAAATGCAAACGTGTGTCCGTGCGTTAGGGAGATTTCCCCCGATCCTAGTGCCTGAGTACCAGTGCTGATAATAAGAAGTCCGAGTCCAGTCATGGAAATAACATCTCATATATATAAAGAAAGCCCATCAAGTCAGTATACAATATCATTGAGTACAAGTAGAATCAATAGCATGACCTCAACCGACAAGCCTGGTGATGGTCAGCATACAACAACGATCAACACAAAAGGATTACAAATATAGTCAAGTATGGCCATGGGCGCGAAACTCTTCTAACAATCCTTTCATTTCTAGATGATCAGGCCGAGTGAGCAACCCTTCGACGAGTAACTCTCTCTGCATAATGGTGTATTGAAGACCTTCAACTAAATCTTCCCATGCTCCTTCTCTGAAACAATCTTCTAACTTCCCTTCTTGGATGCAAACGTCAGCTTGCGCTCCTTCATGTTAGCAAGAGCTTTGTTGAGCTGGCCTTCAGCGGCATATCTGCGAGCGGTTTCTTCAACAAACATCTTCTCACTAGCCTTCACCTGGGCTTTCAGCTTGGAGATCTGTTGCTTCAGCTTATCCTCCCATTCTTTGCCGTTGGCTAGGGTGGCCTTCCAATGCTGATTAAACTTGGATATTCTCCGGTACGCTTCATCTAAGTGCTGCTTCTTAGTGGCCAGTACATCGTTGACAGCTTTGAAGTCTCGACCCAAGCGTTCACGCTCAGCTATCTGCTTAGTCAAATCTGTCCCTAACTGGTTCACCAGCTCGGTCTGCCTCCTGAAGGAATGAACGGATTCGCTTCTCTCGCTTCTGAGCTGAGCCAATTCTTTCTCCAGTTCTTCATTTGCCTTCTTCAGCTCATCTCTTTCCGCTAACACCTGATTGTGCTGCTGAATAGGCACGGTGGTAGGCTCTTCAATCACTGGAGGGCTTTCTGGCTTGGCAGGAAGAAACGGCATCCCTATAGCATCTGCTCTGGCTCTGACCCAAGTCACATATGGAGCGTAGGCCTGGCTATTACTCTTCCCCAGCGACGGCTTTCCCCGCTTACTGACACCATTCCAAGCGCGTTGAAGCTTGGATAACATATCCCTCTCTAGAAGACCAGTGAGGTACAGAGATTCCTGCACCTCTTCATCCTTCGGCGGAGCTCTCAAAGCATAAGCAAACTGTCGGACTAGCAAAGGTGGATTATAGTTGATACAGCCCTTCCTGCCTATCAAAGGCACGTTTAGAAACCCGCCGCAGCTGAAGATAATCTCAGTACCCAATCTATCTATCTCAAAACATGCAATATCCTCCGTTGACAGACTCATCAAATGCTCGGACCACTCAGCTGTGGCTGCAGATGAAGCAAAGGGACCCTTCTTGGGCAGATGACTATCAAGCCATCTATAGAGCAGGGGTACACAGCACGAGACATTCTTACCCCTTCTGTTCTCGTTTTTGTAGTGGACGGAATGGTAGACATCTCCTATCAAGGTAGGGACTGGATTCCCTGATGCAAAGATGTGAAAAGCGTCGAAGTCTACAAAGTCGGGCATATTGGGGAACAAAATGATGCCGTATATGCACAGAGCGAGGATGGCGTTGAACACGACCCAACATCCGTCCTTGGCGCACTGCTGAGCCTTTCCCACTTGGAACTGCAAGGAGAAACCGGGAACCTTGTTCCAACTAGACAAGACCAACTCGGAGGCATCTAGGTGAAGTGAAGGAGCTAGACTAGCCAGATTAGGCTCAGCATCCATATGAACAAAGGGCATCCGACTCTTGATAGGCACACCTAACAAATCAACATACTCCTCTAGTGTGGGTGCGAGAACAAAATCCTGGAAAGTAAAGCATCTCAACGGAAGATCGTAGAACTGCAGCAGGGTGTGCAACCCATTCAACTCAAACACAGAGGGTTTACGAACCAAACTGAGCAGTTTACTGTAAGACTTTCTGAACTCATCTCTCACAGAATCATCTGCTAAAGCAATCAAACCAGTCAGCTGAACAACATCAGGAGTGGGGAGCTTGTAAGCCATGGTCTTCCTCAGAGAACCCATAATAGCACAACAGAAGGCAAGAAATCCTGAATCGGGGGAACCGGTACCTGCAACACAGACACACGTTAATGAAATGCAAATGAGTATGCAAAACAATGCAAAATGCAATCATGCAGCAGGAGATCAAGACGACTGCGCTGTTGAAGACATGAAGGTTCGGTATCAACAAAAACCATAATGCTGCTCTGTCAAGAACAACCCTATCTCTGATAAGAAGAAAACCTCGGTATCGGACCATAAATTCTGCTCTGTCAAGAACACACATATCTGAAGATCGGATACAGGACCACAAGTCTGCTCTATCAAGAACAAACATACACCTGACAATAAGGACCTCTGATACAGGACCATAAATCTGCTCTATCAAGAACACATATACATCTGCTGATGAGATCCTCTGATCCCACTCATAAACCTGCTCTGTCAAGAACAAATACACATCTGCTGATGAGATCCTCTGATCCCAATCATAAACTTGCTCTGTCAAGAACAAATACACATCTGCTAATAAGGACCTCTGATACAGGACCACGAATCTGCTCTGTCAAGAACAAACATCTGATGATGAGAGCCTCTGATACCAATAAAACTGATTCACTATCAAGAAAACCAGGTAGTCTGAAGGTTAAGGTTTCCTACAACAAACCCAACCCTGCTCACAGTTATGGACCTAAACTGACTCAAGTTCGGCATCCTATGCGGTCATCAGCGTCACAGACATTCAAGAGAGGTGATACGATACCTAGAAGGTGTGGCATCACCATCTCCTGAAGCGGCCTCACTCAGTTGAATCCCAAATGATCGGTCCCCAGAGTCGACAATCCTCCAAACCAACAACCCCCTCAACCCAAAGGGTTGAAAAAGATGTCAACCGGGAGAACCTCGTCTGAGCGTGGATTTCATGAGACACTAGTGCCTGCAAAGCAAGCACGCGCCCACTAATTTCCACAACTAATGCTAGGTACACTCAAGCCTGGGTCTGGCTTCTCACTCATCAGAATGCCCCTCCCACAACAGCACAGATAATCATATCATATTGAAAATAAAGTGCGGGAAATAAAATGGGATGAATAAACACAACCCAACAAGTAATCATACAAGCGCTAGGATTGACTCTCGCAGGGGACGTTGGATCCCCAAACTGACTCGCATAAGGGACGTTGGATCCCAGGAAACTATCAAGTCCCCAGCAGAGTCGCCAGCTGTCACTACCGCGAAAATAAGGTGCCGGCAAAACAGAAGAGTCGCCACCTTTCGTTATTCATCCCTCAGAACGGGAAAGGAAACGATCGGAGAAACCTGACGAAAAGGTATAAGACAAGGTCATCGCAACCATTGTCTGGGTTCGGGAGTCGGTTACGCAAGGGGAAGGTATTAGCACCCCTCACGTCCATCGTACTCGATGGGATCCATGCTCGTTGTGTTTATCAGACTGGTTGGTTTTACTATCTACCTATCAAGGCTGGCTTAAAAAGGAAAAGAAACTGACTCGGTAAAGCGTCGCGCTTTATGCCTACGTATTCCCATCAGAGAATGAGAAATCAGAGTCCACGTAGTTCGGCTAACTACGGGTTACGGGAAGGTGGCTCGCCAATACTTCAGTATTGTGCCTACGTACTCTCAACAGGTATGAGAGATCAGAGCTTACGTAGTTCGGGAAACTACGGATTACGGGAATTCAGATTCATCTGTTTTTCCGAGTAGGGTTAACAAACAGTTCCAGCAGTTTGGTGTACGTAGCTCGACCCTTGGAGACTTAGGCGTTACCGTTTGCGGTAGAACTGGGAGTTAACGACACTCTTTTCTTCAGAAAAGCTTTCCTTTGAATTACGGGCCCACGGGGCAAAAAGGTTTAAAGTTTGTTTTATGTCTTTTACGCAAGAACTGTTTTTTATGGATGTTTGCAGCCAATATCGCACTAGAGAGTATGACTTGAGAGTGAATGCGTCGCATGTCACCCAAAGGGTTCCATACTAAACATCCAGACTGTTGAAAAGAAACTCTCCAACAATCCTTTCTCAGATAGCTTAAGGCTCGTAACGTACGACATCAGTTAACCTTTATTACTGTATTTTAATTTGTTTTGAGATGAGAAGAGAGAACGAACAGGTTCAACTAAGGGGAGACTATCAAGTCCTAATGTTGTCATTCCAAGGATTCATCCTATGGTTGAAGTTTGAAACAGGGAACTCCTAGAAGTTGTCATGCATAGATTTCAACCTAAAGTTCTAATCATCACTTCCTTATCAAAGGAAGTGAGATTCCTAGGGGATCATGTCAATGATACAGAAACAGATAAAGCATCACCTTAAACAGTAAACAGATATACAGTAAACGACTGTAAAATGCATGCAATGCAAGTGAGGGAGGAAATGTGTGTGGGGCATCAGCCTCCACAAGCTCATCTCAACCTCAAGCCAGATATGAATAACCGTAATCATACAAGGGAAATAACCTGCTATCAAGAAAAATAATGAGCAACTGCAATCATACAGAGGAAATGAAATAAAATACCATCAAGCAAATCACAATCCACATAGGCAAGGGAGCAGGGCTCTACCGAATACCCGCAAGCAAAGCCATACAGTAACAATACAAGCAGAGGGAGCAACTCAACCTCTAGTGCAATTATGCTCCTAGCTCAAGTCAATCTAGATATGAACTTATTCTAATGCATCAAGCAAATCAGACAAGTCACATCAATACAATTGCACAGAAAGAAAACAGACAGGAAAGCAGATCCACAGCTCCCACAGCAAAGCCATCCTCTGACAGCAGCTCAATCTTCAGACTTCAACTACCCTTCAAGGCTATCATCTTCAATAGCAAGTGTCAACTTGCTTCTTCAAGCTTCTAACACATCTAACATAAGTATCAACTTATTCCTCTTCTCCAAGCCTCAGATCTTCAGTCAATTCCACCTTCAGGCTTCACTCCTAACTGCAAGTATCAACTTATTTCTTCAGGCTCTCAGTGTATCAACATAAGTATCAACTTATCCTTTCTTCAAGCCTCAGCTCCTCACTCAATCTTCAATGAGATCCTCTTCACAAGTGTCAACTTGTTTTTTCTTGACCTTCAAGCTTCAGCTCTCTCCTCTTTATAAGTATCAACTTGGTCCTCTTCATCTATAAGCTTCAGCTTCTCAGAATAATCTTCAACCACAAAGAAGTATCAACTTCATCCTTCCATCTTCTTCAAGCAAGGAACTTCATCCTCTAACAAGGGAGAAAGATTCATCTATCAAGAGCAAAATTTGGATGAGTGGTAGCAGAGTGAAGACCAAAGGTCACCACTAAGCATCCTATCATCAGAGAAAAGGACCCTCAAAGGTTCTACCACCTTGCAAAGAACCACACATCCTACCAAAGGAGGGATGAGGCCTTTACAAAGGGACCTTACATCATAGGGAAGAATGGAATTGATCAACATATTCCATGTTTATGAAGGAAGAGAATTTATCTAGAAGCTCTGCCTACAAAACCCTAATCTTAACACCTAAACAAAACTACACCAAAATAAGGGAAGATCCTCACATCCAAGCCTCCTCAAGAAATCCATTGCATCTTCAACTTGTATTCAACATCATCCAAGAACAAGCAAAGCAAAACCCTAATCTAAGGGAACTAAAGAAGTTAATCTAGTTGAATTAGTGCCTCAGAATCATCTAAAACTAGCATCTAAACTAAAATCAATCAAAAATAGTAAACTTCATTGGAAATTCCTACAAAAAATCCTAAGGTACCCTAATTCAATCACGAATCTACCCTACAAAAATCAGAGGTTGAATCATCCACCTAGTTCTAGAAATAAAATCTAAACCACAAGGTATCAACCATAAACCCTAAAAATTGAGCTTCTAAAGGTTTCAACCTAAACTACCACCTATATTCATCACAAAAATGTGAGAAAAATCTATGGTGAGCATGCATATCTATGCTAACTACTCACAAAAAATCAAGACCAAAATCATCATCACATGATCAAACCAAATTCAACAAAATCAATCATCAAGCATGATTATTTTAATATCAATTAAAATGTAAAAATTCCCATAAAATCATAAAATGCATGAAATAATAATATTCTTTCTCTAAAAAATACTAGATTCAATCATGAATCCATGGCAAAAAGATTGGGATTAATTGCATCATTTTTCCATTTTTTATGAATTAAACAATATCCATTAATAAAAATGAAAAATAATAGAAAATCCAAATAAAATAAACAAATGCACGGTGCAGATAGTAGAAGAAATCAGTTCACTTTAACAATTGGGCCATCAGGGGGGGTGTGAGTATCAGTTATTTCATAAAGCCCAAAATCAGCTGATTAATGAAACACATCGTTTCATTAAAGTTCAGAACTCTTCACAAATTAGAAGCACGCGTGGCCGTTGGATGAAGTCTTTGGTCCAAGTCATCTTCCCCAATTCAAACCTCTGAAACTCAGGTCACCTGCGCGCCCAAAGCCACCGCCGGTGACATTCTCCGGTCGTCCTCCTCAACCCTAACTTTCTCCACAGGCCTCCATTGCAAGAGGTCTCTACATGAATCTTACCCTAATTTTCCTCACGAATCCATTCATGCCCTTAATTCCCTCTGAAACCTCAAGATTCGCAAGAACCATATCTCACCCGAAAATGGTAACAACCCTAATTGGTCACTAATTCTCAAATTAATGATCTGAAAACCTTCCTATATCAATCCCCAATGCATCTAACATCCTAATTCCTCTTAATTCTAACTAACTCAAGCTGGAGATTGAAAGTTACTAACCTGAAAAACTCGTGTGCACAGAAGTAGTAAACCTTCAAATCAAGCCCTCAAATGCTCCAGACTCCTTCAGCGAATCAATTCCCAACTTCTGTATGCAATAAACTTGATTGAAATGGCTTCAATTCTTGGATTCGAATCTGAGTTGCAGGTGACAAAATCTGAGATCAAGAACACCAAGCAGCCACGAATTTGCCTTAATTATGATCTGGAATCATTCACTAGCCTCCATGGAAGAGATTACAATCAAGAAAATGGATGGAAAGTGAATGGAAATGTGTAACCGAATTCAGTTGCAAGCAATGAGTTTTCAATCTCAATCTCTACTCTCTCCTTCAATCATCACCAACCTTGGCCTTGGATTATCTCTATTCAATATATAGGACATGTAGGTATGATCTAGAAAGCTCTAGATCCTTCTAATGAGAAGTTCAATTTCTCATGTCATGGAGATTTCAATCTCATGCCATGGTATGCACAATTCTGCTAGCAGCTTGAAACCACCCTCATTCCCTTCCAATTTCTCCTCTAATGACATTTTGGATGTGTTTGGATTGAAAAGGACCTTGATTATGCCTTGAATTTAGGTTTGGAAAATGTTACTTAAGATGTAAGTAACTACTTTTCAAAGCAAGTCCACAAATTAAACTTCAATTCAAAATTGTGGCTAAACCAATGTTATTAAAATGTTTTTTAGAATCAAAATGACATATTACATGCCTTGGTTTGGACATGTAGGTCAAAAATATCAATTTCCAACTTTGGTTCATTTGAAAATCACCCTTATTTTAGGCCATTTTTTCAACTTTGAGCTACAAGCAATTCCAACCTCTCATGACCTATTGGTTAGCCTTAAAACATCATTTTGAGAAAGTTTGATGTTGAACATTTTCCCATTTGAAGCTTGGAAATAGGAGTTATGGCCTTATGCTTGAAATGACCTATAATCTCTAAATGACCAAAATACCCTTGACTTGTCAAAGCCATAACTTGAGTTCTACAAATCCTATAAAGGACTTCTAGTACTCTCTAGAAAGATAAGAGGATAAGGAACAACATTAATGTTGACCAAAAGTTCATAGGAATCATCCTTCTAGGGAAAAAGTTTCATGCAAGTTGGGTAACTTTCAAGCTCCAAATTCACATACCTTAGATGACCTGTAACTTGTCAAAGTCATAACTTGAGTTCTACAAATCCTATAAAGGACTTATAGCACTCAAATTAAAGCTAAAATCATGCTCTACAACATTCATGTTGGGGTCAAGATGAGATGACAATCACATCTTAAGCTAAATTGCCTTGAAGATAGGGGTCAAACTAGGGGATTTTACACTGTCAAGCCTTAGAAGCCCTAGCTTGAAACTTCTCAAACTCTTCAATCATGATGAGTTAACCTTGTAATCATCCTTATACCATCTCAATGTATCAATCCATGATCACATGGCTCTTGAATTAGGTCTCAGCCTTCTTCAAATCATCAGTTGACTTAGGGTTGACCCAGTCAAACCCTAACTGCACCATTCATGGCTGAGCCTTCTTAATCTTGCATAATGACATGTCTAGGCCTCAAAGTGATTTTCAACACTCCTCATGAGCTCTCTCAAGACCTCAAGTCCATCTCCATGACCTCAGAATCATCTGATGGCTTCCCACAACTCTCAAGTTGGGAGACCTACACACTTGGCTTCAATCACTCTCTCTGAAGATCTTTTAACTTCTCTGACAAGGATATCAACCCTTAAGCATCTGAATACCCTTCTTAGCTAGCTTCATAGTCTTGTATAGCTCTTGATTGGTAATCATACCTCTTGATCTCCTGCATACATGTCAATGGAATGCAAATGATAATGCTAATATGAATGAAATGAAACATAAGCTAGGTAAAGAAAAGTTGGGCAAATTTTGGGGTGCAAGACAAATCATGTGCTTTCTTTTGTTCTAATGACATCTTGAATCATCTTTTGGTTAAAACTTGATCCATATCATATTTAAGACATGTGCATATCTATTTTTGAACTGGATTGCAACTCTTTCATTCTCTGATTTCCAAAATGCATCTCAACTGTTTTTGAAGGACTGCTTGTTGTTTAGCATGGTCATGGCCAATGTTGAAGTGATTCACCTAGATGCTGTTGAAACACATCTTGATCTATGATGATCAAAATTGCCATGTTGAGTTTGTATTCATGACTATTAAGCATTTTTCCATATTAACACTTGTTCAAGGTGACTATCCCATCATATGTGATTGGAACAGTTTGTGGTTTAAGTCTATTTGCCCCCATCTTCAAATTTCCACCGTTGTAGGATTGTTTGAATCAGAGTTTGTCAACTCATGGTAACTCACTCTGAGTTATTAACTTTATGCTTAAGTAAGCACTAGCATTGTTGTGTTTAAGTAGACTAAACTATTTTGAACACTGTCAAGAGAATAAGCCTTTCAACCTATTTGCTCCTTGCACCCTGCTGCCCATATCTGTGCTTAAGAACTGAGTTTGTTAAATCAGGAGTACTTTCTACCAGATTTTTTAAGACCTTAGAACTACTGTTGGAGTTTGTGCTGGATCTGTCAATTTTTTTTGAATACTTAGAGTGGTAACTCTTTGTGTTGGTGCATCCATTTAGGCTTGATATTATAATGTCAGGACCTTGTTTTGTTTAAGTGCTAGTTCATTACCTTTGATTTGTGGCTTTAGGCTACTAGGCTTTGGGGAGAATTATCACAAGTAAGCTAGTTAAGGCTGGAGGGTTAAAATCAGTAGGGTCCCTGTTAGTATGCTCTGATGAGAGAGAGAGCTGCTGCTATGATTCTTGACAGATTAGGGCTTTATCTTTGTCGACACATTGATTTTGCTGCTATGACTGTTGTTCAGTAAGTGGTTAGGAGTGTTAGTTAGTTTGTTTGTCATAGTTGCTTTTAATCTATAGGACTACTCAGATTTGCCTCATGTCTTGGCAAGGATGTTTGGAGTGCAAGACTTACACCTTCACTTTCTGTAGTTTTGGAACAATTTTGTTTGCTTTTGGCATGTTGTTTAGGTGGTAACCTTTCATCCATGGCTATTATTGGTTTGTCATCCTCCAAAGTCATCAATTTCAGTTTGATTTATTGCAAATTATGTGTGCTGAATGCATGACCTGTTGGTATTTTGGTTTAATGATTAGTGGCTGTTATGAATCTTTGTCTTGGCTTTGTTTGAACACAAGTTTGTTTTTAACCTTTTCATTAGAATTGCAGTTTGACAACCCCCCTTTTTTTGCCTGCTGTTTAGATCTTTTGCTCACACTAGGGGTTGGTTCATGTTTTGTCCTAACAAGTTGGTAACTTCCATTTAAGAGGGGCAGTGTATGGATAAATTGCTGGTTAGCACTGTAATCACCAACTGTTTTTTTGTCTTGTGGGAGGGTTGGTTTAGCTGGTATCATCCGTTTTTTCTACATTTTTTAGTAGACATGTTGTCTACTAATCCATGAGGCTTTAATGCAATGTTTGGCAGGTTTCCTCAATGGTGTCTTTTAAAGGTTTGTTATAGGGGAGGTATGTCATGGGCCTGTTTTGAATCCTTGTAGTTTCAGACTTTATTGACACATTGACTTGCATCCTTGCCTGCTGTCTAAGGTTTGTTGAGAGTTGACCAAGTTAGTTTCCCATCAGAATTTTGTTAAGTTCCACATCTTGGCTGATGTTTGATATAGGGGAATTTCATGTTTGATTTGTTCAGTTTGATCATGCTGATATCTTTGGTGGGGTTTAGGTTCGGCAGTTGGTAATTGTCGTGGGATAGGCTAGACTAGTGGAGCTCATGATTAGGCAGAACTATTACTATAGGACTGTTTGCTAGTTTGGTCTTCAGGTTTTTGTGGGCATAATGATGTGCCTGCTGTCTAATGTTATCAAGATCTTCAACTTGGATTCACACCTGTTTACAATAGACCTGTAGGAACTCATGTTGGTTTTGACTCTTTGTTTTTGGTTGAGTAAGTCCTTTACCTTGATTGGCTGAAAAGCCAGTGATGAACAGGTTGGTGATCAACTCTTTATCTTGAGGTTGAATCAATATGTGTTGACATGTAAGGCTACTCTTTTTTTCTGTTGCATTGATATACATTGAATACATTAATCCGTGGCATGTTGTTTGAAAGGAGTTGCTGCTTTGGTGCATTGCTTTAGTATCATAATACATTGCATAATATCTTTAGAATCACTTCACTAATTTAACCTTTTGATAATCACTTTGTGATTCTGTTGAGAAACTGAGTTTTTCTTTTGAAACTCATCCTAAATTTGACACTTAAAGCATGAACAAACCCGTACTAATCCTCACTTGCATCAGTTTTAATCCATAAACCTCAAGAATGCACTTCAAACTCCACTTGGCATGTTCATTCGAACCTCAGTGTGTGTGCATTATCTTAGAATTCGGTTGACACCATCACGATCCTCATTAAAAAACAAGCATGTTTGACTTTTACTTTGTTAAAATTGGTTAAGAATTGGTGAGATTGGAATCAAACCGTTTTTGAGCGTTTCACTTGGTTTTGCATTGAAGCTTGCCCAGGATTTTCGCTTTGTTAAGTATATGATAACTTGGGGTGGCTTGATACATTGGATGTATCGCCACCCCAGTGGTTGTCAACTTGCCCTTAAGTATCTTGTCAAGCGTATGGTCCTTGGTTCGATCCTCAGTGAGGATAATTTTTGGGCATTTTATGTTTTTTTTCATAGTTTTTACTATTTTATTCTCTCTATCCATCAATTTAACACGCGCATTATCTGGTTGAGTTGGTTTAATTTTGAACCTACTACCCCAAGGTCTTGGGTTCAAGCCTTGGGGGAGGCATTTCTTAATTTTTAATAATTAAATTTATTGGATTTTTATTTAATTGTCATTAATTTAAAAAATTCATAACTCTTTCATTTTTAATCATTTTTTAGTGATTCTTTTTTCTAAATTCTTGTATTAGTAAATACTTTCATATAATGCTTAAAGAATTATAAAAATTTTATTTTAGAAACACTTTGTATTATGGGGAACTTTCGATCCGTTTTAGGGTTTTAACCCTCCTACCTTTCCTCTTGCATTTCAAATTTGAATTTCATTGTCTTTGAGTTTTAATTTGAAACTTGGCTTGTTAGCATCCTTGTGTACTTGAGTTTGACTTAAACTCCTTGCTTGTAAGCATTTGTGTTTGATCTTCTCTTAAAACTTGAAAGTTTTCCCCATGATGTTTTTAAACTTCTCACTTACATTTGTTGTGACATTGTTTATTTAGGCATGATGCCTATAAGTATACATGTCATCTTGTAAGCCATAGGAAGCCTTATCTTTGTTAAGATACATCTTTATCTTTGTTAAGATCCCCTTCCATCTTTGTTAAGATGTACCCCCTTCTTTGTTAAGATATGCTTTGGTTTTTACCTTTCATTAAGTCTTGAAAGAACTTTCCCCTTCTAGATATTATAATATCTTGATACTTGCTTTGGTTGTGACCATCTATCTTGATTGAAATCATTGATATCGTAATACCTTGATGTTTTCTTTGGTCGTAACCATTTACCTTGATTGAAATCATTAATATTGTAATATCTTAATGTTTGCTTTGGTCGTAACCATTTATCTTGATTGGAATCATTGCTTGATATCATAATATCTTAATGTTTGCTTTGGTCGTAACCATTTATCTTGATTGAAATCATTGATATTGTAATATCTTAATGTTTGCTTTGGTCGTAACCATTTATCTTGATTGGAATCATTGCTTGATATCATAATATCTTAATGTTTGCTTTGGTCGTAACCATTTATCTTGATTGGAATCATTAATATCGTAATATCTTAATGTTTGCTTTGGTCGTAACCATTTATCTTGATTGAAATCCTTGCTTATTGGAATATGCTTTCTTGTTCTTGGTTGTAACCATGCCTCTTATCTTCATCATATTTGAATGATTATTGCTTTGTTAAGTTACTTCCCTAAGTGATGGAACTCTTTAGTTCTCATCCATGTTGCCTCATCTTTCCCCTTCCAAAGGAAAGTCTCTCTATTGACCCTTGGGTCATAGATAGCTCATTACTCTTATAGGTCTGGATAGAACCTTCTCCCCCTTTTGGTCTAGATAGAACCAATAGGATTTAAACTCATAGGTCTGGATAGAACCTTCTCCCTATTGGGTCTGGATAGAACTAATAGAATTTAAACTCATAGGTCTGCATAGAACCTTCTCCCTCTTTTGGTCTGGAAAGAACCAATTGATCCTTATTCTGTAGTTCGATCCCCGAACTACGGCCACTCTGATTTCTCATTGGATAATGAGAATACGTAGGCACAAGATGCGATATCTTGACAAGCAACCATCCCTTTGGTCTGGATAGAACCAATCAACCTTCCTTTTGGTCTGGATAGAACCAATCAACCTTCCCTTTAGTCTGGATAGAACCAATCAACCTTCCCCCTTCTTCCTCCTTTTGGTCTAGATAGAACCAATTGGTGTTACAATGTAGATTTAGATATTGTTTGGTTAACTCTATGTAAGAATCATGGATATGATTACTTACTCCCCTTTCTTGAGTGTTCAATATAGATCTAGAGAGTTTGGATAAACTCTACACAAACATGGATATGTTTGTTCCCCTTTGAACCTTGATCATAATCAAGTGTTCTTTATCCCTTGTAAGGTGAACGACGATTTCTCTGATTTTATCCTAGTAAGGATACGTATGCAGAAGATGCGATATCTTTGCGAGCAAACTTAGAAACTATCTGAAATTCTGGCATGCAGATCACATGTGTTCCAAGGACATTGATCTGTGCTCAACAAGGACGAGGACAGATCATGACCAATTTAAATTTCATGAAATTATCCCAATGTCATGACCAATGTCATAACCTCTGTTGTGACATCTGCAGTCTGTCATACTATTTATCTAACCATTTAACTTACAGAATTGTAAATGCAGAAAGATAAATAACACAGTAATTGTTCACCCAGTTCGGTATCAACAACACCTACATCTGGGGGATACCAAGCCAGGGAGGAAATTCACTATTAGTAGAATCAATTCAAAGCCAAACCTCCAATTTGCACTTCTCACTTAATCTCTACCCAATGACACTTCAGCCTAGAGACACTCTAGTACCTGAGTATACCCACTCACTCCCCTACTATCACACAACAGTGATATCAAACAATTACAAAAACAGTATGAAGAGACACTTCATACACACCTTGATCTTACTTCACAGCTTTGATCAAGGAACTCACACACTCTTGCTTCACAACTTCGAGTGAGACACAGCCTAAAATCTACCTAACCAAAACAATCATCCACCAGACAATTTCTTGGATTACAAGTATTCCTAAGCAGACTTTGCACGTGAAGAACAACCCTCTTCAGTTACACTTATGTCTACCACAATGCATCATACAATGCAAAAGGTGACTTACACACAAGGGACTCTCAATCCTAGACCTCTATTTTACACTCTGATTTTTCCTGGTATGAGTGCTTACTTTTCTTTTGCTTCTGCTCCTCCTTTTATAGTCGTGCAGACCGAACTTGGGCTATGCAGAAGTAACAAATATTAGTTTTAATAAATCAAAACTAATTTCCACAATTCAAGGTGCTGTCCAATTAGGTCATGGCATGGTCAGCATTGCCTTGAATCTCTCCTGAGATAACTCAGAAGTCATAACATGTTTCATGATATTTAACCTGGTATAAATCAGGTATCATAACAGAAAAACAAACTCAGCCCGTCTGATGTCATACGATCCATGTCGTGACATTCAGTATGACATTCAGCTTTTGCTCACTCTTAACTGACCAGCTTGCTCTGCTGAACACTTCTGCAGAATCTTCATCATGACAGTCATGGTTTCTCCAATCTTCTTCAGAATAATATTAGAAACAAGTATATTCAAGTTTCCTAAAAGGTCTCCAACATCCTTTTATGAATACCAATACAATATGTTCTTGTTCCTAATCCATCTCCTTGACATATTTACTGATGAGGTGTTTTCAACATGGTCTCATCAATCCAAACCAATTTTGTCAAGAGATATACACTAGAAGCTCCTTCTGTTGTCATGCAGCTACACTTCACTCACCACAACACACATTGTTGTTGCTGCACACCTCACACTAACTGTGAGGAACTTCATCACAACTTAACCTGTTGTTGCTGCATACCTCACACTGTCTGTGAGGAACTAGGCTACTGCTAACCCAAAGCAGTGCCAGTTGTGCCAGACAGCTATGTCATTACTTTGGTGATGACATCCGTGACAATTGTCCTTTCTCCAGCCTCTGCTAGCTCTTGCTTGCTATTGCAGTGCCAGTTGTGCCAGACATCTATGAGACAACTATGTCATTACTTTGGTAATGCCATCCATGGCAGCTGTCCTTTCTTCAGCCTCTGCTGGCTCTTGCTTGCCGTTGCTGCACTCGACCTTGATGTCAGCTTCTGCTAGCTCGTGCTGCATCCATGACACCAGTTATGTCATCTGCTTTAGTTAGCTCCTGCTGCACCTTTAGTGATGTCATAACTCTGGTAATGACATCCTTCTTAACATTAGTGCAAAATCTTGTTTTACCACAATTTAGCCAATCATGGAACCATAGACTATTTTATATCATAGAACCATGGAACTAACAAACTCCCCCTTTGGCAAATTTTGGCTAAAACAACTTATCAGGACATTCAGCAGTAGTTTATACTAACTATCATGCTCCCCCTTGATGGTTGCGTCCCGCATGGCAACAATGCTTTCCTCATCAGCAGCAGTCGGTTTTCTTTTTCGCCCCCTTGGTTTAGTCAAAACTTTGACAACAAATGGGATACTTGTATAGTCATCTCACCATATCCCAAGACATACACAAGCTGCTTGACCTCTACTCAAGACTGCACCTCTTCTGCATCAATCCATGGACAGAGCCTTAATTCCCCCTTTCTGAGCTCACTCAGCAGTGTAACACTAGTCCTGAATCATAACTCCTTAAGAGTACCCCTTGAACAGTTTTGAGTCTTGAGCTCTTGCCTTTGTTTGAAGTTGCACCTTCAGGAAGGACACTTTTGACATCCCCAATTAAAGGATAATCAATTAAATACTTGCCACAAGTAACAATTGATCTTAAATCCCCAATTTGAGACACAAATATTCTGTGGAGAAAAATAAATTCTCCCAGACAAAACCAATGTTGTTTCCTAGGTCAGTCATCACAGTCCTAGTTCAAACCAACATCAGTGGCCCCAAGAAAACAAGCTTGCCTATGTACAGGGCTCCATGTCAGCAGCTACACAACAGACAGGTACACATCTTCCCCTGTCATGCATAAACATTACTCCCCCTGAAAGAGAGAGCCCATCCATATGAAGATTTACTTCAACATCTTCATATTCACACACTGGAAGCACATGCATCTCTGCACCCTTTGATTCACAACCCATACTGGAGCAAATAGCATAGGCAGTTGCAGGATTCCTATCTGGAAGCTTTCTCAGATTTCAGCTTTGACAGAGAATCTCCAAGATGTCATAGTGAAAATCCTTCCATATGCACAAGATCAAGGTTGCTAATGTCTTGATCTTTACCTTCACTAGTCATTTGGACAGAGGCCCAAATACCTGACTTGGTTCATTGTCACCTCATGACAGGCCCAACATGACTACCCTGTCATCTTCACCATGAGCTTGGTGCAGTAACCCAATGTCACAACCTCTTGTCTGACATTCTGCCTTCCTCAAGTCCTAGATTTGTTTGAAACCACAAACAATTTTGACACATAACTGCACTCTTGCAGCAACCGGTCCTGGATAGATTTACAATTCTCCTATATCAATGGTAACCAATGCACATGAATGGAAAACATAAGACACATCTTCATGTCTTCAAGAACTCATTCTCTGTTCAACCTACATGTTGAACGCATTCACATACACCATGCTTGAATCACAAGCACTTAGTACTCCCATAAAAAAGAAGCTCTCCCCCTATCTTTGATAACAGCTGCTCCAAGATCACTACATCATCTCTCAGGACCAACTCCATGCTCATACAGAAGGTACCAAACTGATTCACCTCTTCCTAAAGTTACTTGTAGCAGAAGAGACCACTTCTCCACAAGTATTCTGGCCTTAGGCTGAGTACAAGATAGACACCGCATAGGGACTTTATGACATTAGAATGCACTCAATACCTTCACATCATAATCCAAGACAGTCCTTTTACCTCATCATTCTCCCGTATGACAAGATAGAGTACTTCTTAGCCAAGAAGTGAATCACAAGTTCCACAAGAGATCTTCACATATTAGATGGTTCATACGCATCATCCCATGGTTCTTTATGTGCCCATACTGGCCTTACTGCTGCCTAGTAGTCGAACTGAAGATCTTCACAGCTCCACCAGCTTGATCAACTCCATCTCCATAAGAAGGTAATCTTCTATACACAACTTAGGGCTTCTACCACAAGCTCCAATATGTGAACAGAAATAGATCCTCCTTTGGTCTTAAACCAATTACCCCTCTGCACCAGAGTAATTTGTTCCAAGCATGAACAAACACAACCCTTCTGTGGTCTTCAAATGACTACCCTTCTGCCCAAGAATAGTTTTTCTACAGACACACTGCTTAAATAGCCAAATGCCACTGTTTGGTTATTCAACATCTTTCAGAGCTCTAGAAAGTCTGCCCATCCACCAGGCCACTTTGATCTTCACATTCTTCTTGCTCCAAAGCAAGGTATCTACTCCTTCACACAGCTCCCACAAATTGTATGATATGAAGCATTAATTCCATTCATACTTGAGAAGATCAACTTTTCTTCAAATGATGTGCCACACCATCACTTGAGGCCTTGAAGTTTCTGCTTGATGTCACAACTTTGGTTAAGACATCCTGTTGGAGAGTTCAGGCTTTCCTTCTGCCACTTAGAAGATTCTCTTCAATTAGTCAGAACAAGAGATCATAGGCTTGACATCCAGATGGAGTAGACAACCTCAATCCTGCTTTTTTGTGCCACAACAATTACCTTGAAGTGCATTTGCTTCATGAACTCCTCTTAAGAGAAACCACACTTGCCAAGGCTTGATTCTTCAATGAGGAAGAGTCATAAAAGAATTCTTTACACAATGATTCCCGCTTTCCTTAAGTAGAGACTTCTTTAGAAGGTCAGAGATAACTTCCACTTATCCTTGACATCCAATATGACCAGGGTCATATGCTCCTATGCACTTAGATCAGAAATAAACTGACCTAAGCAGTGTTATCACCAACACCATCTTCTAGACAAGCTTCTTGCCAGGAAACTTTCTAGCTAATAGATCAGGTGCTTCTAGTAGAAACTAGAACACAACTGTTGCACTCCAATACTCTTATAGAGCAGATTGTCTTCATCTTCACTTCCATCAGCACTTCATCCTGGCCTTAGTTTTTGTCAAGAACATTACAGATCCAACTATATCTCCTTTGATCTATGGATCAACAGAATTCTGCATAATCCCTGCTGATGGAATGTTTCAACGTCTGGTTGAACTTCAGATCCAAGCATATCAGGGCCTGATGCATGTGCACCAACAGAGGAGACAACTTGATCATCAACTAAGGATAACCCATTAGATATTTGAGAATATCTCAAACAACAATGAATCTTAAATCCTTGTAACAGATCCTTCTCTGAACTTCATGGATAATCAATTAAATACATGTGTAGACCACACATAGAAATTGATCTTAAATCCACACATCTTCAGGAATACCAAGGCTTAAACATCAAGGCTGCCACCCTTGACTCAACCTCTCTATGACTTCCTCTGGTGATAGGATCCTTTGCAGGTCATGAGTGGTGAAAATAAATCACCTCCCATTATCTTCTCTACATAGCTTCCAGCAAACTGTAAAACACAACAGAATAGTCCAGGCACACAACCAACCACAGCTGCAAGCACCATCTTCCAATCATCTACATAACTGCCACAGTCGTGCATCAAACTGAATATAGGCCAATCTTCTCCCAGGGGCATCATAGTTCTTTTATCAGAGAAATATGCAGTCGAACCACCAAAAGAACATGCCCTACACAAGATGTCTGATCATCCAACAAGCCATAGGATAGAAGTAGCCACTCTTCCTTTTGCATAACATATAACTGGTCATAAAGCTCCTATATCAGAGGATACAGTAGCAATTACAAGCTTCTCTTTTGCTCCATAAGCTGTAGCTCAACCATTCAGCAAGATCAGCAACTTAGCTGCAGCTTCTCCTTGTTCAAAACACCAGAAAGTATCTCCCAAGATCTCATCCAGAACAGACAAGATTCCCGCTCTGATACCAATTGAAATTCTGGTATGCAGATCACATGTGTTCCAAGAACATTGATCTCTGCTCAACAAGGACGAGGATAGATCATGACCAATTTAAATTTCTTTAAATTGTCCCAATGTCACAACCTCTGTTGTGACATCTGCAGTCTGTCATACTATTCATCTAACCATTTAACTTACAGAATATAAATGCAGAAAGATAAATAACACAGTAATTATTCACCCAATTCGGTATCAACAACACCTACATCTGGGGGCTACCAAGCCAGGGAGGAAATTCACTATTAGTAGAATCAATTCAAAGCCAAACCTCCAATTTACACTTCTCACTTAATCTCTACCCAATGACACTTCATCCTAGAGACACTCTAGTACCTGAGTATACCCACTCACTCCCCTACTATCACACAATAGTGATATGAAACAATTACAAAAACAGTATGAAGAGACACTTCATACACACCTTGATCTTGCTTCACAACTTTGATCAAGGAACTCACACACTCTTGCTTCATAGCTTCGAGTGAGACACAGCCTAGAATCTACCTAACCAAAACAATCATCCACCAGACAATTGCTTGGATTACAAGTATTCCTAAACAGACTTTGCACGTGAAGAACAACCCTCTTCACTTACACTTATGTCTACCACAATGCATCATACAATGCAAAGGGCGACTTACACACAAGGGACTCTCAACCCTAGACCTCTATTTTACACTCTGATTTTTCCTGGTATGAGTGCTTGCTTTTCTTCTGCTTTTGCTCCTCCTTTTATAGTCGTGCAGACTGGGCTTGGGCTGTGCAGAAGTAACAAATATTAGTTTTAATAAATCAAAACTAATTTCCACAATTCAAGGTGTTGTCCAATTAGGTCATGGCATGGTCAGCATTGCCTTGAATCTCTCCTGAGATAACTCAGAAGTCATAACATGTTTCCTGATATTTAGCCTGGTATAAATCAGGTATCATAACAGAAAAACAAACTCAGCCCGTCTGATGTCATACGATCCTTGTCATGACATTCAGTATGACATTCAGCTTTTGCTCACTCTTAGCTGACCAGCTTGCTCTGCTGAACACTTCTGCAGAATCTTCATCATGACAGTCATGGTTTCTCCAATCTTCTGCAAAATAATATTAGAAACAAGTATATTCAAGTTTCATAAAAGGTCTCCAAGATCCTTTTATGAATACCAATACAATCTGTTTTTGTTCCTAATCCATCTCCTTGACATATTTACTGATGAGGTGTTTTCAACATGGACTCATCAATCCAAACCAATTCTGTCAAGAGATATACACTAGCAGCTCCTTCTGTTGTCATGCAGCTACACTTCACTCACCACAACACACATTGTTGTGGCTGCACACCTCACACTGCCTGTGAGGAACTAGGCTACTGCTAACCCGTAGCAGTGCCTGTTGTGCCAGACAACTATGTCATTACTTTGGTGATGACATCCGTGACAGTTGTCCTTTCTCCAGCCTCTTCTAGCTCTTGGTTGCTATTGCAGTGCCAGTTGTGCCAGACAACTATGAGACAGCTATGTCATTACTTTGGTAATGCCATCCATGTCAGTTGTCCTTTCTTTAGCCGCTGCTGGCTCTTGCTTGCTGTTGCTGCACTCGACCTTGATGTCAGCCTCTGCTAGCTCTTGCTGCATCCATGACACCAGTTATGTCATCTACTTTTGTTAGCTCCTGTTGCACCTTTAGTGATGTCATAACTCTGGTAATGACATCCTGCTTAACATTAGTGCATAATCTTGTTTTACCACAATTTAGCCAATCATGGAACCATAGACAATTCTATATCATAGAACCATGGAACTAACACTATACCTAGGTCTTTACCTACACCTTACACCCAATCTCAATCCATAGCAAACATTTAACAAGTATTAGCATGCAAACAAACAAAAGGTTCCTGTAGAGTACTACATATGTTTAGGATGTGAAATACCTACCCTAGGCATAACCAACCCCCGATCCCCGAATCTCTTAGCGTTATTGTAACATCGCGAAAAGGGTTTTTCTTTCTTTAGACCTTTCCTTTGGATAAATTAATGTCCGGTTGTGAATTTAAGAATTAAGATTCAAGTTAATCAATAGCGTGGTATCACAATTCTCACCGCAACACTATCGATAAAGCTGATTTTAGAAAAAGTATGGTGAATCCATATTAAAAATACACATATGTAATAAGGGATCAAGTTAGCAAAGGCAATTCTAAAGTTAACTTCTCATGCTTATATTGTTGCAAGAAAGGCCACTCCATTTCTAAGTGCCGATTTAGGAGATTTTTGGTTCCTAAAGGCATCTATCAATGGTTGCCCAAATGCAACCACTTTGTCACTCACAATTTAGGACCCAATAAGCCATTGGGTACCTCCTCTTGTTGATTATTTTTTCATAGGTACAATGTGTCGAGACCACCGAGAGAATATGGGTTCTCGACAGTGGATGCTCAAGACACATGTTCGGAGATATATCCCTATTCATGGACTTCGTGGCAAAGAAGAAAGGGTATGTAAGCTATGGTGATAATAATCGCGGTGCAATACTTGGTAAGGTTAGTGTAGGTAACCCTTCTTCCACTATTATTTCTGATGTGTTGCTTGTCGAGGGTCTCAAACATAATCTACTTAGCATTAGCCAATTATGCGACAAAGGATACAATGTATCTTTTTCAAAAGAGTGTTGGAAAATTGTGCATAATGATGACAAGAAGAATATGTTTGATGGCATAAGAGTGAACAACCTCTATATGCTAGACTTGAATGAGGTATCGTTAACAAGTGACAAATGTCTCATGACAATGAGTGGAGACTCATGGTTATGGCATAGGCGTTTAGCACATGTTAACTTTAACTTGCTAAATAAAGTAGTCTCAAAAGATCTAGTCTTAGGCCTCCCCAAAATAAAATTTACCAAGGATCACATGTGTGATGCTTGCCAAATGGGAAAGCAAACGAGGATCTCTTTTAAATCCAAAAATATTGTCTCAACTACGAGACCTCTCGAGCTTCTTCATATGGACTTATTTGGGCCATCTAGAATTAAAAGCCTAGGTGGAAACTATTACGGTTTTGTAATAGTGGATGACTTCTCTAGATTTTGTTGGACTATCTTTTTGGCTAGCAAGAGCAATACATTCGCCGCCTTTGAGAGATTTGCAAAAATTTCCCAAAATAAATTAAGCACAAACATTGTGTCAATTAGAAGTGACCATGGAGGTGTGTTTGAAAACCATTTGTTTGGAGAGTATTGTGGTAATTACGGTATTGATCATAACGTCTCTTCTCCATGGACTCCTCAACAAAATGGGGTTGTAAAGCGCAAAAATCGCATTTTAGAAGAGTTGGGAAGAACAATGATTAATGAAAGTGGATTACCGAAATATTTTTCGGCCGACGCCATAAGTACAGCTTGTTATGTTTTGAATAGGGTGCTCATCCGCCCCATTCTAAACAAAACACCTTATGAGCTTTTAAAAGGGTGCAAACAAATGTGTCTCACCTACATGTTTTCGGTTGCAAATGTTTTGTCTTAAATAATGGAAAGGAAAATTTGGGTAAATTTGACTCTAAGGCTGACGAAGGTATTTTCCTTGGATACTCTCAATCAAGTAAAGCCTATAGAATCTACAATAAAAGATTACTTACTGTCGAAGAATCAGTGCATGTAACATTTGATGAATCTTATCTGAGAAATTTCGGAAAAGGTAGTGTTTTTCATGGCGCAGGTACATCTACGGAAGACATACTCAAAGATGCTGAGTCAGGAATTGATCAGCCCGACCAAGCCAAAATTGAGGAGGAAAAAGATGTCCACCATGAGGAGACCGAGGAAGTTCATCCGCCTCCAAAATATGATCTCCCTCAAGCTTGGAAGTCTTCCAAAGACCATTCAATTTACAACATTCTCGGAGACATATCAAAGGGTGTTACAACCCGATCTAAGATAAGTAATTTTTGTTATCACTTCACTTTCGTTTCACAAATGGAACCTAAAAACCTAAAGAATCCTTACTCGATGAAAACTGGATTTTGTCAATGCAAGATAAACTTAATCAGTTCACGAGAAATGAGGTATGAGACCTTGTCCCTCCTCCGCGAGGATATTGAGTAATCGACACCCGATGGGTGTTTAGGAACAAGTTGGACAAAAATAGGGTAATAACCCGAAATAAGGCGCGTTTAGTCGTGCAAGGGTATAACCAAGAGGAAGGCATCGACTATGAGGAAACTTATGCGCCGGTTGCCCGACTCGAGGCTATACGCCTTTTGCTTGCCTTCGCGTGTACGAAAAGTTTTAAGCTTTTTCAAATGGATGTTAAAAGTGCGTTCCTAAATGGCTTTATTAATGAAGAAGTGTATGTTGGATAACCTCCGGGTTTTAAGTTGCACGAATATCCCGATCATGTTTACAAACTAAAAAGAGCCTTGTATGGACTCAAAAAAGCTCCTAGAGCTTGGTATGAGCGTCTAAACAAGTTCTTGCTTGATCAAGGGTATTTGAGAGGAAAAGTGGACACTACTCTCTTCATTAAGCGTAAAGGAAAGCACTTGATATTGGTACAAATTTATATGGATGATATCATTTTTGGGTCAACTAACATGAATCTTGTGAGAGAGTTTTCTAACCTTATGCAGGGTGAGTTCGAGATGAGTATGATGGGGGAGCTCACATACTTTCTTGGATTGCAAATTAAACAACTTGAGGAAGGAACTTTCGTGAGTCAAACTAAGTACTGTTTGGAACTGTTCAAGAGATTTGACATGGCAAACTCCAAAGCCATAGACACACCTATGCCTACATGTGCGAACTTGAATAAAGATGAAAATGGTAAGGACGTAGAGGTAAAAAGGTATAGAGGTATGATTGGTTCACTTCTCTATCTTACTGCTTCTAGAACTGACATTATGTTTAGTGTGTGCATGAGCGTAAGATATCAATCATATCCCAAGGAATCCCATCTAAAAGCTGTCAAATGAATACTTCGATACTTATCTGGTACTCCGAAGTATGGATTATGGTATTCCAAAGGAAATGATTGCTCGTTGGTAGGATTCTCCGATTCCGATTTTGCCAGTTGCAAATCGGATAGGAAAAGCACTAGTGGTACGTGTCATTTATTTTCAAACTCCTTGGTTAGTTGGCATAGCAAGAAACAAGTATTCGTTGCTTTGTCAACCGCCAAAGCGGAATACGTTGCCGCCGGTAGTTGTTGCGCTCAAGTTCTATGGCTTAAGCAACAACTATAGGATTTTAACGTAAAACTAGAATGTATCCCCATCTTTTGCGACAGTACTAGTGCCATTAATCTCACCAAAAATCCTGTGTTACATTCTCGCAGCAAACATATCGAGATTCGCCACCACTTTCTTAGGGATCATGTAGATAAAGGTGATGTTATTTTTGAACATGTGAACACTAAAAATCAACTAGCGGATATTTTCATAAAGCCGCTAGCTATTGAACCTTTCTTTCATATCCGTCGAGAACTAGGCATTCTCGATATTTTGGATCGGGTGTCATAATTGCATGATTCATCTTATTTCATTTACAATTATGTTTTTGAACATCTAACTAGTTGAAATTATTGCAAGCACAATTGTATATTTCTTCAAGCAAACTTGGTATAGAGGTGATGTTGTTTCTTTCTCTCTCTCTCTAAAAACTTTCATTCTCAAAAAGTGGTATTGTATGACAAATACTATGTATATATGACAACTTTCATGTATTATATCTGTTTGGGTGCTTATTATTGAGTGGCATTCTATTTATGCATCAAATGTATGCTCATCTATGCAAAAATGTGAAAATCTGCATATTCTGCCTGTATGAGTCGACCATAACAGGGCACTGGTCGACGCACACTTATATACATTTGCATCTTTCAAAATTCAATCAGTATGCGTCGACGCATGTAGATGTATGGTCGACGCATCGCACGAAAACCCATATTTTCTGCAAATCGTTCCAACTTCCTGCGCATTTAATACTCATAATCAGCATGTTATGTGCATTTATTCAAATTCTTGGTAAACTGAACCTACCATGCCTATTGTCTCTTGACCTTTCCTCTTCTCAAAAACCCTAAAGTCTCATCTATAAAAGGGGCAAACCTCTTTCTCTGCAATCACACTCTCCAATTTCTCTCTCTCTCTCTCTCTCTCTCTCTCTCTCTCTCTCTCTCTCTCTCTCTCTCTCTCTCTCTCTCTCTCTCTCTCTCTCTCTCTCTCTCTCTCTCTCTCTCTCTCTCTCTCTCTCTCTCTCTACAATCTCAAATCCTCCACAAACACCATCAATGGCTTCCTCCTCTCGCAGAATCATCAGCAAGCAATCAAGAGCATCTTCATCATCTACTTACATACCAGTCACTGCTGCATCCTTAGTTCTTTCAACTCTTGCCAAAAAATTCAACAAAGACATCGGCAAAAGGGGTGTAGTTAAGCAACATGCATTCTACAAGCTCACTGTGGAACACATTCACCTCTCTGAAATTTTATCGTTGTTGTAGTTTCAAGGCATTACCAACTTCTTGGAATACAACTCAAAGTATAGTGAAGACTTGGTGCGTGTCTTCTACACAGGCATCCATGACAGGTTCAGCGGTTAGTTCTTTCACTCTCAGGTCGGCTCCACAAAGGTAAATCTAAATTCTGTTGTGTGGAGTAAATATTTCAACATGCACTTAGCTGCTGGTGAAAATCCTCCTCCTGAGGTAACTGATTATCAAATTGTGGCTGGATATGAATTCAAAATGGCTTCAAATTCGATGTTAAAATGGTCGTATCCAGAGAATATTGTGAATAATGATGCATTTCCAAGAACCGTCACTGCAGGGCAATTGCAAACAGGTGAACGAATTATTCAGTGGATTGTGGCGCGCATTCTGCGACCAAAGAAAGGAGGGCTCTCCAGAGTAGAACAGGTTGAAGTCCATCTCATCTACATTTTGAAAAATCAAATCAAAATTAACTGGCCTTACTACATCGCCAGTCGAATGTTCGCGTTACGAGACTCTACAAGAGGAACTGCTCTAGCATATGAGTAATTTATTCAGGAAGTTCTCACAGCTGCTGATGTTGTCTTTCCGACATTTCCATACACATCCATCTCTCGCAACTGCAAAAAACCACCGGCAGAAAAACAGAAGAGTCGTCACTTTCGTTATTTATCCCAAAGGTGAGGGAAAGGAAACGATCGGAAAAACATAACGAAAAAGGGAAAGACAAGGTCATCGCAACCATGTCTGGATTCGGGAGTCGGTTACGCAAGGGGAAGTTATTAGCACCCCTCACATCCGTCGTACTCGACGGGATCCACGCATTGTTGTCTATCTAAAAGGGTGTGTTGAAACTATCTAGCTAAAGGCTTAGGGACAAGAGAAAAGGAAAAGGACAGGACTCGACAGAACAATCACCATTCTGGGCCTACGTACTCCCTCGTGCAATGGGAAAGTCAGAGTCAATGTAGTTCGGCTAACTACGGGTGAAAGGGGGGAAGGTTGCTCGCTAAGACATCACGTCTTATGCCTATGTACTTTCATCTGGTATGAAAGATCAGAGCAAACGTAGTTCGGTCTAAAAGGACCACAGGTTGGTTCAAAAGTTTTTAGCCCCGAGTAGGCTTAACAAATAGTTCTAGCAGTTTGGTGTATGCAGCTCGACCATTGGAGACATAGGCGTTACCGTTCATGGTAGAACTAAGAGTTAACGACACTCTTTTTGTGAAAAGATTTTCCTGATTAAGATCCCGAAGGATTAAAAAGGGTTGAAGGGTTTTTGTGTTTTTTAGAGAAGAAGTGTTTTGAATTTGAGTGTTTATAATGTATGTTGTACTAAAGTCTAAAACCTAGGATCGAATGCGTCGCATATCGTCCTAAGGACGTATACTAAACACTCTAGGCAATTAAGAGGTGGCCCCTCAATCACCATTTCCCAAGTATAAGGTTGTTTCCCTTGAAAATTGGAAAACAACCGCTGATCTTCCAAATCTAACTTTGGTGACTCACAGGATCAATCAGATTGATCCTAGAACATGTGCTAAAAGGCTTTTTTGTTTTAAAAGTCTATTCAAGTTCCACACTCGAATAATATTGGGGTGAAAGTATCTTAAAGAAACTTCTATTCAACTACGGGATAACTTAAAGGTAAAATAAAGCTTTCAATAAAAGAGAGAAGAAAGTCTGTTTGGAGAGGTGAAGTTAGATTGAGGACGAAGAGAAAAGAATTACATGGGAAGAAGAAGAAAAAAGAAATAAAGTAAGGAAGAAAGGTGCAAAGACAATAAAAGACTTTGTAAAGTTTTAAAGCAAAATAAAGTAAATTGCATTAAGTTAAAAGATGGTGTGTTTACATCACGTACATTCTCTATAATACTCGCTTTCTCTACACTCGGATACTTGGAGTAATTCTAAGAGTAATTTGTACAATAGTAAATTACAACACACTTGGCTATGTCTAAGACATCCTATTTATAGTAGTAAAAAATAACTTCTAATAACCTCCATCATCACCTCCTTTCGCCACTTGTCATAAATGCATGCATCTACTGCTCGTAAGGTGCCATGTGTCTTTCTTAAGCAAAACCGTTCCCTCCAATTTTTGAATTTCAAATCCTTCGACGAACCATCCATAACAGCAAGCGGTCAAACTCCTGGCTTCTATGTGAATTCTTCGACTTCTTCTTTTGGCTGCTTTACCTCCTTCGACCAATCCCTCGTTCTCAACCTGCCTTTGGCCCTTCTATCATGAATTCCTTCCTTCTACATGAGGCGTTGAATTTAGGAGCTAACAAATTGCCCCCCAAAAATGTCTTTTCGACTTCGCATGTGGAAAAGCACATTTTTTGACAGCGTTTGACCTACGACGCCGCTTGTCCTCATATGTGTCGTCTGATATCCTTTCAACCAATACAAGTCTGGGAAGGTGAAAGGGAATGAAAGAGAAGCAAAAGAAAAGATAGGAACACGCAAGCTACTATTCCGCCACCTTGATGCACGTTTCTGACGTCACTTTCATCATGGCGATTTTCTCGGGAATCAACAAAATTGTGGGCCATCATCACCTTTCCAACCTCGGGGACATGAATTGCAACTGCTGCCTCTGCCATCCCATGTCCAAGCGCACACGTGGCCCACTAACTCTAGCCCTTTAATGATGAAAACTTTTAGTCTTCCATACACTATATAAGTGATTCTCCCCTGATGTTTTCATTTTTTCAACTTCTCTAACTCTTCACAACATCCTTGCTTTTCTTCCTCTAATTTTCTGCTTTCCAACCAACAGACTCTTACTTCCTTCAAAAATGGATGATCATCAAAAGAAGAAAATTCAATTCAAAGGACAAACCTCTGCATCAGCTCTTCCTCCCTTTGCCAGCTTGAGCGGTCCCCAGGTGGTAAAGAACCAACAGTTCATTCACGAACCCTTGACATAGGAGAAACGCCACATTTACGAATCTCAGGTAATCATTCCCGTTACTATTTCAGGGAAACCTCTAGCCATGTCTGGGCCGTTACCCCCTCCAGGTCTTGACTATTCCGCCATTAAAGACTTCTTCCCCTCTTATAGAGTCACTAAACCCTTAAGGCAAAAAAAAATCTAGCAAAATCCCCACTGATGGTCCTGATAGCCTAAGCCTCTTCGAATCTTAGGTATCTTCATGATGGGGCCAGATTATTTAGAGTTACTCCCTACTTTAAAGATTCTGAACTTTATCTCAACTGGCTGACAAAAATAGAGAAAGTAAAAGCCCAGGATTGGAAGGACACTGGGATTTATGATCTGATAATGATGTCGAAGGTAGGCCCTTCTTACTGCCCCCTTATGCTGGCTTCTTCCTTATTCTTTTGGGATAGAACTCACAATACTTTCCACCTCCCTTGTGGGATGATGACACCCACATTACTTGATGTAGCTGCCATTGTAGGCCTAAAACCCTACGACCTTGTTTATGATCCTGAGATTGATAGCCACGACACCATTGGTTTCGCCAATACCAAACATACCTACACAGCTTTTATCCAACTTTATCATAATAAAATTAGCACCTCAGTTGATGACGAGGAACATATAGCCTTTTTGGCCATGTGGTTATCTCATTGTGTATTTTGTACAAAGTCCTTGCAGGTGGCACGAATATATCTTGTTCTGGTTAACCAACTGCATTTGAAGAGAGGCATTTGTCTAAGTGAGATGATTCTGGCCAGTCTTTATGAGGCCCTGGGCGAAGGTGCAAACAAATTGAAAGATCATGAAAGTCATGGCAACTTGCTGTTGTCAGGCCACTTTTGAACATAATTTTCCCAACCGGGGCGAAGTTGATGAAAGTTCGCCTTCAGTCGCTGAGAGAAGAGTCGAATGGCCTCGCTTGGCCCAACTTAATCCTAGCGAAGAAGGTCATACTATTTGATCCAATTTATCCAACTTTGTTCATATGTTCGCAAAATGGTATGAGTTTACCTCGAAGATGGCTCCCTTCGCAGAACGAAGATGTGGCCAAGAGTGGTTTACCAGACCCTTCCCTGCTCCCTTAAAGAAACAAGAAGAGGAGTCGAAGCTGATTTGGGAAAGATTCCTCATTCCTCGACTACTGGTTCATAAGTTAAACCTTGTTAGAGGTCACTCCAGCTTACTAGCCTATCAACCGAACTTGGTATCTAGGCAATTTGGGTTGATACAGACTTTACCCAAATGCTTGTATGACAAGAAATCACATTTCATTATTCCATTAACGACGCTATCTCCTCTAGACTACTCGACGCAATTGGCGCGTCACGCCCATAAGTCTTTTCTCACACCTGTCCACTTTGAACCTTCTTATTTTTTCTCCCAAGACTTCTATGACTGGTGGTCGAAACATTACGCCTCAGAATTTCTTGATGCCTCCAGTTTTGCTCGCTTGATTGACCAAGATTTCGTTGATGTGCATGAGAAGATCAAGAAAGGTACGTCTACCCATATCAAAGAGATTCAAGCCTTCCAGAAGTATTTCGAAACTTCCTATCGACCAGATGATGTTAGTTGAACCATCTGTGAGGCTGCTGTCACTTTGAAAGAAACGTTTTCTAAAAAACTGGATAGTTTAAAGATTCCCTCTTCTGTTCCTCGCGAGAAACGGTATGAGGGTGCCTTTAAACTTTTTCCCCCAAAATTCCCTCGACTACCAACCACTGGTTTTGGCGTGGCTCTTTCCCCTCCATTCCTAGATTGGTTTATTTGTGGAGATGCTATAAAAATTCTTCGACAGCAGTCTAAGCCCAAAGCACAGCGGGTGGTTCTGACTAAACATACACTTGATACGTTTAAAGGGCACCTTCATGTTAGTATTGAAGATGTTCACATCGAATCCGACATTCTTGAAGGTTCATCCCCCTTCGATTTGGACTTTCCTCTCTAAGCTTTATTGTTGCTAACTGGCTTTAGTATTATTTACTTTTCAGCTGCTCCAAAATGTGTTGCCCCAGCAACCAAAACTAAAGTCAAGGTCGAAGACCAGAAGGTAATCCTCCGTAACTTTCTACTATTTCGACCTTCTTAGTCACTCTCAACACTTTATGTTGATTTCAGGTTAGTCAAAAACCACCCACCCCTCAAAGAAGATTAAAAAGGGCTTCTCCCCAGATTATCATTGATTCTAATGACGAAGATGGATCTCCTCGTGAGAGTCTTCAAGTAAAAAGAAAACAAAAGATCGTCCATGATGTGGATACTCCTGATGCTCCATCCGCTCCTCTTGCAACCAACACACCTCAGACCACTACTCCTCCTCAAGACCCCACTCCTACTCCCATAGGGGATGCTTCGATCCAAGTTGTTGTCCCCATGGAGAGTGACAACTCTAGTTCTGCTGATGAAACTGTTAAGGTATATTGCGCATCTACCTTTCTTTGGGTCTTGTACTGATTTTTGGTCTTTATTCTTTCTAGTGTCTGTCTTTTCTAGGATGATGCTGGAGCTTCACAATCTGACCCCACCAAGCTTCCTTTGTCGCTCTATCCCTTGAATAGCCAAGGTTATCCTACCTATCATCCCACTTCTGATTGGGGTTCTGGTGTGAGTTCCCTTGGTGAAATTAACAAACCTGATTCTTTCACAGTCCCTCCTTCTCCCGCAAAGACCACTACCCAGCAGTCTCAAACTGATGGTTCTGATCATGAAGACAACAATGCTCGGGTCGATCCCATCACAGCGGATGATGAAGTCAACGCTTTGGAAGGAAAAACAACCTTGGTTGATACGACCAGCTCTCCCTTGGGTCAGACAATAGCTGTGGATGAAAAAGCTGTCGAGGGTGATCATGCTATTGAGGATCAGGCTATGCCTCAGTCTAAATTGCATGAGTCCAGTGATAAAGGTATTGGGGATGAAATGGAGGAGGATGGTGAAAAGGCAAAATAAAGCCAAGACAAAGAATTGAAAACTGTGGACATCTCTATCAAAGAAACCACAACTGCTGAAGTGACAAAGACTTCTGCTTCTTCTATCCCAAAGGATACTCCAACAAACCCCTTCCTAGGAGAAACTCAACTTACCTCCGCCGAACTGGATGCATTGAAGGTTTCTACCCCTCGACAATACATCAGGCTTTTGTTGAGCAGGCGAAGTCATTCTTCTAGCCGTACTCCCAATACTTCGACCTCCGAAGGGCAAACCTCGAAGCAGCCAGCTGACAGTCGCCTCGACAAGGTTAAGAAAAAGATTTTCAAAGGGGATCTTTTCACCGTCCTGCAGATGGGCCCAACCATCCATCTTCCCCTCAAAGCTCTTCTTCAACAAGTGGATATTAAATCCCTTACTCCTGAAGCCGCGAATGTTATTCAAGAAGTTGGTACCCTGATTGACCAGGTTTATAAAGACTATCGATTGTTGCCCCAGATTGAGGGTGACATTGAGACGAAGGCTGGCAGTGAAGCTGCCGCTTGGAGTGTTGTTATCGACTCTGAGGAGAGGATCGCTGCATTGGAGGAAACGAAGGAGAAAAATAAGCAGGAGATTCTTACTAATGAGGCGAACATTGCATGCTAGGAGCGTAAGATAAAGAAAATTCGTAGTAAGATAGCGAAAGCCAAGAAGAAGAACACTGAACTATCTTCCTTCGATGATTCTTCCCTAACAACCGAACTTGAACATGCCATTACCTATGTTGAGGATGCCCGTCGTTTGGAATCTGAAGTTGCCCAGCTGAGGGCAGACAAAACTCAATTCCAGAGCCCCCTTGAACTTCAAAAGTCGAACTACCTTAAAATGAAGGAAAATCTCCCTTTTTGATTTATTTGAACTTTGTAATAGAGCATATTGTAATTGCCTTTGTAAGCCATTTAACTTTGTTTGTAAGATACTGAGCCATTTTGGCGCATTTTGCTAACCACCATTTATGGCTTCGCTTTATATTTGACTGTTATTCTGCTGATATTTTTACCTCTTGAAGTGCAGGCTTATACTTCTTTAAATATTTGCCATTTACTTTTAATATTCTCTCGTCTTTACTCAGCTCTGTCACTTCATATGCCCCATTAAAGAATACTTTCGATACCTGGAATGGTCCTTCCCACTTTGGGGACCACTTTCCTAGAGACCTAACCTTTCGATCCATAGGAAGAATTACCCTCCATACTAAATCTCCAACCAGGAAAGCCTTTGCTTTGACCTTCTTGTTATATGAATTCTCCACTCTTTTCTTTTGTCTTCTCAAGAGTTCTAGAGCTTTTAATCTTTCTTCATCTAAATCAACTAACTCATCAAGCATCATGTCCCAATAAATCTCTCGAGGGATTTCATGATGTCTTTGAATTCTGACTGACTGTATGTGTATCTCGACTAGCAACACTGCGTCATGGCCGAAGGTCAGTCGATAAGGGGAAGTGTTGGTTGCTTCCTTCGGGGACGCTCGACATGCCCATAGGACTTGATCCAACGTCTTATGCCAATTCCTAGGCTTGCTTCCAATCTGTTTCTTTATCATGCCAATTATCACCTTGTTTGCCGCTTCGACTTGACCATTGGCCTGGGCGTAATAAGGTGTCGAGGTAAGGAGTTTAAATCCCATTTCTTTGGTAAACTCCTGCATCTTCCTACCTGTAAACACTGACCCTTGGTATGTCGTTATTGTTTCTGGTAGCCCAAATCTGTAAATGATATACTTCTGAATGAATTCGACAACATCTTCTTGGTCTACCTTTGGTAGAGGTATGGCTTTGATCCACTTGGTAAAATAGTCTATCCCTACCAAAATATACTTCTGGTTTTTGGAAGAAGCAGGTCAAATCTCTCCTATTAAGTCCAAAGCCCAACCTCTGAATGGCCATGGCTTGACTATGGAGTGTAACTTGCTTGCTGGGACATGTTGTATGCCAGCATGGACTTGGCATTCCTAACAACCTTTGGTGAATTCAATGAAATCTTTCAGCATCATGGGCCAGTACATCCCCTGGCGAAATAGCAGCCATTTCATCTTATGTCCTACTTGGTGTGCTCCACATGTCCCACCATGGACTAAAGACAATGCCAAGTATGCTTCAGATTCACTGAGGCATTTAAGTAAAACTCCCTCAGAGGTTTTCTTAAATAACTCATTCCCCAAAAGGACATATCTTAGCGCTTGATATTTCATCTTTCGTTCTGTGGTCGCTAAAGGGTTCTGAAGGTAGTCGACCAGAGGTTTCCTCCAATCTTTGTCAGGCCCACGATTGTAAAAATCTCAAAGGTTTCCTCGTCAGCGTAGCCAAATTTTGTAACTTCCAAGTCTGACGGTCTCAAACCCACGAACACAACCTTACCTCTGGCCTCAATTGCTTCTTGCAAGTTTTCCTTCGAGACCCTGTATTCTGAGGCAACTTGCGCCAGATTGTTGGCTATCTAATTGTGTAGTCATGGTATATGTCGAATAGTGCAAACTTCGAATTTTTTGAGTAGCCTGTTGGCTATCACGAAATACATAATGAGATTTTGTTTAACGCACTTTTACTCCTTCGTTAGCTGTTTTACAACCAACTCTGAATCTCCCATTATTTCGACTTGGGTTGCCCCCAATTCTAACAAAATTTCAAGTCCAGCAATCAAAGCTTCATATTTTGCTTCGTTATTGGAACATAGGCCCTCGACCCTATATTTGAATTTTGTTGGAATTTTGTCAGGCGAAATGATCAGCAGACCTATGTCTGTCCCGTTCTTGTGACTAGACCCGTCGAAGTATAGCTTCCAAGGCTCTAGTTCAACAATGTTCAGGGTACTTTCATTTATGGAGTGGTCGACAATGAAGTCTGCCACTATTTGACCTTTTACCGGCTTTAACGGTCTATACGTTAGTGAATACTCAGTTAATGCTAATGCCCATTTACCAATTCGACTATGCAAAATAGGTTTGGACAACATATGCTTAATAATATCAAAATGTGACGAAACGTAAACATCAACTGGTTTTATATATTGCTTCAACTTCATACATGAGAAATAAAAACATAAGCATAGTTTTTCTATCTCGCTATACCTAGTTTCTGCATCATTTAAAACTCTGCTAAGGTAGTAAATGGCTCTTTTGACGCCACTTCCGTCCTCTTGAGCGAGCATGCTCCCTAGAGTTTTGTCTGACGCTGCTATGTACAGTCTCATGCTTTTATTTCGACATGGAGGTGAAAGGACCGAAGGATGAGTCAAGTAGTCTTTGATCTTGTCGAAAGCCTCTTGCTGATCTCTCGTCTATTCGAACTTCTCCTTGGTGGCTCGAAGCAATGGTGAGAAGGCCTGTGTTTTTCCACTGAGATTCGATATGAACCTTCCACTGAGTCTTTGAAGTTCCTTTTTGTTGGATGGCGCTTTCACTTCCATGATGGCCTTTGTTTTGTTTTGGTTGATTTTGATCCCTTTCTTGTGGACCACGAAACCCAGAAAATCTCCTGCTTGTACGCAAAATCCACACTTGAGGGGATTCATCTTGAGGCCAAACTTCCTCATTCTCATGAAGGACTTGCGCAGATGTTCCACATGAGCCTTTCCTGACACAGATTTTATCACAATGTCATCAATGTATATTTGCATAAAGGACTCAATGTAATCATGAAAAATCGAATTCATCGCCTGCTGGTACGTTGCCCCAGCATTTTTTAGGCCAAAATGCATCACTACCCATTCGTAAGTGCCTAAGGCCCCTGGGAAACGGAACACCGTTTTAGGAACGTCGTCCTCAGCAATGAAAATCTGGTTATAACCAGAATATCCATCCAGCATGCTAAGTTATTCGTGGCCAGCGGCTGAATCGACTAGCATTTCTGCCACTGGCATTGAATACTCATATTTAGGGGTTGCTGAATTTAAATCCCTAAAGTCTATGCAGACTCTTAAAGATCCATTTTTCTTAATGACTGGCACAATGTTTGCTAGCCATTCGACATACCTGGTCGTACGGATGAACTTGCATCTGAGGAGTCTTTCGATTTCCTCCTTTATCTTTGAGAGAATTTCAGGGGCGAAACGTCTTGGGTTCTGTTTGACTGGTTTTTCGCCAGGCTTGATTGGTAGTCTATGCTCGACTAGATCTCTCTTTATACCTGGCAACTCGTCGTAGTCCCAAGCCAAACAATCCATGTACTCTCGCAGCAGCTGAATGGTTTCGACCCTGAGTTGGGGGTCGAGGTTGGCGCTGATATAAGTTGGCCTTTTGATTACTCCATCTCCCAGGTCAACTTCCTCCAGTGGATCTTGCGCCAACATTTTAACATTGCTGGCCAAGGGATCCTTTTCAAAACCCAAAGGCTCATCGTCATATATGGCGTCGAGTCTTTGCCCTTCGTATTGAATCTTGTCAGGAGACTTGGGGTCTAAATGCCCACCTGAGCCTATTTGTTTGGATCCTTCGTTGGCTCTCTCAGCCATTTTGTTATTAGCGGCCCCCAAGGCCGTTTGTAGCTTAGTTTCGGCCACGTAGGCCGAAATCCTTTGAAGCGCTATGGCTTCAGTCATCGTCATCAAACTCACTTCCCCAGCCAGTGGGGTCTATGGGAAGTTCGCCAAGGTATGGTAATCTTTCACCTGGCACTTTCTTGTCCCATCGGAAACCTTCGACGGGATGCAGATATAGTGAGCAATACACTTTGTCATTAGGTGTAAAGTCAAAATCTGCAGGTTCACATGGCCCTATACTGGCCAAATGTTTGTCGAACTATCCTCTATCAATATGGTTTATAGGTGCTTTGAAGTATCCCTGATCTGCTTCAATGTTTTCGACAATGCCGTCTGGTCTCCAGATGGCGATCCTTTGATGCATCGACGATGGTACTGCCCCCACTCCATGGATCCATTCTCTTCCAAGTAATAGATTATATTTGGCAGTGGTCTCCACCACCATGAATACAGTCGGGCGGGTAATGGTTTCGACCGTGACATTCACCTGAATGACCCCCATGGTCGAACCCACTTTTCCTTCATAGTTTGATACCACCATACTGTGTGGCTTGGTATCTGTCTCACTTTTCCCAATTTTGTTCAACAGAAAATGCGGCATTAGGTTCACTGTAGCGCCGCAATCTACCAAGATTTTGTTAACTGGAACCTTCTCTATTTGTGTCGTAATATAAAGAGGCTTCAGGTGATTTTTCATCGCCTCTGTTGGCCGTTCAAAGAATGCGTTCTGCTCCTCGATACAGCCATTGTTCATCACATAATAACATACCGGCTTATGAGCCGTTATTTCCCAGTCCGGATACGTGTCCGAGTTTTCAACCACGGAAATCCTGTCAAATTCCCTGGGCATTACTGATATTACGTTGACCAAAATATCCAACATATCATCATAGTCTTCATCAAAATTATTGGTCATCTCGTCATCGACCGATTTCCTTTGCTCTTCGACCTGCGTTAGAAACAACTTTCTCCCTACAGGTGTCTTCCCAAACATCTTTGTTCGACCCTCACGTTCGACGGGGATGTTGGTACTGGATTGTGGTTGGTCCCTTTGTGCACCTTCTCTGAGTGCTTTTCTTTTTCTCTGTTCTCGTCTCCATTGGGATCGAGACACGGGATTTTTCCCTTTATAATTTTCTGATACATGAGCAGCCTTCAAAGACTGAAATTCTTTTCGGTAGCTTAACGAAGATCCTTGTTGCACTTCGAAGTTCTTCCACCTCTTCTGCCCTTGCTGCCTACTCTCATTGGGCTTCGTCCACTTTCCATCAGTGGCCTCAGCATTGGGCTTAAAGCTAGTGGGTTTGTTTGTAGGAGGCCTTATGCGGGGGTCAGATCTTTGTTGAAGGCCTCTTCGAAGGTCGAATCTTGGCCTTTCGTTATCTTGCCTCAGCCTTCGTGTTCCTTCTAGATTTTGTGCGGCCTTCTTGTCAAATATGGCGTTGCATCGGGGACAAAGCATTACACTAGAACCTCTCTTGGTAGTGGTGAAGCAAAGAAACAATCGATTCCTCCTACTCTGGGTATGCTTCCCTCGTGTGTGTTTCCTGGTAATTCGACACACTGTCAGCTACATCCTCATGTTGGGTGATTTCTACCATGTTAATTTCGACTTCTTTGGCCAGATTAAGCTTCTTCAGGCTTAGCTCCACGCCTTTGGTGGCTTGATCAATTTTGACGAAGTCATCATCCGTTTCTTTGGTCACTATCTCCCAACCCTGATTTTTCTTATTGTTTGGGTTTTTGGTTCCATCCCTTTGGTCACAGTTATCAATCTCCATTTCCTCACAACTCGTTTGTCCGAAACTCATGGTAACTTTCGCCATCACAGCTTCGTCTATGGGATTATCAGCAACCTCTGTTACGTCGATTGAAAAGTCATAGCCGTCAGCAACTTCGACCATATTAGCTTCGACTGGCTCTGTATAAGTTGCGTCTGTTATTTGCAGAGGATCTGAGTCGACCTTCATCTGGCCGCCAGCTTTCTCTCCGAACTTTAGACGTCCTTCCTGGATCGCATTCTGAACAAGGTCCCTGAAAATAAAACATTGAGACGTTTTATGACCCAAGAAATTATGATATTTACAAAACCCTCTTTTCTTCCTTTGTTCTATGGACGACATTTTGGCGCCAGGAGGCACTATCATTTGTCCGACCTTAACTAACAAATCGAAGATTTCATCACATTTTGTGATGTAGAAAGTATATGTTTTCTTTGGGAACCTATCATTCTTTTCAGATTCGACATAACCCTTCCCTTGTTGGGGAGCTAGTACTTTGCACAAGTAAGGCGGTCCTTGTTTAAGTTCAGCAAGGTCCACTTCGCCATCGTCGAAACTCACAGGCTCATCGCACAGCCTTTCGACATTCTCATTATATTCGACAAAAGCTACCTTTTTATTTTTATTAAACTTAGCCTTTTCGTCTTTGAGCCTTTCTAATTGGCGAACTCGATCGGCTAGTTGGGCCATGTCCCTTAGATACTGGGTATCCAACTTTTTCCTAATAGAGTAGTCAAGACCCCCAGTGGCCATTTCGACCAACTCATGTTTAGGGACCTGTGTGAAGCATCTGGCTTTAAGCAAACAGAACCTATTAAGGTATTCCTCTATTGGCTCAGAAAACTTACGCTTCACATTAGCGAGTTCCTTTAAGCTAACTTTAGTATAGCCCATATAGAACTGTTCATGGAACAAACGTTCCAACTGGATCCAATTACACACTGTGTTAGGGGGAAGCGTTGTGAACCAGGTGAAGGCATTCTTAGTAAGAGAACTTGGGACGTATTTAATTCTAAGGCTTTCATCATTCTCTATCTCTCCAGCCTCGATTAGATAACGAGCCACATGTTCGACAGTAGATTCCGCCGTATCTCCTGAAAACTTAGTGAACTTGGGTACTTTCGTCCTAGGGGGTAACTCCGCCTGAAGGATATAGTCTACTATGGGTGAAGTGTAATTTGTCCTGGTAAACCCAGTGTTTAACCCATTTCTGGCCATAATTCTCTCGACCATGGCCGCTAGATTATTGTCGACGGCCATGTTGTTTCTTCGAACCTGCTGGACTACATTGTCTGCGTCTTGGTTCCGATTCACAACCACTACTCCTGGGTTTCTTTCCCCCAAGACACGGGGCTGATTTTGCAAAGGCTCTTCCCTAAGCCCTTCGACTACCGGAGGGGCCATCCTTCCTTGGTTTCCTACGTCGATTTCTGCCATATTCGCCAAGTTTTCTCGTGGGATATCCGCTACTGCGGTTTGGTTTCTGGCTAAGGGGGTTACCCCCATGAATTCAACCAATCTTGTTAGTTGTATCGCCAATTGTTGATTGGTCTGAGTTGTATTTTGGATTAATGGTTGAAAGATTTCACCCATGGTTTGTGACAAAGTCTGAACCATTTGTAGGTTACTTTCGTCCATCTGCTGTCTTAGACAAGCAACTGAGGTATTAGTCAAATTAGGGCCTTGCGTCGAATACCCTAAGCTCTGAGTTTGGGGATTTTGACCCATGTTCACGCCTGACCCTGACCCCTGTAATGGCGAAGCCATCGCCTGATCTGAGAATATGGGGGGTGCACTTTGGAGCCCCTACATCATAGCGATGGGCATCCCTATGGGGGATTCCTCAGTGACTGTGAAAAACCAGGGGGACCAAACTTCCTGGAAGTCGAACTTCCCTCTAAAAAAATCTGAGGATTCGACGTTTGATGACCAATATATTCCAACACTGGTTGAGTATAAGGTCTTATCACTGTCGATCCAGCCCCAAGTATGGAGGGCATCGATACTGGCCTTAAAGGAAGCACCGTTTGTTCTCCAATCGACGGTATCGGAGGGGGAACTCCCTCGTCTCTTATTCCCTCACTAGAACCGTCTCCTTTATGGTTGGGGTTATCTGGCTGGTTCGTATCCATAGCCATGTTCCTAATGTTTCGTCTTGGTCGTCTTTCTTCGTTTACAGCGGTAATTTTACCACTTCTTAGTAACATAAAATGTACTTCTCGTACAAAGGACCAATACAACTGCAAAATTTTTGTAAGTTTTAGTTTTATAAAAAAAAATCTTCAGCACGGTCCCACTGGGCGTGCCATTTTGTTTCCCTTGAAAATCGGAAAACAACCGCTGATCTTCCAAATCTAACTTTGGTGACTCACAGGATCGATCAGATTCATCCTAGGACATGTGCTAAAAGGCTTTTTTGTTTTAAAAGTCTATTGAAGTCCCACACTCGAACAGTATTGGGGTGAAAGTATCTTAAAGAAACATCTATTTGACTACGGGATAACTTAAAGGTAAAATAAAGCTTTCAATAAAAGAGAGAAGAAGGTCTGTTTGGAGAGGTGAAGTTAGATTGAGGACGAAGGGAAAAGAATTACATGGGAAGAAGAAGAAAAAAGAAATAAAGTAAGGAAGAAAGGTGCAAAGACAATAAAAGACTTTGTAAAGTTTTAAAGCAAAATAAAGTAAATTGCATAAAGTTAAAAGATGGTGTGTTTACATCACGTACATTCTCTATAATACTCGCTTTCTCTACACTCGGATACTTGGAGTAATTCTAAGAGTAATTTGTACAATAGTAAATTACAACACACTTGGCTATGTCTAAGACATCCTATTTATAGTAGTAAAAAATAACTTCTAATAACCTCCATCATCACCTCCTTTCGCTACTTGTCATAAATGCATGGATCTACTGCTCGTAAGGTGCCACGTGTCTTTCTTAAGCAAAATTGTACCCTCCAATTTTTGAATTTCAAATCCTTTGACAAACCATCCATAACAGCAAGCGGTTGAACTCCTGGCTTCTAGGTGAATTCTCCGACTTCTTCTTTTGGCTGCTTTACCTCCTTCGACCAATCCCTCGTTCTCAACCTGCCTTTGGCCCTTCTATCTTAAATTCCTTCCTTCTATATGAGGCGTCGAATATAGGAGCTTACAAAGGCTCGTGGCACAACATTCATTATCCTTATTAAGTATGTTAAGATTGTTTGAAGATGAGAAGAGAAGAAGGCACACTAATGGGAGACTAAGCAATCCTAAAAGTTATCATGCAAAGTGGACCTAAAGTTGAGTTTGAAAAGGGGAACTACCTAATGTTATCATGCATGTGTAGAACCCTAATGTCTATCATAACCTCAAGAGGTTAGAGAACTTATGGGGAGCATGGCAAAGAAATGCAAAAGAAGAAGAAGAATGCATATGCAAATGAAAGGATGCACACATAGAATGCACAAGTAGAATGATAGTGGGAGGAAAATAGTGTGGGGCAGTAGCCACCACAAGCTCATCTCAACCAAGCATGCATATGGAAATGCAAGAAAAGAAAAGAAGAAAGATGCATCAAAAGCAAACAAACAAATGACAAAAACATAAAGAAAAAGTCCTCATGGATTCATCACTTTAGGTAAGCTTCAAGTTCCTCATAAGGAGGGACCAAGCTACCTTAAATGACACTCCAAGGTCATTGGACAGAAGGGAGATGAAGAGAAGAAAGCTCAAAAGCAATAACAAAACAAATCAAGAAGAAATGCAAGCAAGAGCACAAAGGAAGCAAGCATACACCACTTAGGAGTTCAAGTTGGAAACTCAAAAGGAAATGCATCAATCAATAAGCAACGAACATAATTTTGACCCAAAAATGAACATACAGCAAGCCCAACATGTCTAAAATGTGAAACAAGAAGAGTTGAGAGCTTATTGGATCCACAAAGGTCATTTCCAATTCAAACTAGGTCATGCACTTGTATGAGTTATCCTATGAAATGACCTAACTTGCAAGTCATCTCAAAAATAGGAAAAAGGCTCAAAAATACCAAATAAAATACACAAGGAAGCTAAGCATGTTGGAAACCAGAGGACAAAAGATCAAGGCAAATATTCCCTCAAAGCACCATCAAACGAAAAGATTCATTTAGATGTACCACTTTGAAATGGGAGAAACAAAGGCAAAAAGAAAAGCCACTAAAGTCAACAACCAGGGGCAAAATGGTCCTAAAAAATTGATCAACTCATCATTGAGATGAAGATCAATTTTCAATCATTGGATCAAAAAGAAAGAAGAGAAATAAATACAAGATCAAACAATGCCACAATTCACTTCATTTAAAACAACTCCAATATTTAATTCTTTTTTTAATTGAAAATAAAACTGAAAAATAAAATAAAAATATCCAAAAAATATTAGACATCTCAAAGTTTATAAAAAATATTTTTGGTAAATTTTTAAAGTATTGGAGCTATTTTATATGATTTAAATTCAAACAGAATAAAAGAAAAATCAAAAAAAAGAAAATAAAAGGAAATAGGAAAATAATTGGTGTAAATAGCAACCAATAACAGTGTAAAACAAGAATTGGGCCAAACGGTGAGGTGCAAAAAGCAACCCAGCCCACACGCAAGAACTCAGAAACAAAAACAAACACTGATCCAATAAAACTAGTCAAACAAGCGCGCACGGTAGTCCTCACTATGGGACGTTTGATCACTTGGTAATCACATCATGTGGCCAACAGCTTGCCAACACATTAATGAGGAATTTAAAAACAATCACATGCACCAAGTCAAAGGAAGACTACCGTGTTTCTTAATCCTGGACGTTAACATGAAAAGTATGCCAATCGTGCGCTTCACGATACGCCACGTAAGCGTCTTCCTCACAACACATAGAGGGAACCAGTCACCGGCCAGACTGTAACTCCGGTTGTCTTCCTCGACAGCTTCGGCCACCGCGAGCAAAACAACAACACACGCATCATCAAATCTCAACCGTTTTGCACAAAATTTATATGGAAATTCATCTAGAGATCGTGAGGATCTCAAATCCAGCATCAAAATTCATTAATCATGCAACATAAGAGCAACCCGAAGCAATCAAGTTTGTGCATCAAAACCAAAAGTTCACCAAAACTCAACCAATTTGGTTTAAACATCATCTAGAGGTTATGTAGGTTACAGATCCACCAACAATCAAGCAAAAACACGCAAGAACAAGCCAATCCAAGTCCAAACAGTTTGGAGCATCCGCCAACAATCATCACAAATTCCAGTTCGTTTTAGTTATTAACGATCTACATGTTTCCTAGGTCTCAAATATGCAAAAATGGCAATGAATCATGGCATATTGAGAGTGTAAGGTTGATTTGTAAATACCTAGTGAAGAACTTCCACTGAGCCTTCAATTGACACTTGAGCTTGTAGAAAAATGTCCAGAATCACTCCACAAACTTCAATAAAGCTTTTGCAATTCACAATTTGGCTTGAAACTTGCTAATTCTCATAATTCGAATTTTGAATTTTCACCACGTTTTCAAAGTTGTTCTTGAGCAATTTGCCTCCAATTTCGTATTCTGATGATTTGTGAAGGTTAGAAACCTTTTATGTAATGGATTTGAATCAAAATGAAGCCCAATGGCAACCCCTAGAGCCCAATTGAAGTTTTCACTTTTCTCCACTTTTTTCACTTGTGACAGTCACGAAAATGCTCTATTTTTAGCTCCAATTTGATCCAATTCACTTGCGTATGAGGTATGGAGCATGAATAGCTTGGATTAATGCCTTGATTGATCTCAATGGTTGATGTTTGTTATGTAACTTCATAATGAAGTAAACTTGGAAATGGCTCATTGTCGCTACTGCGAAAATCGGCGCCGGCTGACAGAAGAGTCGCCACCGTGCGTTATTTATCCCAACGGAGGGAAAGGAAACGCTCGAAGTAAACCTCGCAAAAAACGGGGAAAGGTATGGTCATCGCAACCAAAACCTGGATTCGGGAGTCGGTTACGCAAGGGGAAGGTATTAGTACCCCTCACGTCTGTCGTACTCGACGGGATCCACGCTTGGTGTGTATAAGGAAAAGGGTGTGTTTATCTATCTACGCTAATGGTCAGTCTGAAAAGAAAAGAAAAGGACATGACTCGACAGAACATACGCTGTTCTGGGCCTACGTACTCCCTCGTGCAATGGGAAAGTCAGAGTCAACGTAGTTCGACTACCTACGTCTAGACGGGGGGAAGGTTGCTCGCCAGGACATCGCGCCCTGTGCCTACGTACTTCCACACGGCATGGAAGATCAGAGCAAACGTAGTTCGACTACGCACGACACAATCTGTTCAAGTGTTTTTTATGGGAAAATGCACCTTAACCAAGGGTTTTCACAGTCCAGGAGGACAAAATGTTTTGATGTTTGTTCAAATCTTTTGGTGGAAGAAATGAATTTACTTTTGTTTTATCCTTTATTAAGTGTTTTTCTGTTGTTTTGAGAAAGGAAAGAGACACCCTAAAACTATGGTTGAACAGGGGAATCTACCTACTGTTATCATGCCTGGTTGACCAACCTAATGTCTATCATAACTCCTTCATAGCAGAGAAGTTAGAGCTCCTAAGGGATCATGGCAACAAAACTGAACAGCAAACAGGATTCACTGCAAAGTAAAGAAATACTGGAAATATGCATGAATGCAACAACCAAACAAGCAAGGCACAAGGGCCACACACCACAGAGGCAAGGGAGCTCAGCTCTACCAAATACCAGCAAGCAAAGTCACTCAATAACAATCAAGCAGAAGGAGGACCACCTCAACTTCTCATGCACACAAAGCCTATTTCTAAGATGCACCTATCTCAGAAATATCTATATGAACCCCTAAGTCTAATGCAGCACAGCACCACACAAGTCAATCGACACAAAGAGAAGGCTAACCAGCCTGGAAAACTCCTATCCAAAAGCATGAAACTACCCCTGAGCAAGATCCTAAACAACCCTACAACAAACCTTAATCTACCTCTAAGCAAAACCCTGAACAACCCTAAAACAAAACCCTAATCTACCTCTGAGCAAAACCCTGAACAACCCTAATCAAAAACCTAAGCAAAGCCCTAAAGCAAAACCCTAATCAAATCTCTAAGAAAAGCCCTAAAGCAAAACCCTACACAAGAGAAATCAATCCCAGTTCTCAAGCTTCAAGACAAGCTTACCAAAGAAAGGGAGCTAAGCAGGCAGACTCATAGTGCCTTCCTCAGAAAAGTACTAAGGGGCTTCCACTTAGGAATCATATCCCATGTGGCTCAACAACTGTGAACGGTTTATATTCCTCCTCAGGAGAAACTAAACTCACATGAAGGCTTCGACATCATTGGATACTTGAGAAATCCTACATGAACTAAGGGAACAAAGTGAACAGACCCATAGTGCCTTCCTCAGGAAAGTACTAGGGGCTTCCACTTAGGAATCATATCCCATGTGGCTCAACAACTGTGAACGGTTTACATTCCTCCTCAAGAGAAACTAAACTCACATGAAGGCTCCAACATCATTGGATACTTGAGAAATCCTACATGAACTAAGGGAACTAAGTCAACAGACCCATAGTGCCTTCCTCAGGAAAGTACTAGGGGCTTCCACTTAGGAATCATATCCCATGTGGCTCAACAACTGTGAACGGTTTACATTCCTCCTCAGGAGAAACTAAACTCACATGAAGGCTCCAACATCATTGGATACTTGAGAAAGAGGTGAGAAGAAAGAATGAAAGACATCCATAGTACCTTCCTCAGGAAAGTACCATGAATTTCCCTCAAACTTCAGGGTCTCAAACCTCACAGAAAGAGAGCAAGCTTCTAAACCAAGACCTCAATCCATGCATCCTTACAAGCTCCAACAAGACTTCATCCATCCTCCACCTTCAAGAAGAAACCACAGGCCCTCAAACCAAAAGAAACTATCTCTGAAGTTCAACCACAGTTGAACTTCAAAGTCAGAAACCCTCAAGACTTCTCCTATTCTCAGGCTCAAACAAAAATAACAGAACACCCTATAAAAATCTACAAAAAATCTAGGGGAAACCTACATTCCTCTATGATCCCAAGATCAAATCTCACAGCCTAAGTCAACTTCTAAGGCTACTAAACAATCCCTAACATTGAATGGTCAAGGGTTAACCAGCAAGTTATGAGGTCTCTATTCTCTAACCCTAAAACAACATCAATCAATCTCTAAAAAATCCACAAAAATCCTATGGGGAGCATGCATCAGTCTAGTATAACATACTAAAAAACTAAAGCAAAAATCAATACCAAATGAGATAACTAAAATCAACAAGGCAGACACATCACAAACCAATTATTCAATACCAATTAAAATACAAAAATGCAAATAAAAATGAAAATGCATGATCAAATCAATATTTTTGCACTATAAAATTCTAAATTGAATTAGGAACCTATAGAAAAAAGAAGGGAATTAATTGGATACTCCTACTATTTTTTATGAAATATTTTCTAACATGAATGAAAACAAAGAAATATTAAAAAAGAAATAAAACAAAAAGGGGGGTGGGGCGATAGCAAAACCATAGCTATTTCCAGACTGGGCCCAACTGAGGGGGGTGCGCCTAGCAAATGGGGCCTAAGCCCAATCCACATCCATTCAGTTTTCTCACAATCAGGGGGGGACGACGAGCAAATAGGGATGATGCGCAGCAATCTCAGATTTGGGCCTAAACCCAATCTAAACCCTAACCCAAACAAATGACTAACAAAACCAGTCTTCTTCCCCAAAACCACATTCACTGTTCATCCCTAACCCTAATACGCCGCTCCTCCTCTTCTCTGAACCTCTCTCAAACATCTCAAACACTAACACCTCTTGAACCAAACTTAGCCCAACATCAACTATCAAACATGAAAAAATCTCCATCTCAAACTCTCGGTTCAAAAATCGTCCTCACAGTTCTTGAGCTAAACTCAACACCAAGGATCTAGCTACCCTAGCAGCAAACAATTGAATGAGTCAAGAAGGGAATGAACAAACCTGGAGGCGATGCAAACGACGAAGCTTCTAGAATCACTGGCGAAATGCGAAAGAGAGACGTCAAAGATCTTGAAGCTTTCTTGACTGTTGAAGGTTCCGCTGACGACTTTGAAGATCTTGGAGGGATGCGTTGGAGCTCGCTTGAAGATTTCTGGACAAGCAACGAAGAACACGGCTAGTTCTATGAAGATCTGGAAAAAACACAAGAACAGATGAAGATGTTGAAGGTCTTCTGGAAACGATATGAAGAACGATGAAGGTTCTGAAAGTTTTCTGGAAATGATATGAAGACTGATGAAGGTGGTGAAAGTTTTCTGGAAATGATATGAAGACTGATGAAGGTGGTGACGAACACGGCGGCGATCTATGAGTGTTGCTGATGAACCTGGGAGGAAAAGATGGATGAAAGTTCTATGAGTTCTCCGGCGAAACAATGTAGTTTTCGGCAAGGATGTCCTGGCGTCTGGTGATTGTTGTTGAGGATCGGAGGAGAAAGATGAAGCTCTTGAGAATCTGCAAAATTTGCAGATTCCGGCGAGATGAGCGGCGGCCGGAGGTCGTTAGGGTGGTCGGAGTTGGTTGTCACCGGGCTTGCATGGCCGGCGGGGCTTTCCCGGTGAGAATGAGGTGCAGACACGTGGTGGTTGGGTGGCAGAAGGAGAGCGCATGCGTGAAGCCACGTGGGGCTGAGAGCAGTAGTGGAAAAACGCGTGGCAAACTCTGGTGAATTGGAGTTATGAGGTGGGGCCTCCTGGTTGAAACGCGTGGCCTGCTTATATACTTGACACATGGCACTGCATGGACTGAAAAATGGACAAAACGGACTGAAAGGACTTTGGGCCTCCAAAATGCTGAACTGGGCCCACGAAAAAACAAAATGGACTGAAAATTATGAATTAAAAGGTTAATGAAAATTAAATGGATTAAAAACTGATTATAGATTTAAACTTCAATTAACTAACAATTAAAACTACAATTAAATCTAAATGAAAATTAAACTATCCTAATTAATTCTAACAAACTTAATTAAAACCTAACTAATATTAAACTCTAATTAAACTAATTAAATCCTAATCAAATCTAAAAGATGATTAAAACCTAGTTAAACTCTATTAAACCAAAAAAAGAATTAACATCTAATTAAAAAATAAAACTCTAAACATTTCTATTTACAATTTTCTTAAATTTCTATTAAATCCCTAATAAAACCTATATTACTTATTAATCTATAGAAAAAGCTATCTTAATTTCTATTTAAACCTATAAAAAAAATGTTCTACTAAACTATTATCTACAAATGACTTAATATCTAAGAATTTTTATTCTAAAATCTATTTAAAAACAATTTAAAAAAAATCTAAAGAAGATTTAAAACTATTAAAAAAACTATTTAAATTCTAAAAATCTATAAATCCTATTTAAAATCTACAAAAGGCTATTAAACCCTAAAAAATGCAAACACAGGCCAAAAGCCAACACAAAGGAGAGCGCGAGACCAGATCGAAGCAAACAGTAAACCCCGGGCATCAGAATATCCCAAAAGTCACTGCGTAAGCCGAAAACACCGAGAAGCGCGCAATTTCCCGAAAATAAAACCCTGATTATCTAGACTGGATCTGAAATATCCAGTAGATGAAAACCAAGCTGTAACCCTGACATCCTCTGTCTGTGCACAAATGTCATGCATCTGATATGCGAATACGAATTGAACCATGAACCAGATAGGAGAACCGGTTGGTCAAATTTTAGGGTGCAACACTCACCAAAACACATCAAACTCAAATTATAAAATTGCCAATGTGTCTAAAACATGTTTTGCACTCAAAATATGTACCTATTTGCACAAAAATGATCAAAAATGAATTAATTCCAATTTTTCCCTTTTAAGCTTTCTTCCATGAAAATTCACACATCAATTCCTCAAACCAAACCAAAGCTATGACTTCTTGATGTTTGGTTTAACAAATGACACCATTTGGAGCACATTTGATGTTGGAAAAATCTTCATTTGAAGTGTGCAAGTTGGTGAAATGGACCTATAATTTTGTGACCTATAATCTCACTTTCCCAAAATACCCCTGACTTGCAAGCCTCATAACTTGAGTTGTACAAATCATATAAATACTTCTAGTACTTTTTGGAAAGCTAAGAAGATAAGGAACAACATTCATGTTGGCCTGAAGTTGAGGAGAAGCTTCCTTCTAGGTCAAAAATGGCATGGAAGTTGGTTGACTTTCAAGTACCAAAATCACATTCATCTGGTGACCTGTAACTTTCCTGATTCATAACTTGAGTTCTATAAACCCTATCAAGGACTTCTAGTACTAAAAAAAAAAGCTAAGAACATGCTCTACAAGTTTCGTGTTGGTCAAAAGTTGAGATGAGACTTGTATCTTGAGATAGGCGGTCTTGAAGTTGGGGACTAAATAGGGGATTTTACACTGAGAACCCTAATTTAGTAACTTCTCACACTCTTGATTCTTGATGAATTGAACTTGAAATGATATCTCATGTATCTTAAAACAACATCCCATAACCATAGAGACTTGGAATTGATTTTTAATCTCCTTCAATTTCACAATTAACTGAGGATTTACTAGATGGAAACCCTAGCTGTAACATCTTTGACTGTGGCTTCTTCCACCTCACACAACAATTTGAATAAGCTCCAAATGGCTCTCCAAGCACTCAATGAGCTCTCTCAACACCTTATATCCATAATCATGAATCCACCACCCTATGATGATCTTGAACTGGCCTCCAAGTTAGGAGCTGACCCACATACATCCATCAATCCTTTCAAAAGATTAATGACCTCTTCTAGATGACCTGATGACCATTCAAACTTGAGTAACAACCCTTGCTTAGGTTCAACCCTCTGAGTAGACTCCTCTTGCTATGCACAATCTCTTGATCCCCTATTCAATGAAAAATGCTATGTAATGCAAATGCTAGAAAGAAATGAAATGAAATACAAACCAGCTAAAGAAAAAGGTTGGGAAAATTTTGGGGTGCAATAAAAATCAAATCAAAATTAACTAGTCTTACTACATCGCCAGTCGAATTTCACGTTACGAGACTCCACAAGAGGAACTGCTATAGCATATGGGTCATTTATTCAGTAAGTTCTCACAGCTGCTGGTGTTGTCTTTCCAACATTTCCATACACATCCATCTCTTCAGATAAGGAATTTGGCACAAATACCCTTTCAATGATGGGCTACTATTGGTGCAAAGAAAGAAAAATGTACGGTTTTGTTCACAGGGCAACTACACCTAGAGTTGTTGAAGCATCTGAAGCCAGTGAGGAAAGTGCAGAAAGTGACGAAGAAGAACAAGAAGAACCTGAGGAGGAAGAAGAAGAAGAACCCGCACATGAGGCATATGACAGTCATCATCAAATTGAGTCAACTGAGTACACAACTACTGATTGGGTTCCACACACAGCTCAACCTGAGGAAGAAGAAGAATACAACAATCAAGGCTGGGGTGAGTGGCAGTACACTGGCTGGACCACTCTGGGAAAAAATTATGATCCATATCATGGATATTCTGAAGCACCTCAATCTCCTCAGCAATCCAACACATCTGACATTCTCAGCATGATGCAGTCCATGCAATTAGAACAACAAAACTTTATGCGCACTCAAGATGAGAGATTCAGTCAAATTCAAAGCCAACTCCAAACACAAAATGAAAGGCTCAATAACTTCTCCACCAGAATGGATGCACGGTTTGAGGCTCTTGTTACATCCAGTGAAGCTCAGGAAAGGGCCATAGCCAACAGTTTGAACTACTTGAACAACATTACTGTGGAATTCACTGACTTGGCTGATCCTTACCGTAATCCTCATTACTATGAGAGGGGACGAGGGCGAGGCCGAGGGCATTATATTTTTGTGTGCACTTCATGTTATTTTGTTTATGTTGTTATGTTGTTATGTGTTTAAGTTGTTTGGATTGTTATGACTGAAAATTCTGGCCAACCCACGATGGATGTTCTAACAGAAGTTATAACATCCACTGTGACATTCACTACAGAGCTACTATTATGCAGTAATTATAAAGCCGTAAATAACACAGTTGGTTGTTGACCCAGTTCAGTGCAACACACTTACATCTGGGGGCTACCAAGCCAGGGAGAAATTTCAATATCAGTAGAATTAATTTAGAGTCAAACCTCCAGTTTGCACTCCTCACTTAAGACCTACCCAATGAAAATTTAACCTAGAGACACTCTAGACCTGAGTATACCCACTCACTCCCTACAATCACACAACAGTGATATCCAAAAATACTTTCAGATTAAACAGTAGAATGAAGAGACACTTCAACTACACACACCTTGATCTTGCTTCAAAGCTTTGATCAAGTGACACGCACTCTTGCTTAACAGCTTCGAGTGGTACACAACCTAGAAACTACCTAACCAATGTAATCAACAGTTGCTTGGAATACAAGTGTTCCTAAGACACAATCGTGAAGAACAACCTCTTCACTTCTAAACCACTATGGTGATTTCTCTGCTTCTCTATCTCCAACTGCTGCCTTCTAGGATTGCTTCTCCTGTTATTTATAGCAGCAGATCAGTCCTTGGGCCTGGGCGCATACATTAGGTTTTATCCATCATAAAACCTCTCTTCAGTATTCTGCACGTTTGCCACTCTAATCAAGTACACATTAGTTCCCCTAGGGCGTCTAAAATGTCTCCTGCATTCCAGCTTGAGCTTCTGATTTGTTTCCTGAGTTCTAGCTACCAGAATAACAAACCTTCGCTTGATGTCGTACGACCTATGTCATAACATTGAGTATGACATCCAGCTTAACTTATAGTTAGCTTAGTTAACTTACCTTGCACAGTCCATATTATGAATGTATCAACATCAGACATGACATTCATACATGCACTAATATTTCGCCACAAAATGCAGCTAATCAAGAGCACTTACAAACTCCCCCTTTTGCAAATTTTTGGCTAAAACACTCTGTACTTACACCAGAGATTTACACATAGCAGAAGACTTAACATAGGTCCTATCATGCAGGTAAGTCACTTGCTGCTCAAGCTCTCAGACTCCTCACAGTTGGCTTTCAGCCCTGTTAACACTCACTATGTTAGCCACCCGTTAGTTATCACTACAGGTGTCATTCTTTGGTGAGTGAGTAACACACAAAGTTACTCCCCCTCAACTGATGCACATCAGTTGAACACTTCTTCAGCAAACAGTCTGCAGTCACACATATGAATCTAGCCTACTCTGGATGTTATGACCTTCAGGATAACATTCTGAAGTCACACAGTCACACAGTTGTACTACTCCCCCTGAAGGGATGCACTATGCTAAGGGATACACTATGCTTTTATTCTGCTCCTGCACATAGTTCATAGTTCTAGCATACATGGCATACATATCATATTAGTAACAGCCCAAACAACTGTTATCACACACACACACACACATCTCATTACCAAACAGCTGTTATCAGACACACACATCTCATTAGCATCACCTGCAGTTACCCCTGTACATCCTAATATCATAAGCACCATGGTGCATATGCTCAAGCACAACTCATGGCTGTCTTGTTCTTCCACCTACTATTACTGCCACATTAGTTATCATCCAATTCTTCCATCTAATGTACATGTTCATGCTTTTATCTAACACTCTCTCCCCCTTTTTAGCCACAAGTTAAGATCTAACTAACCGCATATCATAGATCATAAAATGTACCAATACATATGTTTGGGGTTACATTACAAAACTGCTCATAGAGAGCATCACCAAATATTCATGCTTGAGCAAAGAAAAATTGAACAGCGGCACACTTCATCACCAGCAGCAGTCTGAGGTACATACCCAATTCTCAATGTTCTTCATCAGAGGTAGGGGGATACTTGCGGTTTGGTTTCTCAACCGAGGGAGGTGGATCTTTGGTGAATTTGGGAGGGGACTTAGACGAAGATCCTTCATGATGCAAGACCATGTTGTTGTCGAGACTTAGGGTCTGGAAGAGATGTTGAATGGTAATCAGGGCAGAGAGGCACGTTTGTGTAGGATGGAGAGTTTTGTTGTTCAAAGACTTTGACTGCATTGAAATCCTAAAACTCTCTCGTGCCATTAATTTCTATTCATCCTCATACATGCAGATACCCAACTTCCCTCTAAGATTTTCAAATTGGGCAACATCTAGAGCCTTTGTAAAGATGTCATCTAGCTGTAGCTCAGTGGACACATGCTCCAAGGAAATCACTTTGTCTTCCACAAGGTCTCTTATGAAGTGATGCCTTATATCAATGTGCTTGGTTCTGCTGTGCTGGATCGGGTTTTTGGAAATGTTAATAGCACTAAGATTGTCACATTACAATGTCATGACATCCTGAGTGACATTGTATTCAGTTAACATTTGCTTCATCAAGACCAGCTGAGAATAGCTGCTACCAGCTGCGATGTGTTCAACTTCAGCAGTGGATAATGAGACACAATTTTGCTTCTTGCTGAACCAGGATATTAGGTTGTTACCTAAGAAGAAACATCCACCAGATATTCTTTTTCTATCATCAGCACTGCCAGCCTAATCTGCATCATAGTAACCAGACAAAATAGGGGTACACCCATGAGAGTAGATTATGCCATAGTCACAGGTTCCATTCACATATTTGAGAGTCCTTTTCACTTGGTTCATGTGACTGACTTTAGGGCCTGCTTGATATCTGGCACACACTCCAACAGCAAATGCAATGTCTGGTCTGCTGGCTGTTAGATATAGTAGGCTTCCAATCATGCTTCTTTATAGCCTTTGATCCACACTAGTACCATTTTCATCTCTGGTCAACTTTAGATGAGTGGGGGCAGGTGTTCTCTTGTGACTGGCATTGTCCATCCCAAACTTTTTTACTATATTTTTGGTGTATTTACTTTGGGAGAGGAAGATGGAGTCTTCCATTTGCTTGACCTGGAGCCCAAGAAAATATGTCAATTCTCCACACATGCTCATTTCAAATTCAGACTGCATGTGACTGACAAATTGCTTCACCATCCTTTCTGATACTCCACCAAACACTATGTCATCTACATAGATCTGAGCTATCATGATTTCTCCACCTTCATTTTTCACAAACAAAGTCTTCTCAATTCCCCCTTTTCTGTATCCATTGGTGGTGAAAAATTCAGTGAGCCTTTCATACCATACTCTAGGTGCCTGTTTCAAGCCATACAGAGCCTTCCTTAGCTTGTAGACATGGTCTGTCAGGTTAGGGTCCTCAAATCCCTTGGGTTGTGCCACATACACTTTCTCACTTAGATATCCATTCAGAAAAGCACTCTTCACATCCATTTGAAAGAGTTTAAATTTCAGGATGTAGGCAACTCCTAACATCAACCTGATAGACTCAAGCCTTGCAACTGGTGCAAAGGTTTCATCAAAATCAATTCCTTCAACTTGAGTATATCCCTGTGCCACTAGTCTAGCTTTGTTTCTGACTATGATTCCTTCTTCATGTGACTTGTTCTTATAGATCCATTTTGTTCCAATGATATTGGTTCCTTCAGGTCTAGGCACCAGTTCCCATACCTCATTCCTCTTGAACTGTTCCAATTCATCTTTCATTGCCTTGATCCAGTATTCATCAGAGAGGGCTTCCTTTACATTTTTGGGTTCAACCTTGGACACAAAACAAGAGTTTGAGATGACATCTCTTGCTCTGGTCCTTACTCCACTGTTGAGGTCTCCAATGATTAGGTCTTTGGGATGATCTTTCAGAAACCTAATAGAAGGTTCCTTGGTGGTTGTATCTGGTTCAATACTTGGACTTGCTTGGGTGTCTTCAGTCTCCTCAGATGGAGTCTCAACCAATGTTCCCACATCCTCTATGACATTGATTTCATCAATCTGATCATCAATGACAACATTTATGGATTCCATTAACACTTTAGTTCTGGAGTTATATACTCTGTAAGCTCTGTTGTTGGTAGAATATCCCAAGAATATTCCTTCATCACTTTTGGGATCCATTTTTCTTCTTTGTTCACGATCTGCCAAGATGTAGCATTTGCTTCCAAACACATGAAAATACTTCACATTAGGCTTTCTTCCTTTCCATAATTCATAGAGAGTGGAGGATGTTCCCTTTCTCAGATTTACCCTGTTGTGGACATAGCATGTTGTATTCATATCTTCAGCCCAGAAGTGCATAGACATCTTCTTTGCATGGATCATGGCTCTAGCAGATTCTTGAATGGTTTTGTTCTTCCTTTCAACTACTCCATTTTGTTGAGGGGTGATAGGTGAGGAAAATTCATGGCTTATGCCTTCAACTACACAGAATTCAGCAAACTTAGAGTTTTCAAACTCCTTTCCATGATCACTTCTAATCCTGATAACCACACTCTCTTTTTCTCTTTGGAGTTTGATACACAGTTCTTGGAAGACTTCAAATACATCAGACTTTTCTCTGATAAAGCTTATCCAAGTGAATCTGGAGTAATCATCAACCACCACATATGCATATCTTTTCCCACCAAGGCTTTCTATTTGCATTGGTCCCATCAGATCCATGTGCAGTAGTTCCAGAATTCTGGAGGTGGTTAAATGTCCAACTCTAGGATGACAAGTCTTGGTTTGTTTGCCCACTTGGCATTCCCCACACACTTTTCCCTCATCAATAGTCAGTTTAGGTATCCCTCTCACAGCCTCCTTGGAGATGATCTTCTTCATTCCCCTTAAATGAAGATGTCCAAGTTTTTGATGCCACAATTTTACTTCCTTTTCCTCTCTTGCCATAGCACAAATTATGGATTTACTCGTGTCCTGAGGCTGCCACAAATAGCAGTTATCCTTTCATGACTTCTTTATTTCCATCATTAGTTACCACACATTCTTTTTAGAGAACTTCACACTTAGTCCTTGATCACAGAGTTGACTGATGCTGATCAAGTTGGCAGTTAGCCCTTTTACCAACAACATATTGGGACTCCAGGGCATTCCAGTTTTCCAACACCTTTGATCTTTCCTTTTGCTCCATCACTAAAAGTCACATAACTGGTGGAATGTGGTTTAATGTCTATCAACAGATTCTTTATGCCAGACATGTGCTTAGAACAACCACTATCAAAATACCAGTCTTCTTTAGCTGATACTTTAGAGAGGTGTGAGCTATTTGTGCAACCGTCTTGGCAACCCATTTTCTTTTCTTGTTAGGCACCTCCCTCATTGGTTTGGCATGATGATGCCTGTTGCCATGCATACTCTGTTTGGTTTTTCTTTGGCTAGGGAATCCATTCAGCCAGAAGCACACAACTTTAATATGCCCAAGTTTTCCACAGTGGTAGCATTTATGCCCTTGGAATTTTCTCTTGATTTGGTTCCAGTTTCTGTGTGGTGAATGTTGTGTCATTGGTCGTGACATCCTTTTTAACATTTGAGACTCAGGCTACAACCTCTTGAGGTTCAAGACAGGATTTTATTTCTCAACAAATCCTATGCCAGACCTATTTCCTGCAGTCTGCCCACTTTGAAGGATTTCCTCTAGGGTGTCAGTCCCAGAGTTGAGCATCCTTATGGATTTAGCCATTTGATCCTTCTCATTTTTCAAATCATTTACCTCACCTCTGAGGGTGTGTATTGTGGCTGGGTGCTCTTTCCTTTCAGCTTCAAAGACCTTAATGATTTCCTTCTGAAGCTCTCCTTGTTGGTACCGTTCTACACTTCTGATGTGAAGCTTCTGATATGAGGTTGTAGGGTCTTCAAAAATCAATTCCTCTTCACTTGAATTACCATCAGATATGTACACCCTGGTGGGTGTAGTGACATGTTTAGCTGTTTCTTCATCTGATTCACTGTTAGAATCAGTCCATGTGACAGTCAGGCCTTTTCCCTTTTTCTTGAGGTATGTTGGACATTCCTTTGTGATATGTCCATACCCTTCACATTCATGGCACTGTACTGTACTGACTTTTTCCTCAGCTTTTTCTTTGTCAGCAGGCAAGCTTTTGGAATAAAGTTTAGACTTGGCATCTATCCTTTTGACCATTTTGTTGAACTGTCTCCCAAGCAGGGCTATTGCCTCTGATAGATTCTCCATTTCTTCCTCATTTGAATTCTCTACAGAGTTTGTGACAAGAGCTATAGTTTTGCTCTTTTTCTCCACAGCCTGATCACACATCCCCATCTCAAAGGTTTGAAGGGATCCAATGAGTTCATCCACTTTCATGTGGCATATGTCTTGAGCTTCTTCAATGGCTGTTACCTTCATGGCAAACCTTTTAGGTAGAGACCTTAATATCTTCCTTACAAGCTTTTCTTCAGCCATCTTTTCTCCCAAAGCTCCTGATGTGTTAGCTAGTTCAAGAACATTCATGTAAAAGTCATGAATGGTCTCATCTTCCTTCATTCTTAGACTTTCAAATTTTGTGGTCAGCATTTGAAGTCTTGACATTTTGACCTTGGAGGTTCCTTCATGAGTAGTTCTGAGAGTGTCCCAAACATCCTTTGCTAGTTTGCAGTGGTGGACCAGTCTAAAGATGTTTTTGTCTATCCCATTGAAGAGTGCATTCAATGCTTTAGAGTTTCCAAGAGCCAATGCCTCTTGCTCTTTGGTCCATTCCTCTTCATGAATTTGCACAGATACTTCATCCTTGTCAATCTTCACAGGATGTTCCCAGCCAGAGTTTGCAGCTCTCCAAGCCTTGTTGTCTAAGGACCTTAGGAAAGCAATCATCCTAGGCCTCCAATAGTCATAATTAGAACCATCCAGAATTGGAGGTCTATTGGCGAATCCAATAACTTTATCCATAGTACCAGAATTTTGTTTCCCTAGATCTCACCCAGTAATAAACAGGCAGGGTGCCTGCTCTGATGCCAATTGAAAATTCTGGCCAGCCCATGATGGATGTTCTAACAGAAGTTATAACATCCACTGTGACATTCACTACAGAGCTACTATTATGCAGTAATTATAAAGAAGTAAATAACACAGTTGGTTGTTGACCCAGTTCAATGCAACACACTTACATATGGGGGTTACCAAGCCAGGAAGAAATTTCACTATCAGTAGAATTAATTCAGAGTCAAACCTCCAGTTTGCACTCCTCACTAAAGACCTACCCAATGACAATTTAACCTAGAGACACTCTAGAACTGAGTATACCCACTCACTCCCTACAATCACACAACAGTGATATCCAAAAACACTTTCAGATTAAACAGTAGAATGAAGAGACACTTCAACTACACACACCTTGATCTTGCTTCAAAGCTTTGATCAAGTGACACACACTCTTACTTAACAGCTTCGAGTGGTACACAGCCTAGAAACTACCTAACCAATGCAAATCAACAGTTGCTTGGAATACAACTGTTCCTAAGACACAATCGTGAAGAACAACCTCTTCACTTCTAAACCACTATGGTGATTTCTCTGCTTCTATATCTCCAACTGCTGCCTTCTAGGATTGCTTCTCCTGTTATTTATAGCAGCAGCTCAGTCCTTGGGCCTGGGCGCATACATTAGGTTTTATCCATCATAAAACCTCTCTTCAGTATTCTGTACGTTTTCCACTTTAATCAGGTACATATTAGTTCCCCTAGGGCGTCTAAAATGTCTCCTGCATTCCAGCTTGAGCTTCTGATTTGTTTCCTGAGTTCTAGCTACCAGAATAAAAAACCTCCGCTTGATGTCATACGACCTATGTCATAACATTGAGTATGACATCCAGCTTAACTTATAGTTAGCTTAGTTAACTTACCCTGTACAGTCTATATTATGAACGTATCAACATCAGACATGACATTCATGCATGCACTAATATTTTGCCACAAAATCCAGCAAATCAAGAGCACTTACAATGAGTATTTGGGTTTTCTCAATGCATTTTATCTCGTTTATCTATATTATGAGTATTTGTTGCTTTATTTTTTTTCATTGTCAATATTATGTGTGAATATTGGTATGTGATTAGATATTACCGGTTAATCATCTTGTTGATTTGAACATTTCACTCTTAATCGTTCTCTTTCTCTTTTTGATGTTGTCAAAGGGGGAGAAGAGAGTGTATCAAAGCCAAGAAGACCACACCACATCATATTAGTTACAATTACTTTTGTTGTTGAAAGTACAGGATTGAAAAAGAAAGGGGGAGCTTATGCTACCATGTTTTTAATATTGCATTTGGGTCTCGTTGGCTTTGCACAGGTTGTCATCATCAAAAAGGGGGAGTATGTGAGGGCAAACCGTCATACAACATACGATCTTGAGTTTCGATGATGACAAATTGCAACCATGGATGAATCGGCATTATCGGTTCTACCTCTACAAAGACAAATGCAAATATTCCATCCACAATATCCTTCTTATATAATTTAATTTGCTTTACTCAATACAATATATATGAATGATATGTGGTTATGACTAAATGCATAAAAACCACATAAATATCAAATTTTGCAGACTTGCAGGTCATGAGTCGACCACTGAGTCGGCGCATGCATCTGTGCAAATGGTCACGGGTCAGCGCATGAAGACTATGAGTTAATCGCAAGCTCGACGCATGAAGTTTGTATTTTCCCACGGATCAGGGCACGCAGATCTATGGTCGACGCACACTGTTGGACTTTCAAATTTATCTAAATCTGCAGGCTATGCGTCGACGCATAGACCTGCTATGGTCGACCGTTCGCGCGTTGGTGCTGATTTTGAAGTCTTTCCACTGTGTTTGAAAAGCTATTAAGTTTTTTAATTGGTTGGTTACTATATATAGAAACTTTGTTCATTTTTATCAACAACAATTGTAAATTTGAGTCAATTGTCATAAAACAAGAAAAGTGAAAGAGGTGCCATCAAAGTTCATCAATCTTCATCTTTTACAACCCACAACACAACAATCACACACAACAATTCTTGGGGTGCTTGTGATCTTGTTCAAGGTGATAAGGTCCGAAGCCCTGATCGGAAATCCGGTTCGGGTTGATTTTGAAGGCAGGTTTTTCTTGGATAAAACCTAGCAGATTTTGCCCTCCAAGATTTGGATATTTTGGGGGTTTTTCGGTACGAATCATCTCTACCTACTTCAGCTAAGTGAAGGTGATTGAGAAGCGGTAGTCTTCGTCGATCTAGTAGCGGAAATCAGTGAAGCGTGCAAGAGTGTTCTGGGTTCGATTTGTTTATGCGTGAGATCAGTCGGGCCGAGGGTTTGAAGAACGGAAGGTTATTCAACAAAGGGGCTGAAATCGAAGGTCTACTCACAACAATCGGAGAACTTTATTTGACTCGAATCAAGGAGAAAGAAGCGATAGCATCATCAACATCAAGAGGGCTTGCTTGTATATTTTTCTTATCAATTCTTGTATAAACATTTCTACATTACAGGTGATATCTATTATATTGATCTCAATTTTATTATTAGAATTGAGGGCAGACGTACACTAAGCGAGGACGGCGGGGGAACTGCCTCAACAAATCTTTGTCTCCTTTACTTTTCAGCACTTTCAGTTTTGGCTTAAAATTTAAGTGATTTTAGTATAAGCAGTTATATAAAAATCATGGTTGATTTGAGTAAGTACTTATTATTGTTTTGAACTTTAGTGCAACAATATATTGCACAACGAACTTAAAGCAACTTACTCAAGCCAAACCACACTTGGAGTGTATTGCACACCAAGTGTTTGATAAATTGCCTACACCAAAGTTTGCTTAGCTCATTTGCCTACTTTGTGGGCATTATATATCATTGGTGCTAGTCCTACTAATAAGTAGTAAAATCAACCGATAGTGTGACTAGTGTGTTGAATCAAATTTTGCTCAATATCATTTCCATAAGGCTAGACGCATATTCGGTCTTCTAATAATGGTTCGTTTTTAGACGTAATTTTTCCACGGCCGCTTCCGCAATTGAAATCAAATATTTTGAAAAACCAATTTTAATTGGTAGCGCCGACTGATTTTAATTGGGATCTATTCAACCCCCCCTTCTAGATCCAAGCCATCGTCTAACAATTTCTACTCTATTGGGAATTGAGAAAGACATATATTGGGAGGTCGCCCCAAAAATATGACTCTGAAGAATGCCAATAACCATTGGACTTTGTTGATGATATCAGTCATTGTTGATTTACTCGCCGAAGGAATCAACATCAATCTCTGTTTGGGGAGAGAAATCAATGACATAGATCCTGTTGAGGAATAGCCTTCAACCTTTCCCTGTTGCTGAGGAATAATCTTAATCTTACCCTGGTGGGGATAAGTTAACATCATTGCTAGTGAGATACTTCTGATCTGACAACAGTACTCTATGGGGGGACAAAATCCCTACTGCAGAATAGATGCCTGACTGCATATCAACACCCTATCTGACGTAGTCAGCTTCTGAATACTCGCTGAGGAGCATAATTTCAACTAGCTGGGGAACACAAAACCATGAACTTTTGTTTGGGGGAAGGATTCACCATGTGCTACTGATATTGTTAAAACATCACTGTCCGGGATAAAGTTCTTCTTGGGAGAATTTAGATCAAACAAGCATCATGTCGGGGAATGTGATAACATGTGAACCACTGAGAATGATTATGCCAAGTACAGTTGGGCTTTTAGTTTAAGGATAGAACCAGATTTATGGTGATTGGATTCTTTTTAGGGATTTATTATTGGTTGCTAATGAAATTTGATTTTAGAGGTAAATTACTAGACGGGAACTAGTATTTAAAGGGTAGACTACCAGACGAGAACTGGTGGCAAAAGGTTAAGTTATCAGACGAGAACTGACTTCTTGTTTTGGAATCAGACGGGAACTGGCCTTTTTTTATTTTGGTATCAGACGGGAACTGATTTTATGATTTTCCAGACGAGAACTGGACTTTGAAACCGCGTTTACCAGACGAGAATTAGTTAAAGAAAGGGAGACCAGACAGGAGCTGTTTTGAAGGTTGACGTGTACCATGCGGGAACTGGTATTTAGTGAAGGGTTGACCAGACGAGAACTGGTTTTGTGGTTTTCCAGACGAGAACTGGACTTTGGAAGTGTTTTCAGTTACAAAGTTCTGACAAGTTCAGGCTCAGGCTGTGGGATAAAACCCAATGAAGATTCCCAACAATGGAAGGGAGACCCTTTACAGCAAGGCTAAGGTTATTTGATGGGGTGATGGCACGATTCCCCGACACTCGTCTTGAACTTAATATTGTTGACAAAACAAAAAGTGCTTAAAAGCATGGAGAGGATTTGCCCCAGTGTAGTTCAACTTGCCTCAGACTGATCCTTGGGAGAAGCTTCCCCTTGAAAAGAAAGCAGCTTGCCATGAGACGACCTCGAGATGACTTGCCCTAGGATTTGCACCATGAAAAGATTTTTCCTTAATTAACCGACTCTTGAAATGGTTGGCTTCAATGTACTCTTGAAGTAGCTTGCCCCTGAATGAGCATTGAAGCGACTTAACTTGTCCTGATTGAACACTGGAGGAATATGCCTTTGATCAATAGAATCTCTTGGTGACCTACCCCTGATTGGTAGAGTCTCGAGATGATTCTCTTCTTACCAAACAGTTCTTGAATGATTTTCCCCATAATCAACCGATCCTTGGGGATTTTCCTTAGACTGAATGATTCCATACTCATTGGATGTCAATGCCCTAGATCCATAGGACTACAAGGTATACTCGATTATGATCCAGTCTACTGAATAATTCAATCCTCTTCGATTGCTCCTTTTTGTAATTTCCTCAATGTCAATTACTAACCTAGAATTAAAATTATTCATCCATGAATGGTAATTTTAATGCGATGCTCATGCATATTTTAAAAAATCAATCATTATTAGAGTGATGTGATAGTGTTTGACGAATGGACTAATAGTCCAGACGTAGTGCTGATTTAGCTAGTGAAAGATACAGCAAGAAGAAGATTAGCAAATCTTGTAGGATCAGTTTACATAACCTTGTTGTAGTATGCCTTCAGGATAAACCCCGCCTTAATTAGGTCTTTTAAGGGTTAAAACATGGTCTGGTTCACGATTATTGAAACAAAGGATGAAAGGCTCAAAGTTTGATTATTACCCACCCCTTCTCTGTGATGATCTCCAATCATACGTTCAGCTAACTTGGTATAAATGCTCACCTTTCAAAAATTTTATTCGATGGTAAAAGTGATGGTTAAGGAACCCACAAGGTTTTCGGAGTGAAAGTTACCCCTATTGTTTTCTGTGTCTATAGTCACACGACTTTGTTCTTGTTTGAGGATTTTTCTTTTGTGATCCTTTTTTTATTCTTTTGTTCCCCGATTTTTTTGCTAGGACTGATTCTTTTTTAATTTTCCAATTTTGAAGTCCAACGGGATGCTCTAATTTTTGCCTAAGTCAACTGCTTTCAAGTTTTTCAACTTATCAGGCTTTCTTTCCTTTTTTTTTGAATTTTGAATCAAGTCGTGTGACACTGGCTGTCTTGATTTCTCCGAAAGGGTTGTGACTGTCTCACTCCTAGCTGGTGAGGTATAACCATTTTGGTTGTCAAGGTACGACCTTTTGAGAGGGATAGGATGTGACAGGTCCTCGAATAAGGACACTTCTCAATGAAATTTGAATGCTCAGTCAAATTAGCTGACAACTACCCTGCCCCAGGTTGAGATGTGAGGGTTTGAAAGTCCTAAGGAAACTCCTGCTTTTAAGTTCAAAGTGGCTAACTAAGGACTAACTCCTTATCTCTCCGGTGTTTAGGGGATTTGAAGCAATGCTTGTACGTCATCAGCAGGATTTTATCTGAAAGCATATGATCAGCAATTATGAGTATTCAGTTTTCGTCATCCCCCCTCCAATATTTGCTAAACAACAGTGATAATGTGGAGTGGGTAAGAGGTGTATGTGTCTGTGTTTTACGATAAATGAGAAAAATGAGCGAACACGACATGATTAATTCAGAAAATGCACAATCACTTCATTAATATTACCATTCAAAACAATAATGTTTAAAAACAAGTAGCAATTAACAGGAAAGAAACTACAAATGAAAATTATAAAAGCACCCAAGGACTACCAATGTTGAGGACGTATGCCTGTCTGGACCACTGGCTTTAGGAAATGACTTTTGAAGTCTTCGAGCTCATACAAATGAGAGGTTGACATGCACAACCAAATTTCCTTCTGGAAATGATATGTACTCTTTGTCAATCAATTGTTGCACTTTGGCTTGGAATGCTTTGCAATCTTCGGTTGAATGCCCCAAGGATCCTCCATGATATCCATACTGCATATGAGGATTGTACCCATAAGGTAAGGTTTTGGCACAGGCTTATAAGTCTTGGGCTCCACCAATGAGTTTTGAATCAGATGTGGCAGAAGTTGATTGTACGACATAGGAACTGGATGAAGAGGAGAATTCATTCTTTCTAAGTTATTGCGAGACCTATTCTAATTCTGGAGTTGATTCTGATAACCTTGGCCATGGGCTCGTTGATTTGCATGAGGAGCAACCCAAGGCTTCTAATATGGTACCCTAGGCACGATTGTCTGTCCATAAGAATAACATGACATTGGTAATAATGACTGCTAAGAAGATGAAGAGCCAAAAGATTTCACCAGTTCACCCTGAGAATACTCAACATCTGTCATGACTGCGTTGATTACATCCTCTTCTTCCCCTTGGGAGTTACTAAGGGATTCTGTTTCACTGGCCTGACCGCTCGAAACATCCTGAATTTTTCCATTCTTTAGGTCGCTCTCAATGTGTTCTCCTGCTATTATTAGGTTAGAGAAGTTTGGTGTCCCATCATTGGTCAATTTATCCAGGTACTGACCTTGCAAAGTATCCATGAATAGGTAAACCAATTCTCTGTCTAGAAGTGGTGGTGCACTCTAGAAGCCAATTCTCTCTATCTCTGAGCATACCCTCTGAAGGATTCATTGTTTTCTTGAGACAAGCTTTGTAACTACATGCGACTGGGAGCCATGTTAAGATTATATTCGTACTGCTTCAGAAAAGCTTTGGCTAAGTCCAACCATGATCGGATCTAACCATTCTCTAACTGCATGTACCAACTTAAAGATGCCCCACTCAGACTGTCTTAAAAATAGTGAATCATTAGCTTATTGTGGTGCACAAATGAGGTCATTCTTCTGCAAAACATCAACAAATGTTGTCTCGGGCAGCTATCCCCCTTGTACTTCTCAAACCTCGGTGCATTAAAATTTGGAGGTAACACTAGGTCGGGAACTAAGCACATGTCTAAAGCATTGAGACCAAAAGTATCTTGAACTTCTAAGGCCTTAAGTTTTTCATCCAACACATTAAATCTTTTAGCATACTGAAGATCTCTCGAGTCCTTAGTCTTCATCATCGGGACCTCCCTTTTGGAATTCGACATAGAGAAAGCAACACCATGATAATCTGTAGTATCAGGAGAAGAGGAACATCCACTTTGGACAACAAACTATTCATGTAAATTCTGATTCTCAAAAGAGAGTTGCAGAGATTGAGCTGGTGTAAGGTTGTTCACTTGTGGAGGATCTTCATCAGGAAGCAAACCATACAATGGGTCAGTCGTCATAGTAAAACCTGGTGGGGTATCAACATTATGGAGGTTGTTCCCTGACATAGATACCAAAGCTCCCAACTTAACCTTACTTCTTGACACTGCTTGGTCCTGCTTCAACATATTGTAGCCTTTTAACAATCCCCCCTTGTTCAAGACAAGCATCGGGGAACCAACTGGCTTATCAAAGACAAAGGCGGAATGAGAGTTTTGGCCAACTGAAGAATGATATGAAAAATGATGCAGAGATTTTTATGTTATGCAATGCAAAAGACATGGGATCAAGGCCTCCACAAATTCTGAATAACTATTGTGTTGTCGACTGAATAAATCTAAAACTCCACTCTGACAAGAAAATACCAGAACACCAAAGCATTGAGATGATAGAAAACCCAGAATACCAAAGATCAAAAGTCTGCACTGAAGAAAAAACCAGAAAATCGGGTTGGTTGAAGGTCAAAGTTTCCTGCATAACCCATCCCTCTCACATGTGGGTTCAAGTCTTGGATAACATGACAATCCTAATAGGTTATCATTATCATGGACTCTCAGATCGAGAAACGATGATACGTTCACCATTTTTGGTTTAGCATCATGGTCAATTAAGGAGGTCCCAACTGACTTCCTAATGAACGGTCCCCAAATTCGTTAGCTTTCTAATTCAACACCCCCTCAACTGCCCTAAATGCGCAGGATAAGATGTCTCCAAAGAAATCCTCGTCTGGACGTGAATTTCGTACCAACTCTTGCATGGTTAAATGACACACAAGTCCACACTAATCCTATGTGTATACTCAAGCCTAGGCATTGGGCTTATCTCTCGTGGAACACCTCACCCAACAACACAACAATAGTAGCATAATATGAAAACAATGATAAAGTGCAGAAAGTAAAATGCAAATGTAATAATATACAATAGTAAATATACAACAGGTAACCAGTTACCTGATTACATTAACTGATTACCACTGAACAAAATGCTTTATTTTTGCATTTTTCTTGCTTGTTTGGTGTTCCTTCCATCTCAAAACTTCACGATTGGATATGATGCATTTATGTGGATTGTTTTTTTTACATATTTCATTGTTCTTGAATGTTTGATCTCAATTCTTCGACACGTAGCATCTGGTTTCCGTTTGAGTGCATAACATGTTATTGTTGCTTGATTGATGATTGATCACATGCTTTTCTTGCTTATATCATGTTAACTGGTTATCATGAATTGTTTGCTTTGCTGGATGTTTGATGCATGTTTGCATTTTTTCCCGACTCCGCTTTGTTGCATGTTTGTTTGATCAGCCGGTCATTCAATTTGAATTGAAAAAACCTGATGATCTCGTTGATTCTTAATGATGCAATGTTGTTGATCAATTATGTTTGATTGTTAAAGCATGTTCATACTTGCACGATATCTATCCATGATTGGTATTTGCTTATGTTTGATTGCAATAAATTATGCTTGTTGTCTGCCTGCCTTTTTACACCTGCTTTTATGTTGAAACATGTGTTGTTATAGGCTGTCTTGCTTGTATGCTGGAGTGTATCGCTATTTTGTGCAGGAGGCGATGTTGTAGCTGCTGCTTTTGCCTTGCTTTATTTCTTTTTGCTTTGCCTTTGCATGTTCCCTTAGAATTCTTATTCCAATTTAATTTGGAGTAGGATAGACACTAGGATTGCAATCCAAGCATGATAACATTAGGCTAGTCCATTTTAACCTCAACCTAGGCCCATCTTTTGCATGCTAACATTAGGATAGAAGCTCCTTTCGCATCTCAATTTTAGGACCACTTGGCATGACAACGTTAGGGCCGAGTTTCCCTTCGACCTTTCGTGTGTCTCTCTTCACATATCAAAACACATTCTAAGTCATCTAATAAATACGATGAACATTGTGCGCCACGAGCCTTAAGCACATGGGAAATGATGAGTGAGGGGTCTTCTCTCACTTGTCTAGAGTGTTTAGTGTACGTCCTGTCTTGGGGAGATATGTGACGCATTCGTTCATATGTCATAGTCCTTAGTGAACGTGAATCACAAAGCGAACTCAAGTCACTTCACTAAAACTCACAAACAAAAATCAAACCTTTTATCCTTCGGGATTTATGTTCCAAACTCATTTTTAGAAAAGAGTACGTTACTTTTCTGTTCTACCGCAAACAGGCATCGACCCTAACTGTTGGAATTGGAACTTAACGTTTCTCATAAAAAACACTTAACCAACCTATGGTTTCATTACCCGAACTATGTTTGCTTTAATTTCTCATACCAGATGAGGATACATAGGCACAAGACGGTGATGTCTTGGCGAGTAACCTTCCCCCATAACCTGTAGTTTTCCAAACTACGTTGACTCTGACTTTCCAATTGCACGAGGGAATACGTAGGCATAGGGCGGAGATGTCCTATCAAGTCTCCTTTTTCTTTTCCCTCCCCTGTTTAACAATAGCTTTTAGATAACACACCCTTTTTATTAGACAACAAGCATGGATCCCGTTGAGTACAACGGACGTGAGGGGTGCTAATACCTTCCCCTTGTGTAACCGACTCCCGAACCCAAGATTTGGTTGCGATGATCTTGTCTTTTCCCGTTCTTCAGGTTTTCTTTGATCGTTTCCTTTCCCTTTATTCGGGATAAATAACATTCGGTGGCGACTCTTTTGTTTTTACGCCGGGTGTTTTTCGCAGTTGTGACAGCTGGCGACTCTATTGGGGACTCTGGTTCCTTATGCGAGACAATCATAACGCTTGTTTGTTTTGCATCTTTGGGTGTTTACTTTTTTGTAGTTATTCATTTTATGTATATTATATGTTGTATATTATTGCATTTGCATTTTATAATCATATTATGTTGTTGTTGTTGTGCTATTGGGTGGGTTGTTTCATTGAGAGATAAGCCCAATAGCCATTCTTGAGTATACACACAGGATTAGTATGGAGCGTAGCGGAAGCTTGTGTGGCGTCTGGCCACATAATAGCTCACGCGAAATTCACATCCAGACGAGGTTTTTCTTTGGAGATACTCTATCCTGCATGCCTGGTGCAGTTGAGGGAGTGTTGACTAAGAAAAACTAACGACTCTGGAGACCGTTCATTAGAAATTCAGTTGAGACCTCCTTGATTGACCATGATGCCAAACCATAAAGAGTGAATGTAACATCGTCTCTCGACCTGAGAGTCTCTGATACTGATGACCTGCATAGGATGTCGTACCGTACAAGACTAGAACCCACATGTGAGAGGGAATGGTTTTGCAGGAAACCATGACTTTCAACTACCCCGGTTTTCTGGTTTTCTTGTCCAAGTGGACTTTTGATCTTGAGTACTCCAGTTTTCTACTGTCTCAGTGTCCTGGTTTTTTGGATCTCTTATTAGAGCAGTGCTATGGTTGTATTCAGTCAACAGCACAGCAGCAAGTTTGAGCATTGGATACCTTGATCCCATGTTTGCATCTGCATAATCATCCTGCATTTAACATTGCGTGTCTGTATGTTTTACAGGTTCTCGTCTCTCTTTTGATTCTGGTACTGATCTTCTATAGAGATGGAAGTAAACAGAAAGAGGATTGTTGTATACAAGTTTCCGGCACCTGAGTTAGGACCTTTATTTGGTTTGATTTCCATGGTTGAGCCTGGCGTCCTTGAAACCTTCAGGAAATATTATGGGAGAATTCTGAATCTTGCCCGTAAGATCACGAGTTATGATCATGGAGCTATTCATACCCTGTTGCAGTTTTATGATCCATCGTTGTGATGTTTCACTTTCTCGAACTATGTGTTGGTTCCAACTTTGGAGGAGTTCGCTTTCATCTTAGATGTTCTAGTCCAAGATAAAGTGCCTTTCTTTTGTTCAATGGAAGAACCCGATCTTGAGAAGTTGGAAGTCGCTCTTTATTTGAGAGCCTATGAGTTGGGTGATCATGTCGTCAGCAGGAACAAAGTTTTTGGCTTTACTTTATCTTTCTTGGTGGATAAAGCCCAGAAATATGCTGAAGAGGGTTGTTGGGTGGTCTTCAGTGCTATCTTGGCTCTGTACGTCTATGGCATTGTGTTGTTTCCTAACATACCGCACTTTGTTGATTTTGATGCCTTTCATATCATCGCTTCCAGGAACCCTGTGCTTACCCTCCTAGGAGATTTGTATCATTTGGTACACTACAAGAATGAGAAGAGAAGAGGAAAGATGGTTTCTTGTTGTGCACCACTTCTCCACAAGTCGTTTATCGATCATCTTCCTCGCTCTGGAGCTTTCTTGGATTCAAGGAATTCATCTGAATGGTCCAAAAGACTCATGGGTTTGACAACCAATGATATTTCCTAGTTCAATCGAGATCTGCTTGGTCATGAGCTCATCTTTAGCTGTGGTAGTTTCCCTAATGTGCCTTTAATGGGGAGGAAAGGCGGTACTAACTACAATCCTTCTCTTGCTGTCAGAGAGTTTGGTTATGCTTTGAGGGGACCTCCAAAGGAAGAAGAAGTGTAGGAACCTCTGTACTTCATCGGCGTAACTGATCCTTATATTCTGGCCAGATTCATTGATTTGTGGGGAAATATCCACATGAGGGGGAAGCTTTCCTTAGGGAAGAGTGATTGTAGAGCCTAGGATCCATATGCAAAGTGGATTCAGAAGAGGGTTGAGAAGATCCTTTTGCATTTCTCCATCGAGGAACCCCTATATCCTTTGGTCATTGAGCAGCCTACAACAATCGACATCCTAAGATACAATAAGCTTTGGGCAGAGAAAGAAGAGTTGCGCAAAGAGAATGAAGACTTAAAACAAAAGATCAGCCAGCTGAAGCATGATAAAAGAGAAGTTGTTTACTTGGCCAAGATGAAGTCAGAATCATTAACCAAGTTGGAGAAAGAGCTAGCTGAGCAGATCAGGATATAAGAGCGGATCAGTCAGGATCTCAAGAGCACCTGCAGCATTTTGAAGCATAAGAATGAGGATTTAGATAGAGCATATATGGATATATCCAAATTTAATAAGCAATGGAATGCTCCTTTGACCGCCAACAAGAACAGGGAGGACCAGCTTCGCACGCAGGTTGATAAGCTGAAGGCGCTACTCAAGGTCAAAGAGAAAGAAGTAATTGTAGAATCATCCCGTAGGTACACGATTAAGCAGAAACTCCACGAGACTCTATCAACGCTTGAAGAGCTCAAGATCCGGGCGGAAGTGAAGAAACCCAGGCTGCAAGATGCCTTTGTGAAGATGCTTGGGAAGATTATTGCTATTGTCTCCGGGATGCTATACACAGAAGGGACATCCTCATCAGAGAATTGGTTGTCAGACCAGACCATCCAGATACGAAGATGATGCTTAAGAAGGCTCAGACCTGAAGCAAAGAGCATGACTGCTGGGGAGGACTATCTTCTGATATGACACAGTAGTTTCTTTTCTTTTGTATCTTGATCATCACAAGATCATTTGGATGAGATCAATGCCTTTTTGTATTCGGATCTTTCTCATTTGTTGTTATGTATTGTCTTATCTTTGCTTGATATATGAGAATATTTTTATGGTGTTCTTATCCATCTCTGTTGTTCTTGTGTTTTGAAACTGGAATCAAGGGGAAGATCTCCCTGTAAATACATAGACATGTTTGCATTTTGCATCTTGCATTTTCATTTGCATTGCAGGTGTTCTCAGTGGCCTTTTGTTCTTATCTCTGCTTGGTTTTTTGCAGTAACAGGATTGAGGAGTTCAGTTTCCACAGATATCCAACTCGAGGGAATCATCAAAAAGTCATGGATCAGGTTCAGGCTGAATTGCAGGAAGTTAGAGCTTGCATGGCCCAATTTATGGAGCTGATACAGAATGTTGCTAGTGGGCAGGAACAATTAAGAACTATGGTCCAACCGTTGATAGCACGGGTCGATGAAGATGGTGTTTTTCATGGAGGATCTGGTGTTATTCCTCCACCGGTTGGTGGGTCTATTCCATAGGGTATTCCTATTGTTGTCTTACCTCCGGGAGGAGGTGCTGTGAATGAAAATGGTAATGTTAGTGGTGGGAGTGTGTACGCTGTGCACGGGGTTGCTGGTCCTCATTGAGAAGATCACCAGGATGACGTTTTTCCCATGAAAGATATGGAGTGCGGTTTGCCAATCGAAGCTGATAGAAGGTTTAAACTGATCGAGGAGAAAATGAAGTCTTATGAGAATTAGAACTCTCGGGGTCTCGATATGTCAGATTTAGAACTTGTGCCTGGGGTCAGGATTCCCCCCATGTTTAAGGTACCAGATTTTGACAAGTACAAAGGCACAACCTATCCTATAGTACACATCCGAGCATATTTGAGAAAAATGTCTGCATACTCTGATGATGAAAAGTTGTTAATGCATTTTTTCCAAGAAAGTCTGGCAGGAGTGTCTTTAGAATGGTATTTGAGGTTGGAGAGAACTCATATCTGCAGCTGGAGAGAATTGGTCGAGTCCTTTGTTCGTCACTATCAGTATAATAGTGATCTAGCACAAAACAGGGTACAATTGTAGAGTTTTTCGTAGAAGAATACTGAGAGCTTTAAGGAGTACGCCTAGAGATGGCGGGATTTGGCAGCAAGGGTGCAACCTCCTATGGTGGAAAGAGAATTGATCGATATGTTCATGGCCTCATTGCCTGGTGTGTATTTTTGAGAAGTTGATAGGCTGTATGTCTGCGGGATTTTCTAATCTGGTAATGGCTGGTGAAAAAGTCGAAAGTGGGATTAAGTCTGGGAAGATTCCAAATGGTGGTGGATCCTCTTCGGGAGGAGCGAAGAAACCATATTTAGCAAATCCTAAAAGCAGGAAAGGGGATGTTAATGCTATTTCTCACAAGGGTAAAGGTAGAGCGTAATCTCGTTATCATCACCAAATTGCGAATTGTGGCTATTCTGGTTGCACCTCAGCAATGAGTTAACACTCCACGTCCTTACGCTGCAGATCAAGAATGGCTGAAAGGTAGTTTGAGACTCCTCGGATGTCGTATTCTCAATTGTTACAACATCTGTTGCAGCTGCAACTGGTTTAAAAGAGGAGTTTGACACCTCTCACTGGTACACCGCCTCCTAGTTATGATGCGAACGCCATATGTGATTTTCATTTAGGTGCCCCAGGCCATAATAATGACAACTGCAAAGCCTTCAAGCACAAAGTTCAGGACTTGCTTGACTCAAAGGCTATCAACTTCACCAACGAGGGGCCTAATATGAATCAAAACCCGATTCCGAATCATGGGGTGGAAAGAGCTAATGCTGTAATTGAGGGAGAAAACTTAAATTTGATAGCTGAGCTTGAGGATTTGAAGACTCCGTTGAGTTTCGTGAAGGCTAATTTGTTGAAGAAGGGAGTGTTTCCGGGGTGTTCTACTGACTGCTCAAAATGTGAAGTGAAACCTAAGGGGTTTTATCTTTTGAAGAAGGGTATTCAGAGAATGATTAATGACAGTTGTCTGCAATTTGGCAGGGTTGTAAGAGAAGACGTTGAGGATAAGGTGAGTAATGATGGAAGCGAATTTGATACAATTTCAATTCCCTACCGGACAATCAATATTTCAGCGCCTGTTAGGCCAGCGCCGGTTATCATTATTGTTCCTGGACCTGTGCCGAGAGCACTAAAACCATCCCATGGAACTATGGGGCAGAGACAAGAATTGACAGGATCTTCATGCGGGGATTCGGTTGAGCATATAGTTGGTGTCGGTGGTATCACTAGAAGTGGCAGGATCTTTTCCCCACCAGAGGTTAATACTGATAGGAATGACAAAGGGAAGGGTAAGGCAGTGATTGAAGAGAACATCCAACAACAGGTTGGTAATGATGTTTTTTCAAAAGACGCGGAGGAATTTATGAGACTCATTCAAAAACGTGACTACAAGATTGTGGATCACTTAAATTAGACTCCTTAGATGATTTCCATTCTATCATTATTTTTGTGTTCAGAGGTACACCGCAACGCTTTATTGAAAATCTTGAATTCAGCATATGTACCCCAGGATATTTTTGTTAATCAATTGGCGGGGGTAGTAGCTCATGTAAAAGATGGTAATGGTTTGGGTTTTACTCCTGCTCGGAGGAACCATGACCATGCTTTACACATATCAATGGAATGTAGAGGGTCCCTGTTGTCGCATGTCTTGGTTGTAATTAGACACCCAAGGGATGATCTGTCGCATATCAATGGGTGTTACCAAAGAAGGCTTTGATGAAATTAGACACGAAGGGATGATCTGTACGCCTAATGACTTAGTTGTAAGAGCTTATGATGGCTCTAAAAGGTCTGTGTTTGGGGAGATCATGATGCCTATACAGGTTGGGGCGGAGATCTTTGATGCAACTTTTTACATTATTGATATCCAGCCAGCATACAGCTGTTTGCTTGGTCGACCATGGATACACGCTGCGGGAGTAGTTACTTCAATGCTGCATCAGAAGCTGAAATATATAATGGAAGGAAAGTTGTTACACTATACGGTGAAGAGGATATCATGGTTATCCATCTGTCATCCTTCTAATATGTGGAAGTGGATGGGGAGATCCACGAAACACTCTGTCAAGCGTTTGAAACAGTTCAGATTCAGGAGAAGTCTCCCATAGAAGTCAACGGCCCAGAGGTTTCCATGTCATCGCTTAAGGAATCTCGTGCTATCGTAGAATACAGTTCATCTCAGAAGTGGGGCCAAGTTCTTAATGTTCCTGTCAAGCAGGACAAGTTCGGCCTGGGATACAAACCATCTAGTTCTTCTCAAGACATTCTAAGTTACAGGGGACCTGTTCAGTTCACCAGCGGTGGTGTGATATTTGACAGGATTAATACCATTGAAGATGACGAAGGTGACAGCGACTACGATATGGATGCCTAGATTCGTCCATGTACTCCCGCCCAAAAGTTGTGCAACTGGACTACTGAAGAAGTCATTCATGTTACTACTGCATAGTAATATTCATTATTTTGATTATGTAAAGTTATACGTTCTGCCCAAGACGTAGTGACCCAATCTGTGGGGATCTCTTGTTATTTGCACTTTATCATAAATAAAGGACGTTTTTCGCATTCAAATATTGTGATCCCTGTTTTTCTTGTTTTTTGCATTATATTAAACAGAAAAATGGCAATGTGTTTTGTTTGTTGCATTGCATAATAAACATAACCATCATCATGCAGGTCTTTTCTATCAGATACCATCGATTTAAATTCAGCTATGACTTTGTATGACTTTGATAATCTCATTTATCAAGTTGAAGAAGAGACTGATGAAGACTGTGAACTACCTGAAGAGTTAGCCAAACTTCTCAAGCAAGAGGAAAGGGTCATTGTGCCTCATCAGGAGGATATTGAAGTTATCAATCTAGGTATCGAAGACGACAAGAAATAGGTTAGAATGGGGGCTTTATTGGAAGACAGTATCAAGAGAAGATTGGTTGAAATGCTCCGTGAGTATAAAGATATCTTTGCTTGGTCTTACCAAGACATGCCTAGGATGGATACAGATAGTGTGGTACATCGGTTGCCTCTCCGAGAAGAATGCCTGCCAGTCAAGCAGAAGTTGAGACGGATGAGACCTGACATGGCAGTCAAAATCAAAGAAGAAGTTCAGAAGCAGTTGAATGCTGGTTTTCTTGCTGTCACGAATTACCCTCTGTGGGTCGCTAATATTGTTACAGTTCCTAAGAAACATGGAAAGGTCAGGATGTGCATTGACTACAGAGATTTGAATAGAGAGAGCCCGAAATACGATTTCCCGCTCCACCATGTTAATATGTTGGTTGATAACACCGCTCAATATTCAGTGTTTTCCTTCATGGATGATGACATGATACACCGTGGGGGACTTTTTGCTATAAGGTGATGCCTTTTGGATTGAAAAATGCTGGGGTAACTTATCAGCGGGCAATGGTGACTCTCTTTCATGATATGATTCATCATGATATCGAGGTATATGTTGATGATGTAACACCCCACTCCCCACATTTAAATAAAATGCGAACAATTCAATTAAACTGTTAGAGTCTCCTACATCATCTCATACATCAAGTTCGGTCATCAGCCTAAAATATACAAAACATCATTAATAGAATCCATCCTTAAAACGTGATACGACACGGAGTATAAACAAAATCATTAAACAGATAAATAACTCCCAAAAACATTGTGTTACATATCAGAGCATCCCTACGACTCGATCATCACACCGCTATCCAACTAGCTAAACACCTGGATTATCTGTACTTCCGAAGAAGCACAGACCACAACAACAGCAAAGGGGTGAGAAAACATGATCGAAATATAACGGTAAATATTTACATGAAATAAAGGCAGTAAATAAATACATCATCACCCCAAAAATCACCATACACGACCTACTGTCCAATCATCAATCACAACATACAATAATGCACAAATGCAACTCAACACATGCATGCGGTACCGACTTAAACTCAGGATAGATCACATACACTCCTATCCGAGCAACAATCTATCCCTACCACGCTCCTCCTGAGCCCATATAATCAAATCTCAGGATAGATCGCATACACTCCATCCGAGCAACGATCTATCCCTACCATGATTACAGGTGAATCGCATACACTCCATCCGAGCAATGATTCAACTCCGCAATCGCCGATGGACACTTGGCCATCAACCCTCCTCAAGGGAGCAACACGATCCTACTGATCCCATATGCATCATGCTATGCATACACCAACATCAAGCACACTAGGTGCACACGATCCTAATGATCCATCATCATACAACACACAACCATCAAGCAAACAAGGTGCACACGATCCTACTGATCCATCATCATATATCGCATATATATATATATATATATATATATATATATATATATATATATATATATATATATATATATATATATATATATATATATATATATATCACAATCAATCAATCGAATTAATCACATTAGACATCGGCAAAACATCCCTATAACACTCAACATACACCCATCATCCTTGCACTATCTCTGTACATCAAACAGATCACAATCATCAACATCAGATGAACACAACTCAAATAAAACGAAATCCTGCTACGTTCGTTACCTTGCTCGCTACGTAAGCTCCTAGAGAACGCTCGCTACACGTTCGCCTAGCGAACCTGCTCGCGAATCACACTTCTGAGCTACTGGAAGTGTTCGCTACCACCTCGCTGGGACTTCGCCTCGCGAATCCTTCGCTACACCACTCGCCTAGCGAACCTGCTAGCAAGTACAGAAAAATGGCCATTAGAATGGCTCACGACCTAGCTCTCCTAGCGAGCACCTAGCGAATGCTCGCTACTCACTCGCCTAGCGATGAGCTAGCGAGTGTCTGCGATTTCAGAAAAATCCCACTGTGCAGAATCTCAATAACAGCTCGAAACTCAACAAATTCTCTCTAGATCAGTACCAACAACCTCAACTTAGCATTCTACATAAATTCTACCCAACTAATTCTAAAATCATCCGATAAAACATCAAGTTCTGTCGATTAATCCACTTTCGGCTTAAAACCTTAATCTACTCCAAAATGTCCAATTCACCCAAACAATCATCAAACATTACATGCAGTGATTCCACTATGAACAACGAAAAATCAGAAACTTAATAAACCACATGCAATCATCATCATGCAATTCATCATCATCAAAACCTATGGGATTAAGGACTCCCCAACTACCCTTATTCATGCATTACCAATTTCCCATCTATTTTCTCCCCCTTACCTCAATAAGCAGCTTGATCGATGATAATCCGCAAATTCCAACAGCTTGATCTTCTTCCTCCTCTTACTCAAGCTTGCTTCACTTTACTGTGTCCTTGCTTCTCCTTCCTTTGATCGTGCTTCTTTCTCTTCAATTCTTTCTAAATGCCACTCTTGCCCTTAATCCCAATTAATAAAGAAAATCTTATTTTCTTGTATTCCAAATTAATTCCAATAATATAAATCCTCATAATATTAATATCCATAATAATAATAATAATAATAATAACATTACTATTAATTATTAATTTATTATCATTATCATTTATAATATATTAATATTAAAGGCCACAACTTCTCAAATAATTAAAATGGGCGTTACAACTCTCCCCCACTTTAATTATTTTCGTCCTCGATATTTCCTGATGGAAACAATTTTGGATACGCTTCCCGCATCCTACTTTCCAATTCCCAGGTCACACTGCCTCCTGCAGCACCTTCCCAAGCTACTCTCACCAAAGGTATCTCCTTCCCTCGAAGTCGCTTCATCTTACGATCCTTAATCCTCAATGGCATCGTCTTAACAGTAAGATTCTCTCTTACTTGAACGTCATCTCTCTGAATCACATGAGATGGATCTGATACATACTTCCGAAGTTACGACACATGAAACACGTCATTTAAGTTCGAAAGCTCCGGCGGCAACGCCACCCTATAAGCCACAACACCAATCCTCTGCAAAATCTGATACGGCCCAATAAACTTTGGATCCAGCTCCTTGGACTTTAATGCACGACCCACACCAGTCACTGGGTTAACCCTCAAGAATACATAATCACCTTCACTGAATTCCAACTCTTTCCTTCGGTTATCATGATAACTCTTCTGCCTGCTCTGAGACGCTTTCATCTTCTCACGAATCATCTGAATGGTCTCAGTAGTCTGATGCACAATCTCTGGTCCCAATACAACATTCTCCCCCGATTCATACCAACACAGAGGAGTTATGCACCTTCTACCATAAAGAGCCTCAAAAGGTGCCATCCCGATACTAGAATGGTAACTGTTGTTGTACGTGAACTCTACCAACGGTAAATGAGTATCCCACACACCGCCTTTTTCCAACACACAAGCCCATAACAGATCCTTCAGCGACTGAATAGTCCTCTCTAACTGACCATCAGTTTGTGGATGATAAGCTGAACTCAACTTCAACTTAGTACCCAAAGCTTCCTGCAAACTTTTCCAAAATTCTGAAGTGAACCTCGGATCTCTATCCGACACAATACTCGACGGCACACCATGCAGCTTCACAATCACCCGAACATAAATCTCTGCCAGCTTCTCCAACGGAAAACTGATACTGATCGGCACAAAATGAGCGGACTTCATAAGCCGGTCCACAATCACCCAAATGGCATCAAATCCTCTCGCTGTGTTCGGCAAACCCGTAAAAAATTCCATGGTTACACAATCCCATTTCCAAACCGGAATCTCTAATGGTTGCATCAAACCAGACGATTTCTGATGTTCCACTTTTGACTTCTGACATGTCAAACAAGCATAAACAAAACGAGCGATATCTTTTTTCATACCTGACCACCAAAACAACTTTTTCAAATCCTGATACATCTTCGTAGCTCCTGGATGGATACTCAGGCTACTACGATGCCCTTCGTTCGAGATAGAATTCTTCAGCTCATCATCATCCGGCTGTTGCACCCTAGTTTTTGACCATAAGACCCCACCTCCTGATGTTTATTTTTGTTTGTTTTACCCTACTGTTTATATGTATGTTGGACTAACCATTTGGTGCAAGCATAATTTACAATAGATGAATGATTATTTCCCTAGTCGAGCATTCCAAAGCATAGCCAGTTGATCATAACCAGGGATTGTCCTAAGTCTTTCACTTATTCGTGAACTTCAAGAATAGGACTGCATGACAAGTGGAACCGCTATTTATGGGGGTTCTTCACCACCTTGATTTTTGTGCTAGGACTGCCGTCGTCAAAAGGATCGTTTGAACAGTCTGTAAGACAACTTGTTTCATGACAAGAGACCCATCAGGAGAATTAGACACGCGATTAAATTAGATATTTGGACTAACAGGCTCTTGGAAATTCAATTAGCATCCAGATTTTAGAAGGGCATTCAATTTTGATTTCTTTTTTAGAATTCAAATGACAACACGGTATTTATCATTTGGGTGACAAAGTAGTCTGTTACAAATTGAAAGCGCCGCATATATTGAATGATATTCCTCAGTCCACCCCATGACTATTCCTACCACTATTTCAAAGGCTCTTAACAACTATTACAGAAATTCAAACTTCCTACAAGCTTAGATAAATTATTACTAGCTACGATGTTCAAGCACTACTACTGCCAAGACTTTGCTCTTTTACGACACGGACGCTTCGACCGTCTACTATGTTGGAACTCCAAGTGAGACTAACAGAGAAACATTCAGTAGGCTTTCTACATTTGACTCCACTTATGCCATGAGCATTTACACCAAGCCATGATATGCACTAGATGTCATCGAGCAACCTTGTTACCGACAAGTCGTCGTAGCCGCAAGATGTATCCTCATTGTTCGTATCTCGCACAAATCAGCAGAGTTGTCTCACCGAAACCTGACAAAAGAATCCAAGTTACAACCAAATTTCAACGTGGTTAACACAATCCTAAGAATAGTTGTGAGCCTACCTGCATCAGAAGACCTCCGTTTCCTCTTAAGGCACCTAATGTTAATCGCCAACCTCAATTATTGATCATCAATTGTGAACCAATCCCGCCAGCCGACCACTGCATTACACTATTCCCAACAAATTCAGAAGACATAAAATCCTTCATACATTATATAGTTGTTTCATTAAACTAAATTGAAGAGCATTGGTTTCAAGCATTCGTTACAAGCTACTTTATAAGTTCCATACAGTTCAGAACCAGCCACTTTGACATGCCATCAATTTGTAAAATGCAAGCAATCTTGGATTTCGCAGCATCGCACGTTTCATCATCGAAATGCATTAGGACACCACAACCTGTCAAAATATCAACAATGATTCAGCAAGATTTAACTCAAGAGACTCATTAGGAAAGTGATAGAATTCTCAATCATCCTACCGCATTGCGTGGTGAAAGTCGCTACCAGTAGTAGATTCCAAACTACGGGAATCTCTCGGTTATACCAGAAGATACCTGCAACATCAGCAACAACAATTGAAGTATGTCCAGATGAGTCTGCTTCCTAAGCCATCAGAATTATGATCCTAAAAAGCTGCTAGCTCAGTCCCAGCCGCCGGTACCACAATCATCAACTGCAACCGCAATTGCGTAATGATAACCACAGCAGGTGCGTTTCCAAAGTCATCCCATTGATACCTGCAAAATACAACACACCATCATTAGTTAACAAAGATCGATTCAAAGTAAATCTAAGAAGGAGAGGAGGTGATTTAAGTTCAGCCCTCAGAAAACTCATCATAGGACAAAATACGAGTGGCCGGGAGGGCAACAACCAAAGCTGGCGCCGACTCCTAACCGAACATCGACGAAATCGAATTCGGGACAAGAAAAAACAACTAGTTTCAGACAGTTTCCGCACAAGGCAACCATTATTATTCAAAGGCAACACTAATCTCACAGCGCTTTGGTTCAGATGATTAAGTCATCATCATCATAACCGCACCAAACCTTTCTCGTCAAACGACATAAAACCGGCAGCCTCCGAACTTAAGTTTGTTCCTGAAAGAAGAAGAAGGAAATGTCAATGTGGTTCAGAAGCTAAGTCTGAAACTCATCAAGAGAGTTTCCTAACGGAATCAAATAGCAGAAAAGAAAGTGTTTCATGAAGATGAAACTCGGTTTGCGCATTCCCAGACCAGCTGATAGCTGCACAAACTAACAAAAGGAAAGGAAGTCAATAGCTTCCAATTATGAATATTTTGGACAAAGACGAGGTATTCACGAAAAAGTTTGAATTGGGAAGTCATTAACTCTTACAGTCATCCACACCTCAAACACGAGCCTCCCCCCTTTTTAGGCTTCTAAATTCTTCCATGGCCCAAGATCGCTGCTATCTACACCTGCAAAGTCCCAAAACATGAGTTAGCAACTAACCAAGAATATTCCACAAAAGGATCCAAAAGATCCTATCCAAACCTCATAATCATTGAACCTGGACAAACGAATTTAACGAAGATCGGAGCAGAAAAGGAAGGTTTTGAATTCGTTTGTACCAAAATGGAAGGATATAATCAGACATTCAAAACCTTAAACCAATTGAAAATCAGCATTCAAGGCATTTAAAATCGAATCCCTTTAACACAAATCTCAACACAGAGCCTATATAAGAGGATCAGAACCGCTAAAGAGAAGCTACCGGCAAAAAACCCTAAAACACACAAAATTCTGAATCAAACCCTAACATACAAAGGATAGAATCGAAGAAACGAGAAGAAACTCATCTGACGAAAGGTTGTCCTCCGTGACCTCTGTTTAATCGCAGTTGCCTCCGCCTCCGTCGAACGCCCTCCATAGGTGGGTTCCGCTCCCGATTCAGAGTGTCATCCGCGACAACTCCCTTTTAATTGTTTGCTATCTGTTTTTTTTCTGGGGATTTTAGGGTTTTCTATAATTTGGGGATTGCGAGGGTTTTTTGCTATTGTTCTGCTTGCGGTGTGCTTTGTTTTATTTGTTTGCAGAGGAAAGGTGGAGAGGTAGACGAATCAAAATCGGAGAAGGGATGAAGAACGGGGAGGCGAAATCGATAGAGAAAATGAAAAAAGAGTTCGCGAGGGGATAAAGGCGGAGGAGAAGAGAATGGGAATCACAGAGAGAGTGAGATGGAGTGATCAGGGGCGGCCAATCTGGGGAAGGGGAACTTAGGGTTTCTCACTGTTTTTCTGAATTGTTTATGTAATTTGCTGCTAAACACACCACTAAACACACCACTAAACACCTCTAATCCACCGTTAATCAACTTAACCAATCTAATAATCATTTTAATTAATTAATTAACCAATAATTAACCTTTAATCAACCGTTTTATTAAAATAATCTTTTAAATTAACCCTTCTAATTAATCTGTTTCTCTTTATCTCAATTTACCCAATAATTTTATCATTTTATTTAAGTTAGTCATCAACCTTAATAACCTTTTTTTATGTTTTTTTTAATTCACTCATTTTCTTAATAAAAATCTCTACTTCATCTTAATAAAATTAACTCATTTCAAATTTTATTTAGCCTTTTTTAAATCAACTTAATAACTTTTAATCAAATAATATTTATTCACTATAATAAATCTTTTACAATTTACACTTACCAATTTATCTATAATTAATAATAAAACCTTCCATTTAATTAATATAATTAACTTAACTTTTACTAGAAAATCAAATACAATTCTTCTCTTAAATAATAAAGTCCAATCACTTTTTCATTAAAATCAACTTTTCATCCAAAATCAAATCAACTTTCAACCAACATCGATCACATTCACACCTCACGACACATTCACCTACACTTCAGCGCTTTCATGCGTTTATGAATGGTTTACTTTATCCGCAACCTTTATTTACCGCAATTTTATTTTACTGTCATTTATATTTCTGTATCGCATTCCGTCCAAAGGAAAAACCTACACATAAGTCAATACTTGTGTATAGTTGCACATCATATGCACCATATTCCCCTTCGATCCTTGATTCTTCAAGTTGATCTTTAGGATAGATCCAACCCCATAGGAAGGACCTTAATCTTTACAACATAGAATAAACAATCTAAACAAACAATACAACTTTTCAAACACATTTAGAGAATAGATGTTAATCATCTTAAGTGAGATATAATCTCCACCCCCACAACAATACAATCAAACATGTAGGGACTTTGCCTTAAGAGCGATAAAGGCATACTTGGCGACCATCCGAGTATGTAAGACCTTTTCTTAAGACGATGCAAAGACCATTTCCTACAACCCCTCTTACATTTGTGGTGGTTATCTCTCCCTTAACATGAAGACTCGTCTCTTCTCCTAAACCCAATCAAAACAACTACCCTAAACCCGTAGGAACTTTGACCACAGTCAAAGAACTCCTCTAACCCTTTAGGGCGAACTACAACATACTCTGATTCCACTCCCCGTAAGGATATGTAGGCATAAGATGCGACATCTTATTGAGTATACTTAGAAATAAACCACTAGGGTCTCTAATCCATTAAGCAGATAAACACTTAGCAGTAAACAAACATAAAACAAGAGGTTCCTGTAGAGTACTACAGAAACTTAGGATGCTAGTACCTTCCCTAAGTTTAACCAACCCCCGAACCTAAAACAATCTAGCTTGCATTTGCATTGCATTGTGGGAATTTCGATCTTTATCCCTTCCTTTGGACAAATCAAAGTTCGGTTGCAAATGAATAACGATTCAAACTAATTAATAGTTTGGTATCCAAATTTCACCGCGACAGAAATGGCGACTTCACTGGGGAAATCTCTAGTGGGTTTCCCTATCTTATTTTATTTTGTTTACTGCTTTATATATCTGCCTACTTGATTATTTGTTTACATGCTTTCTCTTGTATTTTTGGGATTGTTGTCCTTGAGTGGTGAGATAAAGTTCTACACCCGAACTTGAGAGAAATTAAGATAGGATGGTGATATAGTCGAGGAGGCTTATAGGGAGTGGAATCCCTACTAAGTTGAATCGAGAATCCCGCTCAGTTGAGGCCCTTTCGAAATAGTACTGTTGAACGAGCAATCGTAAAGACACTCATTATTTTCGACTTTGGAGCCTATGATATTGAGGACCGTAGTTACCTTAACCCAACTTTGGCCTTTATTAGGACGTAGTGCGAGACTATGAGGAAGTACTTCCGAAATAGTGCTACGCGAAGCTACACTCAAAAGAAGTTCTCTTGAGAATATTATTAATCCTCGAGTAATTGGGAAAATTGATAATATCCGATAGATGGGCTGATGATTCTGAGTCCCATTAGAACCTTGTTCTGCAGGTACAAAACAACCTTTAGTCCTTAAACCTTTGGGAAGGGTACACCTTTACTCCATGCTCGTTGCAAACCTAGGGCGCCCCTTGTTTGTTTATCTTTATTGTCCTTATGTGAATACTTGTGTTTGCTGCATTCATATAGCATCATTCTGCATGGGACTTCATGGGATTTACTTTCGTTTATGGACATTGTAGGTCACTATGGCTTCAGATAAAAGACATACTGTGAAATATACTTTTAAGAGTCCCAAATTGGACGACCTAAAGAAGTTGTGGGGTTTCATCGAAGATCAAGAAGAATTCAAGAACAAATATGGGAAGCTGATATCTTTGTTGGTTTGCTCAGTGAATGAAGGACTTCTTGCCACTCTACTACAGTTCTATGATCCTCTCTACCATTGTTTCACCTTTCCAGACTTTCAGTTGTTACCTACATTGGAAGAGTATTCCTTTTTGGTTGGTCTACCTGTCCTGGAAGAATCTCCTTTTCCCTTCTTGGAAAAGGACCCTGATGAGAAAGATATTGCTAAAGCTCTCCGTTTGAAGGTATCTGACGTCAAAGCCAACCTAGTTACTAAGGATGGAATTCTGGGTTTAAAGACAGGTTTCCTAATCGAGAAGGCTTCATTCTATGCTGATTATTCTAATAAGGCTCCGTTTGAGGCAATTTTTGCTTTGCTTGCTTATGGGTTGTTTCTATTCCCGAGTTTTGAAGGTTTCATTGATCTCAAAGCATTCAAGATCTTTATGAAGAACAACCCAGTGCCAACTCTGTTGGGAAATGCATATCACTCTATACATCTCCGAAACCTTCATGGTGGAGGGATGATTACTTGCTATGTACCTTTACTTTACAAGTGGTTTATTTCACATTTGCCGAAGTCTAGCTCTTTTACAAACATTGGCAAAGAGCATTGGTCTCCAAGAGTTATGGCTTTGACCCATTCCGACATTGATTGGTACAATCGAGTGTATGATGGAGTATTAATCGTTGATAGCTGTGGTGATTTTGCTAATGTACCATTGCTCAGCTTTGATGGAGGAATCAGCTACAATCCTATTTTAGCTCGTCGACAGTTGGGATACCCGTTGAAGGAACCTCCCAAGAGTGTTCAAGTAGAGGGTATGTTCTTCAAAGATGATATGGAACTCCGAGGAAAGATTCTACATGCATGGCGTAGTGTACACAAAAAAGGGAAGAGAAGTCTAGGGAAGCCTAACTGTGTGTCTTTAGAACCATACCTCCAGTGGGTCAGAAAAAGGGCAACCAAGCTAAAGATGCCCTATTCCCGTCAAGATCCCATAGCTCCAAGGAGAGAGCCCACTTATGTCTTTATGTCTAAAGCCGAGGAGTTAGAGGTGTCTTTAAGGAAATCTCAACATGAGCTGGAATCTTGGAAGAACAAGTACCATGTAGCAGTGGCAGAAAATGATGAGTGTCAAAAGCAGAATGCTGAACTTCAAAAGCAGAAGGCTGAACTTCAAAAGGAGAGGGATGAACTTCAGAAACAGCTACAATTGAAGGATGAAGAGCTACTCCCCTGCAAGAAGAGGAAAGTCATGGAGGATTTATTTTTCTCCGACTCACAATGCACTATCTGGAAAATAATTGTGGACAACCTTACCCGTGAGAAGGCGCAACTAGAAGAGCAGCTCAAGCAGCAACATTCAAAGCTTCTTTAGTGTCTTTACTAGCTTTTATTTAGCTTTTATTTGGGACTCTTTAAAAGAATATTTATGTAGTCCGTTTCAAATTTAATAAAACGTTTTCTTTTACCGCAATGCCTATAAATAGAGGAATCCCATGAAGTCCTAATCATATTGCATTGCATTCTTTTTTCCATTGTTCACTTCAAGAAACTCAAATTCGTTCTGTAGGTGTTGTAATCATGGATTTCAGAAGAGAAACCCTGAAGTACACTTTTCAGAGTCCCAACATCGAAAGCTTGAGAGAACTAGCCAAACTCGTCGAGGATCGCTTTGCCTTCGCAGCAGAATATGGAGGAGTCTTCCGCTTCCTTGAGCTAAGGATGAAAGAAGGGTTGTTGGAAACATTGGTTCAATTTTACGACCCGATGTATCACTGCTTCACTTTTCCAGACTACCAATTGATGCCAACCTTGGAAGAGTACTCAGAACTCTTGAGAATGCTCGTGATTGTTCGACCCCTATTCACCGGAAGGGAAGACACACCTAGTCACCAAGAAATTACAAATTCCACTTATCTTAGCCTTGAAGATATCCAGACACACCTGATCACCAAGGAAGGAGTCCTTGGGTTTCCCGCCGACTTTTTGATCGAAAAAGTCCGTTACCATGCTGAAAGAAAGGAGGCTCTCACCCTGGAAGCCAATTTCGCTTTATTGGTCTATGGGACTTTCTGGTTCCCTAAAATTGACAGTTTTGTTGATATGGATGCAATCAAGCTGTTCATACTCAAGAATCCAGTACCCACCTTGCTTGCTGATACGTACTTTTCGATTCACTCGAGGAATGCTGAAGGAGGAGGACACATTGTATGTTGTACCACCTTGCTGTACTCATGGTTCATCGCTCGTTTAACTTGGTATCCGTCTCTTTGGGACGAAGTAGTAACGCCTCGATGGTCCGAGATACTTATGGCCCTTACCCATTCGGACATTGTTTGGTATGATCCCGCCTATGGAGGCGTGCCTATGATTCCTAGCATCGGAGGATTCCCCAACGTACCGCTTATTGGAAGAGAAGGATGTATAACGTACAATCCCGCCTTGGCCCGTAGACAGTTTGGACACCCTATGATCCAAATACCTGACCCGACTTCGTTGGAAAAGATCTATTTCAAAGGAGAAGAGGATCCAGACCTAAAGACTGTCATCATCTATGCATGGAAATACATTGATAGGGAAGGAACAACTGCTTCAGGATACCCCAATTGTGTTGTTTCCGAGGATTATCTGCATTGGGTGCGAGAAAGGGCTCTCGATCTCAAGATGCCTTTTCCTTTTCACGAACCTATGGTATTGTCTGCTCATGACCCCGACTGGTTCGAGGAAGAGGAAATAGAACAAGTAAGGATTTCTTTAGATGAAGCCCGGAAATTGAGGACTGCCTGGAAGAATAAGTTCCTCACCCTCAAGGTAGAGAAGGAAAGACTTCAAAAGACACCAGAAATAGAAGTTGCCAGAAAGAGAAAGGCACAAGGAGATTTATTTTCTCCTCATGCCTCTTCAAGTGCTGTCACCAGTGATGATCTCCCCTCAACTACCATAGCTTGGAAGGAGTGTGTGGAACGACTCATCATCGAGAAAGCGGCGTTGCAGGATCGCATAGATCAGCTAACCGAGGAGCTCCGTACAAAGGAGAGGACTGTGGGATAGAGTTCTAAGTTTTCTTTTGCTTTCGTTGTAATAAACTCTTGAAAGAGTACTTTGTTTTCATTGTTTCTCAAAAATAAAAAGTTTTTCAATTATCCTACATTATAATACTGAAAAACACTTTGAGTTTCTTGAAGTCTCCCCTTACATCTGCATTATGCATTAACATTCTGCATTTAGCATGGCATTTTACATTTGTGCATTTGTCCTTCCTTTGTTGTGGCTCATTTCGGTTTTCCATCTTTTGCTGTCAGTCACCGTCTCGACCATCTGACCAAGCCGGAAGTATCATTAAAGGATAGTGAGGAGAACAAAGACATGGATCGCATGACTAGCTTCAGAGTAAGGTCTAATCCGACACTTCGCCGTCCCTCCGACAACTTTGTTCCTATGCAACTTCAGCCTGTACAAGAAAAGGAAATGGATGATCCATAGCTTACAGCATTCAAGAATGAATTTTCGTGACTTCGAGGAACGATGGAAAATGATGAAGAGGAACCGTGCGCCTGATTTTCATGCTCATGACCCGCACCTAGTTCCAAACTTAGTTATCCCCCCAGGATTCCAGATGCCCGCCTTGGAAGTGTACAAGGGTACAATTTGTCCAAGGTATCATTTGATGATGTTTTGTCAGAAGATGACCGCCTATTTTGGGAACGACCAACTATTGATTCACTGCTTCCCAGAAAGTTTGTGTAGAGCACCATTAGCATGGTATATGAAGCTACAAAGGAATCACATTCAGTCTTGGGAAGACTTAACTTTTGCTTTTGTGAAGCAATACCATCATAACTTGGGTATAGCCCCAAACAATAAAGATGGTTGTGGACCTTCCAGAGAATTCATAGCTCCGGTACCCCATCCTCAGCACCAATATGCGATGCCCACTCCGCGTGAACAACAACCACATCCTAGGCAGAGGTTGGCCTCTCCAGATCAACCACAGAATCGACGATTTCGGAAAAGGTATCAAAGGATGACTCCAGATACACCAAGGGAAGTAATTCCTCAGTTTGATCCCATCCCTGTGAAGTATGCTGATTTGTTTCCAGCTCTAATTCAAAGAGGGCATATCCAGACAAGAGCCCCACCCAAGGTACCTAAGAAGTTTCCATACTGGTACAAAGCCAACAAATTTTGCCTGTATCATCAAGGTGCTCCGGGGCACGACATCGAGAGCTGTTACGGTATGAAGGCGGACGTTTAAAATCTGGTCAAAAGTGGAGTCCTATTCTTTGAGGGTTCCGTCCCTTATGTGCGAGATAGCCCCATATCTCGACAAGGTTCGTCCTCCCCAGGCATGATTCAAGGTCGTCAACGCCGTGTCTGAAAGCTGCGCACCAGACATTTCTGCATGTCTTTCCCGTCTACATGAAAGCACAATAAAGATCCTGGAAAGGACTCTCCGAAGAAGTTTATTTCATTTTGTTCATGTTTATTTCTTTGATTGAAAGCATATTTTGCATGTAAGAACTTTATGTTTTGAATAAGTAATGCAATAACTGTTTGTCTTGAAGAAATCCATTCGTTTTCACTCAAATAGTTTTCAAAATTATTTATAATGCCGACTTTTACCCAATATCTCGCTCTGACAGAGAATTGAAAGGAGGATGATGAAGTAAAACACATGATCTCTTGTTGTATGCTTCGAATGAAAACCCTACTGATGATGTAAGGCATTATTTTAAACCTCCTACATAGTCAACCCTTTCTTTTAAACCTTGATTGAGGATCCGTTCTCTTTCTCCCAAACCGAAACATCATTTTCTTAATCTAGGGCAGGGTAATATCAAAAAAGACAAACATCTTCAAAAAAAAAATTGGGTGGGCACAGATATACTAACCCTTTCTACCTCCATTCTACAAGTCATAAATTAAACCCATATACGACCCTCAAAGTCCTAATTGAGGTAAGGTTTAATTCGAAAGCATACTCGATGAGATATTGTTTCCTGACTCCTTGAGCTATGCTCAAATTTAAATCGGCTTTATAAATAATGTTCAATTTGTATCCTGACTAGTGGTTTCGATCACAAGTTATTGCGATACCCCTTTTCAAAACTTCAAGACAAACGCGTGTTGCATTAACCATTTCAAAATGGATATTTCAAATGTGCTAAATACGCTTGACATCTTAGAAAGATCACATACAGACATTGATGATGATATTTGAAGACTTTGCTGACTTGGGGCAAGTCATTCTTCCCAAGAAATTTTCATCCGCACAAGTCTTGGGTTCAACTAGAAGAAATTCAAGGACTCACTTACCGCCAATCAGGGGCAGTTACGTCGAGATTCAGCGAATCTCTAGAGAGTTTGAAAACAGTGGGGCATTGGGACATCATGTTTTCTATAAAATCCTCTCGAGACTTTTCTCTTAAACTATGTGACTTGGGGCATTTGAAGATTGGAGCAAGATGTATATCTCATCCTCAGGAAGCTCAACCCCAACATATTCAGCAACTACGAAGACCCAGGATATTTATTTTATCCCCTATGAAACTTCGGTTTGGGTACCTCCGTCTACAATTTCATACAACACGTCAAACTTATCAAGATGATACATCCCCAATTGGATTGATCACATTTTCCCAAGAGAAATTTTGAACTTTTGAAGCAGGATTGGGATCCTATATTTAGTTCTTCATTTATCCCCAGTGATACTTCTATCTTTGAAGATCGGTCGGATGTTTGTTTCGAGACATTTATCCCATCTTCGGTCGTTGCTCGTCTGTCTTGTCAGCATAAGCATACGCATATCATATAAGTAGATAGCATAACATTTGCATTTCGTGCATCCTTTGTGTGTTTTACTCAATCTCTTCGATTGCGTCTACCCTTAGGTATTTGGGCGTGTCTTACTCCTTCCAAATAGAGTTGTCATCCCTAAGCAGAAAAAACTCAATGTTTCTATTTCCCCACGAAGTTCGATCCTTGTGGAAGACAGTTGTTTCAGTACTTTCCCATTGGAGTTTATGCCTCTATGGTTGAGTCTTGCTTGACAGTTTCTCTCTGGTTATTTCCTGAATTGAACTTCGGTCTTTGACAATCACGCTATGAACATCTCCAACGTTTGAGCATTGATCAAGAGTGCATTATTTTGCACTTTAACATCATAAGGATCACCATTGAAGATGTGGTACTTCTCCGGCAATATTACAAGATCCACTCGACAACTTACAGCTGAATGACAGAAGGTCTCTTTATTTGAGCAACCCGTTTTGGGCAGATTTTATTCTCAAAACAACAACAACGGTTTCCTCAAGACAATCTGTCCTTCCCCAGTGGATTATTTCAAGATTTATCAAGACAAAACAAAGTACATTACAGATACTTCCCCATTTGAGGACTTCTGCTACTACAATTTCACATTTTTTTTACACTTACAGCAAAGATACTCCTTAAAAAAATGATCTTCCCTAGAGGGTTCATTACGAGTACAAACAACGATATATCTCCTTACAAGAGGACACTCCACAAATCAACCGGTTTACAGCTCCTCTGAAGATCCCCGGTGCATATTCTACAAATTGCCAATACAATACAAACTGCATCTACAATTTGCAATTACAAGTACAAGATCACATCTACAAAATTCTACAATTACAGATTATATCGACAACATTTACATCAACAATTATACAATTCTACAATTTACAACATACAATTTACAATGATACTATGGCTCACAGCCGAACATCTACATCAACATTACAATTTACAACTACAGTTACATCTACAATCTACAAATTTACAACCCCTCTTTGAAGACGCTCTCACGAGTTTCCATCATTTTGGGTAGGAACCGAGACCAGCTCATGGTTCCCATACCATGGTGCAAGGGGAAGTTCGACATCAGAAACCGAGACCAGCTCATGGTTCCCATACCATGGTGCAAGGGGAAGTTCGACATCAGAAACCGAGACCAGCTCATGGTTCCCATACCATGGTGCAAGGGGAAGTTCGACATTAGAAACCGAGACCAGCTCATGGTTCCCATACCATGGTGCAAGGGGAAGTTCGACATTAGAGACCGAGACCAGCTCATGGTTCCCATACCATGGTGCAAGGGGAAGTCATACATTTTATTATTTCAAGTTGAGTTCCAAAAGAAAAGATATTCAGAAAAACAAAAAAGAAAAATAATAAGGATGAACCATCAACTCAATTCATCTGGATTATTACCAACCACAACATTATGATAATAAACATATCCTTCGACTAAAAGTTTATTTCCCATCACCATGTCCTTGGTGTATGAGATACTGTTTTACTTCCGGGTATTTCCCAGTGATGTTGGTTTCCCATCCCCGCGGAGTCTTGTTGTGTCTATCTGTTCCCCTGTGACATCATTTCCCCACAGGATCCTTTGTCTTGCATTTCATATTATTGCATATCATTTGCATTTGATGGCATCTTATGGCCAAAAAATTTGTGCAGTGTTTATATTTAAGTCCCTCCTATCTCGTCGAAACAGAGATTTCAATCTCCATACCTCCGAATAGGAGTAACTTAAATAGGGGCATCTGTTGCACCCTAGTTTTTGACCATAAGACCCCACCTCCTAATGTTTATTTTTGTTTGTTTTACCCTACTGTTTATATGTATGTTGGACTAACCATTTGGTGCAAGCATAATTTACAATAGATGAATGATTATTTCCATAGTCGAGCATTCCAAAGCATAGCCAGTTGATCATAACCAGGGATTGTCCTAAGTCTTTCACTTATTCGTGAACTTCAAGAATAGGACTGCATGACAAGTGGAACCGCTATTTATGGGGGTTCTTCACCACCTTGATTTTTGTGCTAGGACTGCCGTCGTCAAAAGGATCGTTTGAACAGTCTGTAAGACAACTTGTTTCATGACAAGAGACCCATCAGGAGAATTAGACACGCGATTAAATTAGAGATTTGGACTAACAGGCTCTTGGAAATTCAATTAGCATCCAGATTTTAGAAGGGCATTCAATTTTGATTTCTTTTTTAGAATTCAAATGACAACACGGTATTTATCATTTGGGTGACAAAGTAGTCTGTTACAAATTGAAAGCGCCGCATATATTGAATGATATTCCTCAGTCCACCCCATGACTATTCCTACCACTATTTCAAAGGCTCTTAACAACTATTACAGAAATTCAAACTTCCTACAAGCTTAGATAAATTATTACTAGCTACGATGTTCAAGCACTACTACTGCCAAGACTTTGCTCTTTTACGACACGGACGCTTCGACCGTCTACTATGTTGGAACTCCAAGTGAGACTAACAGAGAAACATTCAGTAGGCTTTCTACATTTGACTCCACTTATGCCATGAGCAGTTACACCAAGCCATGATACGCACTAGATGTCATCGAGCAACCTTGTTACCGACAAGTCGTCGTAGCCGCAAGATGTATCCTCATTGTTCGTATCTCGCACAAATCAGCAGAGTTGTCTCACCGAAACCTGACAAAAGAATCCAAGTTACAACCAAAGTTCAACGTGGTTAACACAATCCTAAGAATAGTTGTGAGCCTACCTGCATCAGAAGACCTCCGTTTCCTCTTAAGGCACCTAATGTTAATCGCCAACCTCAATTATTGATCATCAATTGTGAACCAATCCCGCCAGCCGACCACTGCATTACACTTTTCCCAACAAATTCAGAAGACATAAAATCCTTCATACATTATATAGTTGTTTCATTAAACTAAATTGAAGAGCATTGGTTTCAAGCATTCGTTACAAGCTACTTTATAAGTTCCATACAGTTCAGAACCCGCCACTTTGACATGCCATCAATTTGTAAAATGCAAGCAATCTTGGATTTCGCAGCATCACACGTTTCATCATCGAAATGCATTAGGACACCACAACCTGTCAAAATATCAACAATGATTCAACAAGAGTTAACTCAAGAGACTCATTAGGAAAGTGATAGAATTCTCAATCATCCTACCGCATTGCGTGGTGAAAGTCGCTACCAGTAGTAGATTCCAAACTACGGGAATCTCTCAGTTATACCAGAAGATACCTGCAACATCAGCAACAACAATTGAAGTATGTCCAGATGAGTCTGCTTCCTAAGCCATCAGAATTATGATCCTAAGAAGCTGCTAGCTCAGTCCCAGCCGCCGGTATCACAATCATCAACTGCAACCGCAATTGCGTAATGATAACCAAAGCAGGTGCGTTTCCAAAGTCATCCCATTGATACCTGCAAAATACAACACACCATCATTAGTTAACAAAGATCGATTCAGAGTAAATCTAAGAAGGAGAGGAGGTGATTTAAGTTCAGCCCTCAGAAAACTCATCATAGGACAGAATACAAGTGGCCGGGAGGGCAACAACCAAAGCTGGCGCCGACTCCTTACCGAACATCGACGAAATCGAATTCGGGACAAGAAAAAACAACTAGTTTCAGACATTTTCCGCACAAGGCAACCATTATTATTCAAAGGCAACACTAATCTCACAGAGCTTTGGTTCAGATGATTAAGTCATCATCATCATAACCGCACCAAACCTTTCTCGTCAAACGACATAAAACCGGCAGCCTCCGAACTTAAGTTTGTTCCTGAAAGAAGAAGAAGGAAATGTCAATGTGGTTCAGAAGCTAAGTCTGAAACTCATCAAGAGAGTTTCCTAACGGAATCAGATAGCAGAAAAGAAAGTGTTTCATGAAGATGAAACTCGGTTTGCGCATTCCCAGACCAGCTGATAGCTGCACAAACTAACAAAAGGAAAGGAAGTCAATAGCTTCCAATTATGAATATTTTGGACAAAGATGAGGTATTCACGAAAAAGTTTGAATTGGGAAGTCATTAACTCTTACAGTCATCCACACCTCAAACACGAGCCTCCCCCCTTTTTGGGCTTCTAAATTCTTCCATGGCCCAAGATCGCTGCTATCTACACCTGCAAAGTCCCAAAACATGAGTTAGCAACTAACCAAGAATATTCCACACAAGGATCCAAAAGATCCTATCCAAACCTCAGAATCATTGAACCTGGACAAACGAATTTAACGAAGATCGGAGCAGAAAAGGAAGGTTTTGAATTCGTTTGTACCAAAATGGAAGGATATAATCAGACATTCAAAACCTTAAACCAATTGAAAATCAGCATTCAAGGCATTTAAAATCGAATCCCTTTAACACAAATCTCAACTCAGAGCCTATATAAGAGGATCAGAACCGCTAAAGAGAAGCTACCGGCAAAAAACCCTAAAACACACAAAATTCTGAATCAAACCCTAACATACAAAGGATAGAATCGAAGAAACGATAAGAAACTCATCTGACGAAAGGTTGTCCTCCGTGACCTCCGTTTAATCGCAGTTGCCTCCGCCTCTGTCGAACGCCCTCCATAGGTGGGTTCCGCTCCCGATTCAGAGTGTCATCCGCGACAACTCCCTTTTAATTGTTTGCTATCTGTTTTTTTTCTGGGGATTTTAGGGTTTTCTATAATTTGGGGATTGCGAGGGTTTTTTGCTATTGTTCTGCTTGCGGTGTGCTTTGTTTTATTTGTTTGCAGAGGAAAGGTGGAGAGGTAGACGAATCCGAATCGGAGAAAGGATGAAGAACGGGGAGGCGAAATCGATAGAGAAAATGAAAAAAGAGTTCGCGAGCGGATAAAGGCGGAGGAGAAGAGAATGGGAATCGCAGAGAGAGTGAGATGGAGTGATCAGGGGCGGCCAATCTGGGGAAGGGGAACTTAGGGTTTCTCACTGTTTTTCTGAATTGTTTATGTAATTTGCTGCTAAACACACCACTAAACACACCACTAAACACCTCTAATCCACCGTTAATCAACTTAACCAATCTAATAATCATTTTAATTAATTAATTAACCAATAATTAACCTTTAATCAACCTTTTTATTAAAATAATCTTTTAAATTAACCCTTCTAATTAATCTGTTTCTCTTTATCTCAATTTACCCAATAATTTTATCATTTTATTTAAGTTAGTCATCAACCTTAATAACCTTTTTTTATATTTTTTTTAATTCACTCATTTTCTTAATAAAAATCTCTACTTCATCTTAATAAAATTAACTCATTTCAAATTTTATTTAGCCTTTTTTAAATCAACTTAATAACTTTTAATCAAATAATATTTATTCACTATAATAAATCTTTTACAATTTACACTTACCAATTTATCTATAATTAATAATAAAACCTTCCATTTAATTAATATAATTAACTTAACTTTTACTAGAAAATCAAATACAATTCTTCTCTTAAATAATAAAGTCCAATCACTTTTTCATTAAAATCAACTTTTCATCCAAAATCAAATCAACTTTCAACCAACATCGATCACATTCACACCTCATGACACATTCACCTACACTTCAGCGCTTTCATGCGTTTATGAATGGTTTACTTTATCCGCAACCTTTATTTACCGCAATTTTATTTTACTGTCATTTATATTTCCGTATCGCATTTCGTCCAAAGGAAAAACCTACACATAAGTCAATACTTGTGTGTAGTTGCACATAATATGCACCATATTCCCCTTCGATCCTTGATTCTTCAAGTTGATCTTTAGGATAGATCCAACCCCATAGGAAGGACCTTAATCTTTACAACATAGAATAAACAATCTAAACAAACAATATAACTTTTCAAACACATTTAGAGAATAGATGTTAATCATCTTAAGTGAGATATAATCTCCACCCCCACAACAATACAATCAAACATGTAGGGACTTTTCCTTAAGAGCGATAAAGGCATACTTGGCGACCATCCGAGTATGTAAGACCTTTTCTTAAGACGATGCAAAGACCATTTCCTACAACCCCTCTTACATTTGTGGTGGTTATCTCTCCCTTAACATGAAGACTCGTCTCTTCTCCTAAACCCAATCAAAATAACTACCCTAAACCCGTAGGAACTTTGACCACAGTCAAAGAACTCCTCTAACCCTTTAGGGCGAACTACAACATACTCTGATTCCACTCCCCGTAAGGATATGTAGGCATAAGATGCGACATCTTATCGAGTATACTTAGAAATAAACCACTAGGGTCTCTAATCCATTAAGCAGATAAACACTTAGCAGTAAACAAACATAAAACAAGAGGTTCCTGTAGAGTACTACAGAAACTTAGGATGCTAGTACCTTCCCTAAGTTTAACCAACCCCCGAACCTAAAACAATCTAGCTTGCATTTGCATTGCATTGTGGGAATTTGGATCTTTATCCCTTCCTTTGGACAAATCAAAGTTCGGTTGCAAATGAATAACGATTCAAACTAATTAATAGTTTGGTATCCAAATTTCACCGCGACACCGGCACACAAATCCTGCCTCTGAACCTCAACACACCTGCACTATCCAATTTAAAATCATTATCGGAGTCACCTTCGGCTCCTTGCATCAAATCCACCAATTTCACATCCAGCTTTTGGTGTTCTCTTATCATATCCAAGAAATCATTCCTCACTTGCAATTTGCCCAACATCACACCATTTGCCGAAAATTTACAAACCATGCTTAAGTCTCTGAACTTCTCAATTAGCTCCATCTCTTTCACCATCAAAGCCGACATATGAATCGTCTTCCTGCTCAAAGCATCCGCAACCACATTCACTTTTCCTGGATGATAGCTTAGACTGAAATCGTAATCCTTCAGGAATTCCAACCATCTTCTCTGTCTCATATTCAGCTCCTTCTGATCAAACAGATACTTCAAGCTCTCATGACCGCTGAATACCTCAAATCTCGAACCATACAAATAGTGCCTCCAGATCTTCAACACAAAAACCACTGCAGCCAATTCAAGGTCATGAGTAGGATAATTCCTTTCATGCACCCTCAATTGTCGCGAAGCATAAGCTACGACTTTTCCATTCTGCATAAGAACTCCGCCTAATCCCATCTTAGACGCATCACAATACAACACAAAAGGCTCACTCGGATTTGGCAAAACCAACACTGGTGCTGAAGTCAGTCTCTTTTTCAGTTCCTCAAAACTTTCCTCACAAGCCGCATCCCACACAAAAACTTGATCCTTTCGTGTCAATTGAGTCAATGGCAACGCCAATCTGGAAAATCCTTCAATAAACCTCCGGTAATACCCTGCCAAACCCAAAAAGCTTCTAACTTCCGTTACCATCTTTGGCGGTTCCCACTATAACACCGCACTCACCTTTGATGGGTCTACTGCCACACCGTCACCAGAAATTGCATGCCCCAAGAAACTCACGGTCTTCATCCAGAACTCACACTTCGACAACTTGGCAAACAACTTGTTATCTTTCAACACCTGCAAAGCGATCCTCAAATGCTCTGCATGCTCTTCTTCCGACTTAGAATAAATCAGTATATCATCAATGAACACAACAACAAACTGATCCAAATAAGAATGGAAGATCCGATTCATATATTCCATAAATACTCCTGGCGCATTAGACACTCCAAAAGGCATCACAGTATACTCATAGTGTCCATATCGAGTTCTAAACGCCGTCTTCTTAATATTACCTTCTTTCACTCTGATCTAATGATAACCCGACCTCAAATCAATCTTACTGAACACACGAGCTCCCACTAACTGATCCATTAAATCATCAATCCTCGAAAGAGGATATTTGTTCTTGATGGTCACTTTGTTCAACTGACGGTAATCGATGCACAGACGCATACTACCATCCTTCTTCTTTACCAATAACACTGGAGCTCCCCACGGCGACACACTCGGTCTGATAAACTTTCTATCTAACAACTCTCCAATCTAAGACTTCAACTCGGCCAACTCCACTACCGACATCCTATACAGCGCCATAGAAATAGGCCTCGTACCAGGAACAAGATCAATGCTAAACTCAACTTCTCTCTTTGGAGGTAATTCTGAAACATCATCAGGGAACACCTCTGGAAACTCATTCACCACCGCCAACTCACCCAACAACGCCTTGTTGTCAACAAATAATGATGCAAACAAAGCAAACAACTTAGCTTCATCTTCCAACAAGACCCTCAATTCCTTATTAGAGAAGGAATCCGCCACTGCTTCCTCTTCTGGAGTAAGAAACAATAACACCTCCCGAAAACAATCGATGTAGACTTGGTTGAAATCCAACCAGTTCATACCCAGAATAACATCTAAACCTCCAAGAGGCAAACAAATCAGATCTACCCTAAAATCTCTACCAAAAATAGTCAGTGGACACTTCAAGTACACCAAAGAAGTAGTCACTGAACTAATAGAGGGAGTCTCAATAGTCATCCACCGCTCAAGAGTAGTCGGCACCAAACCTAACCTCTTCATACACTCAACAGAAATGAACGAGTGGGTTGCACCCGTATCAATCATAGCAGTCAAAGGAACATTATTGATAAAACAAGTACCTTTGATAGCACGCTCCTTATCCATCGATTGAGTTCCTACCACAACAAACACTTTACCACTGACCTGAGGCGCCTGAGTCCTCCTCGGTTTCTCACAATGAGTACTAATATGACCTTTCTCACCGCAGTTATAGCAAGTAGGCATATTAGTCTTGCACTCTACCATCACGTGGCCCGATTTCCCACACTTGAAGCACTTCTTCATCTCATGAGGACAATCACTAACACGATGCCCCACGGCACCGCATCGAAGACATTTCAAATCCATCGATGCTCTCCTTTCTCTGAACTTCTTATCAGCAACGGCCTTCTATTTTCCCTTATCAGCCGACACGTTGTAAGGAGTACCACCAAACCTCTGCTTACCCTTACGGTCATTCGCAGCCTTATAGTGTGCAATCCTTGCCCGGTTGTCATTATCATAAATTCGGCTTCTACTCACCAACCCAGGATAGTTCCTGATCTTCTGACAAGCTATCCCCATCTTGACCTCCGGATGCAATCCGTTCTCAAATTTCAAACACTTAGAAGTCATTGCCTCATCAGTATTGTAATGGGGACAATACTGAGCCAGCTCTTCAAATCTAGCAGCATACTCTGCCACAAACAGGTTACCCTGCTTAAGCTCCAGAAACTCAATCTCCTTAGCACTTCTGATATCCTCCGGAAAATACTTCTCCAGAAAAATCGTCCGAACCACCTCCCAAGTAATGGCAGTTCCCGCAGCTTCCAATCTCTGGCGACTGTTGTCCCACCAAGCCTCAGCTTCACCCTCCAACGTGTAAGTACTAAACCTCACCTTCTGCTCATCACTGCAACCCATAGTCCTGAAAATCTTCTCAATCAATTTCAACCATTTCTGTGCAGCTTCCGGATCCAAAATTCCTCCTTCAAACTTTGGTGGCTTATTACTCTGGAACTGCGTCAAATCTCTGAATTGCGCACCCGCAGCCAGATTCTGATTGGCCACCACCTGTGCCATCGCTTGCATAGCTGCAGCCAGAGCAGCATCATTCCTTCCTGCCATACTGCTCAACCAAAACAACACAGGGTCAAAAGACACACAACCTCTATCCTAAGGACAGACTCAAAACACTACACTGGCCGGACGGTCCGACCTGCTCTGATACCAACTTGTAACACCCCAATCCTCACATTTAAATAAAATGCGAACAATTCAATTAAAATGTCAGAGTCTCCTTTACAAAAGTGGGATATTACTTTTCACAAGAAATTCGACAAAACATTTTATCAAAAGATTTTCAAAATAAGCAGCAGAAAGAAAATTATTTAGTCATACATGTGTGTATATATATATATATATATATATATATATATATATATATATATATATATATATATATATATATATATATATATATATATATATATATATATATATATATATATATATATATATATATATATATATATATATATATATATATATATATATATACATCATCTCATACATCAAGTTCGGTCATCAGCCCAAAATATACAAAACATCATTAATAGAATCCATTCTCAAAACGTGATACGACACGGAGTATAAATAAAATCATCAAACAGATAAATAACTCCCAAAAACCCCGTGTTATGAATCAGAGCATCCCTACGCCTCGATCAGCACACCGCTATCCAACTAGCTAAACACCTGGATTATCTGTACTTTCGAAGAAGCACAGACCACAACAACAACAACAAAGGGGTGAGAAAACATGATCGAAATATAACGATAGTAAATAAAGGCAGTACAATAAAGGCAGTAAATAAATACATCATCACCCCACAAATCATCATACACGACCTACTGTCTAATCATCAATCACAACATACAATAATGCACAAATGCAACTCAACACATGCATGTGGTACCGACTTAAACTCAGGATAGATCACATACACTCCATCCGAGCAACGATCTATCCCTACCACGCTCCTCCTGAGCCCATATAATCAAATCTCAGGATAGATCGCATACACTTCATCCGAGCAACAATCTATCCCTACCACGATTACGGGTGACTCGCATACACTCCATCCGAGCAATGATTCAACTCCGCAATCGCCGATGGACACTTGGCCATCAACCCTCCTCAAGGGAGCAACAAGATCCTACTGATCCCATCATGCATCATGCTATGCATACACCAACATCAAGCACACTAGGTGCACACGATCCTACTGATCCATCATCATACAACACACAACCATCAAGCAAACAAGGTGCACACGATCCTACTGATCCATCATCATACATCGCGTATATATATATATATATATATATATATATATATATATATATATATATATATATATATATATATATATATATATATATATATATATATATATATATATATATATATATATATATATATATATATATATATATATATATATATATATATATATATATATATATATATATATATATCACACAATCAATCATCGAATTAATCACATTAGACATCGGCAAAATAACCCTATAACACTCAACATACACCCATCATCCTTGCACTATCTTTGTACATCAAACAGATCACAATCATCAACATCAGATGAACACAGCTCAAATAAAACAAAATCCTGCTATGTTCGCTACCTTGCTCGCTACGCGAGCTCCTAGTGAACGCTCGCTACACGTTCGCCTAGCGAACCTGCTCGTGAGTCACACTTCTGAGCTACTGGAAGTGTTCACTACCACCTCGCTGGGACTTCGCCTCGCGAATCCTTCGCTACACCACTCGCCTAGCGAACCTGCTAGCAAGTACAAAAAAATGGCCACTGGAATGGCTCGCGAAGTAGCTCGCCTAGCGAGCACGTAGCGAATGCTCGCTACTCACTCGCCTAGCGATGAGCTAGCGAGTGTCTGGGATTTCAGAAAATCCCACTGTGCAGAATCTCAATAGCAGCTCAAAACTCAACAAATTCTCTCTAGATCAGTACCAACAACCTCAACTTAGCATTCTACATAAATTCTACCCAACTAATTCTAAAATCGTCCGATAAAACATCAACTTCTCCCGATTAATCCACTTTCGACTTAAAACCTTAATCTACTCCAAAATGTCCAATTCACTCAAACAATCATCAAACATTACATGCAGTGATTCCACCATGAACAACGAAAAATCAGAAACTTAATCAACCACATGCATTCATCATCATGCAATTCATCATCATCAAAACCTATGGGATTAAGGACTCCCAAACTACCCTTATTCATGCATTACCAATTTCCCATCTATTTTCTCCCCCTTACCTCAATAAGCAGCTTGATCGATGATAATCCGCAAACTCCAACAACTTGATCTTCTTCCTCCTCTTACTCAAGCTTGCTTCACTTTACCGTGTCCTTGCTTCTCCTTCCTTTGATCGTGCTTCTTTCTCTTCAATTCTTTCTAAATGCCACTCTTGCCCTTAATCCCAATTAATAAAGAAAATCTTATTTTCTTGTATTCCAAATTAATTCCAATAATATAAATCCTCATAATATTAATATCCATAATAATAATAATAATAATAATATTAACATTACTATTAATTATTAATTTATTATCATTATCATTTATAATATATTAATATTAAAGGCCACAACTTCTCAAATAATTAAAATGGGCGTTATAGATGACATGATTGCAAAGTCCAAACGGAGGAAGGACATCTGGTCAATCTTCCGAAATTGTTTGAATGGTTAAGGAAGTTCAAGTTGAGGCTGAATCCTAACAAGTGCACCTTCAGGGTGAGATCTGGATAGCTACTGGGGTTCATTGTCAGTGAAATGGGTATTGAGGTAGATCCTACCAAAATAAAAGCTATGCAAGAAATGCTTGAGCCGAGGACAGAAAAAGAAGTTTGTGGTTTCCTGGGGAGATTGAACTACATTGCAAGGTTCATATCTCATCTTACAGCCACTTGTGAACCAATATTCAAATTGTTAAGAAAAGATTAAACGGTCAGGTGGAATGAAAATTGTCAGAAGGCATTTGAAAGAATAAAAGAGTATCTGCAGGAACCTCCAATACCCATGCCTTCAGTTGCAGGGAGACCTCTGATAATGTATCTTACGGTTCTTGAAAATTCAATGAGATGTGTGCTCGGTCAATAGGATGAGTCAGGTAGAAAAGAGCACGCCTTCTACTACCTGAGTAAGAAATTCACCGATTATGAGTCGAGATACTCAATGTTAGAGAAAACATGTTGTGCGCTCGCTTGGGCTGCTAAGCGTCTGAGGAAATACATGTTAAACCACACAACCCTATTGATTTCGAAGATAGATCCGATCAAGTATGTCTTTGAAAAGCAAGTACTCTCCGGAAGGATTTCCCGATGGCAAATGGTTTTAACAGAGTGTGATATTCAGTATGTTTCCCAAAAATCCATTCAGGGAAGCGTTCTGTCAGAATATCTTGCTGAACAACCGATTAAGGATTATCAGCCTATGAAGTTTGATTTTCCAGATGAAGACGTCATGTTTTTAAAGATGAAAGACTGCAATGAGCCTTTACCTGACGAGGGTTCTGAGATTGGATCTCAATGGAAACTGGTTTTCGATGGAGCTGTTAATTCATATGGTATTGGAATCGGGTCAATCATTACAACTCCTCACGGTTCTGACATACCGTTCACTGCCCGATTGACATTCGCCTGCACCAATAATGAAGCCGAGTACGAAGCGTGCATTATGGGTTTAGAAAAGGCCATTGATATGAGGATCAAGAATCTTGATGTATATGGCGATTTAGCGCTGGTGGTTAATCAGATCAAGGGAAAGTGGGAAACTTGTCAGGCCAACCTGGTGCCTTACAAGAATTATGCAAGGAGACTATTGTCATTCTTTGATAGAGTTGAGTTCCATGATGTGCTTAGGGCTGAAAATCAGATGGCAGATGTCTTGGAAACGTTAAAGCTCCAGCTATCACCATCATGCGTCTCGACAGACACGCCTTTGTGTTTGCAATTGAGAGGGCGTCATATGGAAAGCCTTGGTATTTTGATATCAAGCATTTTCTCAAGACTCAAGAGTACCCATCTGGGGCATCCGGCAAAGATAGGAAGACTCTGAGGAGGTTAGTCTGTAACTTCTATCTAAACAAGGATGATGTGCTCTACAGGAGAAACTTTGACATGGTCTTTTTGTGTTGTGTTGATGAACGTGAAGTAGGCCTGCTGATGGATGAAGTCCACGAGGGTTATTTTGGTACTCATGCCGATGGACATGCCATGGCCAGAAAATTGTTGAGAGCTGGGTATTATTGGATGACTATGGAATCTAATTGCTTTAAATACGCCAGAAAATGCCATAAATTCCAGATTTATGCTGATAAGGTGCATGTGCCACCGACCCCTTTGAATGTGTTAACATCTCCTTGGCCCTTTGCTATGTGGGGCATCGATATGATCGGAAAGATTGAGCCGACTGCTTCCAATGGGGATCGCTTTATTTTGGTGGTCATTGATTAGTTCAGGAAATGGGTAGAAGCAGCTTCCTTTGCCAATGTCACGAAACATGTGGTCGCCCGATTCATAAAAAAGGACATCATTTGTTGTTATAGAATTCCGGAGAGAATCATTACTGATAATGGTTCAAATTTTAATTACAAGATGATGAAGGAACTATGCCAGAGTTTCAAGATTGAGCATCACAACTCTTCTCCATATCGTCCGAATATCAATGGCGTTGTTGAGGCAGCTAACAAGAATATCAAGAAGATTGTGCAGAAGATGGTTGTAACCTATAAGGATTGACACAAGATGTTTCCCTTTGCTCTACACAGTTATCATACTTCAGTGCGTACGTCAACCGGGGCAACTCCTTTCTCACTGGTGTATGGTACAGAGACAGTCCTACCATTAGAAGTTGAGATTCCTTCTTTAAGGGTATTATCTTATGTGAAGCTTGATGAAGCTGAATGGGTGCAAACCAGATTGAATCAATTGAGCCTAATTGACGAGAAGAGATTGACAACCATTAATTATGGTCGATTGTACCAGAGTAGGATGAAGAAAGCCTTTGATCATAAAGTGCGCCCTCAGTGCTTCCAGACAGGTGATTTGGTGTTGAAAAGGATTCTTCCTCCTCAGACAGATCATAGGGGCAAGTGGACTCTATAATACCCTAATTTTTACCCCTAAGATCCCACATTTCATTTGCATCATTACATACACAAACAAGATCATACTCTTTGGCTTTTCCAGCATTCGTATGTTTCTTACTTGCTTTATATTTGTTTATACTAACCTCTAACCAGAATACCAAAAATATATTGCAGTCGCTTGTTTTTCTTTCTCTGTGTATTGAGGGTTTTGCAGAGAGATTCATGGTAAGGGTATGACTTGGATTCAAGTGTGGCTATTCAGTTATGATCAAGACTAGTTAGAAGTTTGACCTAATCTTGGTCAAACTATCAAGATATTGCTTCAATGGCAAATTGGTTGTGGCAGTGGGCTATTTTCTAAGGCAATGTGTTTGTTCAAGGTCAATTTATCCTGTATTAGAATTCATCAAGCTTTCAGGCAGTGTTCTATGAGAAGTTTAGTCCAGGTTATTATGATCAAGGTTCATCAGTCCTGGTTGTGTTCATCTGCGGATTTATTTTCCTAGAAATTGTTTCAGGACAAATTCAAAGTGATTCAGAATTTATTTTGTTTGATCATAAATTCAGAGAATCATGAAAAAGTTTAAAATTTGATTCAGATGGTTGTTACTTCAGATACAAGTTATTCAGTGGTTCAAGTTTTGTTCGGTCATTCTAATTATTTACTTTGTGTGAAAAGTTCAAGATTGGTTTTTAATTGAAAATTGAGATTTCGTATCCATTATCCATATTCAATTCTTCATATCCATTTAAACCCATTATCCTTTTTAATAACCAAATTCCGTTAGATTCATTTCCAATATCCATTAAATTCATTATTCATTTATCTAATTTTTTCTTGTCCATTTTATTCCAATTATCCTTTTTTTAAGTTTCATTTTTTTTCATACCAAATATCCAAATATATTTCACACATCCACTCCCATATATAAAAAACCATTGAAGTTCTTCAAAGCCACTTCATTTCTTTTCGTATCCAATCATTTCCATTGTTCCTTATGGGGGAAACTTTGCTACATAGAGATACTGACTTGTTCGTAAGTGCTGATTTGCATAATAAGATAAATGCCATCTCCTAGGAGGCTTCTACTTGAAGAACCAGACTCTACCATGCAGTCCTTGCTAACTAGTGACCGATATCAGATAGAAATTTATATAACATCATCAACTAAGCATGCATTTACAAAGACAAATCAAGTTGTTGAAGGAGTAAATATATCCCATGAGCATCCCTTGGCATTGCTTACGTAAGAATACACGGAAGCCAAGGCTTTTGGGGTTGAAACTGTTCCCGTTCTTGTTGGCCTTGTATTATACTTGTTGCTATCCAAACCCGCCAAGGGAGTTGACAAAACCTTTTCTCTCCTATCTCTGCTTCCCAAAGTCCTTGCTATATACAAGGAGGTTATTGCTAATCTCAAGGCAGCTGGAGCACAATTTATTCAAGTCGATGAACCCACACTTGTGTTGGATCTTGAATCTCACAAATTACAAGCATTTACTAATGCATATGTAGAGCTTACACTTGCTCTTTCTGGTGCACATGTTCTTGTTGAAACCTACTTTGTTGATCTTACTGCTGAAGCACACAAGACCGTTACATCTTTGAGTGGTGTCAACACTTGATTTAGTCCGTAGAGCAGTTTTCTCCCTCAACCAGCACCGCCAATAATCACCATGGAATCCAACACGTCGTCAACAACGCCACCGGATTTGGCTGCAATAAACAGAACCACAAATTCAGTGTCGACGTCGCAAGTCAATTTGTATAGAATAAACAAAGTTCTAGAGCATTTGGCTTTTCAGTTTCAACCTAGAAACTGAAGGGATTCTTTCAAATTTTTAACCTATGCCTCTCCCTCTTTCGATGGATTGGTTATGCACTTGCCAATGGCGAACCCCCGCCAAAAGCTAATGAAATGCCTACCTTGATGAAGCAGATGTATCGAAGAAATACTGATGAACTATCACTAACAACTCTGATGGTTTTGATGATATCTGTGAAGAATGCCTGTAAAATTGGATGGTTCTAGAAGAAAGAGTCAGAAGAACTTTTAATTGTTGTTGATGAGATAGGAAAGATCTACTGCACCCTGGGAAATATTAGTACCGGACCTAGTTCTAGCCATTTTGCAGTATTAACTATAATGGAAAGGTTCTATCCAAAAATGAAACTGGGTCCAATAATTGTGTCAATCAAAGCTCAGCTTGGATGTGGAGCTTCCGTTGTTGATTTCCATATCACAAAGAACAATGTTCAATTAGATAAAAAAATTTGTTATTGGTAGCACAAACTTATAACATTGAGACATTGCATGCCTTATCAGCCCTTAGCAAGTGAATTTTCTCTTGAGTGGAGAAAGGAATTGATACAAGGACTAACTTTCAAATGGATCATGGGCCACAGATGCCCACTAATGTGACTAGCGTGCTTAAGTTTGGCACAAATCTGCTTCAAGTTGTGGGTCAGCTCAATGGTCATTATATTATACTTGTTTCCTATATGAGTGTTGCATCCTTGCCTGAGCATCCAGTTCTTCCACCATATTATGTTCCGTCTTTACATCCGTCGATTCAGATTCAGATATTATCGAGGGGGCATCACGATTCTCACTTAATTGTCTGATAAGCTTTACACATATCAAGACTCTTGTTAAAGGTCGGTCATGCAAAAATTTCCAGTGCTTTGAGTTTGACAACTTCATTAAAATAAATTCTAAGGGACCATCTTGGAGCTGCTACAGATTTGAGATTTGGCATCAACTTTATTTCTATGGAGTTTCTTTTTGATCCAAGATATGCTGCACCAGAGCAGTACATATGGGAACACAAACTCCATTTTCACCCTCAGCTCCGGTTGCTATTACACTCTCTCCAGTCTTATGGCAGTTGAATCTTCCCAACAGATATGTTATCCATAGTATAGGTCTAATATTTCTCCAAATGGAATTTCCTTGTCTGCACAATGATAATAGTCTCATACAATTCAACAGTCAATTGAAGAGGTGGGATTATGACTTGTTTGCATGGAAAAAACACTCGAGCCTTGATGTAACAGTGAACTTAGGAGGGGCTTTTGAGTTGTTAGATTTAGATGGTGGAATCAAGACTAATTCTTTCTTCAAGAAAAGTATTCTTTATGTATACATCATTGGTGATGTTGCTACTTTCCCTTTGAAATTGTACAATGACGTGAGAAGAGTTGTACATATTGATCATGCTCATAAATCAACTGAACAGGCTGCAAAGGCCATCATTTCAGTAGATGTAGGAAAAATCAGTTGAAGAGTATGATTGATCGCGACTTTCTGAGTCTAACTGAACTAACTACAAGTGCACAGTATATCGCATAATAATAAAAGATATTGATTCCACAAGGACTCGTAATCAAACCAGTGTTCTCGGGCTTTACTATGTTTAGCTAGGTTGGATATGGTTTAAGGGAAAAGATGCAAAAGTAAAGGCTAAATTAAAGAAAGGCTAAAAGGTTTCTTAGAATATTAATATGGGGAATCGGTATGCAATGCCTTAGTTCTTCGAGGATTCGACAAGTTACCGGCGTGGTTTAATAGTTTCAAAATAGTTTTCAGAAGAAAATAACGGTTTAAAGACTTTTGTCTCACGTTGGTTGTTGACGCTAGTCGCAACTCTAAGGCGGAACACATGCTTTCGCTATCCCGTTCGGGGTTAAAATTGGTTTTTGAAAACCATTGAGTTCTAATTTTTTAAAGTGCTTTCGCTGTATTTAAAATAAATGCCTAGTTTTTATTATCTTGTCCTAGCCTCAGCTTTTGCATGTCGGTTCATACCTTAATAAATCTCCCACTGTCGTGGCGAGATTACTTTAAACAAATTCTCCCTGTCGCGACGAATTTTAGTTTAACAAATTTAGATTAAAAACTATGGCCAGAAACAAGTTTGAAAAAGTGGAAAAACGTCGGATGTTATCGAATCTCGTCCTACTAATTCATTACATACCGATCGATAAGGTTTAGCTAGACGTGAATCTTAGAGCAGACATAATTGAATTAAAACAACAGAATATGTAAACATACATTATAAAGCAAATGGAAACTTAATTAATAATAATGAAACCTATAAACAATTCTGCTTCGGCACTTGGATAATCCCCTACAATGTCGGCAAGATTACTTCGGTGACGATTAACGTACGGAAAGTTAAAGAAAGTAGTACAAATGGAATCTTAAAGGAAAAATAAACGAAAAACAAAGCAGGAACAAATAATGGCTTTCTGTAGTAAATTGGGCAGCACTTCGTGGTCTTCAATGCGGCTCCCTTAATCCAGTCCTCAAGCTCTCCTTTTATAGTGGATGTTTCTTACGTGAACTACCTCAGGAAGTTCAGTTGAGGGTGAGAGAATCCAGGGAGTCGTGATTTTAATTTCTGGGCTTCTGCTGACACGTTCTCAAAAGTGGACGTTAATCTGTTTTTGCAAGTGTGACGATCGTGAAGGATATATGACGTCTGTGATGCACATGACGTTCGTGACGGTCGTCACACACGTGACGATCGTGAGGGACCTGTGACGACCGTCATATCGGCAAAATCTCATTTCTGCTATATTTTATTCCTTTTTCTTCTGTTTTGTGTCTTCTACCGTTTGTTTTCTTTGTCTTGCTTCATTTGAGTGTTAACTTCATATACCTGCAAAATTACTTAACAAACAATACGGAGATGTCCAAAATCGGGGTGAAATCGACCATTAGTAGCATAAAACCATGGCATTTAATATATACGTTTTCGTGTTATACAACTCCCCTAAACTTGAATCTTTGCTTGTCCTCAAGCAAAAAGCATAAGAGCTGAGACGATGCAGTCACACGATGCGTTCCTTTGCGTTTTCAAAGTAGCTTCAGAGGCGCTGAGTCGGGAAGTGGGAGAGGATTTAAAACAACACGCATACGACAGTGACACTAAGCGGTATGCTCTCGAAGGCCTCCTTCTTATACGAGCCGGTTCCAATCATACTGCTGTATCTCAGCGTAAAGTTCATCGTACTAAGTTTTACCCAGTTTTGTTCCAGCGCAATCACATTAAGCCCTTTACCTCCTTGCACGCACGTAGTGGAATAACCTGTTAGTGATTTCGGTCTTTTCTTTATACGGGGTCCGGCGCACGAGTGCGGTACCCTATGATATGTCCACTTTGTAAGTTGTGGGAGATCGAACCGTAATTCGCCCTACCGAGTCCATAACCAGAGACCTATGGACCAACTGACAGAGAACTTCTCTTCTTTATGAGCTTATTTTTGTTATTCCGAGATATCAGAGGTAGATAATCACTACATGGCTGCGGAGCAATTATTTTCTTTATGATCTTACCAATCACTTATTTGCATCGGCTTTCCACGTGGTATGTGCTTGAGGCGGTGTTGACTGCTTGTATAAACTACTAAGGGCTTCGTTTGGTGCTCGAACCTGATGCTTTGGTACAGTAGGTAGTGGAATTGACTCGCATAAACCGGAGGTCTAAGGTGTCAAGACGGTATGGGTATCGTTAGCAATCGTTCTCGAGGTTCCTTGACTCGGCCTTAATCTTGGCGCATCGGGTGTTACATCGATTTTTGGAAAAAAATTTGTATAGCTCGAGGAAAACGGATAAAGCGGGGGAAATTCTCGTAACGGAAAAGAATATAAAAATGCGCTTTATTGAACTGAATTGAAATGACTGGATTAAAATAATTCAAATGGAAATAGAGTATATAACAGAAGTGAATGGAAATAAAGTGCCGCTCCCACACCATCTCAAGCAGTGTCATCACTGATTTGAAACGAATGTGGAAGGTGTACAACAACAAAAATGAAAAAGCAATAAATAAAAGTACACTACTCTCTGTCTCTTCCTCTGCCGCGATGTCGTCCTCCTCGGGTCGTGGGGTGCAGAGCGTCGGTGTGAAAGATGGCGTCGCTGAGGCCATTCACACGGACGGTTAGAGAAGCCATCTCATTAACTACGTTGTTGAGGCATTCCCCTTGGGCTACCAACAAATTGATCACCTGCTTGTGTTGTTCTTGGTGACAACGTTCAAGCCGGGATGCGGTCTCGTTTTGTTGCCAAATGCTGCGAAGGATTTCCTCGTTTGTTGCTTCGGTCTCTGGTCGGCGGCGACGACGGGAGGAAGGACCTTCAGGAGGTGGTTTCTGTGGAGCATCAGCCTGAGCAGCTCTGTCCAATTCTTCTTGTACTTCATCAACGGGCACTTGAATATTTTCTTGAGGTGCTGCAGCATTAGCCTCTGGTGCCGTGGTGTCAAAGAGCCAGTTAGCTCTGTTTTGAGGATGAACGCGGTCACGACATGGTAGGATGATGCTGCGGATAATGCGGTTGCGAACCACCGGATGATATCTTCTGTCGCCTCGGACCTTGATGAGGTGGGAGGAACGGCAGTAGTCGATGTCGAGAAAGAACGGAGGCAGGGACGGGAGGTCCTGGAGGCGGTTACCGAGGTCGAGGGACACGGAAATGGAAGTAATGATACCTCCGAAGTAGAAAGGCTTTGAGCCTCAACCACAGTTGGCCTGGATGTGGGCCAAGAGAAACGGGGCAGCGTTGACGGCTTCCGGAACAAAGAAGCACTGTAGAAAGAAAAGCTCCTTGGAGTTAACCTTGTGGTTGCTATCTCGTGCAAAGATGGTGTTACCGAGCACCCGGTGAAAGTAGCGGATGGCAGGGTGGTGGATGTATGTGGCATTTAGGCTGTCTCACCCATCGGAGGTGGTGCCGGTAAGTTGGTTTCAGAGTGCGAAGGCTTCCTGAAAGAAGTTATCCGAAGGAACTCGACAGTGAGCATCTGCACCATGGCGGAACTGTAACATCTGAGCAAGCTGAGTTTGGTTAAGCTGGTATTCGCGTCCGAACATTCGGAAACATGCAACACCAGTGAGCTGGTTAGTTTCGCCGGTAGGGGTGATGTATAAGAGCGAACTCAGGAACTCCAAGGTTAGCTGTTCATACGTCGGTTGCGGGGTTATGCAGAGAAACCAAAGATCGGCATTCTGCAGCATCCATTGAACGCCTTCCAGAATGCCCAACTCAGTTAAGCATGCAACATCAGTGTATCGAGTTGGTTGAATAGAGCGTTGATAGAATATAATGTAGTTGGCTCGCTGCTGTTCACCGTGTTCGCCGTCTCTGAAGACGATGGTAGACATGTCAGGAAGTTCACCGTGGCATGCCATTGTTTTGCGGTCGTTTGGTGGAAAAGAGAGAGTGATTAGGGAGAGTGTTTCTTTTTTGTGGAATGGATTAGACGAGAACTGGGAGTTTATATGGAAGGATTTGTAAGTGAACGGGTGGTACGAGCAATGATGGGGTTGAATGTGATGAATGAGAAAGTTATTATGGAGGTAGTGGGAAGTTGAAAATGTAGAGGGATTTGGAACGTGAGAATGTGGAAAGAATGTGGAAACGGTCGTATTCTGCTATTTAGCATAATTTTAATCGCGTGACGATCGTGAGGGGCGTCACGATGGTGAAGCTTGTGACGAGCGTAACGGGGGTGTGATGGTCGTCATAGCAGCAAATTCTGCAGCTGCACAAAGGTGTTATGTGGTGCGTACTGGAGTTCTGTAGTAATATTGATTCACACTGCAAGTCAGTAAATCAAATGAAATAATGAATTGTAAAGGAAGAATTTTGGATTAAAACTAAAAATGAAAACGAAATTTCATTAATTAAGGTAAATGTGAAATGGAGTACAAGAATTAAAATGTAGTTCAAATTGTAAAAAAAAATAGAAAACAGGAAATAGTTCAGAATGCAGTAAAAACTAAAATAGAACTAAAGTTATCAATCCTTCTGCTACTTTAGTTTGTCAAGCTGTTGAGTAATGTAGTCGAACTGATCACAAACTACGTCCATGAAGGTTGTGACATCTGTCTGCAGTTTCGTTAGCTCATCCTTGACTGTTGTGATTTCCGACTTGAAGTCGTCCGTTGTTTTCAGAATGGTGTTCATCTTTTCTGTTTGTTGATCAGGAATGGGGTCAGGGAAATTATGGTAATTCAGAGAAGTCTCAGGGTCTGTCTCAGCTTCTGACACATAGTCTTCATAATACATAAAGTCTTGAGCTTCTGATATATGATCGTTGTCGTACATGTAAGCCTGAGGTGTAGAATGAGGTGAGGTAGGACCCATAGGCTCATCCAACTCATACAACCAATTGTTTCGGTTATGGACACTTGTCAGCTCATGGTTAGGCAATGTGAAGAGTCGAACTGGTCGGTCAGCAATAAGGTACTCGTAAGTTTCTGGTCCTAAGTTACCTATGATACGTTGGTTAAAGCAAAACGGCATGTCCATAGGTCTGATCTGGCCAGAAACTTTGATTCTATTCAGTTGGTACCTAAGTCCAATTGCATATGAAATCACGGTGACGAGGCCTCCTATTGGGATAGGTGAATTCGGTTCATGAGTAACCTTTTCGAAGGTTCTCATCATAAATGGTACGGCATTGACGGGACGACCTTATGATGCACAGTACAGGATAAACAGTTGTTCCTTAGAAACTGCGGTAACGTTTTCCTCCTTCCCAAAGAGGGTATGGGCTAATATCCTATGGAAGTAGCGGAGTGCAGGATTATGTATCTCGTTAGAATTCATGTCGTTCGGCTCAGGGTGATAATTACCTATAATGGTACCCCAGAAATAATCTAACTCGATATCCATATCAGCTTCCTGGGCATCAGTATACACGAAGGGTCCGCTAGGGAAACCTAAGAGGTCAGCTAGTGACTTACGGTTGTATGTGAATTCTGTCCCAAACAGTCTAAAGCATATCAGCTCCTTGGTGGATCCATAGCCGTATTCGGGTCTGTAGCCTAAGGAGCTAAGGAATTCGAACGTGAGTTCGTGATAGGTGACAAAACGGGTTTTTTAGAGCAGTTCGCTCCCAGTTTAGTTGGTTAAACAAATAGAGGATGCTATCGTGAATTCCTAACTGATCCATAGTGGATACATCATAGTACAAGGTCAAAGCGATGCCTCTCTGAGCCAGGGCCTCAAATCTGGCTTGCTGAGTTAGTCCTCTAAAAACGGTAATCGTGTAGTCGATGTTAGCCATGCTAGTTAGTCAGATAAAACGGAGAGAAGTAGAAAGGCTTTAACATCCTGTAAATAGTTGAAAACAGATTTTACTCAAATTAAATTTTTAGAAACAAAAGGTGATAAAAATAAAGAAAACAAAATACAATAGTATAAATCAAATGAAAAACATAAAGTAAATAAACTAAGAGGGAAAAACAAGGGAAAATGGGTTGCCTCCCATGCAGCGCTATTTTTAACGTTAAAAGTCTGACGATAGCTTGGTCACAAGCTAGTCGGGATGTTGAGCAGGAAGCTTTAACAATTTCACACTGCTCACGTGGTTACTGCAGTCATTTTGATTGTAGTGCTTTAACCGTTGTCCGTTGACTATGAACGGCGCATTGGTTTTATCGCAAATTTCAACAGCTCCACTATGAAGGATTTTAGTTATCTCGAAAGGACCTGACCATCTTGACTTTAGTTTTCCTGGGAAGAGTTTCAATCTTGAATTGAATAGGAGTACGATGTCTCTCACACTGAATTATTTCCGGACTAAACGCTTATCGTGCCACTTTTTGGTTCTTTCCTTGTATATGCTGGCATTCTCATATGCATCCAATCTAAGTTCTTCCAATTCATGCAGATTCAAGATCCTTTTCTCGCCTGCTTCAGTGTAGTTTAGGTTTAGCGTCTTAATAGCCCAAAAAGCTTTGTGCTCTAGTTCCACTGACAGGTGACATGATTTCCCACAGACTAATTTAAATGGTGTAGTTCCTATCGGCGTCTTGTAAGCAGTTCTATAGGCCCATAAAGCATCGTTTAATTTTGATGACCAATCTTTCCTGGAGGTGGCGACTGTCTTTTCCAAGATTTGCTTGATTTCTCTGTTAGAGACCTCCACTTCACCGCTGGTCTACGGGTGATACGGTGTTGCAACACGGTGTTTTACTCCATATTTCGATAGAAGTTTATCAAAAATTCGCGCTATGAAGTGTGAACCACCGTCACTGATGACAAGTCTGGGTACACCGAATCTGGGAAAGATAGTATTCTTAAAGAGTTTTATAACTACTCGCGTGTCATTAGTTGGAGCGGCAACGACCTCAATCCATTTCGATACATAGTCGACAGCGACGAGTATATATTTGTTTCCAAAAGAAGATGGGAATGGACCCATGAAATCGATCCCCCATACGTCAAAGACTTCCACTTCCAAGATACCTTTTTGGGGCATCTCGTCGCGCCTTGAAATGTTTCCAGTGCGTTGGCACCGGTCGCACCTTAGTATAGCAGCGTGGACATCTTTCCAAATGCTGGGCCAGAATAGGCCAGATTGTAGGATTTTTGCACATGTCTTTGAGGTACTGGCATGTCCTCCGTAAGGGGCAGAGTGACACTGAGAGATGACGTCTTCAGTTTCTTCCTCTGGGACGCATCGACGGAATATTTTGTCGGCGCCTCTCTTGAAAAGCAAAGGTTCTTCCTAATAATAATGCTTTAAGTCGTGGAAGAATTTATTCTTTTGCTGATAACTGAAATCCGGTGGGAGCACGCCTGCGGCAAAGTAATTTAAAATATCAGCGTACCAAGGCAGAGTTACTTGTACGTAGACGGCTTCCACGGCTTTTTCTAGTTCTGGTTCTTCCGAGGTTATGTGTGGCATATCACTTTCCAATCTGGCTATCAGGCGTTCATAAGGGAAATCATCGTTGATAAGCACTGATTCTGGCTTAATACCTTCTATTCGGGATAGGTGATCGGCAACTACGTTCTGGGTTCCTTTTTTGTCTTTGATTTCTAAATCAAACTCTTGTAACAATAAGATCCATCGCAATAATCTCGGCTTGGCATCCTTTTTGCTTATCAGGTACCTAATGGCAGTGTGGCCTGTGTAGATGATTATTTTTGCTCCAACCAAGTAGGAACGGAATTTGTCGAGGGCGAACACAATTGCTAGAAGTTCCTTTTCTGTTGTGGCGTAGTTCATTTGGGCAGGATCTAAAATTCTACTGGCATAGTAGATTGCGTAAAGCTTCTTGTCTTTCCTTTGTCTTAGAACTGGACCTACAGCGTAATCACTCGCATCGCACATGATTTTGAATGGTAGTTGCCAGTCTGGTGGTTGCATGATTGGTGCGGTAATGAAGGCTGTTTTTAGAGTTTCGAATGCTTCCAAGCAGTTCTTGTCGAAAACGAATTCATCATCTTTAATCAACAGACCTGTTAGAGGTTTTATAATTTTCGAGAAATCTTTTATGAATCTACGGTAGAATCCGGCGTGTCCTAAAAAGCTTCGTATTTCTCGTACGGTTTTTGGAGGTTGAAGATCCTTTATAATTTCTATTTTTGCTTTGTCAACCTCAATCCCTTTATTAGATATGACGTGTCCTAAAACTATGCCTTGTTGGACCATGAAATGGCATTTCTCCCAATTGAGAACAAGGTTCACTTTCGCGCATCTTTCGAGTACCATCTCTAGGTTCGACAAACAACCTTCAAAACTTTGTCCGCATACAGAGAAGTCATCCATAAACACTTCCATGATGTCATCTATGAAATCCACGAAGATTGCCATCATGCATCTCTGGAACATTGCTGGAGCGTTGCAGAGTCCAAACGACATTCGTCAATAAGCAAAAGTGCCATAAGGACAGGTGAATGTAGTCTTTTCTTGGTCATCGGGGTGAATAGGAATTTGGAAAAATCCTGAATAACCGTCTAGATAGCAGAAATACGAATGTTTGGCCAATCTCTCTAACATCTGATCTATGAATGGTAAAGGGAAATGATCTTTTCGAGTTGTCTTATTCAGTTTTTTATAATCGATACACATCCTGCTTCCGGTTACAACTCTTTGGGTTATCGATTCACCTTTCGAGTTCTTTACCACGGTAACGCCTCCTTTCTTGGGTACGACGGGCACGGGGCTAACCCATTGGCTGCCAGAGATCGGATATATGATTCCTGCATCTAGTAACTTCTTCACTTCGTCTTTGACTACAGTGCTTAGGATAGGATTTATCCTTCTCTGATGTTCGCTAGAAGTTTTGCAGTCTTCCTCTAGCATGATTTGATGCATACAGATGGAAGGACTTATACCCTTGAGGTCAGTTATACTATAGCCTAACGCAGTTGGGTACTTCCTTAGGACTTCTAATAGTTTCTTAGTTTCTAACTGTCCTAAATTGGCGTTGAATATCACTGGTCTTTTGAATTCTGTATCTAAGAATTCATACCTGAGGGTCTTAGGTAAATCTTTAAGCTCTAAAGCTGGGCTCTTCGAGCTTGGCATGTGATTAGGAGTTAGTGCTAAGATTTCACTTAGACTATCATCTTTGTATGGCGCACGCCAATTGTCGTCTTCATGAATTTCAGAGTATTTAATTTCTTCCTTCTCCAATTCTCTTATGCATTCGTCAATGACATCTACTAAATAGCATGTGTCGTCTATGACTGGTGCTTTTAAGAACTTGGTGAGGATGAATTCTATCTTTTCTTCTCCTACTTCGAATGTTAGCCTACCTTTCTTCACGTCTATAATAGCTTCGGATGTTGCTAGGAAGGGTCTTCCTAAGATAATCGGGGTAACAGAGTCTTCCTTAATATCCATGATTATGAAGTCGGTTGGAATGTAGAATTGACCTATGTGTACTGGAATGTTTTCTAGTATACCGACGGGATACTTGACTGATCGGTTAGCCAATTGCACAGACATTTTGGTTGGTCTTAGTTCTCCCATATTCAGCTTTTTGCATATAGATAAGGGCATAACACTTATACTGGCTCCTAAATCGCATAAAGCTTTGTCTATGACGAACTTTCGTATGACACAAGGTATAGAGAAGCTACCTGGGTCTTTTAGTTTAGGAGGCATGATATTTTGAATTATCGCACTACACTCGGCGGTAAGTGTAACTGTTTCATTATCCTCGATTTTTCTTTTGTTAGACAAGATTTCTTTGAGAAATTTAGCGTATGAGGGCATTTGAGTGATAGCTTCTGTGAAAGGAATGGTGATATTCAGTTGCTTCATAAGTTCTACGAATTTCTTAAATTGTCCTGTAGTTTTGGAATTTATGAATCTTTAAGGATAAGGAATTGGTGGCTTATACGGCGGTGGAGGCACATACGGGTTTTCATTTTTGGCGGCCTCCTTCTTGTTATCTTCCTTCTCTTCGATTTCAGACTCCTTTTCTGCTTGTTTATCAGTTTTCTGATGCATGGCTGAGTTTTCACTCCTAGGATCGGTCGGTCCGTCCAGTTCTTTTCCACTTCTTAATATGAGAGCGTTTGCATGACCTTTCGGATTAGGTTCTGGCTGTCCAGGAAATGTACCAGCGGGTGCGGCTGCAGAAGCTTGTTGTTGAGCCACTTGTGATATCTGTGTTTCAAGAATTTTGTGGTGGGTGGCTAAAGCGTCTACTTTGCTGGTTAGCTGTTGAATCTGCTCGCTAGTATGTATGTTTTGATTCAGGAATTCTTTGTTCATTTGAGCTTGAGTAGCTATGAATTTTTCCATCATCAATTCAAGATTTGATTTTCTAGGGGCATTCGGAGCAGCTACGGCTGGTTTCTAATATCCTGGTGGAGCAGCAGGTGCTTGGAATGCGTTATCGCTTTTGTAGGAAAAGTTTGGGTGGTTTCTCCAACCTGGGTTGTAAGTTTTCGCGTAAGGGTTACCTTGAGCGTAGTTTACTTGGTCTGGTGGAATTCCTGCCAATAATGGGCATTCGGGCGCATTATGAGTGACGATTCCACATAACTCATAGTTTGGAGCTACAGCAGCTACGGTTGCAGTTGGCGTTACAGTTAAACTGTCGATCTTCTGCATTAAGGCATCTACCTTAGCGTTGAATTTTTCAAGACTACTGATCTCGTACATCCCACCTTTTGTTGCGGGTTTCTCTGACGGGGTTCTTTCACCTCCCCATTAGCAATGGTTCTGAGACATGTTTTCAATAAGTTGATAGGCTTCATCGTATGGCTTATCCATAAGTGCACCGCCTGCGGAGGCGTTTACTGTTAATCTAGTGTTATACAGAAGCCCATTGTAGAAGGTATGAATAGTCACCCAGTTTTCAGCAGCTTGATCAAACCAAGATTCTCCAATTTCAGAATCTCCCTGTCGAATGGCCTGTTCTCCGCGGTCGGAATAGGGGAGTAAAATCCTTCCCTTAGAACCGTAGGACATGCTCTCATCATATCTTCGAATCTTTCCCATGCTTCGTAGAGAGATTCGGCATCTTTCTGTCGAAATCCGTTAATTTGAGCTCTTAGCATAGCAGTTTTGCTTGGCGGAAAGTATCTCGCTAAGAAAATGTTCTTCAACTGTTCCCACGTCGTAACAGAGTTGGATGGCAAGGATTGTAACCAAGCCCAAGCTATATCTCTAAGAGAGAAAGGAAAAAGACGAAGTCTTATTGCGTCTGGAGTTACTCCATTTGCCTTCACTGTGTCTGCGTATTGCACAAACTTTGTTAAATGTTCATTCGGATCCTCGGTTGCATTTCCTGAGAATTGATGTTGCTGTACAACTGACAGGAATGATGGTTTTAGTTCGAAATCATTCCGATTGATAGCGGGGTCAGCAATGCTACTATGAGGCTCTAGCTGAGATGGGGTAGCGTAATCCTTCAGAGGTATGTTCTGAGGTCCTTCAGCCATCGTTGATTCTTCTTCAAATTTAGGAGTGTGAACGGGAAGTAGGGGATTATTATGTCTTTGTTGATGTTCTACGAATTGTCTTCCTAAGTGTAGGAAGCGCTCAAGTTCGGCGATTGTTGGTAGCAAATGTTTGCTTTGTGAGTGAGTAATTGGCATACAATCGAATGAACGAGTAAAAGGGAAATAAAATAGTTAACCTAGTCTATACTATGTAACAAAGGTTTACACTATTGACTAAACGGGTCCCCGGCAACGGCGCCAAAAACTTGATCGCGACTTTCTGAGTCTAACTGAACTAACTGCAAGTGCACAGTCTATCGCGTAGTAATAAAAGATATCGATCCCACAAGGACTCGTAATCAAACTAGTGTTCTCGGGCGTTACTATGTTTAGCTAGGTTGGATATGGTTTAAGGGAAAAGATGCAAAAGTAAAGGCTAAATTAAAGAAAGGCTAAAAGGTTTCTTAGAATATTAATATGGGGGATCGGTATGCAATGCCTTAGTTCTTCGAGGATTCGACAAGTTACCGGCGTGGTTTAATAGTTACAAAATAGTTTTCAGAAGAAAATAATGGTTTAAATACTTTTGTCTCACGTTGGTTGTTGACGCTAGTCGCAACTCTAAGGCGGAACGTGTGCTTTCGCTATCCCGTTCGGGGTTAACATTGCTTTTTGAAAACCATTGAGTTTTAATTTCTTTTAAAGTGATTTCGCTGTATTTAAAACAAATGCCTAGTTTTTACTATCTGGTCCTAGCCTCAGCTTTCGCATGTCGGTTCATACCTTAATAAATCTCCCACTGTCGTGGCGAGATTACTATAAACAAATTCTCCCTGTCGCGACGAAGTTTAGTTTAACAATTTAGATTAAAAACTATGGCCAGAAACAAGTTTGAAAAAGTGGAAAAACGTCGGATGTTATCGAATCTCGTCCTACTAATTCATTACATACCGATCGATAAGGTTTAGCTAGACATGAATCTTAGAGCAGACATAATTGAATTAAAACAACAGAATATGTAAACATACATTATAAAGCAAATGGAAACTTAATTAATAATAACGAAACCTGTAAACAATTCTGCTTCGGCACTTGGATAATCCCCCAAAATGTCGACAAGATTACTTTGGTGACGATTAACGTACGGAAAGTTAAAGAAAGTAGTACAAATGGAATCTTAAAGGAAAAATAAACGAAAAACAAAGCAGGAACAAATAATGGCTTTTTGTAGTAAATTGGGCAGCACTTCGTGGTCTTCAATGCGGCTCCCTTAATCCAGTCCTCGAGATCTCCTTTTATAGTGGATGTTTCTTACGTGAACTACCTCAGGAAGTGCAGTTGAGGGTGAGAGAATCCAGGGAGTCATGATTTTAATTTCTGGGCTTCTGCTGACACGTTCTCAAAAGTGGACGTTAATCTGTTTTTGCAAGTGTGACGATCGTGAAGGATATATGACGTTTGTGATGCACATGACGTTCGTGACGCTCGTGACGGTCGTCACACACGTGACGGTCGTGAGGGACCTGTGACGACCGTCATATCAGCAAAATCTCATTTCTGCTATATTTTCGTCCTTTTTCTTCTGTTTTGTGTCTTCTAGCATTTGTTTTCTTTGTCTTGCTTCATTTTAGTGTTAACTTCGTATACCTCCAAAATTACTTAACAAACAATGCGGAGAAGTTCGAAATCGGGGTGAAATTGACCATTGGTAGCATAAAATCATGGCATTTAATATATATGTTTTCGCGTTATCTATGATTACCTTCCATACTACTGTCCTCATTCGCTTGATCTGCCTTGGCAATTATATGGCGATAATGTTGGTGAGACAGTGCTTTTTAGAGCCAACAATCCTGCATCATTAAAGCCTAATTTTAAGTCATACTGGATTAAAAGAAGAAAGTTGTTAGCAAGCCAGTTAAAGAAGTTATACCTCAGTTCTATTTTCAAAATGAGCAGCCTTCACTCAATGAGCTGAAAGAACAATGCTTGCTTAGAATTGATCATTTATTCTCGGATCCAGGACTGCAGATACATGAATATAAGATCAGTAAAATCAATAATTCTTCATTTTCAGTTGAGAAATTTGGTTTGGGTTACATCAAAGCATGATATATACTTTATGTCATAGTTCTCAATAATACATTGGTCTTCTTTGACTTACACAAGGTTTGAAGTACTCCATGTTTCGGAAAATGTCGCACTATAAAAGAAACATCCTGGAAGTCATGGAAGGATTTCCATTCTAATTCAGTAGTACATATTCTTTCGCCTTGATTTCTGATGCTTCATACATTAGAGCAAGCTTGGCTCGTATGATGCGAGTTTTATTTGAGGTTTATCGGTGAAGAGGCTAGCGTGAGATGCTTCTTAGGCCACATCAAATCTGTAGATCGTCATGTTTGGCCACATCAACATCCTCTTAGGCAATTTGACAAAAAGCTTTCATCACGAATATTGCGGGATTCTTAGGATCAGCATGACTCATTGGTGTTGAACATCTTTCATGCTTACCATCAAGCCGTGTGAGCCTTACTTATCTACGTCATGAGTTGAAAAATAAAAAATCAAAACAATTTCCATCTCAGCAAGTCACACGTCACATGTAAGCCACAAAGAGAATTTCAAAACGACATCAGAAATTTTGAAAAAAAGTCACGCATAACGCAACGCGTATCAATTCAACGCACATAAATCATGACAAACGACACTCATTCTCCCTCCACTCCATCTATAAATATAACACACAATTCACTATATTCTTCAAGCTTTTTTTTAGCCAAGAAAACTATGAATTTTTTATCTCTCATTCCTCACTTTGAAATCAAATTCGACCTATTTTTTTCTCTTCTACTTTCTTCTTCAAATTCAACTCAAACTAAAACAGCAAATCAGCAAGAAGTTTAAAAGAAAGAAGAAGGAAGTTCAATTTCACCATTTACCTGAGTTTGAAGGTAGTTTGAGTTTCGCCGAAATTTTCGATTTGTTACTTTTCGTTACATTTCTTTGAATTGTTAATAATGTTGTGTAGAATTCTTGATTTCAATCACAACCGCGTGTGTTTCGTGTCCTGTCACTCTGATTTGGTTGAGTTTTAAACTTGCCAGCTCCGGAGTGAATAGTTTCCTCGTGACTTTCTGAGGAAGAAGATGATGAAATTTCCTTTCTGATTCAATCTTATTTCTTTTTTAGTTTTTTTTTGTGAAAAAGATCTTTTAATACATAGGCTTGGGCCATGATTTAACTCATTACTACTTCATCCACCAATTTTCCTTTACAAACCTCCCTTTGTTCTTTTCTTTATAAAATCTTTCTTAATTTTTTTTAATTTAATTAATTAAAATATATTTTATACTAATTTCCTTTTACTTTTTTCTTTTTTTTTTATAGATTTTAATCTTTTTTGTTGTTGTTGATCTTTGCATCTTGGATTTTGTTTTGGAAAATTTTCTTGAAAAATATTTGAAAACACTTTATTCTCGATCTTATTTTGAATTCTCATATTTCTTGATTTATTTTTGTTTGTTTTGGATCTTGAATCTTGATAAGATTTCATCAATATCAATGGACTTTGAGTGTTGATTTTATCCACCAAGAGAGGTGATTGATATTGATGATAATTTAATCAATTTAAGATTCAAATTGTTGGTTATTTTCATTTTGGTCCTCTTTCTTCTTCTTCTTTTTTTTTTTTGATCGATGAAATATATGGATCATGGATTGTTGGTTGTCAAGGATGTTTAATCTTCATTATTTCAAATCTATGGACGAATGATCATTGAGATAATTCTCTATACATTGGAATAGTGATAGATTACCTTTGATTAATCGATAAAAATCTTGATTAAGATGATATCACTACCTTCTTTTCTTTTCGTGTGGTATTGCTTTTGAAGAGTGATTTACATATCACTTCTCTAGCATGCATTGGCACTAACATTTTTATTGACCGGCCTCAGATAGTCGTGGTTTCTACATAAACCCAATTATGATTGTTTAACATAGCGCTAAATTGTCCCTTAATCAGAAAATGATCATTCGTGGCTCAAACTTATGTTTGAAGGTCTAAGTATAGTTGATTACTTGTCTTAGGTCCATTACCTATGAAACTTGTTGTTAGGAGGCTTTGATTTTATCAATCCTCAAATGAGTTTTCATTAACCTTGTGTCATACCCCAAAATTTCCCCCCTGAATTCCATTATCATTATAGGTTCATCAAACATGTGTTATCTAACCTTAACCTTTTTCAAGTTGATCTTTGTCAAGATGCAGATGATTTAGGGTTTCACACTGTCAAAATCAAGGATCCTGTGGACTGATCAGTCAAGGTTTTGGATTTATCTTCCACGAGTCAAGTCTTCATGTCATTAAGAGACTCATATATTACCAAGAACAAGTGTTATTTTAGGTTGTTATCAAACAAATAGGAGCAGTGCAGTGCAGCACCCTGATTAGGGTTTCTAGTGGAAAAAATCAATTGAAGTTTGACTTTTGATCTAAAGAAGTCTCCAAATCGTGAATCATGATCCGTGACATCCCTATGACTTTTTAAAGTCTCACCAAGAAGTTTGAGAGGCTCAAAGAACCCAGAACATTGAGGGTCAATCCTGAAGATTTCAGCTGTTCAGTTCGTTTGTCTGGAAAGTCAACTCTTTGACTTTTAGGATTTTGACTCCAAATTGAAGCAAGAAAGTCTTAAAACATAATTTTGGGCCTAGATAGTGATTTTGGTGGAGATTTAATCAAGAATTGATGGATAACTTGCAAATCAAGAAACTAGGGTTCATGAAAAACCCTAATTTTAAGCCAACTTGAAAGGATCATAACTTCCTAAACACACATCCAAATGGAGTGGTTCAAAGCTTGTTGGAAAGCTCTTGAGGAGCCTTACAAAATTTTCCCATATGGTTGAGATCCAAATATGCATATATTTTGAGTTGTGAGCTCATCAAGTTGTGAAGAATTTCAACACTTAGAAAATTTTCATGTTTCTTGGCCTGTAAGTCAACTTTTGCAACAAACTTCAAGAGGATTTTTGACATAGTTCCCTTGAGAATTTGAACTTGTGTAAAACATGAATGTTGTAGATCATGTTTGGGGATTTTTAAAAAGTACAAGAGAATTTTCTCAACCTTTGTGGTTAGGGAGAATCGAAGAAGGCAAGTTGGGCATTTTTCATGTCACAAAACCAAGTCCAGCACTTGCATTTTTTTGCATAAACCATTCAAACCTCTTCTAATCCCTTTCTTAACTCATTCTTTGATGCTTACGGACTTATTTTAGGAGATTATAATTCATAGCCACGAGCAAAACTCATATTTTAGATTAATTGAATTGTTTAATCATGCAAGTGGCATGAGAGAGAAACATTTCTTGCAAGTTCTGTCACTGTTCAGCAACCACATCAACTTTTCCCTCCCTTTCACTTCAAGACAACTATTTTCAGGCTATAGGTGATGATCAAATTTATAGAGAGGTGGATAAACCTCAGAAGAAAGATATCAAGTTGATCTTGCACATTTTGCCTCCAAAAAGGGCAAGGTTGGCAAGATGAGCCAATCTTCCCATACCACTTGATTTCCAAGTTTGCCTATAAATAGAGCCTTTTCCTTACATCCAAACTACACCAGATTGAGCTAGAAGCCAAGCAAAATCTCTGCCATTTCATAGATCACAACTTTCTTGCAAGCATTGAAGGTAACTTCTTTGTGAAGCAAAAATCTGTTTTGCACAAACTCCTCCAAAACCTCATACAATCATCAAACACCTCTAGCAATACTTCAAACACATCACATATGATGTATTGCAGGTGTTAAAACACTCACCCCCACCAAAAATTCTCACTCAAAAAGTCAAATCTCAATCCAAGAAAACTTTGACTTTCTGCATTTTCAAAGCCAAGTCCTCATTCTGACCATTCCCAAACCTTCAAACACTTTAAACACCTTCCATAAATCATCCATAAACTGTTCCAAAACAATTTTTCCATATGTAACTTCGTTTACTTGAAGTTCCATATTAACCACTTTTCCATTTTGCAAGAAGAAGGGTAGATTCTGCTCTAAGTGCCTCCACTTGATTCCAAGCATTCAAAGAAGTTCTTGGAGGTGTATTGAAGTTGTTTAAACCAAAAAATCACTTCTAGAAGCAACTCTCTTGAAGATTCCAAGTTTGGCTTCAAGAGGTAAGTTTCACTAGAACTTGAACTTTTCAAATCATGTTATGTTTTGATGTGCACTGATCATGGACATGTTTAATATGATATTTGTGATGTGTATGAACCTTTACTTGCTGCTTATCATGTTTGAATAAGTATGCACTGTTGAAATTGCAAGAATGTAGCTTTTATGATCATCCTATCAGGTTTTAAATTAGAGTCACTTTTAGTAAAAACTAATGGCACCATCTTGATCCTTGTGAAATTATGAATGATTTTGATTTTTGAATCATTGCATTTCATGGATATGAGAGAGATATGCTAGTTCTTGCAACTTAAATTTTGAGGTTCTTGCCCAGCATCCATGGCGCGTGAGGGGATGCCTCAAGCCATGTTTAGGTACTTCATTTTATGAATGGGGGTGAAACAATGGATGTATCACCACCCCAGTGGTTTGCCATGCGCTGTCATGTATCTTTGCCTTGCCTGTCCTAGGTTCGATCCTGCAGATCAACCTTTTTGTTGTATTTTGTAATATTTTGATGTTTAACCATGTATTGTGTTTGCTTCACTTTTTTAGGGTTTTTACTTGTTTTCATGAGTTTCTTTGACTCAATACTGATTTTTCTTGCATGATTGATCTTGTATGAATCATTTTTGAATGTTTAACATGTTGGTGTGTTTGAAAACATTTGGTTCTTTTCTTTACCATGCTTATTCATGACTTTGTAAAGATATGAACATGAAAGCCATGCCTTGAAATGTTTTGGTGATTTGTAACATGCTTCTTGATGTTTTAACCTCTTGAACATGATCCTTTAACCTCATCTTACTTGAAACCTTTTGGTGATTTGTAACATGCTTCACTGGGGAATGCTTTGAGGTTTTATCCCACTTTGTGTGCTTATATGTTATATCTCTGTATGTTTTCCTATATCTATATATTTGTGAATATATAATTGTTTTATTTTCATTGAATCTTTGGATGAGATCTTGAGTGGTGAGACAAGTCCTAACCCGGACTTGAGTGTACATATGATAGGATGTGGTATGATCAATAGTTGACTGTTGGGAGTAGTCCTAACATGTTTGACATATGATGTAACCATGCTCAGTTGAGACCTCATTGAGATAATTGATGGTGTATGATTAGTCATGCATTTCATTGGTTGTTACAACCTGAGAGTTCGTGAAATTGAGGACCTTTAGTTACCCACTTACCCCACTTGGCCTTTTTAGGATGTAGTGCAGAGACTATGAGGGAGTAGTCCCAAAATAGTTGATACGTGATACAACACTCAAACGAGTCTATCTTGATAATATTTTTGACCCATGTGAGTAGTCATGTTGGTTGATAATATCCGAGGGATTCATCTATGACTCTGGGAACTCTTGATAGAAACCGATCTACAGGTACAATGAAAACCTTAGTACATCTCCTCTGGGAGGGTATACCCTGGCTTCATGCATGTAACCCTGAACCTAGGACCTATGCTTGTTAGCATTTGCATGTGTCTGTTGTGTGTGCATTATATCATGTCATCATAGCATCTCATCTTGGTGCGTTAGTTTTGTGAAACTCCGTCATTTTTCTTTTGCGGAACCCTAGTTATCATGGATTTTGGGAAAAGAAACACTAAGAAATATAACTTCAAGAAATGTGATACAATGGAGTTGAGAAAGCTAGGAACAATGGTATCCGAAGACTTTGGGAAAACATATGGAAAGCTTCTGAGCATTGTAAAGACTAGGATGGAAGAAGGGGTGCTCAGCATTTTGGTTCAATTCTATGATCCGATGTACCACTGTTTCACCTTCCCAGATTATTAGTTGATGCCAACATTAGAAGAGTATTCCTACTTCATTGGAATTCCCGTGAAAGATAAGAAACTCTCTAGTGGTTTGGAGAAGCTACCCTCGCTGAATGAAATTGCCGACACACACCATCTAGAAGTATCCGAGGTCAAAGCTAATCATACTTCAAAAAATGGGGTCAAGGATTTTCGTTCTGCTTACTTATTGAAGAAGGCTACTTACCTTGCCAAGGAAGGTAGTATGGACGCATTCAAAGCAGTTTTAGCTCTACTAATATATGGTTTGGTGTTGTTCCTAGAGGTAGAAGAATTCGTCAATTCAACTGCCATCGTCATATTCTTCAATGGTAACCTAGTGCCAACCTTGTTAGGTGACGTTTATCATTCCATCCATCACAAGACTCTTCAAGGTAGAGGAACTATTAGATGCTGCGCACTTTTGTTATACAGATGGTTTGTCAATCATCTACCAAGAACGAATACTTTAAAAGAAAATCCTAATGGTTGGAGATGGTCTCAAAGGATTATGTCTCTAACTCAAGCAGATATTCATTGGTATGATCCTGCCTACGACCGAGGAGTCTACATTGATAGTTGTGGTACTTTTCCGAATGTACCACTCTTGGGAGTACAAGGAGGGATCGGATACAACCCTGCCTTGGCCAGACGTCAATTCAGATTCCCAATGAAGAATAAGCCTAACAACATCCTATTGGCTGGTTTCTTCTACCTCAACACTGAAGCGGAAGAAAGTTTAAGAAACAGTACAATTAATGCTTGGAAGAATATCCGGAGAAAAACCAAAGTTGACCTTGGGAAGAGGAACTACGTAGATTTTGAGCCATTCACATGGTGTGTCCAATCTAGAGCTCGTGATCTCAAGGTGCCTTACCTTCCTGAGAAAAATACGCAGATTGTCATTGGGTCATCTTCTGCCATTCCCATTGAAAATATGGAAGAGTACCAAGAGGTTCTTGAAAGAAGAAAGCTTGAGAGGGATACTTGGGAAGACAAGTACCATAATCTGCATGCTAAGATGACAGAATTGCAGAAAGAGTTGCAAGATAAAGATGAGTTGATTGGGTGGCTTGAAAGACGCCTGACTGACGGAGATATGACAAAGGAGAATTTATTTTTCTCTAGCGTCAAACCTACGCAAAGTACTCATGAGTATTCGAATATCCCACCAACTTCTGGCACTTGGAAAGGAATAGTAGAAAAGTTGGGGATGGAGAATACTATGCTGAAAAGACTGAAGAGGACATGCGGATAGGATTCTTGTCAGATTTCCTAACCATAGAGCCTAAGTCTTCTCCTCTGATGTAGCCTCGCATTTCTTGGGTTATATTTCAAAAGTTGTAACTTTTACCAACATAAATGAAACAAGGGTTTTTCTTTAATTATCTTATGAGTTTTGTAAAATCAGTTGTGTCTTTGCATTGCATTCTGCATTTTGCTAACCATTCAAGGAGTTCAAAATATTGTTTCTTTTGTAGACATAGTAATGGATCAAAGAAACATGATTACATTCCCGAGCCTAAGTTTAGACAACCTAAGGATCTTAAGGAGCCTCGTAAGGAATCCTAATGCTTTTATAGCCAAGTATGAGGGCTTATTATCTCTGCTAGATACACAAGTAAATGAAGAAATGTTGTAAGCCCTCGTAAAGTTCTACGACCCACTATACCATTGTTTTACATTCCCATACTTTCAGCTACTACCAACCTTGGAAGAATACTCCGAGCATGTAAAAATCCTTATGACATTCACACCTAACTATGGAAGGGAGAAGAAACCAAATCGAAGAGATGTGGCTGAAGCTCTTCATCTAGAGCCTACTGACCTTCTAACCCAGTTGGATAATAGGGGTAGATTTATCGGGATGGAGGCGAGACCATTCATGGAGAGAGCTGAGTTCTATTATTACCGAGGAGATTTGGAAATCTTTGAAGTTATACTAGCCTTCTTGATTTACGGCTTATACATGTTTCCCAGCAAACCTGAGTTCATCATCCTGGAAGCCATCAAGTTGTTTTTTGTTAGAAATCAAGTTCCCACTCTTTTGGATGATACCTACTACACAATTCACCGGTGGAAGGTGTTCAATCTCGACAATTCTCCTGCTGCACAACACTCCTAAGTAAGTGGTTTATTTCACACTTGTCTAGGACATTCCATCTATGGAAACATTAAGACAATGATGCGTGGATTGGGAAATTGGTTACACTCTCTCATTACAACATCAGCTGTTATGACCTAACCCACAGAGGAGTAGCCATGATACACGGCTGTGGGGAGTTCCCAAAAAAACTGCTTATCAGTATTAATGGATATATCAATTACAGTCCTATCCAAGCTCGCCGTTAGCTAGGATACCTCACTGAGAAAGAACTAGAGCTAGCACAGCTAGAAACTTGCTTCTGTGAAGAAGATGCTGATCCGGATCTTGAAGCATGAATCATCTTTGCCTGGCGTCACCCCAAACTGCAAGGAATGAATGCTGTGGAAAATCCAAGTTGTCTCGTCTCGAAGGAATATCTCTTTTGGTCATAAAGTAATAGCATTAAAGATGTTCTATACTCACTCCTACGACATTACTCTGGAGCCAGAAAAGCTTTTGTCTAGAGGAGAATTGAAGTTTGCTTTGGTGAAAGCTGAACGGGAAAATGTGGAACCTTGGGAGTTGCTCCATCAGAGTCAGAAAAAGACAAGATTGTTGGAGGGAGAAGAGTCATCTTGTTAGAAGATTCTTAATTGTTGATTTCCTTTTGTTGTTGTACCCCAAGCTTATGGGAATATGTAATCTTTGTAAAATGATTGAAAAATCTATATTTGTTAATGAGGACTTTATGTTGTAAAACTCTCTTATTAATGAAAATTTTGTTCAGTTTTCACCACGTCGTTACGTGTTGATCCATTAACTTTGTTCATAAACAAACTTTTTGTTTCTCCTTGAATGTGTATGCATTAGCATCATGCATTTCATCCCGCGTCTCATTTTTGCATTTCATTGGTCCTCCGGATTATCCTGTGTACTGTTGCTATCAGAGAAAGAGAGAGAGTCACGCTGAATACTCATCGGTACAACACAAGAGCCAACTTTCAGAAGAGAATGGCAGATCAAGACTTGAGATTTGATCAGATCAACAACGATGTCGAAGGGCTGCACGGTTACGTTAGCAAAATCATGGAAGTTCTTCAGGTAATCAAGGAGAAGATGGACACACAACCTACAGTAGTGTCTGAAATCAACATAACGACAACAAATCCTCCTCCATTAGTAACTTCAGCAGTAGAACATCCTTTCGGGATTGCCAGAGATTTCATGCCTCCATATAGAGATGCTCAAATATTCAATCATCAATCGTATTCAAATCCACAGAGTGTTCCATTGATAACATATTTCTAAAATCCCATTTACACTCAGGCCGGTGCTCAGGCACAGGTTCGACCAGAAGATGAGAAGCATGAAAAACTATGAGTTAAAATGGATCTGAAACTGAAGATGAGAAGCATGAGAAACTTCGAGTTAAAATGGACATAATGGCCAGAAGGATGAGAGCTATAGAAGGGAACAATGTCTTTGGGTCTGATGCCAAGGACATGTGCTTAGTCTCGAGCTTGGTATTTCCTCCCAAATTCGTAATGCCTACGTTCAAAAAGTATGAAGAGGCAACCTGCCCAAAAGTTCACCTGATCATGTACTGCCGACGTATGGCCCCGCATATTGAGAATGACAAATTGTTGATACACTGCTTTCAAGACAGTCTCAAAGGTGCCTCTGCTAAATGGTACTTAAGCCTGGATCAATCTAAAATCCACTACGTCCAAGATCTGTCTGATGTGTTCATTCAGCAGTATAAATATAACATGGATCTCGTGCCAGATCGGTGTCAACTGCTCAACATGACTCAAAAGACTTCGGAATCCTTTAAAGAATATGCACAAAGATGGCGAGGGACCGTCGCTCAGGTGGAACCTCCCCTAACAAAAAAAGAGTTGGTTGACTGGTTCGTGGATACCGTCAAACCTTAATTCTTTGAAAGAATGATTAGGAGTATCACAGTCAATTTTTCTGATATCGTGGCTATCGGTGTAAAAGTGGAAGCTGGTTTAAAAAATGGCAAGGTGACGAGTTTTGCCAGCACCAGCACAATGAAAAATCCATCAGGAAACTTCCACAAGAAGAAAGAAGGAGAAACTAACACTATAATGTACGACGAGAGGGTTCAGAATAGAAAAAACCGCCCACGAAATCAACAGTTACCTCGTCTACAACCTCAGCAAAATTATCAACGACAACAACATGTGGCTGCAGTCATGCCAGTGTTTCATCCCGGGCCCAACCCACAAAATTTCCAGCAACCGGCGCCCGACGCCTATCAACAAAATCACAATCAACAAGTACGACAACAACAAAGAGCACCGGCTCCAAGGCCTACTTTTCAGAACAAAAGACCAGGGATTCAGCCTATCTCTATAAGCTACACTGATTTGTACCCTCGAATGGTAAATCAAGGCCTAATTCAGACTAGGAAGTTGGGTCCTTCTCCAACTCCACTACCAAATTATTATGACCCGAACGCATGATGTGTGTTCCATGAAAATGTTGTGGGGCTTGACCTCGAAGGTTGCATAGCACTCAAACATATTGTGCGAGAATTAATTGAGAAGAAAGTACTCTCCTTTGAGGACAATCAGCCTAACGTGGAAAATCGTCCTTTGCCTAACCATGATGGTGTCCATGCTATAGAGGAGGACTCAGACGTAAGATTAATTTCCAAGGTGTCTGAAGTCAAAACTCTTTTGGTGGAGTTTCATAAAAAGTTGATAAAGGCGGGACTGATCAAAAGTTCCCATGAAAACTGCAGCAATTGTCATCGTAATCCATAAGGTTGTAACCTGGTGCAGAGGGACATTCAATCAATGGTTGATGAAGGTTTGCTACGAATTTGTGGAAAGAAGAAAAAAGAAAACGTCTCATTAATTGAGCCAATATTCAATTTACTGAAGAAATCTGAAAAGAAGCCAGTGTTCAAGTCTGCTTCTCCTGCTACTGTCAGGTCAGTATTTCACAACAGCCCTGCGCCAGCTGTGGGCCAACCAAAACCAATATTTGATCCAAGGAGGGGACCGGGTCCTAATCTGAAATTTATATTATGGAAGTACGACTACTCCTGGTACGACACGAGGGTCGGAATAAAACAAGAGGATGTGACAAACATTACCGGGGCAAGAAAAATGACCCGCAGTGGTCGAATATATCAGCCCAAGACAAATTTTACTGTTCTTCGGGTAGCTGTCATTGCTCCCAAAACAACCATTACCATTCCTAACGAAATTGTTCCTAAGGAAGACATCTCCAGGGAGCCCGCCGTTAAAGGAAAAGGAGTCCCTAAGGAAGATGGAGAAGAGTTTCTGAGGATAATTCACCGAAGTGATTACTGGGTGGTGGACCAACTCAACCAGACACCATCCAGAATCTCAATTATGTCATTTCTATTGAGCTCTCCCGCCCATCAACAAGCTTTGTTGAAGATACTCACACAAGCCCATGTGACGAAGGATATCACAGTGGGGCAATTTGACTTCGTCGTTGCTAATATCACAACCTGCAATACGCTGAGCTTCGACAATAGTGACTTGACCATTGAGGGTCGCAAGCACAACCGTGCCTTGCATGTATCTGTTAAGTGCAAAGAAGATACGCTCGCCCGAGTGCTTGTCGACATTGGATCAGCCCTCAATGTAATGCCCAAAAGAACGCTAGCAAAGTTGGTATACAAAGGAGCTGAAATGAGACCCACATCCTTGATTGTGAAGGCGCTCAATGGGTCGAGGAGGACTGTAATAGGAGAGTTTGATTTACCGATCAGGGTGGGACCCTAAGTCTTTGAAAGCACCTTCCAAATAATGGACATAAATCTGGTGTATAGCTGTCTACTGGGGAGGCCATGGATACACGCAGCAGGTGTTGTTACATCCACATTACACCAAAAGATGAAGTTCATTACTGAGGATCAGCTCGTCGTGGTGCACAATGAAGAGGACCTGATGGTGAGCAACCTATCCTCTTTTCGATAAATTGAATCTGATGAAGATGCATTAGAAACAGCTTTCCAAGCATTAGAGACTGCACATGTTGTGTTAGTTGAAGGCGCTGTCGTTACACGCGGTCCATCTTTCGCCTCCGTCCAGAGCATAAAAGCGCCATAAAGGAAGGACTTCCGCAAAGTTGGGGGGAGATAATCAAAGTCAACTCTCGAGCAAAGAATGATCGGCAAGGTTTGGGTTACAAACCAACCTTGGATGAAGGATCAGAAGTCAACAACAAACGCCTGAAGACTCTAAAGGAGATCTTCGTAAGTGGCAGTGTTCAAATAAACGCTATCAAAGAAGACGGTGAAGTGAGATACATAGACGACCTAGTGTTCCGAGGTGAAGTCGTTCTGTGCAACTGGGAGGCTGTGGAAATTCCTGTCATGTTATCACTCTTCGAGTAATTTGTTTGTTTTGCTTGTTAGCATGTTCTTTATTTTAAATCCATGGTCGTGCCCGGGGCCAATGGATCATTTTGTAGGGGTTACGCTTTTTGCAATTAAAAGATCAATTAATGAATGAGTGTTTTGTTAAACTCCATTTTTGTTGTTTATTGCATTTTTTTTCACTTTTTTGTAAAAAAGGAGAAAATGGCAATCTTTTTTTTGAAAACCTAAAAAGAACTCATCATCTGCATCCCTTTGTGTGTGTTTGCTCATGTTAACCCCATTCAACACATGCATAGAACCTCCATCACCCACCATATCCGATGATCATCCAGTTCTCTCTGATTTTGATTCACCAGTATTCCAAGTCGAAGGCAAGAGTGATGAAGATTCTGAAGTCCCTGAAGAGTTGATAAAAATGAACGAGTACGAGGATGCTTATCTTCAACCCTACAAATAGAAAACTGACGTCATCAACTTGAGCTCCGAAGAAGAGATAAAAGAGGTCAAAATTTGGGCATCATTAGGGGAAGAAGTTAAAGACAGACTAATAATGCTTCTCAAAGAGTATGCAGATGTGTTTGTTTGGTCCTACCAAGATATTCCTGGGTTGGATACCGACATTGTAATGCATAAACTCCCTCTTAAACCTGAGTGTCCTCCGGTTAAGCAAAAGCTTCGAAGATCCAAACGTGACATGGCTCTCAAAATCAGAGACGAGGTCAAAAAGCAAATTGATGCAGGTTTCTTAGCAGTATCAAAGTACCCAGAATGGGTGGCCAACATTGTACTCGTACCTAAAAAGGACGGCAAAGTCAGAATGTGCATAGACTACAGGGATCTGAACAAAGCCAATCTGAAGGATGATTTCCCTCTGCCACATATCAACACTTTGGTGGATAACACAACCATCTTTGTGGTATTTTCATTTATGGATGGTTTCTCCGGCTATAACCAGATAAAAATGGACTCAACCGATATGGAAAAAACAACCTTCTTCACACCTTGAGGCACTTATTGTTATAAGGTCATGCTTTTGGTCTGAAGAATGCTGGGGCCACATATCAACGAGCCATGGTGGCATTATTTCATGACATGATGCACCAGGAGATTAAAGTTTATGTTGATGACATGATCGCCAAGTCTCAGAGCGAAGAAGATCACCTTGATCATCTGCTGAAGTTATTCAAAAGACTTAGGAGATACCAATTGAGACTAAATCCTGCCAAATGTACCTTTGGAGTCAGGTCCGGCAAACTACTCGGCTTCATTATTAGTCAACATGGAATCAAAGTGGATCCTGACAAGGTACGAACCATCCAAGAAATGCCTACACCACAAACTGAGAAATAGATCAGAGGGTTCCTCGGCAGACTAAACTATATCTCCAGATTCATCTCCAACTTGACACCTACTTGCATGCCAATCTTTAAGTTGTTACGAAAAGATCAAGCGGTTGTATGGAATGAGAATTGTTAGTCTTCATTTGAGAAGATCAAAGGATACCTCCAGGAGCCTCCAATATTAATCCTACTTGTTCTTAGAAGACCTCTCTTCATGTACATGACGGTGCTCGAAGAATCAATGGGTTGCGTCTTGGGTCAAACAAATGAATCCGGGAAGAAAGAACATGCAACTTATTACCTAAGCAAGAAGTTTACCAATTGTGAGAGTCGTTACTCTCCGTTGGAAAAAGCTTGCTACGTTCTGGTTTGATCAGCCAAACGTCTGAGACAGTACATGGTTTGTCACACTACTCTGTTGATATCCAAAATGGATCCAATAAAGTACATATTTGAGAAACCTGCTCAGACGGAAAGACTAGAAAGATGGCACATTCTCTTGCCAGAGTATGACATTTAATATGTTGCACAAAAGTCAGTAAAAGGAAGTGTCTTGTCAGACTACCTTGCTGACCAACCTGTTGAGGATTATCAGCCGCTCAAATTTGATTTCCCCGACGAAGATGTCATGTCTCTTTACAAAACTAAAGAAGAACCTGGTCCTGAAGAGGGTCTTGAACCTGGTGGCTCACGTTGGAAGATAATGTTCGACGGTGCATTCAATAAAAAAGGTCATGGTGCTGGTGCTGTTCTGGAAAATCCTACCGGAGGGGATACTGCGGTTACTGCCATATTATGTTTCAAATGCACGAACAACATAGCTGAGTATGAAGCCTGCGTTTTAGGTCTTAAAGCTGCCATTGCCCTTCGCATTAAGATTTTGGAAGTAATTGGCGACTTTGCCTTGGTGATTTATCAGCTCAAGGGAGAATGGGAGACCCGAGACGAAAAATTGATTCCTTATAAAGACTACATTTTGGATATGATCGAGTATTTTGACGAGATCACTTTCAGACACGTCCCAAGGTCTGAAAATCATATTGTTGATGCTTTAGCCATACTAGGATCAATGTGGAAGGTCCAGTTAATCAACGTGGCTCCTTTGATCTGCATTTCAAGAAAGACTACACCAGCATACATCATGATGGCTAAAGAAGAACCTGATGGAAAACCATGGTTCTACGACATCAAAAATTACCTCCAAAATCAAGAGTGTCTGGTCGATGCCTCCAAAATTAATAAGAGAGTTGTGCGGAGATTGTTGTCATCCAAGTTCTTCATTAGCAATAATGTGCGGTATAAAAGAAATTATGACATGCTCTTACGCAGATGTGTTAACAAAAGAGAAGCAGACATGTTAATGACACAAATTCAAGAAGTTACCTTCGACACTCATGCAAGCGGTTATGCCATGGAAAATAAAATCTTGAGGGCTGGTTATTACTGGCTGACTTTGGAGACTGATTGTGTCCTGTTTTCTCGAAAGTGCCATAAATGCCATATTTACGCGGACAAGGTGTACGTGCCACCTCATCCTCTGAACGTGATATCATCACCTTGGACGTTCTCAATGTGGGGCATTGATATGATTGGGGAAACCGAGCCCAAAGCGTCCAACAATCATCGATTCATCCTCGTCGCTATCGACTACTTCATCAAATGGGTAGAAGTTGCATCCTACGCCAACGTGACCAAACAAGTGGTTGCCCAGTTCATCAAAAAAGAGATTATCTGTCGTTACGGAATCCCTGACCATATCATCATAGATAATTGAACAAACATGAACAACAAAACAATGAAAGAGCTCTGTCGTAGTTTCAAAATTAAACATCACAACTCTTCTCCTTACCGGCCTAAGATGAATGACGTTGTTGAAGCTGCAAATAAAAACATCAAAAATATTATGCAAAAGATGGTAGTAACCTACAAAGATTGGCATGAAATGTTGCCATTTGCGCTGCATGGATATAGAACATCTGTTTGCACTTCAATAGGGGCAACCCCTTTCTCCCTGGTCTACGGGATGGACACGGTATTACCTATTGAGGTTGAAATACCTTCATTAAGGGTCCTAATGGAAGCTAAGCTCGAGGAAGTTGAATGGATGAAAGAAAGATTCGACACTTTAAATCTCATTGACGAAAAAAGGATGACAACAATGTGCCACAGCCAGCTCTACCAAAAGAGAATGAAGAGGGCCTTCGACAAGATAGTCCAGGTCAAAGAATATAGAGAGGGTGAGTTGGTGCTCAGAAAGACTTTGTCGGTACATTGAGACATGCACGGAAAATGGATGCCAAACTACGATGACCCATTCGTTGTGAAGACGGTCTTTTCTGGAGGCTCTTTGATCCTTACAACGATGGATGGTGAACAACTCCATCATCCCGTAAACACAGATGCAGTAAGAAAATACTATGCCTAAAAAACCCGCTAAGTAGAAAACCTGGAAAGGAAACTTAGGCAAAAGGGGACATCTTGGTGGATCATAACCTATGAAGGAGATCCAGGAAAAAATTAGGGATAAAACAAAAGAAAAGAAAAAGCTTGCTAAGTCGAAAACCTGGAAAGGCGGCTTAGACAACAATGCGCAACGAAGGCATTTCACTGCATTGGGAGTTGTCACTACTGCAGAAGATTGTCAAAAAGGGGGCTTACCTTCCACCACTCTCGTCAGAGACAGCATTTTAGACCGTCTTTTAGTTAGTTAGGACTGGAAGATCATTGGATTTTTGTACACCTTTACCTAGGTTACCATATTTTTCAATTTGTAATTATTCCATGGGACTTTGCCCTTCACAAGTTTCCATCTTTGAATAAAATCATATTTGGACCAATCTTTGTTTGTGCTCTATTATGCTCTACCATTTTTTTGTTATGCAAATATCACTTATTCGTTAATAATGATCTTTGAAAAGCAAAAGTTTTTGAAACAACAAAACTTATTTTAAAGAAAATTAATTTACAAGTAAAACATAACTTTGATTGCAACATGACAGTGTAAATTTTAGACTCCTCTCATAAGGACATAATGGATTAAACCTTGATACCATTATTTCAGCGATATGAGATTCTATGGACATTCCTGTTCCCACGCCACCGCACTACAAAAGGTCGACATATCTGATTAGTTACTTGGGTCAGTTGTATTGAAGTCATGAGCTCTCTCCAGTAAATATGAAAGAATAGAGATCGCTTCCCAAGCAGAATCACCAAAGGATTAATAACATTTCTCAGCAATGGGATTCAGTGTGATTCTCTTTGTTTCCTCTGTGATAGATTGTTGTCTATCTTTCATTGCGTTCCCTTGTGGTTCGTCCAACATTGCATCTGAATCATGCATTTAGCATATGCATTTTTCAGCATACCTCGTGTTTCGAGCTATTTTTGTTGTGGCCTTTGTGATCCGGTTAGGCGATTTTCTTTGTCAAGAATCTGTCAAGAATCTGTCAAGCATTCTCTCCCTAGTGGTTACTGGATGATATCTTGCGATCCTTTGGTCGTTATCAAACCCTTTTCTCCGGACCAGTTGTCACGGGCTTACCCTTTAGTTGTTACCTCATCTTTGTCAAGTTGTCTGGCTTAAGTATTATTGTGATAAATACTTATATCCCAAGTCCAGTAGTTATTGGCATTGTTTAAATCCAATGGTTATTGGTATCACTGTTTGGTTGTCACCACATCCTCTTGGGAGCCTAGTCGCTACTATGCAACTATGCAATCCCCTGAAGTCTAGTAATGTTCTTGAAGGTGTGAGAAATAGACAAGAAAGATGGGGGTTTGAATTGGGTATTCACTCCATTAGTACTTTTTCTCGTTTCTTCACTTGTTGCTTTCTATAGAGTTCTTTAAGATGCATTGCAGAAGCATATATACTAAAGCATAACACAAGTAAAGAACACATGATATATCCTGGTTCACTTGAGCAACTCTCAAGCTAATCCAGTCCACCCTTCCAAGGTGATTTCACCTCACTCAAGCAAGAACTTAATTCACTATAACCAAACTGATTACAGTTGCACAAGCTAACTACAGATGACTAACAAATAGACAATGACACGTTCAGGGATCCCTTAGGATATAACGTTCATTGACACCTAATAGAATCCAATCACAAAAGATCTCATATTAGGATACCACAAATGAAAACTGTCACTTGTCATCTCAAGTATTCTGATCTTCACAAGATCACTTGAGGAACCACTAATGCAAAATTGAATTTGTGTTGCCGGAGATTACACGAGTGCTTCTTATCAAGCAGATTACTCATAATTAAATACATAGCAAGTATTGAGCAACAACTCCTTGCTTCCTAATACAGAAACTAATCTAAAGATGAATCTCTATGAGATTATTATAACAATAGTTTCCATATTTCTTAAAAGCTTTCTTATGTGAGCACTGCGGCTTCCTAGCATAAAGCTTTTCTTGTTAATAAACTATGTTGCTAACTTCACTCGTCAACATCATTGCTTTGTAACAAGTTGGCTTGGTTTGTAATGAGCTAACATTTGAATGAATCAAATGTTCTTCTTTTATAGTGCATTCAACAGAGACGTTGTGAGGGTAGAGATGCCATTCAAATATTCCAATGGTCATTTCCCAACGGATAGAATAATCACGTGTTGCCTAGTACTGACATCACTTTCTTTTCCTTTTCTTGCAACGTTAATATATCATTGTGGGAGACAGCTCTTATCCATAAATGATGTGATCTTCATTTATCAGCTAGGACATATTAGCTTCTGGCTTTGGTTCTTCTGATGATGTATCAGATGAGTAGTTCAGAAACTACTTTGGTATGATAGCATAATAACATCATATTTGCTTAACTTCAGCACCTTGTGTCGCTACTGCAAAAAACGAGGCCGGCAAGACAGAAGAGTCGCCACCTTTCGTTATTTATCCCTCAGAACGGGAAAGGAAACGATCGGAAAAACCCTGACGAAAAGGGTATAAGACAAGGTCAGCAACCATGTCTGGATTCGGGAGTCGGTTACGCAAGGGGAAGGTATTAGCACCCCTCACGTCCATCGTACTCGATGGGATCCATGTTTGTTGTATTTATCTGACGGGTTTGTTACATCTATCTACGCTAAAGGTCTGGTCTGAAAAGAAAACAAAATGACTCGGCAAAGTGTCGCACTTTATGCCTACGTATTCCCGTCTGGAACGAGAAATCAGAGTCAACGTAGTTCGCCTAACTATGGGGGAAGGTTGCTCGCCAAGATATCGCATCTTGTGCCTATGTACTTTCACACAGCGCGAAAGATCAGAGCAAACGTAGTTCGGGACACGAGAGACACATGTTTGTCTTTTTTATCCGAGTAGGGTTAACAGACAGTTCTAGAAGTTGGTGTATGCAGCTCGACCATTGGAGACTTAGGCGTTTATCGTTTGCGGTAGAACCGGGACTTAACAAAACTCTAATTCTGAAAAAGGTTTCCAAGGGATTAGAGGTCCAAGAGGACAAAAAGAGTTTGATCTTTGTTTTCTGTTTTTTAGAGAAGTATCTTTTATGGATGTTTGCAACTGATATCGCACTAGAGACTATGACCTGAGAGTGAATGCGTCGCATGTCACCCAAAGGGTACCATACTAAACATCCAGACTGTTGAAAAGAAACTCTCCAACAACCATTTCTCAAGTAGCTTAAGGATCATAACATACGACGTTAATTAACCTTTATTACTGTATTTTGATTTTGTTTGCAGATGAGAAGAGAAAAGACGCACTAAAGGGGAACTGATCCAATCCTAAAGTAGTCATGCAAAATGGACCTACGGTTGAGGTTAGGAAGGAATCTACCTAATGTTATCATGCATGGTTAGAACCCTAATGTCTGTCATAACTTCTCTGAAACTAGAGAAGTCAGAGTTCCTAGGGGAACATGGCAAAGGAAAACAAACAGTAAACAAATTAACTGAAAAAGAAACTATTGTAAACAAAATGCTGTAAATAAAATGCATGCTATGCATCACACAAGCAGAAGGAGCCAAGCTCAACTTCTAAACAAGCAAGGCACAAAGGCCACACACCACACAGGCAAGGGAGTTGAGCTCTACCAAATACCAGCAAGCGAAGCCACACAGTAAAAATACAAGTAGAGGGAGAAACTCAACCTCTAATGCAATACAAGCAAGGGGAGAAGATCAACCCTTAAGATGATATTAGGCCTATGATCATCTACATGAAGCCTAGATCTAATGCAACACTCCAAGAAAATCACATCAATAGAGTTGAACAAGAAGAAAACAGACAAACAGGGAACACAAGCCAGCAATATCCACAACAGAGCAATCTTCTGACAACAATCCAATCCAAAGTCTGTAACTGCTCTTCAAGTTCACACCATCTTCAAGGGAAGGAAAAGGATGCTCCATCTTCAAACTTTAACAATGCTCCAACAAGAATGAAGAGAATCAACAAGATGAGTGTTTGATGATGGGAAGCAGGAAGGAAACCAAAGGAATCCCACCTGACACTCAATCAGTCATCAGAGAAAGGCATCCTCAAAAGTTCTACTCATTGTAAAGTGTCACACATCCCTCCAAAGGAGAGATGAGACTTTCACATGAGGACTTTGAATCATAGGATGAGAATGGAAGGTGAATGAAACCAACCATTATTTGAAGAAAAAACTACTTCTAAAGCTCTTTCCTAAAACCCTAATCTTATAAGCTACAAAAAGCTAACCAAAAGAAAAGAAAAGCTCTAAGCCAAGCTCCACCGGCCACTTGAAAAAAGCTTCATCATACCCATGACATCATCCAAGAGGAACCAGAAGCCCAACATGCAAGAAAAGCCCACTTTGAATCTATTCCAAAACAAACACCAAGGTTGAAGCACCAAATGAACAAACAACTTGAATATTCTATCTAAAATAACAAAACACATCCTAAAAATCTAATTATTTTTCTATGGGAACATGCATTTGTTAATGATCTATAGTTCAAAAATCAGAACCTAATTCAATTTCTAAGTCCTCTAATAAAATCCTAAGTTGAAAGGTATCAAGGGAAACCATTAATGGGGAAAGGCTCTAAACCTACCTCTAAATCAGAAGCTATGATTTTCTAAAAAATGTGAGAAAAATCCTGAGGGAACATACATCTCTAACCTAGCATCTATCAAAAATTCACAACAAAATTCCAAACCAATTGCAAGAACAAAAATCAACAAATAGACAGCTCAATTATGCAAAATTAATGAAATATCCAAAATAAGAAAAATATGAATTAAATTGAAAAATCAACAAAAATTAAATCTAACATCACAGAAAAATCACAAATCAAGAGAGGATCATGGGGATATTTTTATTTTATTTTTCTGACAACTATTGAAATTAAAAATGATTTTAGACGGAAAAAATAATAAAAGAAAATCAAAAAAGAAATAAAACTAAATAACATGCTGGAAATAATGATAGCCATTGGATCATCAGACTTAGTAAGCACATCCTAGGCTAACGCGCGTGTCCACGTGAGGGGTGAGGTGGAGCTGAGTGGAATTCCACGTCGTTTAATGAAACGAACTTGTTTTGGAGGAGAGGCAAAATCTCAGTTTAAATGAGAGCCACACGATGATCCTACTGAGTCCAAGTTCCAGCCAGATCCAACGTCCACACATCATCTTCTTCCTTCAACTTCTGGTGAGGGCTCTGAACCAGACAGTGGCTCAAACGGTGGCGCCACCGTCTTCTTCGGTGAAGAGGTAATTGCAGGTCAATAAAATTCATCAAACTTAACATCATTTCACTCAAAATTTCCTCTTGAATCCAAATATCACATTCAAATGGTCTGAATCCTTCTAGATTTTCAAAACCGAATCAAGATCCAAATTATGTCATGTCGTTCATCATCACCAAATGTCCAATTAATGGTATAGAAATGATCCTCATCTAACACCGATTAACCTAAGCTATTCCAATTGTATTCATTCCTCATGATCACTTCTACTCGAATCAAAACAGAAGTTGCACCACATGTTCAAACATCACCAATTACTACCAATTCAAACCTAAAACGTGCTACATTTCACATAGATCCTAGCCACATGTTCATTTCTAACTACATCATGCTAGATTAAGAGGAAATTTGAGATTTACCAACCTGACTTGAAGCTTCAAACAGAGGTGTCTATGGCTCGTTTCTTGCTCTCAAAATCTCTAGATTCCTTCAGTGAAGTGCAAGAAAGAGGATCCAATCTTCAATTTGATCTGAAAATGGCTTGAACTGCGAATTCTAATTTGAGTTGAAGCTTGAGAATGTGAGTTGCAATCTCTAAATTCAGCACCAATGAATCACCAACCCTTGCCCAAATGAACTTCTGAACATATATAGAACTAGTTAGAACCTTCTAGAGGTCTAGCCCAGGCCCAAATCAGAAGATCCAATTTCAAAATTTCTTCAAAAAGTTTCACATGCCATACACGAAATTTGGCTCAAAAGCTTGCTTGGGATGCTTTGGTTAGCTTGCATAACACATTTAGAATGAATTCAGACCACAAGGAGCTTCCAAATTGGCTTTGTGAATGATTTCTTGTGATGTTGCTTATTTATGAAGAAACATGTCAAAACACCATGAATTATAGGTCAATTGAAAAATCTAATAATGCCAATGTTTCTAGAATGCAATTTCTGATCAAATTGAGTGGTCATTTGCCTTTGTTTGAGCACATAACAATTTATTTGAATTTCCCACCAAATAAGGCCTTTAATTTCTCTTCTTTCAAACCAATTCAAGTCAACTCTTACTATGGACCAAATCAATTCATCATGAGCTCTTGGTTGACCTAAAACCCATATTTTGAGCAAGTTCCATGTTGAACAAAAATCCATTTGAGATGTGCAAGTTGGATGTTTGGACCTATAATTGAAAATGATCTATAATCCTGCGTTCCCAAAATACCCCTAACTTGTAAACCTCATAACTTGAGTTCTACATATTAGATGGAAGACTTATAATACAATTTGGAAAGATAAGATCAAGAACTACAACTTTCATGTTGGCCAAAAGTTTAGGAGAAACACCCTCCTATGTCAAAAGTTCCTTGGAAGTTGGTGAACTTTCACAGACAAATTTCAGAGGCATCTGAGAACCTGTAACTTGTCTGGACCATAACTTGAGTTCTATAAATCCAATGGAGGACTTCTAGTACTCAAATTAAAGATAAAAGCATGATCTACAAGTTTCATGTTGGCTAAAAATGGAGATGAAACTTTCATCTTGAGACAAGTGGTCTTGAAGTTAGGCACTAAATAGGGGATTTTATCCTAAGAACCCTAATTTAGCAACTCCTCACACCTTGAACTTTTCTTGCATAGATCTTGAAATATCATCTCATGTGTCTCAACATAACTATCCAGGATTGCAAAGGCCTAGAATTGAGCTTTGATCCTCTTCAATTGGTCAGTTGACTTAGGATTACTCAGATGAGAACCCTACTTGCAACACCTTCAACTGTGGCTCTTCACACTTGGCACAATGACTTAATTGAGCTCCACCATGACCCTCCCACCTTGGTCAAGACCTCACCATACATTGATGATCTTCAATTGGTCCTCAAATTAGGAGACTAACCTCATTCAAGCAAATGAACCTCTTAAGAAACCAACTTTCATCCTGATGACTATGATGACTTCTCAAACTTGCACAAGACCTCTAGATAGGCTCCACACTTGATCCCCTGTTAAATGAACAATGTTGTGTTATGCAAATGTTAAATCAATGATATGCTAATGCAATGAAACATAAACCAGGAAGAAAAGGTTAGGCAAATTTTAGGGTGCAACAGCTGCCCCTATTCAAGCGGCTTGGACCCGACTGGATGAAGAGCGAACGACTTTCAGGCAATCGAGGTAGAAGACGGTTGAATACCAGAGAACCCGGAAATTTGCTAACCGAAGAAATAAACCTCCAAACTACTTGGGAACACCACTTCCAAACAATTGAATCCGGTTGTCACAGCCACAACTGATCAATCATCCGATAAAGAACCTGATTTCATTATCAAACACTTACGTGATGCCACAAGTGTCGAGTCAACGACAAACGCTACGATAAGCGGGCACTACGTAAAGCATGACATCAACATCCTTGATCTTCCGTTTCGTAGAAACAGGCATACGCTACATGAAAGCGAATCTCGTCAACATCATTGACCTTCCATTTCCTCGGAAATGGGCACACGCTAAATGAAAGCGAGAAACGTCAATATCACTGACCTTCCATTTCCTCGGAAATGGCAAATGCTAAATAAAAGCGAGAAACGTCAATATCACTGACCTTCTATTTCCTCGGAAATAGGCAAACGCTAAATAAAAGCGAGAAACGTCAATATCACTGACCTTCTATTTCCTCGGAAATGTCAATATCACTGACCTTCCATTTCCTCGGAAATGGGCATACGCTAAAAGAAAGCGAGAAATGTCAATATCAATGACCTTCCATTTCCTCGGAAATGGGCATACGCTAAAAGAAAGCGAGAAATGTCAATATCATTGACCTTCCATTTCCTCGGATATGGGCATACACTAAAAGAAAGCGAGAAACGAGCATCCGCATACTTGAACAAGCAACTCTGCGGGGAAATTCTGACATCAGCTGCCAGACATCCATCTTGAACGAAAATGGGTAACAACTTCGAAGGTATAATCATGAAGCTTTCAATGTCGACGTAACAGCCATCCGAGGAAAACTCTACTGGGGAATTGCTGACATTAACCGCCAGACATTTACCTTGACGACAAGTAAAGACTTCAACGACTTAAAATGTTGACGTAACAGCAATTCGAGGAAAACTCCGCTGGGGAAGTAAAGAAATTTAACCGAGCAACCCTGATGAGGGAACACATGATAGGACGAACGCGATCATCACATATCTCATGTCAAGAATTTGAACATCTGACACCATCCTGAATAAGAATTCCAAACCTGCAGGGAAACACCTGAAACAAAATAGGTAACCAACCTGGTTTATGCTTCAAAATGCATATGTTAATAATGGCGTAATGCTCCATACGAAATGGAATGCTACGTATTTGCAAATATAATGATGCATGCGAGATGCAAATGCAAGCTCGAGCTGCTGGAGAAAAACTGGGTACAGAACCGCTTCAGCAAAATAAATGCCTGAAGACAAAGCTAGCGTTGCTGAGGATAACCGGGTATCACAGAATTGTTCCAGCAAAATGAATGCTGGAAAAGTACGCTGACTCCGCTGGGGAAGAAGAGACAATCCTGCTGGGGACTAGCGTTACCGTCCGGAATTATGGACTCTGCTGAGGATGATCATCCTACTGGAGGAAAAATGACCCGCTGGCGAACAGAAAGAACCACCCTGCTCGGAGGCGACCCTTTTCAAACCATGGACAACCTGGTTGTACCCTGCGGGGATCAAATGTACACACGACCACCGCTGGGGATGCACATCACTGTTTGACCGTTCGCTAACTCGCATCTAACTCTTCCGGGGATAAAAATGCAAATTCCATATCCTGGGGAGAAATAAGATCACCTAGAGCCTGCTCCTACGTTAAGGGACTCCGGCTGGGGAAATACGATCCCTTGGCTGTTTGCTGCGAAGGTAACGACCCTGCAAAATATGAGCAACAACAAGATATCCTATACAAAAGGAAATATCCAGGTCAATAGTCGTGACAATTGCTCAGTCAATTCAAAGTTTTAACAATTATCGGCCTAGGCCTGCAAGGTTATGCATGTGCAAGTTTATCAAAAACGTCGGCGTTTTCCACAAACAAAACAGTAAAAGTTAAAACAAGAAACAACATCAAGTACTGAATAGTGTGCATTTATTGATAATGGGCCTGTAAATAGGCAAAGTTTTGTACAATGGATGCAACTCCTGAAAAGAGGAAGCTACAAAAACAAATACAAATATGTACAAAGATACAAAGAAATTGGTATACATGTCGGCAACGTGGTACAGACGAACACCATGAGCTGATCCTCCTATGACTCACCTGACTTCGATGCTTTCACGATACTCATTCCTCGAAAGAGATGGACTTGGATAATTAACCATCAGGTGTTCCCAAACCACTAAGCAATGCAGTATCAGACTCGGACCGCAGTCATTTGCTTTTTAATCCCTAACTTTTGCCTAAATCGCCCTTTGCGGGTTTTCGATTCACCGGGATACCCTTTTTTGCTGAAGTCGCCTTCTCAGGTTTTCGACTTCGCGGGTGTACATCTTTTCAATTTTTATCCCTAATTTTTGCCCGAACCTTTTCTTTTTCTTTTTGGTTCGCCGGGATGCCCCATTTTTACCTGGACTCTCTTTTTCTGTCCAGCGGGTCTCTTTTAAGCAAAGTATTTTTTAACCGCGTCCGAGTTCACAGGGGATGAAAAATCTTCTCCGTCCATGGTGGACAATAGTAAGGCTCCTCCGGAAAAGACCTTTCGCACAATGTATGGACCTTCATAGTTGGGAGTCCATTTGCCCCTGTGATTCGATTGTGGTGGGAGAATCTTCTTTACCACAAGATCGCCCGTCTGAAAGCTTCGAGGGCGCACCTTCTTGTCGTAAGCTTTCTTCATCCGGCTCTGATATAACCGACCATATGTGATAGATGCAAGTCTCTTCTCATCCATCAAATTGAGTTGATTCAATCTATTCCGCACCCATTCTGCCTCATCAAGTTGGACATCAAGCAATACTCTCAAGGAAGGAATCTCAACTTCTAATGGCAGGACAACCTCCATACCATACACCAGTGAGAAAGGTGTTGCCCCGGTTGATGTGCGTACCGTCGTACGATAACCGTGTAAAGCGAAGGGCAACATCTCGTGCCAGTCTTTGTACGTCACAACCATCTTTTGAACTATCTTCTTGATGTTCTTATTGGCCGCCTCAATAGTGCCATTCATCTTGGGTCTGTAAGGAGACGAGTTGTGATGCTCAATCTTGAAGTTTTGACACAATTCCTTCATCATTTTGTTATTCAGGTTCGAACCATTGTCAGTAATGATTCTTTCGGGGATACCGTACCGACATATGATATCCTTTTTGATAAACCTGGCTACCACTTGCTTGGTGACATTAGCGTAAGATGCTGCTTCAACCCACTTGGTGAAGTAATCGATAGCCACCAGGATGAACCGGTGTCCATTGGATGTGGTGGGTTCAATTTTGCCAATCATATCGATGCCCCACATGGAGAAAGGCCACGGGGACGCCATAACGTTCAAAGGGCTCGGCGGCACCTGAATCTTGTCCGCATAAATTTGGCATTTATGACACTTCTTTGCAAACTTAAAGCAATATCTTTCCATTGTCAACCAATAATACCCTACCCATAATAACTTCCGAGACATAGCGTGTCCACCGGCATGCGTGCCAAAAGTTCCCTCGTGGACCTCTTCCATGAGTAAATTAGCCTCTTTCTCATCAACACATTGCAAAAGCACCAAATCATGGTTTCTCCTATACAGAACACCATCCGGATTCAAGTAGAAATTGCCAGCCAATCTCCTAAGAGTCTTCTTATCGTGGCTGGATGCCCCAGTCGGATACTCTTGGTTCTTTAGGAAATTCTGGATATCAAAATACCACGGCTTGCCATCGGAAGCTTCCTCAATGGCGAATATGAAGGCGGGCTTATCATGGCGAGAAATAACTATTCTGGGAGCCTCATTCTAGAAGTTAACTTTGTACATGGAAGACAACATCGCAATAGCATCAGCCATCTGATTTTCTGCCCTTAGCACATGGTGAAACTTTACCCTGTCAAAGAAAGGCAACAATCTTCTTGCATAATTCATATACGGTATCAGATTGGGCTGACGTGTCTCCCATTCACCCTTGATCTGGTTCACGACTAGCGCAGAGTCTCCATACACATCAAGATTTTTAACCCTCAAATCAATAGCCTCCTCGAGACCCATGATACACGCCTCATATTCAGCTTCATTATTAGTAACTAGGAACGTCAATCTAGCGGTGAACGGGATATGCGTCCCATGGGGAGTCGTGATGATTTCCCCAATTCCACTTCCATATGAATTCACAGCACCCTCAAAAATCAATTGCCATTGGGAACCCGGCTCAGGACCTTCACCATGCAATGGCTCTTCGCAGTCTTTCATCTTTAAGTACATGATATCCTCGTCAAGAAAATCAAACTTCATCGGCTGGTAATCATCAATGGGCTGCTCAGCCAGGTACTCTGACAGTACGCTACCTTTGATAGCTTTTTGCGAGACATACTGTATATCGTGCTCTATCAGTACCATCTGCCATCGGGCAATCCTTCCGGAAAGAACCTGCTTCTCAAAGACGTACTTGATTGGATCCATCTTCGAAATTAGCATGGTTGTATGATTTAGCATGTATTGTCTCAGACGTTTGGAAGCCCAAGCAAGTGCACAACACGTCTTTTCAAGCATTGAGTAACGAGACTCACATTCTGTGAACTTTTTACTCAAGTAATAAATCGCATGCTCTTTTCGTCCAGTCTCGTCATGTTGACTGAGAACACAACCCATACTATTCTCAAGAACCGTCAAGTTCATGATCAGCGGTCTCCCGGCTACTGGGGGTATCAAAATCGGAGGTTCCTTTTGACAATTTTCATTCCAGACAATTGGCTGGTCTTTTTTCAACAGTTTAAACATTGGCTCACACGTGGCAGTTAGGTGAGATATGAACCGGGCAATGTAGTTCAACCTCCCTAAAAAACCACGAACCTCTTTCTCTGTTTTCGGCGCTGGCATTTCTTGTATTGCTTTTATTTTAGCAGGATCAACGTCAATTCCTTTTTCGCTAACAATGAATCCCAATAGCTTACCAGATTTCACCCCGAAGGTGCACTTATTAGGATTCAGCCTCAGCCTGAATTTCCTAAGCCTTTCAAACAATTTCAAAAGATTCACCAGATGCTCTTCCTCTATCTGGGATTTGGCAATCATATCGTCAACATAGACCTCAATCTCTTTATGCATCATGTCATGAAAGAGTGTTGTCATAGCACGTTGATACGTTGCCTCAACGTTCTTTAAACCAAAGGGCATCACTTTGTAGCAGAACGTTCCCCACGGGGTAATAAAAGTTGTTTTCTCCATATCCTCCGGCGCCATTTTAATCTGATTATAGCCCGAAAAGCCGTCCATGAAGGAAAACACAGAGAATTGAGCAGTGTTGTCCAACACGTCAATATGAGGAAGTGGGAAGTCATCCCTAGAGCTCGCCCTGTTCAGATCCCGATAGTCAACACACATTCGTACCTTACCATCCTTCTTTGGTATAGGTACTATATTGGCGACCCAAGGAGGGTAAGTTGTAACCGCCAGGAAACCAGCATCTCACTGTTTCTGCACTTCCTCATTAATATTTACGGCCATATCTGGTTTCGTTCTTCTGAGCTTTTGCTTGACCGGCGGACAGTCTTCACGCAATGGCAAGCGGTGGACCACGATATCAGTGTTTAGCCCAGGAATATCTTCATAAGACCAAGCAAAGATGTCACTATACTCTCGAAGCATCTCTACAAGTCTCTGCTTGATATCAATTTGCAGTGCAGCCCCTATCCGGACATTCCTGACAATCTCTTCCGAACCCAAATTAATGATCTCGATATCCTCCTGATGAGGCAAAATGATTCTCTCCTCTTGTTTCAACAGACGAGTCAGCTCTTCTGGTAAGTCGTTATCCTCAGCAATCTCTTCTTCGGCTTGAAATATCGGGTGCTCAAAGTCGAAGCGAGTCATAGGGAGATCTTGATCGGTGTCATCTGCAATATGGATCATCCTGCAATAGAAAGGGTTAAATGCTTCAAATGATATGCAAACAAAGCACACGACCACATTGCCATTTTATTGTAAAAATAAAAAACAGAAAAAACAGGGATCACAAAATTTGCATGAGGAAAACGCCTTTATTTGATGATTAAAACAAAGCATACACATAAGCAAGTAGGCCCTGAAATAAAATCACTATGCCCCGGGTAGGACACAGGATTGTACAATAATTGAAAAAACAAGGCATTACTGTTTCGGCGTTACTTGAACAAAGTCCTGGATAGACCAGTTGCATAGGCTTTGTCCTGGCTCGCTGGGCTTGATCCACGACTCCATGTCACAGTCGCCATCGCCTTCTTCACTATCAAACACAGCGTTGATATGTTCAAAACTGACCCCTCCCGGAGTGAACACAATCGGCCCTTTGAATCCCGGCTTACCCTGTGAAGACGATGACGATGGGCGATACCCTAAGCCGAACTTGTCCTGCTTAATAGGAATTTCCAGAACTTGACCCCATCTTTTAACCTCACCGGCTTGTATCACAGCTTGGGCTTCCTTGTACGATGACATAGCCACTTCCGGCCCCTTGTTGATGACAGGAGATTTGTCATTGATCTGCACTCCTTCAAAGGCCTGACACAATGTTTCGTGGATCTCACATCCACTTCGACATATTTAAACGATGACAGGTGACTGACCAGAATGTCTTCCTCCCCACATATAGTGACAATACTACCACCGACCGCATACTTAAGCTTTTGGTGCAACGTCGATGTCACAACCCCTGCAGCATGGATCCACGGTCGTCCAAGCAAACAACTATAAGTTGGCTGTATGTCCATGATGTAAAACACAATGTCAAACACTTCTGGACCGACCTGGATCGACAAAGTCAATTCTCCAAATACAGACCTTTTCGTCCCGTCAAATGCTCTCACCACTAAATCACTTGGCGTGTAGATTACTCCTCGAGTATCTAGCTTCAGCAATGCTTTCTTGGGAAAGACATTCAAGGATGAGCCAGTGTCGAAAAGGACGTGGGACATAACAGTGCCCCTACACTCGACAGAAATATGCAACGGACTGTTATGGTTGTGGCCCCTGGGCATCAAATCAAAGTCAGTAAAACAAAGGCCATGCCCCGCATTCACGTGTGCAATTACTCCTTCGAGTTGATTCACAGATATCTCATAGGGTACATAGGCAGCGTCCAGAGTTTTCAACAACGCATTCCGGTGAGCCTCAGAACAAAGCAACAATGACAAAACTGATATTTTGGAAGGTGTCTGCTGCAGATGATCGACGATTTTATAATCGCTCTTCCGAATCAATCTCATGAATTCTTCTACATCTTTGGTCAAAGCCTCTTTTTCTTTCTCCTGCGACGGTCCTTCCTCATTGACCTTACCTTTTCCCTTTGCAATTCTTTCAGCTTCTACTCCTGGCGACGTAAAGATTCTGCCACTACGAGTTATGCCACCTGCCCCCACAAGATTATCAACAGATCCTACAGGCGGGCTCGGCAAGTTAATCTTCTCCCCATTGCAATATACTTCCGCCCCATAATTCCAGGGGATGGCTTTAGTACTCTCATACGGGATAGGTCCAGCTTTGGTAATTGTGATAGTCGGCCTCTTGGGAGGTGCCGATATCGTGACAGTTTTAAATGGTATTGTAATCGTTGCAACTTCACCCTGCTTCTCAACTTTAGCCTCAACAGGCTTTTCTTCAGCAGTGCGATTAAATTGCAGCGTACCTTTGTCATTCTTTGAATACCTCTTTTCAAGTTATTACAACCCTCAGGTTGGGCCCAACAATCAGCGCAATCGGCGTCACAACCAGGGAACACTCCCCCTTTCAGCAATCTGCTCTTGACATAACCCAAAGGTGTTTTCAATTTGTCCATATTCATAACCAGATTCAGACTAGCATCCTCCAACACAGCACCTACCTTTGCAGTTCCATGAGGCGGCATAGGATTCTTCTCAATATTGGGCGCTTCGTTACCAAAGTTTATAGCTTTGCTATCTAGCAAATCTTACACCTTGTGCTTGAACGCTTGACAATTCTCAATGGTATGACCGGGTGCCCCGGAGTGGAAGTCGCAATGCGCATTAACATCATACCCATAAGGAGGCGTGCCCTTCGGCGGAGCTAGCGTCCTTTTCTCAACAAGCTGCAACTGTAACAAGGTTGGAAGCAATTGAGCATAAGGTAGCGGAGGCATTTCAAAAACTCTTTTCACTGCCCTATCCCGACCTTGATATCTCTGTGGAGCAGCGTCCTGTCGTCCCTGTTGTTGTGGTGGTTGTTGTTGTTGCTGCTGAGGTACAGGAATGGTTACACTGGCGACCTACTGCCTATGCCAATTCTGACTTCTATCCCTTCTCCGATCATTATATACTGCATTGGTATCTCCCTGTCTCTTGTTCCCAAAAGCCTTCTTACCACCTCCAGCTGAGGCTGACTCACCCGCTTGGATCTTACCAATCTTAACACCATTCTCGATACGTTCCCCCAAGAGTATCAACTCAGAAAAATTAGCCGTCGTACAATTAATCAGCCTGTCATAGTACAACCCAGAGAAAGTGCTCACAAACATATCTACCAACTCCTGCTCTACCATAGGTGGGTGCACCCTGGCAGCTAGCTCACGCCACCTTTGGGCGTATTCTTTGAAACTCTCGTTATTCTTCTGAGAGATTTTGGAGCTGGACCCTGTTTGGCGCAAGGTCGCTGTTGTATTGGTAATGCTTGACAAAAGCTTCTGCTAGTTCCTTCCAGCTACCGATTTGAGTAGGCTCTAACCCCATGTACCATTCCAATGATGGCCCCGACAAGCTGTCTCTGAAAAAATGCATCAGCATCTTTTCATCATTAGAGTAGGCAGACATTCTCCTGTAGTAAGATCGCATGTGAACTCTCGGGTAAGTATCCCCTTTGTACTTGTCAAATGTGGGCGCTTTGAATTTGATTGGTACCCTCAAGCTGGGGACCTATCCTATGTTAGCCACGTCCAGCCCCCGTGGCGTTCTGATTAGCAAGATTCCTCATCTGTTCTTCCAACAACCTGAACCTTCTATCATTATCAGCGGGTGCCTCAAAATCCCTTCCTGGAGGAGAGAAAGCATCTTCCTGGCGATCTTCACCCCAGTGAGAATCCTCATTACCAAATTCAGCATAAGCAGTATGAGGACCAAAACCAGTCTGATTGATCCTGGGACCGTATCCCCTATTACCGAAACCTTAATTTCCAGTGCCTGGCCCAAAACCAGCATTATGAATGCCCATTCCCATACCATTATGGCTTGCATTGCCGAAGCCTGCGTTACCGAAGCCCTGATTACCGTAACCCAGATTCCTGTATCCCTGATTGCCATAACCTTGATTACCGCCAAAACCAACGTTACCAATACCAATACCCATACCAGTATTCCCAGCACCGAGACCAGCATTCCCAATGCCAACACTGAAACCAATATTCTCCGTCACATCCACATTCTCAGCTCTGTTATCATTCTCAGTCGCATTGAGGACAACCACCAACACTGTGTCATCTGCTTGCGGAGTCCCGACTCGAGAAGCATGATTAGCCTAACCGCCATGTAGCACACCCTGACTATCAACCCTAGAAATTAGAGATTGCACCAGAGTTTGCAGCTGCTTCAGGCCCTTAGCCACAGTCTCCATCACCTGCATGAACTGCGCCATACGGTCACGCATCTCCTGCATCTCAGTCTGCATTTGGTCCATGACTTTCTTACAGTTCCTTCTGGTAAAATAACAATGAATTCGCTGGTCGGCAATCCTAGAACCTGCATCAACAGAGAGTTAAGAGAACAGTACAAGGTACCTGCTATGCGAATGATTTATGCAAATGTAAATGTGTGTCTGTGTATTAGGGAGATTTTTCCCCCGATTCGAGTTCCAGAGTGCAAGTGCTGATAACAAGAAGTCCGGGTATGGCCACTGGAATAACATCTCATATATAGATAAGGCCCACAAGGCAGTAGTACAAAGTCAACGAATACAATGGGAATAGCATGACCTCAACCAACAAGCCTGGTGATGGTCAGCCTACAACAAGAATAAAAAGCAAAGAGCTACAAAGATAATCAAGTGCGGCTGCGGGTACGAAACTCCTCCAGTAACTCTCTAGTCTCGAGGTGATCAGGACGAGTGAGTAACCCTTCAACAAGCAAATCTCTCTATAGGATAGTACATTGGAGACCCTCAACTGAATCTTCCCATGCTCCCTGGCCAAAGCAATCCTCTAACTTTCGCTTCTTGGACTCGAACCTCTGCTTGCGATCCTTCAAGTTAGTGAGAGCTTTGTTCAAAAAATCTTCAGTGGCGTATCAGCGAGCGGTCTCCTCATCAAACCTCTTCTCACTAGCCTTCGCCTGAGCCTTCAATTTGGAGATCTGCTGCTTTAGTTTATCCTCCCTCTCTTTGTTGTTGGCTATGGTGGCATTCCACTGTTGATTAAACTTGGATATTCTTCGGTACGCTTCATCCAAGTGCTGCTTCTTAGTGGCCAGTACGTCATTGACAGATTTGAAGTCCTGACCCAAACGCTCACGCTCAGCCATCTGTTTAGTCAAATCCGTACCTAACCTATTCACGAACTCTGTTTGCCTATTGAAGAAGTGGACGACTTCATTTCTCTCGCTTCTGATATGTGCCAACTCTTTCTCTAACTCTTCATTTGCCTTCTTCAGCTTTTCTCTCTCAACTAACACCTGATTATACTGCTGAATAGACACGGTAGTAGGCTCTTCCACCACTAGAGGGAATTCCTGCTTAGCAGGTGGAAAAGGCATCCCTATAATCTCTGCTCTGGCTCTGATCCAGGTCACATATGGAGCGTAGGCTTGGCTATTACTTTTCCCCAACAATGATTTCCCTCGTCTACTGATATCATTCCAAGCATGCTGGAGCTTAGATAACATATTCCCCTCTAGAAGACTAGTGAGGTACAGAGATTCCTGCACCTCTTCATCCCTTGGCGGAACCCTCAAAGCATAAGCAAACTGTCGGACAAGCAAAGATGGATTATAGTTGATACAACCCTTCCTTCCTATCAAAGGCACATTCGGAAACCCACTGCAACTGAATATAACCTCAGTACCCAACATATCTCTATCAAACCAAACAACCTCCGCTGCTGATAAACTCATCAAGCGCTCAGACCACTCAGTTGTGGCTGCAGATGAGGCAAAGAGACCCTTCTTGGGTAGGTGACTATCAAACCATCTATAGAACAAGGGCACACAACATGACACATTCTTACCCCTTCTATTCTCGTTCTTGTAATGCACGGAATGGTAGACATCTCCAATCAAGGTAGGGACTGGATTCCCTGATGCAAAGATATGGAAGGCATCTAAGTCCACAAAGTCAGGCATATTAGGGAACAGGATGATACCATATATGCAGAGAGGAAGAATGGCATTGAACACAATCCAACAACCGTCTTTGGCACACTGTTGGGCTTTCCCAACTAAAAACTGCAAAGAAAAACCAGGAACTCCGTTCCAACTAGACAAGATCAACTCAGAGGCATCCAAATGAAGAGAAAGAGCTAGATTAGCCAGATTAGGCTCAGCATCCATATGAACAAAAGGCATCTGACTCCTGATAGGCACACCCAATAAATCAGCATACTCCTCTAATGTATGTGCACGAATGAAGTCCGGGAAAGTAAAGCATCTCAAAGGAGGATCATAGAACTGTAGCAAGGCACATAACCCATTCAACTCATACATAGAAGGTTTACGGACCAAACTGAGCAGCTTCCCATAAGACTTTCTGAATTCATCTCTCACAGTATTATCTGCCAAAGCAATCAAACTGGACAACTGAGCAACATCTGGAGTGGGGAGCTTATAGGCTACAGTCTTCCTCAGAGAACCCATAATAGCACAACAGCGGGCAAGAAAATACCGGAACCGGGGGATAAGGTACCTGCAACACAGACACACGTTAATGATATGCAAATGAGTATGCAAAATGCAAAATGCAATGCAACAGAGGATCAAGATGGCTGCTGAGAAGATCAAAGCTCTGATCCAACACAATCACAACTCTGCTCTGATAGCACAACCCTGAAGAGGACCAATAGATACACACTGTTGAGAACAACCACATCTCTGACGATAAAAACCTTTAAACCCAACAACACTGATTCACTGACAAGAAAACCAGGTAGTCTGAAGGTTAAAGTTTTCCTGCAATAAACCCGACCCCGCTCACAGGTATGGACCTAAATCACATACAAGGTATGGCATCCTATGCATTTCCCAGCGTCACAGACTTTCAAGAGCGATGATACGATACCCAGAAGGTGTGGTATCATCATCTCTTGAAGTGGCCTCACTTTGCTGAGTCACAAATGATTGGTCCCCAGAGTCGACAATCCTCCAAACCAACAACCCCTCAGACCCAAAGGGCCGGAAAAGAAGTCAACCGGGAGAACCTCGTCTGAGTGTGGATTTCATGAGACACTAGTGTCTGCAAAGCAAGCACGCGCCCACTAATTTCCACAACTAATGCTAAGTACACTCAAGCCTGGGTCTGGCTTCTCGCTCATCAGATCCCCTTCCCACAACAGCATAAATAATAATCATACTGAAAAATAAAATGCGGATAAAACCCAACAGTTAAACACACAAGCGCTAGGATTGACTCGCATAGGGAACCGTTAGAGTCCCCAGCAGAGTCGCCAGTTGTCGCTACTGGGAAAAACGAGGTCGGCAAGACAGAAGAGTTGCCACCTTTCGTTATTTATCCCTCAGAAAAGGAAAGGAAACGATCGGAAAAAACCTGACGAAAAGGGTATAAGACAAGGTCATCGCAACCATGTCTGGATTCGGGAGTCGGTTACACAAGGGGAAGGTATTAGCACCCCTCACAACCATCGTACTCGATGGGATCCACGCTTGTTGTGTTTATCTGACGGGTTTGTTACATCTATCTACGCTAAAGGTCTGGTCTGAAAAGAAAAGAAAATGACTCGGCAAAGCATCGCACTTTATGCCTACTGTTGCACCCTAAAATTTGACCAACTGATTTTCCTATCTGACTCGTGGTTTAATTTCATATTCGCAGCTCAGACAGATGATTTTTGTGCAAGCAGGGGATATCAGAGTTTACAGCTTGATTTTTGTCTATCAGATATGGCAGACCCAGTCCAGATCACCAGGGTTTATTTTCGGGAAATTGTGCGCTCCTCGGTGATTTTTCAGTGATTTTGAGGATATTCTGATGCCCGGGGATCTCCGTTCGATTCAATCTGGTCTCGCGCTCTTTTATGGGGGTCATTTGCATTCATCTGCATTTTTAGGGTTTTAATAGACTTTTGTGAATTTTTAATAGGCTTTACTAATTTTTCTGGAATTTAAATAGGGCTTTTGAATACTTTAATAGCTTAATCTCTTTTTAGAATTTTATAGAATATTTTAAATAGATTTTAATCATTTGTAGAATTTTTCTATAGATTTTAAATAGGTTTAATAGTTTTTTTTTGATAATATAGAAAATAATATAGTTTTCTTTTATTAATAATAGGTTTAATTGTTTTTAAATCATTTTTAGAATTTTAATAGAAAATTAGGATAATATAGAATTAATTAGATTTTTAATCATTTTTTAGAGTTTAATAGAGAATTAATTGCTTTTTAGAGTAATTAGGTTAATTGATTTTTTTAGATTTAATTAGAGATATAGAATTAATTAGAGCATTGATCTCTTTTTAGAATTTAATTAGGTTAATTGTTTGTTTAGGTTTAATTAGATTAATATGAGTTTTAATCTTTTTTTAGAGTTAATTAGGTCTAGTTAATTGTTTTAATACAGTTTTTTCAGTTTTTCATTCATTTTTCGTATTGGGCCCAGGGGGGTGTTTTTTTGGTAAGGCCCATATCTCAGCAAAAAGTCCAGAGAGATAATCCAAGTCAGTCCAAAGTCCAGCGCACACCAGAAGTTTCTGGAAAATTCTAGCAACTACCAGGGTATAAAAGCGCCACGTGTTGCGCAGAAGGAGGCCCCACGTTTTCTGCGCTGATCACGCCACGCCACTGAGAACGACCCCACACGTGTCCCCCACTCACTCTCTCTCTCTGCGCATGCGCGCCATCTGTCCTACCCACATCCCTCACCGGAGATCCACCAGAACGCCACCGGCGGCCATGCATCAGCCGTAGCCCCACCGCCGGCCACCGCCAACAGACTCCGGCCACCGGAATCTGCAAACACCAAATTCCCCAGATCTTCATCCTCTTCCTCCGATCCCCTCCATTGAACCTTCATCATCCTCATCCATAATTTCCAGAACAACTCAAATCGTCATCATCTTCAACCAAAATTTCCAGAAACTCATCACCTTCAACCCTAATTCCCAGAAACCACCATTGAACTTCATACTCCATCAACTCCTCCAGAATCCACTCCATCAATTCATCCAACCTTCAACAACCTTCGTGCAAATTTCTCCAGAAACCCTAAATCTTCATCCTCCATCAACGATTTTCCAGAAACATCTTCATCCTCCATCAACGATTTTTCCAGAAATCAACAACTTCGTCTTCTCACATCAATCTTCACACAATATCTCCAGAACGCCATCTCCAGAACGTCTTCAACCTTCCTTCGTTTCCAGATCGTGAGAGCTCGTCTTCTTCTCCAAAGATCTTCGTTCCTCCGAGAACGTTGTCACGTATAACTTCCCAGATAGCCTTCAAGATTTCCAGAATCTCGTCAAATTCCTCAACGAGCTTCAAGTGTCATTCGCCTCTCCAGGTTCTTAACTCCTTTCTTGCATATGTGTGTTGTAGATGCAATCCTTGAGATGCTTAGGTTAGGGTTTCTGGTTTTAAGGAGTTCTGTTAATTGCATGATGGCGATTAGGGTTTGTTTGTGGAGAATGGATTGAATGTGTTTAAGGCTGAGAGGATGTTGCAGAGAGAGTGGGTTGAGGAAGACGAAAGGGTGAAACGGCGCTTGATGAACAGTGCCAGAGAGATTAGGAGAAGTTAGTTTTGATTAGGGTTTGTCTGGGTTTAGGGTTTGGATTGGGCTTAGGCCCAAGCGTAGTTGCTACGCTAACCTCCCAATTTGCTTTCCCCCCCCCCTGGCGTGTGAGTCTGGGAATTTGGATATGGGCCTTAGGCCCCAGTTGCTTTTCGCACCCCCTGGGCGTAAGCCCATTATGATATCAACTGGAAATTACTAACGCTGCCCCCCCCAGGTTTTTTTCAGTTTCAATATTTGTTAGTTGTTTTTGGCAGCTTGGGCCCTGCGCCCCAGATTGCTTTTAGTACCCCCCAAATCAGGGCCCAAGGAATTGATAACTAGACTCTTGCTGTTTGCACCCTCCATGTCATTTTCCTTTATTTTTTGATTTTTCTTTTATATTTTTCATATTAGAAAATCATAATAAATGTAAATAATTGTTTTTTTAATAATTCTTTTTTCCACCATTTCATAAAAAATGTTAAGAAAATTAAATAAAAATAAAAGTGACTTTTTATTTTTATTTGCTATTTTGTGCATATTTTCCATTTTAATTGATGTGTTTTTTTAATATTTTTAATGCATGCATATCATTAGGAAATTCATAAAAAATAGTAGAATTGGTCAAATAATTCCGTTCTTTTTTCTGTAGACTCGTGATTCAGTGTAGAATTCTATAGCATAAAAACAGTAGCTTAGTCATGCATTTTCATTTTAATTGCATTTTTTTCATTGTTATTGATGTTGAATAATTGGTCTGTGAATATGTCTGTGTTGCTGATTTTGATTCTTTCATCTGGTATTGAATTTTGTTTTGATTTTTCAGTATGTTATCCTAGAGCCATGTAGGTTTCCCATAGATTTTTATTAGATTTTTGTAGGGTATTCTGATAGGATTTGTCTGAGCCTGAAGATAGGAGAAGTCTTGATGACTTCTGACTTTGAAGTTCAACTGTGGTTGAACTCCAGAGATAGTCTCCTGTGGTTTGTTGGCCTGTGGGTTCTTCTTGAAGGTGGGAGCTGATTGAGGTCCTGTTGGAGCTTGCAGAGATGCAGTGGATTGAGGCTTAGTCTAGGAGCTTATTGTCTGTTTGTGAGGTTCGAGATCCTGAAGTTTGAAGGAAGTTTATGGTACTTTCCTGAGGAAGGCACTATGAATGACTTTCATTCTTTCTTCTCACCTCTTTCTTAAGTATCCAACGATGTCGGAGCCGACTTGTGAGTTTAATTCCTCCTGAGGGGGAATGTAAACTGATCACATGTTGTTGAGCCACATGGGATACGATTCCTAAGTGGAAGCCCCCTAGTACTTTCCTGAGGAAGGTCCTATGGGTCTATTCACTTAGTTCCAGTAGTTTATCTAGGTTTTCTTAAGTATCCAGTGATGTTGGAGCCAACTTGTGAGTTTAATTTCTCTTGAGGAGGAATGTAAACTGATCACAGTTGTTGAGCCACGTAGGATACAATTCCTAAGTGTCAGCCTCCTAGTACTTTCCTGAGGAAAGTCCTATGAGTTTGTTCACTTAGTTCCCTTAGTGCATATAGGTTCTTTCCCAAATATCCAGTGACGCCGGAGCCTTCATGTGAGTTTAATCTCTCCTGAGGAGGGATGTAAACTGATCACAGTTGTCGAGCCGCATAGGATATGATTCCTGAGTAGTAACCTCCTGGTACTTTCCTGAGGAAAGCACTATGGGCTTGTCTGCTTAGCTTCCTTTCTCTGGTAAGCTTGTTCTGAAGCTTGGAGAATGGGATTGATTCCTCTTGCCTAGGAGTTTGTTTAGATCCCTGCTTAGGTTTTGATTAGGTTGTTGCTTAGGTCTTTGCTTAAGGTGTGGCATAGAGTTCTGTTTAGAGATAGATCAGGAGTTGTTTCAGGTTTGTTAGAGGCCCTGCTCAGGGTTAGTCTCTTTGTGTTGTTTGACTTGTGTGATATTGTGTTGCATTAGACTTAGGTGTTCATCTAGATAGTTCTGAATAGGTGCATCCTAGAGGTAGACTTTGTGTGCATAAGAAGTTGAGGTGGTCCTCCTTCTGCTTGTTTGTTATTGCGTGGCTTTGCTTGTTGGTATTTGGTAGAGCTGAGCTCCCTTGCCTTTGTGGTTTGCGGCCTTTTCGCCTTGTTTGTTTAGCTGTTGCATTCATGCATATTTTCAGTATTCCTTTGCGTTGCCGTTTCTTGTTTGTAGTTTAGTCCTGTTGCCATGATCCCTTAGGAGCTCTGACTTCTCCGCTGCGGAGTTGTTATGATAGACATTAGGATGGTCAACCAGGTGTGATAGCAGTAGGTAGATTCCCCTGTTTCTCAGGTATAGTTCTAGGGTTTCCCTTTCCTTTCTGTAGGAGCTTTTGAGTAGCTTGACCCGTAGTTAGCTGAACTACAGCTGCTCTGATTCTTCGTTCCAGACGAAGATATGTAGGCATAGGATGCGATATCCTAGCGAGCACACTAACAACTAACTTTTGTTCTCTCGCGGCTGTGCGATCGAGACTTTCCCGCTAACGACTAATTGTTATCCCTTTCTCTTGCCCGAGCGCATTTGAGGCCAGATCGTATTTGTAGGTTCCCGAGCCTTAGAGGCCAGTTTGTTTCTCACTGCTGTGTGAGAGCCCCTGTTTACCCGTAGTTAGCCGAACTACGTTTGCTCTGATCTTTCATTCCCGATGAAAGTACGTAGGCACAGGACGCGATGTCCTGGCGAGCAACCTTTCCCCCGTTTAGACGTAGGAAGTCGAACTACGTTGACTCTGACTTTCCCATTGCACGAGGGAATACGTAGGCCCAGAACACCGTATGTTCTGTCGAGTCCTGTCCCTTTATTTTCTTTTCAGACCAGCCAGTAGCGTAGATAGATAACACACCCTTTTACCCATAAACACCAAGCGTGGATCCCGTCGAGTACGACGGACGTGAGGGGTGCTAATACCTTCCCCTTGCGTAACCGACTCCCGAACCCAGGCTATGGTTGCGATGACCATACCTTTTCCCGTCTTTGCGAGGTTTACTTCGAGCGTTTCCTTTCCCGCTCTGAGGGATAAATAACGCACGGTGGCGACTCTCCTGTCAAGCCGGCGCCGATTTTCGCAGTAGCGACAGCTGGCGACTCTGCTGGGGACTTATAGCATCTAGGGACTTTTCCCATCCCTTATGCTGGGACCGTTTCCCATCCCCTACGCGAGTCAATCCTAGCGCTTGGGTGTTTATTGGTCGGGTGTTGTGCATATTGTATTTTACTTTTCTGCACTTTACTTTTCTGTACCTTTACCTTTCCGCATTTATTTTCCAGCATTATATTATTATGATTATTGCTGTGGGCAAAGGGAGGTTACTGTGAGTGGAAAGCCGGACCTGGGCTTGAGTACACACCTAGATATAGTTGTGGAGAAGTAGTAGACGAACCTGTCTGCTGAGCAGGCACAGTTCCCTACGAAAATCTGCGCTCAGACGAGATTCTTGCAGAGGTGCTCCTTTCCGGTCCTGAGGATCTGAGGGGAGTCCAGACGTGGGGATTGTCGACTCTGGGGACCGATCATTTGGAAGTCAGCTAAGTGAGGCCTCTTCATGATTTGATGATGCCACTCCTTCTGGGAATCGTATCGTCACTCATGAAAGTCTGTGACGCTGATGACCGCATAGGATGCCGTACCTTTGTCCGTGGATTAGGTCCATCCTACCTGTGAGAGGGACTGGGTTATTGCAGGAAAACTGGCCTTCAGAAACCATGATTCAGTAGTTATCAGGTGGTGTTCTTGATTCATCTCCAGGTGTTTTGTCTGGATCAGAAGGGTTTCTTATCTGAGGTTGAGGCTATTATCAGATGGTATTCTCGTCAGATACAGAGGTTCAGATGGTTTTCTTACCAGGGGATTGATATTTTGAGTATCAGATGGTAGTTATTGGCATGAGGTTCTGGTGACCATGTTGGTTTTCTGTTCTTGATCACAGAGATATTCCTCTTCAGGCTACAGCATAGCCCCTGTGTTCGCAGATTGCATTATTTATCATATTGCATCATTGCATTACCATCTGCATTTAACTAACGTGTGTGTATTGCAGGTACGTATTTTCCCTTCCAGTTCTGGTGTTTGTTCCTAGCAAGACATGGAAAACCTGAAGAGAGTATTGCCCTATAAGTTTCCGTCGCCGAATATCAGTCTATTGTTAGAATTGATGGCTATTGCTAAGAAGAGAGGAATGGGTGACTTCAGAAAGAAATATGGGAGGATTCTGACCTACGTTTATCAGCCATCTGTTTACGAGACCGGCGGCATCTATACTCTGTTACAGTTCTACGACGCGGAGCTCAGGTGTTTTGTATTTCCCGACTTTGTTTTGGCTCCTACCCTGGAGGAGTACTCTGCACTTCTGGATATACCGATCCGTGAGCAAATGCCTTTTTATCGTCCGGACGCTGAGCCTAAGCTGGCTGAGCTTTCTACCATCCTGTGCTTGAAAGAGTCTGAGCTGTCTGGGAAGATGATCAGAAGAGGAGATGTATGGGGATTCCCGTTGGATGTCTTAGTGGATAAGGCTCGAGAGTATGCCCAGAAAGGTAAATGGGATGTTTTTGACGTCATTCTTGCTGTATGTGTGTATGGCATCGTGTTATTCCCGAACATTCCTGATTTTGTTGATTCAGATGCCTTCTATATTTTGGCTGCGGGAAACCCAGTTCCTACTTTGCTGGGAGATATCCACCATTCAACTCATTATCAGAATGAAAAGCGACGAGGAAGGAATGTGTCTTGCTGTGTACCTCTCCTATGCAGGTGGTTCACCAGTCATATGCCTAAGTCAGGTCCTTTTGTCACGTCTATTAATTCTCTAGGATGGCCCAAGCGCTTAATGGGATTAACTGCTGAGAACGTGGTATGGGTCATTAAAGAAGTATTTGGAGCCGAAGTCATACTCAAAGGCGAAGGATTCCCGAATGTTCCGTTAATAGGAAGGAAAGGTTGTGTCAACTATAACCCTTCTTTGTTGATCAAGCAATTTGGGTACATACCTCAAGGAGCGCCAAAGCCCGAAGAGATACAGGAATCTTTGTATCTCACCGGGGCAATAGGGAAAGAGATGCTGACTAAACTTGAGAAAGCCTGGAAAAAACTTGCACAAGAGAGGGAAGCTTTCAGGTAGCAGAGGGGATACTCGAGTTCCTAGCCCATATGAAGAATGGATTCGTGAGCGAGCTGTGAAGCTCCTTATGCCGTATCCAGCAGTTCAGCCATTGCATCCTCCTCCGGTAGAGGAGCCTACCACTGTGGACATTCAGGTTTACAAGCAGCTGATGGCGGAGAAAGAAGAGCTAGCAAGGGCTAAAGAGGCTTTAGAGCAGGAGAATGCCAAGCTTCGGCATGAAAATATTGAAACAGGATATATTTCTAAGCAACAGGCTGAAACCCTGAAACATCTGAAGGCTACGCTATTGGAATTGACTGAAACCAAGAAGCGTCTGGAGTTAGATGTAGACTCCGTTAGTAGTGTGTTGGCCACCAAGAAGCAAGAGCTGGACAGGGCCTACACAAAGCTAGCCAAGTTCAGAGAACACTGGGATCTCACTATGACCAAGCGCAAGGAGCGAGAAGAAGAGCTGAAGACACAGATTGCTCAGTTAGAGGAACAGGTCAAGGTGAAGAACGAAGAGCTTGAAGAAGAAGCCTGTCGCCGATACGAGGCCGAGCGCAAGTTGACAGATGCCATGAAGAATTTGGAAGATTTCCAACATAGAGCAGATGCCAAGAGACCCAAACCTGGGGATGGTGCTAATGATAAGGCTTGGGAAGACTTTGTCAGAGACATCCAGGGGACAGTCAGGAAGAGGGATCGACTGATAGAAGGTTTGATTTATCAACCAGATCACGCAGAGACAAAGAAGATGGTCGAGGACTTCCGCAACCGTACCCGTATTTGATTTCTCTTGTATTCTGTATGTTGAGATCACCACCAGGCATGTTGGCTGGGATCCTCTTTGTCATATCAGCTGTATGGAGCATAGTTATGTAACTTCTTGACAAGACTGTTATTCTAATCAATATATGAGGGATTTTCCAAATATTGTCTCTATGGTTTATCTCGTCTTGCTACCACTAACACTGGAATTGGAGGGAAAATATCTCCAATGCACACATGCACGTTAGCATTTTTGTATTTCTGTTTGCATAAATCATATTGCATAGCATTTAGCAGGTCAGAGCACTTACCCAGCCTTTGTTTTCACCAGAAAGTGATTCTCGGGGAATTGTTTGAGGCAAGAGTGGAGTATTGAAGACGACCAAGGGGTTGAAGTAGATTTGAACAGAATCAAGCAGTATAGTCCGTTACAGGTAATTGGCAACTATGTCTGAAGGCAATTTCCAGGTTCCTGACACCCAGACAAGGTTTACTGTGGCGCCCAATCATCAGTATGATTCTATGGAAGGCTTCCCGCAAGCGAACAATCTTACTGCAGACCAAGTTGTGCAGCCAACTGTTGAGAACAGAGATCGGCATGAGCAGTTTCTTGCCCAAAATGAACGTTATCCTCCTGTTAACAATCAATGTGTTGCCTTCCCTGCGATGAATTACCGGAGAGATATTCCAATGACCGGGTTAGTAGATCCAAGAGCTCTTGACGATGGTAGAAGACTCCGAGTGTTGGAAGAGCAAATGAAAGCCTTAGAAGCGAAAGATGCCGTTAACCTGGATGCTGTAGCCATGTGCTTGGTCCCTGACCTCGTGTTACCGCACAAGTTCAAAATGCCGGAATTTGAAAAATACACGGGAGATAGCTGTCCGAAGCTGCATTTGATGATGTTCTGTCGAAGGATGTCTTCGTTTGTGCGAAATGACAAATTGATGATCCATTGCTTCCAGTATAGCCTGACTGGGGCATCCCTGAGGTGGTATGTGCAATTAGAGAGTAATCAGATTCGATCATGGGTGGATTTAGCCAGAGCTTTTATGAAGCAGTACGATTACAACTTGGATTTGACTCCTAGTCTCGTAGATCTGCAAGAATTGTCTCAGGCGGAGAATGAATCATTCAGAGCGTATTTGCGAAGATGGAAAGAATTGTCTGCTAGTGTTCAACCACCGCTTCCGGAAAGGGAACTGGTTGACATCTTCTTGGGTACTCTGAAAGGCCATTATTTTGATAAATTGTTCAGTTGCACAAGCTTTGTGGGCCTGATGAGGCTGGGAGAGATTGTTGAGAGAGGACTCAGGAGTGGAAAGTTTCGAGGTGTTCCTTGCGTCCCAGTTGATAAGATTGAGTCAGTTGTCAGTTCTCAAGAAGAGTGGGAAGGAGATGACGTCACCTCAGAATCTCTAGCATCTCAGGATCAGTTTTCAGACACTTCGAGTCAACGGTCATCTTATCGCCGATCGCGTCAGCATGCTCCACGAAGACCAAGGAAGCCTGAAAGGCAGTTTACTCAGCTACCGGTGTCATACGGTCAGTTGTTGCCAGATCTGGTCAGAAGTAGATTGATAGTGCCGAAAGAGACTAAGCCGGTAATTCCACCTTATCCTCCAGGCTTTGATGCCAGCGCCCGCTGTGAGTACCACGCTGGGGCACAGGGGCATTCCACCAATGATTGTAAAGTGCTTAGAAGCCAGATTCAAGATCTGTTAGACTCTAGCCGTATTTGCATCACTCCTCAGGGTTGTGTTCAGATTAATGACTTTCCATCTTCTAGTTGTGCGGGTTCGTCAGTTAATGTCATGGAAGACTCCACAGGAAGTGTGTGCTCTGAAGATTGCCAATCAGAAAGTTCGGTTGTATGGGAGAAATTTCTAGAGGTTTTCGCGTCGGATGCCGCATCTGTTTTCTCTGCTTAATCCGTTTAGCTTTTTGTGCATCAGTATTTGTCGACCACCACCAGGATTGTTGGCTGGGGTCGTTATAGTCATACTCATTTGTGCTTACCTGCTGATTTTGTTGGTTGTACATGTATGGGAGATGTTCGTCTGTTTGCTTATAGCTTGGGTTTCTCTTTATCTCGTTATGAATGTGTGGTTGCTTTCCGCATTGCATTATTTTTTAACAGGTATATCAGAACCGTGGGTCTTATTTCTTCATCATCCAGTTTGTTGCAGGAATTCCTCCAGAGATATGGAACAGAATCAGGTTGAATTGATCGAAGTCCAAAGCCAGCTGGTGCAGATGATGAGAGACATGCAAGAGATGCGTCTGGAGCAGAAGATTCTCAAAGAGGAGAACAGTCAGCTGAAGACCCAAGTGAGCTTGATCATGGAAGTAGTCAAGAATGTGCTTAGAAAAGAAGACGATCAGCTATTTGAAGCCGCAATGAAGAAGCTCGCGCCACCTGTGCATGTGGAACCTGAGCAGCAGCAACAGAAGATACATCCGGCTCAACAGAGGATCCAGGAAGGGAAGCCAAGGAGAATATTTGAGGCACCACCTATGGCATATGCGGAGCTCTTGCAGATCTTATTGAGGTTTAATCTGGTTGAGAAAAGAACGTTGTCACCACCAACAAAAGTGTTTCCTCAGGGATACGATGCCAATAAGCAATGTGATTTTCATTCCGGGGCATTCGGACATGACATCGAGGGATGTCATGCTTTTAAGCACAATGTTCAAGATCTGATTGACTCGCACGATATTGAATTCACGCCGGGCGGCGTAGCTGTGCATATTGCTCCTGTCTCAGTCGATGCAAAGATGACAGATGTTTCCGAAGCTGTAGTGGGTCAGAAGCGTATCCTGGACTCCATGGTGTCAGAATCTCCAGGCCCACAATTGTTGCCTATTCCTGGGGCAGATCTGAGAAAGCAAATGGCTAAGCATAAGGAGAGCGTTAATCAATACATCGAAGATCAAGAAGCCGATGTTGCATTTGATACGAATGGTGCTCAAGGGTCAACCCGATACCGGCAGCAGCAGCCTCAGCAACAGAATAATCGGGGGTATAAAAGAGGTCAGAATCAAGGTCCTTTGGCAAGCCGTCATTTGGAAACTCCTCCTATACCGTACGCACAGCTTCTGCAGACATTGCTTCAGCTCCAATTGGTTCGTAAAAGAACATTGGCTCCCTTAACGGGACCACCACCACCGGGGTACGATGCTGACGCTACTTGCGAGTTCCATACCGGGGCACCAGGCCATACGGTTGAGAACTGTAAAGCATTTAAGCACAAAGTGCAGGATCTGCTTGATAGTGCAGCAATCAGCTTCGGGCCGAGAGGTCCCCACATCATCTGAATGAAGGAGTAAGAGCTCTATAATCTGGCCGGGTCGTTGAAGCAGATCAGGACAGCATTGGGTTGCCTCTAATAAGGATAGCTGGTTCAGCAGCAGGGCAGATGCAAAAGCCCGGTTCTCGGAAGCTAGCATATTTTCTTTGTTTTAGCTTGTCATTTCTTTGCATTTGTAATTGCTTTCCTGTTTGAATTTGTAAACTTGTTTGTAAAACTTGTTGTTTCCATTTCAATTGATGATAATGAAATAAATGTGCATGTTTTGATTGAATCCATTCGTGTTCACTAACTGTTTTGCAAATATCCACTGCTTGGTTAAGTAGAATTTGGGGGAGGATGACGAAAATGACCGACATGCAAATTCCGATATTGTATGCTTTTGAAATAAAACCTGCTGATGATGTACAGGCATTGTTTCAAATCCTTAAACACCGGAGATATAAGGAAGATAATCCCTTGTCAACCCCTTTGAGCCTTGTAGTAGGAGTTTCTTTCTGTGAACGAAAAAACCCTCAATCTTAACCTGGGGCAGGGTAGGTGTTAGCTAATTTGACCGAGCGTCCAAATTGCAAAAGGAGTGTCCGTTCGAGGATCAATCACGTCCCTAGAGGTCGTGCCTAAAAGACCACAATGGTTCAATCAGGAGTGGGACAGCCACATCATTCCCAAAGAGTCAGACAACCAATGTCACACGACTTGTTCGAAAAAACGAAAAAAGAAGAGTCAAAAGCCCGCTAAGTCAAGAAAAATTCAAAACAAATGACTTAGGCAAAAATGAGGGCATCCCGCTGGACTAAAAAATCAAAAGATACTCAAAAAGAGTCAGTCCAGGCAAAAGTTAGGGATATGAAAAAGAAAAGACGAAAAGGATCAAAAGAAAAATCCTCGATGAAATACGAGTCGTGTGACCTCAAGTGTCAAAGACGAAAGAAGTGAGTGGCTGTCACTCCAAAATCCAAAAGTTTCTCGAACTATCATTCCTATCTTTCAACCTCTGAGAGGTGAGCGCTAAGGTCAAATTAGCTGAACGTAGGATGGGAGAACATCAAGGAGAATGGGTGGGTTAAAAGTAAACTTTGAGCCTTTATCCTTTCTTTCAAAACCATGAACCTGACCACGTTACAACCTTCAAAAGACCTAATTGAAGCAGGTTGTTTCGGAAGCATACGCCGGTAAAGGTCGTGTCGATTCTGACTCTTAAAAAGGTTCCTCTTACCATGTTGATACTGATGTCGACAAATGTTTTGTGCATTATATGCCGTAAACTGTTTTTCTTCTTCCCAGTGAACAGATTGGATGTCAAAGCTGTCATATGTGTTGCATTAATACATCTTTTATGCATAACAACTTGTTTTACTTGCGAGTAAGCGCTTGACAGCAGAAAAGCTTCCTACAATGGAAAGTATGGTCAAGATAGAATGTGGAGCGCCCGAATGTTCCGAGAGCAGGGGCAAGCTTTATTGTGATTCCCAGTCAGGTCAGCTTTTCGAAGTCAGTTATTCTGGGGCAATCAGGTTGAGATTCAGGTGAGTGCGCCGCAGTCAGGAGGTACTACTCTGAATCAGATAATCGGGGCAAGGTCATTGCAGTCAGGGGCAGACCATCTTAAGCATTCAAAAGTTATGCGAGAAGCAGGTGAGGTGAGGTATCTCTCAGGAGTTCAGAACGCTGAGGCATGTTGTATCAGGCCATCAGGGAACAGATTTGCAGATTTCCTTTCAGGGACTATCCCCACAGATGTCATGTAGGCTGGGGCATATTAGAAGCAAAAGGATTGATTGTTCTCCGTACCTATAGGGTCATTCGGAGTTTATTCGAGCAGATACGGTCGATTTTCGGGAGCGAGATGAATACGGGAGGTCGTGTCACTATCCCTTGACTCTTCAAGGCTGTGTATTCAGGAAGAATATTTTCCAGCGTCAGGTGTACCTGACCCAGTAAGATGGCTTAAGAGCTCAAATCCAAGTTTGCGATTACTGTGAAGCCCATCTGTGTTGGCGCATCATTTTCCAGATCCGAGCTTCGTCAGTACGCGGGAGGACTCCCTCCATTGTCTCCAGCAGAGACCAATTTGTCATTGGCTTGGATAAGCTATTCCCAGAGGAGTCTAATCATATTCAGCACATCTGCTATTTAGCAGTGGAATTATATTCCCCAGCAGGGTATTACTTCGTCAAAGCGTTCGGTTAAGTCCTCAATATCCCCAGCATGGTTGATTTCACTCTCCCAGCATTTATTTTGCTAGGACGATTCAGTGATATCCGGGTTTATCCCCAGCGAAGTTGGCCTCGCCTTCAGCATTTATTTTGCTGAAGTGGTTTTCTGTACCCGGCCTTCTCCAGCAGCTCGAGCCTGTTAGCATATTGCATGCATCATATTTGCATCATACTTGCATATCATCGTCAAAATGCGTAGCATTTCCATCTGGAATGGAGCATTACGCTGTAGAAAGATTAAAGCATATGCATATGCATACAAAGCATAAGTCAGACTTTCTATCAGCTTCACATGACGCGTGAATTACTCTGTGATCAGTTCAGGGGCATTTATCCAGCAACAGTATTCAGACAGTTCAGCAGATTATTTGTATCAGATCATACAACAATTATGCTTTAAGCAAGCAGTCATCTGATGTTGACAAGCTTTTCTTCCCGTCAATTCATATTGACGATGTGTTCCTCCAATGAGTGGATGTCTCTGTCTATCATTAGACGTTGTGAGTACGAATGTGGTTTTCTTTCCGTCTATCCATAGACGATGTGAAGTTGCGGATGGTCACAGTAGGGCTGCCGGGAGGGGTTTCCCCAGGATATGCTTTCCTTACCGTCTATCAGTAGACGATGTGAAGTTTTGGGTTGATTTTCAATGGAGCTCAAAATAGAGCTGTTCTAATAAGTAGCTTTCCTTTCCGTCTGTCAGCAGACGATGTGAAGTTTCGAGCTACTGTTCAGCGGGTTTCTTATTGCCAGATCATACATATGATGAGGTGTTTCCCCAGCGAGTCTTCTCCGGCTATCCTTAGTTGTTGAGGGGTTTCAAAATGATTTTGGATATTGGTTCTCTTTCTGGTTATTGGATGAGATGACGTTTAAGAGGGACTTTTCTGACCATCAATCCCTATTGATGACGAGGCTCTTCGAAGAATGTTCAGTTTGCGTGATCGTTGATTCTTATTGACGACGTGATTCTTTAAAAGGTGGTTTTCTTCCCGTTAGTCCATACTGACGATGTGGCCCCTTCAAGGATATTGATCTTTCCATCAATTCCCGTAGACAGAAGGATTCTGAAATCCAAAGGATGGTGTTGAATTGCGTTATGGTGACTTTCCGTCTATCCTTAGACGATGTGAGTATGGAGATTAAGGTTTTCTCCCGTCTGTCAGTAGACAGCGTGAATTCAGAGATTATTTCTTTCCGTCTACCCTTAGACGATGAGAATAATGATTTGTTCGTCAATCAGGATGATTCCGTCTACCCTTAGACGATGAGAATATTGATTCGTTCATCAATCAGGATGATACCGTCTACCCTTAGACGATGAGAATATTGATTCGTTCATCAATCAGGATGATCCCGTCTACCCTTAGACGATGAGAATAATGATTTGTTCATCAATCAGGATGATTCCGTCTACCCTTAGACGATGAGAATAATGAGTTGTTCATCGATCAGGATGATGCCGTCTACCCTTAGACGGTGTGAATGTGGAGATTATGGTGACTTTCCGTCTATCCTTAGACGATGTGAATTGGGAGATTAATGTTGTCTTCCCGTCTATCATTAGACGAAGTGAGTATTCAATCAGGGTGTCTTCCCGTCCATCTTTGGGCGATGTGAGTATATTTCTCTTCCTGCCTATCAGTAGGCAATGTGAAAGAATCAGGTATGTTGTTGCAACCATCAGGGTTTGTCATATGGGGTATCACAAGCAACGGGTATTCAAATCAGGAGTTCTTTATCAGATGATTAATCAGTTTGGTGCCGCAATGACTGGACTCGGTTTTCTGGACTTTATTCCCCAAGCAGTTGACAGTATATGCTCGCGGTTGGCAAATTTTCGGGTTTGTTTGTATTCAACCGTCTCGTACCTCTGAATGTTTGAAGGCTGAGCGCTCTTCAAACCCTTCAGGTCCAAGTCGCTTGAATAGGGGCAGCTGTTGCACCCTAAAATTTGACCAACTGATTTTCCTATCTGACTCGTGGTTTAATTTCATATTCGCAGCTCAGACAGATGATTTTTGTGCAAGCAGGGGATATCAGAGTTTACAGCTTGATTTTTGTCTATCAGATATGGCAGACCCAGTCCAGATCACCAGGGTTTATTTTCGGGAAATTGTGCGCTCCTCGGTGATTTTTCAGTGATTTTGAGGATATTCTGATGCCCGGGGATCTCCGTTCGATTCAATCTGGTCTCGCGCTCTTTTATGGGGGTCATTTGCATTCATCTGCATTTTTAGGGTTTTAATAGACTTTTGTGAATTTTTAATAGGCTTTACTAATTTTTCTGGAATTTAAATAGGGCTTTTGAATACTTTAATAGCTTAATCTCTTTTTAGAATTTTATAGAATATTTTAAATAGATTTTAATCATTTGTAGAATTTTTCTATAGATTTTAAATAGGTTTAATAGTTTTTTTTTGATAATATAGAAAATAATATAGTTTTCTTTTATTAATAATAGGTTTAATTGTTTTTAAATCATTTTTAGAATTTTAATAGAAAATTAGGATAATATAGAATTAATTAGATTTTTAATCATTTTTTAGAGTTTAATAGAGAATTAATTGCTTTTTAGAGTAATTAGGTTAATTGATTTTTTTAGATTTAATTAGAGATATAGAATTAATTAGAGCATTGATCTCTTTTTAGAATTTAATTAGGTTAATTGTTTGTTTAGGTTTAATTAGATTAATATGAGTTTTAATCTTTTTTTAGAGTTAATTAGGTCTAGTTAATTGTTTTAATACAGTTTTTTCAGTTTTTCATTCATTTTTCGTATTGGGCCCAGGGGGGTGTTTTTTTGGTAAGGCCCATATCTCAGCAAAAAGTCCAGAGAGATAATCCAAGTCAGTCCAAAGTCCAGCGCACACCAGAAGTTTCTGGAAAATTCTAGCAACTACCAGGGTATAAAAGCGCCACGTGTTGCGCAGAAGGAGGCCCCACGTTTTCTGCGCTGATCACGCCACGCCACTGAGAACGACCCCACACGTGTCCCCCACTCACTCTCTCTCTCTGCGCATGCGCGCCATCTGTCCTACCCACATCCCTCACCGGAGATCCACCAGAACGCCACCGGCGGCCATGTATCAGCCGTAGCCCCACCGCCGGCCACCGCCAACAGACTCCGGCCACCGGAATCTGCAAACACCAAATTCCCCAGATCTTCATCCTCTTCCTCCGATCCCCTCCATTGAACCTTCATCATCCTCATCCATAATTTCCAGAACAACTCAAATCGTCATCATCTTCAACCAAAATTTCCAGAAACTCATCACCTTCAACCCTAATTCCCAGAAACCACCATTGAACTTCATACTCCATCAACTCCTCCAGAATCCACTCCATCAATTCATCCAACCTTCAACAACCTTCGTGCAAATTTCTCCAGAAACCCTAAATCTTCATCCTCCATCAACGATTTTCCAGAAACATCTTCATCCTCCATCAACGATTTTTCCAGAAATCAACAACTTCGTCTTCTCACATCAATCTTCACACAATATCTCCAGAACGCCATCTCCAGAACGTCTTCAACCTTCCTTCGTTTCCAGATCGTGAGAGCTCGTCTTCTTCTCCAAAGATCTTCGTTCCTCCGAGAACGTTGTCACGTATAACTTCCCAGATAGCCTTCAAGATTTCCAGAATCTCGTCAAATTCCTCAACGAGCTTCAAGTGTCATTCGCCTCTCCAGGTTCTTAACTCCTTTCTTGCATATGTGTGTTGTAGATGCAATCCTTGAGATGCTTAGGTTAGGGTTTCTGGTTTTAAGGAGTTCTGTTAATTGCATGATGGCGATTAGGGTTTGTTTGTGGAGAATGGATTGAATGTGTTTAAGGCTGAGAGGATGTTGCAGAGAGAGTGGGTTGAGGAAGACGAAAGGGTGAAACGGCGCTTGATGAACAGTGCCAGAGAGATTAGGAGAAGTTAGTTTTGATTAGGGTTTGTCTGGGTTTAGGGTTTGGATTGGGCTTAGGCCCAAGCGTAGTTGCTACGCTAACCTCCCAATTTGCTTTCCCCCCCCCTGGCGTGTGAGTCTGGGAATTTGGATATGGGCCTTAGGCCCCAGTTGCTTTTCGCACCCCCTGGGCGTAAGCCCATTATGATATCAACTAGAAATTACTAACGCTGCCCCCCCCAGGTTTTTTTCAGTTTCAATATTTGTTAGTTGTTTTTGGCAGCTTGGGCCCTGCGCCCCAGATTGCTTTTAGTACCCCCCAAATCAGGGCCCAAGGAATTGATAACTAGACTCTTGCTGTTTGCACCCTCCATGTCATTTTCCTTTATTTTTTGATTTTTCTTTTATATTTTTCATATTAGAAAATCATAATAAATGTAAATAATTGTTTTTTTAATAATTCTTTTTTCCACCATTTCATAAAAAATGTTAAGAAAATTAAATAAAAATAAAAGTGACTTTTTATTTTTATTTGCTATTTTGTGCATATTTTCCATTTTAATTGATGTGTTTTTTAATATTTTTAATGCATGCATATCATTAGGAAATTCATAAAAAATAGTAGAATTGGTCAAATAATTCCGTTCTTTTTTCTGTAGACTCGTGATTCAGTGTAGAATTCTATAGCATAAAAACAGTAGCTTAGTCATGCATTTTCATTTTAATTGCATTTTTTTCATTGTTATTGATGTTGAATAATTGGTCTGTGAATATGTCTGTGTTGCTGATTTTGATTCTTTCATCTGGTATTGAATTTTGTTTTGATTTTTCAGTATGTTATCCTAGAGCCATGTAGGTTTCCCATAGATTTTTATTAGATTTTTGTAGGGTATTCTGATAGGATTTGTCTGAGCCTGAAGATAGGAGAAGTCTTGATGACTTCTGACTTTGAAGTTCAACTGTGGTTGAACTCCAGAGATAGTCTCCTGTGGTTTGTTGGCCTGTGGGTTCTTCTTGAAGGTGGGAGCTGATTGAGGTCCTGTTGGAGCTTGCAGAGATGCAGTGGATTGAGGCTTAGTCTAGGAGCTTATTGTCTGTTTGTGAGGTTCGAGATCCTGAAGTTTGAAGGAAGTTTATGGTACTTTCCTGAGGAAGGCACTATGAATGACTTTCATTCTTTCTTCTCACCTCTTTCTTAAGTATCCAACGATGTCGGAGCCGACTTGTGAGTTTAATTCCTCCTGAGGGGGAATGTAAACTGATCACATGTTGTTGAGCCACATGGGATACGATTCCTAAGTGGAAGCCCCCTAGTACTTTCCTGAGGAAGGTCCTATGGGTCTATTCACTTAGTTCCAGTAGTTTATCTAGGTTTTCTTAAGTATCCAGTGATGTTGGAGCCAACTTGTGAGTTTAATTTCTCCTGAGGAGGAATGTAAACTGATCACAGTTGTTGAGCCACGTAGGATACAATTCCTAAGTGTCAGCCTCCTAGTACTTTCCTGAGGAAAGTCCTATGAGTTTGTTCACTTAGTTCCCTTAGTGCATATAGGTTCTTTCCCAAATATCCAGTGACGCCGGAGCCTTCATGTGAGTTTAATCTCTCCTGAGGAGGGATGTAAACTGATCACAGTTGTCGAGCCGCATAGGATATGATTCCTGAGTAGTAACCTCCTGGTACTTTCCTGAGGAAAGCACTATGGGCTTGTCTGCTTAGCTTCCTTTCTCTGGTAAGCTTGTTCTGAAGCTTGGAGAATGGGATTGATTCCTCTTGCCTAGGAGTTTGTTTAGATCCCTGCTTAGGTTTTGATTAGGTTGTTGCTTAGGTCTTTGCTTAAGGTGTGGCATAGAGTTCTGTTTAGAGATAGATCAGGAGTTGTTTCAGGTTTGTTAGAGGCCCTGCTCAGGGTTAGTCTCTTTGTGTTGTTTGACTTGTGTGATATTGTGTTGCATTAGACTTAGGTGTTCATCTAGATAGTTCTGAATAGGTGCATCCTAGAGGTAGACTTTGTGTGCATAAGAAGTTGAGGTGGTCCTCCTTCTGCTTGTTTGTTATTGCGTGGCTTTGCTTGTTGGTATTTGGTAGAGCTGAGCTCCCTTGCCTTTGTGGTTTGCGGCCTTTTCGCCTTGTTTGTTTAGCTGTTGCATTCATGCATATTTTCAGTATTCCTTTGCGTTGCCGTTTCTTGTTTGTAGTTTAGTCCTGTTGCCATGATCCCTTAGGAGCTCTGACTTCTCCGCTGCGGAGTTGTTATGATAGACATTAGGATGGTCAACCAGGTGTGATAGCAGTAGGTAGATTCCCCTGTTTCTCAGGTATAGTTCTAGGGTTTCCCTTTCCTTTCTGTAGGAGCTTTTGAGTAGCTTGACCCGTAGTTAGCTGAACTACAGCTGCTCTGATTCTTCGTTCCAGACGAAGATATGTAGGCATAGGATGCGATATCCTAGCGAGCACACTAACAACTAACTTTTGTTCTCTCGCGGCTGTGCGATCGAGACTTTCCCGCTAACGACTAATTGTTATCCCTTTCTCTTGCCCGAGCGCATTTGAGGCCAGATCGTATTTGTAGGTTCCCGAGCCTTAGAGGCCAGTTTGTTTCTCACTGCTGTGTGAGAGCCCCTGTTTACCCGTAGTTAGCCGAACTACGTTTGCTCTGATCTTTCATTCCCGATGAAAGTACGTAGGCACAGGACGCGATGTCCTGGCGAGCAACCTTTCCCCCGTTTAGACGTAGGAAGTCGAACTACGTTGACTCTGACTTTCCCATTGCACGAGGGAATACGTAGGCCCAGAACACCGTATGTTCTGTCGAGTCCTGTCCCTTTATTTTCTTTTCAGACCAGCCAGTAGCGTAGATAGATAACACACCCTTTTACCCATAAACACCAAGCGTGGATCCCGTCGAGTACGACGGACGTGAGGGGTGCTAATACCTTCCCCTTGCGTAACCGACTCCCGAACCCAGGCTATGGTTGCGATGACCATACCTTTTCCCGTCTTTGCGAGGTTTACTTCGAGCGTTTCCTTTCCCGCTCTGAGGGATAAATAACGCACGGTGGCGACTCTCCTGTCAAGCCGGCGCCGATTTTCGCAGTAGCGACACCTACGTATTCCCGTCTGGAACGAGAAATCAGAGTCAACGTAGTTCGCCTAACTACGGGGGAAGATTGCTCGCCAAGATATCGCATCTTGTGCCTACGTACTTTCACACAGCGTGAAAGATTAGAGCAAACGTAGTTTGGGACACGAGAGATGTTAGACTATGGCACGGATCTAGAAGGGGGGTTGAATAGATCTCCAATTAAAATTTGAGTCGGCGCTACCAATTTGAAATTGGTTTTAAAAATGTTTTTAAGTGCGGAAGCGACCGAGGAAAATTGTAGTCTAAAACGAACGGTTATTGGAAAACCGGATATACGTAAGCCTATGGATTTATGACAATTCGGAAAAATAGAATCACAACACAAACTATGCTTATCAATTATTTACTTCAATTTGCAAGGTTACCTAGTTCCAATGAAAAACAAGGCACACAAAAACTAGAAGCAAAATAAGACAATTTTAGTTCAGGACTTTTGTCGAACAGTTTGTGTGCACAAATACCTCAAAGGATATTTATGTTGAGTAAGAGATTGGAAATGCCTTAGTACAATATTCTTATTGTACTTAGTAGTTAAAATAGAGTTTTAACACCTTACTCAATTTGTATCACAGTTTGACAATAATCACTTAAGCTAGAATCACTTATTTTATAAGCTGAATTGAAAATGACAGAAACTAAAGAACACACGATTTGATGAGGCAGTTCCCCCGTCGTCCTCGCTTCGGGGTACGTCTGCCCTCAATTCTAAAATTAGAATTGAGATATATTGAATATATATCACCTGTTGGAATGAACAGTTTACACAAGAGTTGATAGACAATGATACAAACAATCTCAAATGATGTTAATGCTTGCTATCCCTTCTTGCACCTTGATTCAAGATGAATCAAGCCCTTCAATTTGTTGTGAATGATCTCCAATTCCAGCCACCTTAATGAAAAACCTTCCGTTGTTCAAACCTTCGGCTCGGCTGATCTTAGACACCAACAAATCAAAACCTGGAAAGTCTTCAACACTTCAACGCCCTAGCTACTAAACTGATGAACCTTCCGTTGATCAATTACCTTTGCACTTGCTTGAATGTTGAACGAACTATTCTGTAGCAAAAGCCCTCAAAACCTTCTAGTCTTAATGGGTAAAACCCTCAAGGTTTTCTGCAAGAAACACCTGCCCCAATTTCCACTCGAACCGGATCTTCAATCAACGCGTTCGAACCTTATCACCCTTGAACAAGACACCTATCACAGCAAAAATGATTGTGTATATTTGTGGATTTGTGTGTTGTTTGAAGGATGAAGATGAAGAAATATGTTGCACCTATTTCACGTTTCTTGCCCTGACAATTTACTCAAGATTTCAATTGTTAGTTTGTCAAAAATAAGCAAAACTCTATTTATAGTAATAACCAAAACAGTCAACTGAACAGAATTTTAAAACACAGCAAGAAAAACTGCACAGCGCGCGAACGGTCGACCATAGGGTCGGCGTGCGCTGACCCGTGGGAAATACACAGCTTCATGCGCTGAGTGGCATGGTCGACGCATGTCTTCATGCGCTGATTCATGGAAAATTAAACACCCATGCGCCGATTGTACGGTCGACGCATTGCTTCCATGCGCTGAGCTGTGAGAAATGCCAAGCTTCATGCACCGACTGTATGGTCGACTCACTGCTTAGAAACCTGCAAAAATAACAGCTTTTTCCATTTTGTGCATCCTGCCACATTCAGTTATGACTCATATTAAGGTATAATGATTTAACAATGAAAAAGAGGTATAGCATGTTGAAGTATTGCATGATGCTTCTAATTTGTCCAAGGTTATGTGTTGTCATCATCGAAAACTCGGAGGCCTGTATTGTGAGACAACTTGCCCTCGCATTCTCCCCCTTTTTGATGATGACAACCTGTTGCACACAACATGCGATGTCTTTAACATAGTTGTACGCTCTCCCCCTTTCTTTTTCAGTCAAAGCAGTTGTGGCGGTTGACGCCTTTCTCTCCCTTTGACAACATCAAAAAGAAACGGAGAACTATAAAGTCTTGACGGATTAACAATATAACTAACCTAAAATCAAGAAAAAGCCATACAACATATCCAACAGATAATAATTAAACATACAACAATACTGATACATAATATTGATAAGAAACGAAGATAGAACATAAAATAGCAGCACATAAAGTCTTGACAGAATTTAGAAATTAAACAAAACAACATAACAAAGTTTGCAACCAAAAAACAACGAAAGAAACCATGATGCATGAAATCAAAACAGCAAATGAAACCATAATGAGACGAACACAAGCTAATAACCTCGTCCACGTCCACGACCACGGCCACGCCTCTCATAGAAATGGGGATGGCGATGAGGATGAGCCAAATCAGTGAACTCTTCAGTGATGTTGTTCAGGAAGTCGAGACTCTCAGTAATTGCCCGTTCTTCAGCTTGATGGGAGTGAACGAGAATCTCAAAGCGAGCATCCAGCTGTGTGGAGATTCCACTGATCCGCTCATTTTGAGTTTGCAGCTCAGAGCGAACTTGTTCCATCCGTTCACCCTGACTTCTCATAAAATTCTGCTGCTGTTCCTGCATAGTGGTCATGAAATTACGTTGGTCTAATTGCATGAACTGCATCATTTCCAGAATGTCGGAGTTGTTGGATGGCTGTTGAGGAGAAGGAGGTGCCTCAGAGGTAGGTTGATAGGGCTGGTAGAATCTCCCAAGTGTGGTCCACCCAGTGTATTGCCATTCACCCCAGCCTTGGTTATTTTCCTCACTGTCAGTTTCTTGTTGACCCGTGTAAGGAGTCCAGTCATTATTGAGGTTGGAATTTGGTGGCGGCTCTTGATAGTTGTCTGGAGGCTCATATGTTTGACGCTCTGTATGATCAGCATGGTCTGGTTGCATTGTGTCAGCAGCCTGTGTAGCCTGTTCTTGTTCTTCTTCACTTTCATCTGAACCATCTGCACTTGCTTCATTCTCTTCACCTTCGGACTCATCTGCACTCTCTTCACTTGATGATTCGGACTGAGGCATATTTGCGCGGCGATAGAATTTGTACTTCTGGTATTTGCGAATCCAGACGTATCCCATCATTGAGAAAACTTTTGGACTGAATCTTTGTCAGCGGAAATAGAAGTGTATGCAAAGGAGGGGTAGTTCACATTTGCAGAATTGAGGACCTCTTGGATGAAGGATCCATAGGCAAGTGTCGTACTTCGTTTGGAGTCACGCAATTCATACATGCGACTCGCAATGTAATATGGCCAGTTGATTTTGATGCCGTGACCCAGGATATGTATGAGATGAACTTCAGCCTGTTCCACCCTTGATAATCCACCCTGTTTGGGCCGCAGAATGCGCGCCACAATCCACTCAAGAATTCTTGCTGAAGTTTTGAGTTTTCCGGAAGTGACAGATCGTGGAAAAGCAGCACTGTTCACATTGTGGTCAGGATAGGGTCGCTTAAGCATACCATTCAGTGCAGTTTTGAACTCATAACCTTCAATTGTGCGTGAATCAGTTACCTCAACTAGAGGAGGTTCATTTTCCTCCACAGTCATATCAAAATATTTGTTCCAAATTTCAGAAGTTAGAGATACCTGAGTGGGTCCGATAACGGAGTGGAAATTTTCACCATGAAATTTATCATTGAGACCAGTATAGAATATACGTACCAGGTCTTCACTGTACTTGGCATTGCATTCAAGAAATCTCTCAATACCGTGATATGTGAGATAGGTCATGATTTCTCCAAGATGCATGTGTTCGACAACAAGTTCGTAGAATGCATGTTGTCATACAACCTTTCTTCGACCAATATCCTTGTTGAAGTTTTCACAGAGGGATGGATGAACAAGTGATTCGGGGGCAATGGGTATTGAGGCAGATGTTGACCCTCTTGACCTCTTTTTGGTGGGTCTATGAGAAGATGAAGCCATGGGTAGAGATTTTGGTGGGTAATGAGAAATGGGAGGATTCTGAAATGGGAGAATGTTGTGGGTTCAGAAAATAGTTTCCCCTTTTTAAGAGAAACTTAGGGTTTGTTGGAGAGTGGAAGAGACAAGAAGAAGTAGTGGAGGGTAGTAGATGCAACTCCCTAGGAATATGAGTGGATGCATGTAACTACCTTTAATGAGGAGACTTGAAACGAACAGGCAGAAAAATAAAACTGAATTTTTCAGCGAGCCGTCGACCATAGCTCTGCATGCGTTGACACATGCTGTAAAATTTTCAATAATTTTAAAAGTTAAACAGAGTGCGTCGACCTCTGTTCTGGTATGGTCGACTCAAGACCTGAAAATGCAGAATTTTTCCTAGTTTCATATGACATGATGCTTAATAAATGCAGACAATAATGCCACAACAAAAATGTTCAATCAAGCAATTAAATACGCAACAGATGATTTACATATGCACCACAGTTAACATATTTCACTTTGAGATCACAACAGAAAACTTTGAAAGAAGAGGAACAATATCACCTTAATGCCTGATAAGCTTGATAAACAACATACTTGTACTTTGCAAAAACATCAAGTTTGTTAGAAGTACAAAATATAGATGTGAATGAAATAAGCTGAAATAAGCAAATTATGACTCCCGCTCCGAAATGTCGAGAATACCGAGTTCTCGGCGAATATGAAAGAAAGGTTCAGTGGCTAGCGGCTTAGTAAAAATATCCGCTAGTTGATTCTTAGTATCAATATGTTCGAACACCACGTCACCTTTCTCAACATGATCTCGAAGAAAATGGTGTCGAATTTCGATATGTTTAGTGCGAGAGTGCAATACCGGATTCTTTGTAAGATTAATAGCACTGGTATTGTCACATAGGATTGGGATACGTTCAAGTTTGAGGTTAAAGTCCAATAGTTGTTGCTTAATCCACAGGATTTGAGCACAGCAACTACCAGCGGCAACGTATTCCGCTTTGGCGGTTGACAAAGCAACTGAAACTTGCTTTTTGCTATGCCAACTAACCAAAGAATTTGAAAACAAGTGACACGTACCACTAGTGCTTTTCCTATCCAACTTGCAACCCGCAAAGTCGGAGTCGGAATAACCTAACAACGAACAATCACTACCTTTGGAATACCACAAGCCATACTTTGGAGTACCGGATAGGTACCGAAGTATTCTTTTAACAACTTTTAGGTGGGATTCCTTAGGATATGATTGGTATCTTATGCACATACACACGCTAAACATAATATTAGGACGCGACGCAGTGAGATAGAGAAGTGATCCAATCATACCTCTATACCTTTTTACCTCTACGTCCTTACCGGTTTCATCCTTATTCAAATTTGCACATGTAGGCATGGGGGTGTCTATGGCCTTGGATTTTGCCATGTCAAATCTCTTGAGAAGATCCAAACAATACTTTGTTTGACTCACGAAAGTTCCTTCCTTGAATTGTTTAATTTGCAAGCCGAGAAAGTATGTGAGCTCTCCCATCATACTCATCTCGAATTCACCCTGCATAAGAACAGAAAACTCTCTCACGAGATTCATGTTAGTAGATCCAAAGATTATATCATCAACATAGATTTGAACTAATATTAAGTGCTTTCCTTGAAGTTTAATAAAGAGTGTCGTGTCAACCTTTCCTCTTGAGTAACCTTGATCAAGTAGAAATTTACTTAGGCGCTCATACCAAGCTCTAGGAGCTTGCTTGAGACCATACAACGCCCGTTTTAGTTTATAAACATGATCGGGGTACTCATGAGATTCAAAACCAGGAGGTTGTGCAACGTAGACCTCTTCATTTATGTACCCGTTAAGGAACGCACTCTTGACATCCATTTGGAATAACTTAAAATCTTTCGCACATGCGAAAGCAAGAAGAAGGCGTATAGCCTCGAGTCGGGAAACAGGAGCATAAGTTTCCTCATAGTCGATGCCCTCCTCTTGGTTATACCCCTGCGCGACTAAACGCGCCTTGTTACGAGTTATTACCCCGTTTTCGTCCAGTTTGTTCCTAAACACCCATCGGGTGCCGATTACTCGATGACCTCGCGGAGGAGGGACAAGGTCCCAAACCTCATTTCTAGTAAACTGATTTAGTTCCTCCTGCATTGACAGAAACCAATGTTCATCAAGTAGGGCTTCCTTAGGATTTTTAGGTTCCATTTGTGACACGAAAGCGAAGTAATAACAGAAATTACTTAGCTTAGCACGAGTTGTTACACCCTTTGTGATGTCTCCAATAATGTTTTCAATAGGATGGTCTTTAGATGACTTCCATTCATGAGGAAGATCGTCGTTTGAAAGCGAATGAACTTCCTCTGTTGCATCACGGTGTGCATCCTTATCCTCCTCAACTTTGGCTTTGTCAGGTTGATCAATCCCTATCTCGCCACTTTTGAGTATGTCTTCAGTGGATGTACCTACACCATGAACAACACTATCCTTTCCGACATTTCTCGGGTAGGACTCATCAAAGGTAACATGCACAGACTCTTCTACAGCAAGTAAGCGTTTATTATATATTCTATATGCTTTACTCGAGTGAGAGTATCCGAGAAAGATACCTTCATCGGCTTTGGAATCAAATTTTCCCAAGTTTTCCTTACCATTGTTTAATACAAAACATTTACATCCAAACACGTGCAAGTGAGAGACATTTGGCTTTCGCCCTTTTAAGAGTTCGTACGGTGTTTTCTTTAGAATGGGGCGAATAAGTACCCTATTCAAAACATAACATGCCGTACTAATGGCGTCGGCCCAAAAATATTTAGGTAAACCACTCTCATTAATCATTGTTCTTCCCAATTCTTCTAGAATACGGTTTTTGCGCTCCACAACCCCGTTTTATTGAGGAGTGCGTGGAGCGGAGAAGTTATGATCAATACCATGGTTACCGCAATATTCTTCAAACAAATGATTTTCAAACTCACCTCCATGGTCGCTCCTTATGGACACTATGTTTGTATTTAACTTGTTTTGGGAAAGCTTAGCAAACTTTTCAAAAGCGGCGAATGTATCACTTTTACTTACTAAGAAGATGGTCCAACAAAACCTAGAAAAGTCGTCCACTATTACGAACCCGTAATAGTTTCCTCCTAGACTTTTGATCCTAGACGGCCCAAACAAGTCCATGTGTAGAAGTTCAAGAGGTCTCGTTGTTGAAATTATCTTTTTGGATTTAAATGAGATCCTTGTTTGCTTCCCTTTTTGACAAGCATCACAAAGGTGATCCTTGGTGAACTTTATTTTGGGAAGTCCTAAGACTAGGTCTTTTGAGACTACCTTATTGAGTAAATCAAAATTAACATGCGCTAAACGCCTATGCCATAGCTATGAGTCTTCACTCATAGTTACGAGGCATTTGTCGCTTGTTAATGATACTTCATTTAAGTCAAGCATATATACATTGTTTACTCTAAAACCATTAAACATATTCTTCTTATCATTTTCATGCACAATTTTGCAATAATCTTTTGAAAAGGATACATTGTATCCTTTGTCGCACAGTTGGCTAATGCTAAGCAGATTATGTTTAAGGTTTTCGACAAGCAATACATCAGAAATCATAGCAGAGGCGGGATTACCTACACTACCTTTGCCTAGTATTGCTCCGCGGTTGTTATCACCATAAGTTACATACCCTTTCTTCTTAGCCACAAAGTCTATGAATAAGGATATGTCTCCAGACATGTGTCTTGAGCACCCACTATCGAGAACCCATCTTCTCTCGGTGGTCTCGACACATTTCACCTGTCAAAACATAATTAGCACAAGGAGGTACCCAATGGCATATTGGGTCCTAATAGGTTAGCGACAAAATGGTTGCGTTTGGGCAACCATTGGTAGATGCCTTTAGGAACAAGAAATCTTCTAAAACGGCATTTACCAATGGAGTGGCCTTTCCTGCAACAGTATAAGCAAGCAAATTCAACTTTAGAGACACTTTCACTTGCTTGATCCCTAATTACATATGCATATTTTTGGTATGGATTAATCATACTTTTTCTAAAATCCTTTTTATCAATAGCAAATGTAATTTTAGGCTCGAGTGCCTTGTTTAATTTGGCCTTGAGGTGTCTAACCTCACCTTGCCAAATATGACAAGTGCCACACCCGAAGTTGAAAGGGTTTCTATCGTCCTTACAATCCGATTCATTGCCTTTCACAATGGAAGCCTTTAGGTCCTCTAATTTCTTTTCGGACTCTTTAACCTTATGCTCTAAATACGTAAAGATTTTCTTATCAGAAGCAAGTTTCTTGAAGGCTTCAACTGCTTCATTATGTAAGGCATGAAATGCGGCTAGTAATTCTGAATGCGACATATTTGATGACTTATCCTATTTAGAGTTACGTACCTGTTTTTTCTTATTTTTCTGATTGGCGGAGATGCATAGATTCACGGACTCTTCTTCATCACTAGAACTTTCATCAGAGGAGGAAGAGTTGCTGTCACTTTCCCATGCTATGTACGCTCTCCTAGGCTTTGATGATTTCTTGTGTGATTTTGAGGATTCCTTATCCTTTCCCTTTTTATTCATTGGACAGTCCGGTTTGTAGTGACCGGGCTTTCCACACTTGTAGCACGTCCCTCTAGTCTTTTTACCTTTCGAGTCATCATCCTTGGAGTGTCTTGATTGTTTCCGGAAGTTTACCAAGTTCTTCTCGGAATGTTGTATGCCGTTCTTCCTTACGTAACGGTTATACCTTTTAACAAACAACCCCATATCTTCGCTTGTGTCTTCTTCTTCTTTGTCGCTCGAGGAATAATCATTTTGCTCTTTTGCTTGAGACTTCTAGGAGGAAGTCTTGAGAGATATCGATTTCTTTTCACCCACCTTCGCTTTGTCTTTCTTTTCCATTTTCTCACGTTGGTCTAGGCTCAAGAGTACCTGTTCATGCTCTTGCAATTTGCCAAACAATGTTGTCAAATCTAATATGGTAAGATCATTTGCCTCTTTGATGGCGGTCACTTTTGGCTGCCATTCCCTGTTAAGACATCTCAAGACTTTATTAGTAGCAACGTCATTGGAAATAGGCCTACCTAATGAATGTAAACGATTGATAAGATGAGTAAATCTCTTTTGCATGTCAGCAATGGTTTCCCCTTGCTCCATGAAAAAGAGATCAAACTCTTATATAAGAGTGTTGATTCTAGCTAACTTAACATCGGTTGTCCCCTCATGGGCTATGTGTAGTGAATCTCACATGGCCTTAGCAGTAGGACAATGGGATACACGATAGTATTCATCTACACCTAATGAGGAGATTAAGATGTTTTTAGCTTTCCAATCATAATTGTATTTTTTCTCATCGTCATCGGTCTATTGTGCTTCAGGCTTTGGCACAACTACATTATCCGCATTGGTCATAGTAATTTCTATAGGACCATTAAGGATAACGTTCCATATTTTTCTATCTATGGAGTTGATATGCACACGCATACAGTCTTTACAATAACTGTAATTTTCACGGTTGAAAACAGGAGCCCTATTGTACGCCCCTTTAGGTTCGTTTGCCATTTTCTATCTCGTTGTATTTGAAGCACCGAATAACCGGAGCTCTGGATACCACTTGTTAGACTATGGCACGGATCTAGAAGGGGGGTTGAATAGATCCCCAATTAAATTTTGAGTCGGCGCTACCAATTTGAAATTGGTTTTAAAAATGTTTTTAAGTGCGGAAGCGACCGAGGAAAATTGTAGTCTAAAACGAACGGTTATTGGAAAACCGGATATACGTAAGCCTATGGATTTATGACAATTCGGAAAAATAGAATCACAACACAAACTATGCTTATCAATTATTTACTTCAATTTGCAAGGTTACCTAGTTCCAATGAAAAACAAGGCACACAAAAACTAGAAACAAAATAAGACAATTTTAGTTCAGGACTTTTGTCGAACAGTTTGTGTGCACAAATACCTCAAAGGATATTTATGTTGAGTAAGAGATTGGAAATGCCTTAGTACAATATTCTTATTGTACTTAGTAGTTAAAACAGAGTTTTAACACCTTACTCAATTTGTATCACAGTTTGACAATAATCACTTAAGCTAGAATCACTTATTTTATAAGCTGAATTGAAAATGACAGAAACTAAAGAACACACGATTTGATGAGGCAGTTCCCCCGTCGTCCTCGCTTCGGGGTACGTCTGCCCTCAATTCTAAAATTAGAATTGAGATATATTGAATATATATCACCTGTTGGAATGAACAGTTTACACAAGAGTTGATAGACAATGATACAAACAATCTCAAATGATGTTGATGCTTGCTATCCCTTCTTGCACCTTGATTCAAGATGAATCAAGCCCTTCAATTTGTTGTGAATGATCTCCGATTCCAGCCACCTTAATGAAAAACCTTCCGTTGTTCAAACCTTCGGCTCGGCTGATCTTAGACACCAACAAATCAAAACCCGGAAAGTCTTCAACACTTCAACGCCCTAGCTACTAAACTGATGAACCTTCCGTTGATCAATTACCTTCGCACTTGCTTGAATGTTGAACCAACTATTCCGTAGCAAAAGCCCTCAAAACCTTCTAGTATTGATGGGTAAAACCCTCAAGGTTTTCTGCAAGAAACACCTGCCCCAATTTCCACTCGAACCGGATCTTCAATCAACGCGTTCGAACCTTATCACCCTTGAACAAGACACCTATCACAGCAAAAATGATTGTGTATATTTGTGGATTTGTGTGTTGTTTGAAGGATGAAGATGAAGAAATATGTTGCACCTATTTCACGTTTCTTGCCCTGACAATTTACTCAAGATTTCAATTGTTAATTTGTCAAAAATAAGCAAAACTCTATTTATAGTAATAACCAAAACAGTCAACTGAACAGAATTTTAAAACACAGCAAGAAAAACTGCACAGCGCACGAACGGTCGACCATAGGGTCGGCGTACGCTGACCCGTTGGAAATACACAGCTTCATGCGCTGAGTGGCATGGTCGACGCATGTCTTCATGCGCTGATCCGTGGAAAATTAAACACCCATGCGCCGACTGTACGGTCGACGCATTGCTTCCATGCGCTGAGTCGTGAGAAATGCCAGGCTTCATGCACCGACTGTATGGTCGACTCACAGCTTAGAAACCTGCAAAAATAACAGCTTTTTCCATTTTGTGCATCCTGCCACATTCAGTTATGACTCATATTAAGGTATAATGATTTAACAATGAAAAAGAGGTATAACATGTTGAAGTATTGCATGATGCTTCTAATTTGTCCAAGGTTATGTGTTGTCATCATCGAAAACTCGGAGGCCTGTATTGTGAGACAACTTGCCCTCACAAGAGACACAAGTTTGTCTTTTTTATCCGAGTAGGGTTAACAGACGATTCCAGCAGTTGGTGTATGCAGCTCGACCATTGGAGACTTAGGTGTTTACCGTTTGCGGTAGAACCGGGAGTTAACAAAACTCTCCTTCTGAAAAAGGTTTCCAAGGGATTAGAGGTCCAAGAGGACAAAAAGAGTTTGATCTTTGTTTTCTGTTTTTTAGAGAAGTATCTTTTATGGATGTTTGCAACTGATATCGTACTAGAGACTATGACCTGAGAGTGAATGCGTTGCATATCACCCAAAGGGTACCATACTAAACATCCAGACTGTTGAAAAGAAACTCTCCAATAACCCTTTCTCAAGTAGCTTAAGGTTCGTAACGTACGACGTCAATTAACCTTTATTATTGTATTTTGATTTTGTTTGCAGATGAGAAGAGAAAAGACGCACTAAAGGGGAACTGATCCAATCCTAAAGTTGTCATGCAAAATGGACCTACAGTTGAGGTTAGGAAGGAATCTACCTAATGTTATCATGCATGGTTAGAACCCTAATGTCTGTCATAACTTCTCTGAAACCAGAGAAGTCAGAGTTCCTAGGGGAACATGGCAAAGGAAAACAAACAGTGAACAAATTAACTGAAAAAGAAACTATTGTAAACAAAATGTTGTAAATAAAATGCATGCTATGCATCACACAAGCAGAAGGAGCCAAGATCAACTTCTAAACATGCAAGGCACAAAGGCCACACACCACACAGGCAAGGGAGCTGAGCTCTACCAAATACCAGCAAGCAAAGCCACACAGTAAAAATACAAGCAGAGGGAGAAACTCAACCTCTAATGCAATAAAAGCAAGGGGAGAAGCTCAACCCTTAAGATGATCTTAGGCCTATGATCATCTACATGAAGCCTAGATCTAATGCAACACTCCAAGCAAATCACATCAATACAGTTGAACAAGAAGAAAACAGACAAACAAGGAACACAAGCCAGCAATATCCACAGTAGAGCAATCTTCTGACAACAATCCAATCCAAAGTCTGTAACTGCTCTTCAAGTTCACACCATCTTCAAGGGAAGGAAAAGGATGCTCCATCTTCAAACTTTAACAATGCTCCAACAAGAATGAAGAGAATCAACAAGATGAGTGTTTGATGATGGGAAGCAGGAAGGAAACCAAAGGAATCCCACCTGACACTCAATCAGTCATCAGAGAAAGGCATCCTCAAAAGTTCTACTCATTGTAAAGTGTCACACATCCCTCCAAAGGAGAGATGAGACTTTCACATGAGGACTTTGAATCATAGGATGAGAATGTAAGGTGAATGAAACCAACCATTATTTGAAGAAAAAACTACTTCTAAAGCTCTTTCCTAAAACCCTAATCTTATAAGCTACAAAAAGCTAACCAAAAGAAAAGAAAAGCTCCAAGCCAAGCTCCACCGGCCACTTGAAAAAAGCTTCATCATGCCCATGACATCATCCAAGAAGAACCAGAAGCCCAACATGCAAGAAAAGCCCACTTTGAATCCATTCCAAAACAAACACCAAGGTTGAAGCACCAAATGAACAAACAACTTGAATATTCTATCTAAAATAACAAAACACATCCTAAAAATCTAATTATTTTTCTATGGGAACATGCATTTGTTAATGATCTATAGTTCAAAAATCAGAACCTAATTCAATTTCTAAGTCCTCTAATAAAATCCTAAGTTGAAAGGTATCAAGGGAAACCATTAATGGGGAAAGGCTCTAAACCTACCTCTAAATCAGAAGCTATGATTTTCTAAAAAATGTGAGAAAAATCCTGAGGGAACATACATCTCTAACCTAGCATCTATCAAAAATTCACAACAAAATTCCAAACCAATTGCAATTACAAAAATCAACAAACAGACAGCTCAATTATGCAAAATTAATGAAATATCCAAAATAAGAAAAATATGAATTAAATTGAAAAATCAACAAAAATTAAATCTAACATCACAAAAAAATCACAAATCAAGAGAGGAGCATGGGGATATTTTTATTTTATTTTTCTGACAACTATTGAAATTAAAAATGATTTTAGAAGGAAAAAAGAATAAAAGAAAATCAAAAAAGAAATAAAACTAAATAAAATGCTGGAAATAATGAGAGCCATTGGATCATCACACTTAGTAAGCACATCATAGGCTAACGCGCGTGTCCACGTGAGGAGTGAGGTGGAGCTGAGTGGAATTCCACGTCGTTTAATGAAACAAACTCGTTTTGGAGGAGAGGCAAAATCTCAGTTTGAATGAGAGCCACACGATGATCCTACTGAGTCCAAGTTCCAGCCAGATCCAACGTTCCACACATCATCTTCTTCCTTCAACTTCTGGTGAGGGCTCTGAACCAGACGGTGGCTCAGACGGTGGCGCCACCGTCTTCTCCGGTGAATAGGTAATTGCAGGTCAATAAAATTTATCAAACTTAACATCATTTCACTCAAAATTTCCTCCTGAATTCAAATATCACATTCAAATGGATTGAATCCTTCTAGATTTTCAAAACTGAATCAAGATCCAAATTATGTCATGTCGTTCATCATCACCAAATGTCCAATTAATGGTATAGAAATGATCCTCATCTAACACCGATTAACCTAAGCTATTCCAATTGTATTCATTCCTCATGATCACTTCTACTCGAATCAAAACAAAAGTTGCACCACATGTTCAAACATCACCAATTGCTACCAATTCAAACCTAAAACGTGCTACATTTCACATAGATCCTAGCCACATGTTCATTTCTAACTATATCATGCTAGATTAAGAGGAAATTTGAGATTTACCAACCTGACTTGAAGCTTCAAACAGATGTGTCTATGGCTCGTTTCTTGCTCTCAAAATATCCAGATTCCTTCAGTGAAGTGCAAGAAAGAGGATCCAATCTTCAATTTGATCTGAAATTGGCTTGAACTGCGAATTCGAATTTGAGTTGAAGCTTGAGAATGTGAGTTGCAATCTCTGAATTCAGCACCAATGAATCACCAACCCTTGCCCAAATGAATTTCTGAACATATATAGAACTAGTTAGAACCTTCTAGAGGTCCAGCCCAGGCCCAAATCAGAAGATCCAATTTCAAAATTTCTTCAAAAAGTTCCACATGCCACACGCGAAATTTGGCTCAAAAGCTTGCTTGGGAAGCTTTGGTTAGCTAGCATAACACATTTGGAATGAATTCAGACCACAAGGAGCTTCCAAATTGGCTTTGTGAATGATTTCTTGTGATGTTGCTTATTTGTGAAGAAACATGTAAAAACACCATGAATTATAGGTCAATTGAAAAATCTAATAATGCCAATGTTTTTAGAATGCAATTTCTGATCAAATTGAGTGGTCATTTGCCTTTGTTTAAGCACAAAACTTTTTATTTGAATTTCCCACCAAATAAGGCCTTTAATTTCTCTTCTTTCAAACCAATTCAAGTCAACTCTTACTATGAACCAAATAAATTCATCATGAGCTCTTGGTTGTCCTAAAAACCATATTTTGAGCAAGTTCCATGTTGATAAAAAATCCATTTGAGATGTGCAAGTTGGAGATTTTGACCTATAATTGAAAATGACCTATAATCCTGCTTTCCCAAAATACCCCTAACTTGTAAACCTCAAAATTGAGTTCTACAAATCATATGGAAGACTTCTAATACAATTTGGAAAGCTAAGATCAATACCTACAACTTTCATGTTGGCCAAAAGTTTAGGATAAACACCCTCCTAGGTCAAAAGTTCCTTGGAAGTTGGTGAACTTTCACAGACAAATTTCAGAGGCATTTGAGGACCTGTAACTTGTCTGGACCATAACTTGAGTTCTATAAATCCAATGGAGGACTTCTAGTACTCAAATTAAAGCTAAACGCATGATCTACGAGTTTCATGTTGGCCAAAAATGGAAATAAAATTTTCATCTTGATACAAGTAGTCTTGAAGTTAGGCACTAAATAGGGGATTTTACCCTGAGAACCCTAATTTAGCAACTCCTCACACCTTGAAATTTTCTTGCATAGATCTTGAAATATCATATCATGTGTCTCAACACAACTATCCATGATTGCAAAGGCCTAGAATTGAGCTTTGATCCTCTTCAATTGGTCAGTTGACTTAGGATTACTCAGATGAGAACCCTACTTGCAACACCTTCAACTGTGGCTCTTCACACTTGGCACAATGACTTAATTGAGCTCCACCATGATCCTCCCACCTTGGTCAAGACCTCACCATACATTGATGATCTTCAATTGGTCGTCAAATTAGGAGACTAACCTCATTCAAGCAAATGAACCTCTTAAGAAACCAACTTTCTTCCTGATGACTATGATGACTTCTCAAACTTGCACAAGACCTCTAGATAGGCTCCATACTTGATCCCCTGTTAAATGAACAATTCTATGTTATGTAAATGTAAAATCAATGATATGCTAATGCAATGAAACATAAACCAAGTAAGAAAAGGTTAGGCAAATTTTGGGGTGCAACACCTTGTTTATCATAGTCGATAGTAACAACTTATCTGATTAACACGTCTTCATCTTGGTGAAGCTATATAATCTTCAACTTCAGAATCTAGTCTTCAGAGTCTTTCTGCACTTGGTCTTTAGAGCCTTCAGCCTTCAGATCTTCAAGTCATCAGAGTCTTCAGCATGTAGTTCTTCAGAGGATTATATCTTCAGAACCCTTAAGTCTTCAGAGTCTTTCTGCACTTGGTCTTTAGAGCTTCAAGTCATCAGAGTCTTCAGAGCTTGGTTCTTCAGAGGACTATATCTCAGATGCGTTGATAGCTTCCAAATCAGATACACTTCTCAGAGCATAATCCACAGGAGCATTGCAACTACAATATCTAGCATCCTTGGATCTTAATGATCGTGAACAGATACAGAGGCAAACTTGCTTCTTTAATAAGCGCTTTATGTCATGTCACACAAAGTAACTCCATATTGTATTTAATGCACTTCTTGATATTGTTTGTTTGATCTGATATCTTTATTTAACAATCTGCACAAACCAAACATTAGAACATAAAATGGTTCTTTCACAAATACTTAATTGTTATCATCAAAACATAGAGATAACATGCAGAGACAATTCTTGCTCTTACAATCTCCCCCTTTTTGATGATGACAAAAACATGTATTTTGATAGAACATTTTATATAGGGTAATCACCAAGCATTAATGTGAGGGAAACCCGTCATACAACATATGATCTTGAGTTTCGATGATGACAAATTACAATCATGGATGAATCAACATTATCGATTCCGCCTCTACAAAGACAAATATTTCCAGGCCATGAGTCGACCATTGAGTCATCGCATGCATCTGCGCTTTTCTCACGGGTCAGCGCAGGAAGGTATGAGTCGACGCATGAAGACCATGAGTCGACGCGTGAAGCTATTACTTTACTCATGGGTCAGCGTACACCGACCTATGGTCGACGCACACTAGTCTCTCTTCAAATCTGTCCAAATCTGTAGTCTATGCATCGACGCATAGACCTGCTATGGTCAACCGTTCGCGCATTTGTGCTGTTTTTTGGAGACTTCCCACTATGTTTGAAAAGCTGTTAAGTTTGGTGTTTTGTTGGTTACTATATATAGTAACTTTGTTCAGTTTTATCAATAACAATTGTGAATTTGAGTCAATTGTCACAAATCAAGAAAAGTGAAAGAGGTGCCATCAAAGTTCATCAATCTTCATCTTTTACAACCCACAACACAACAATTACACACAATAATTCTTGGGGTAATTATGATCTTGTTCAATGTGATAAGGTCCGAAGCCGTGATCGGAAATCTGGTTCGAGGTGATTTTGAAGGCAGGTTTTACCCTCCAAGATTTAGAGATTTTGGGGGGTTTTCGGTACGGAGCATCTCTACCTACTTCAGCTGAGTGAAGGTGATTGAGAAGCGGTAGTCTTCGTCAATCTAGTAGCGTAAATTAGTGAAGTGTTCAAGAGTGTTCGGGGTTCGATTTGGTTGTGCTTAAGATCAGCCTGGCTGGGGGTTTGAAGAACTGAAGGTTATTCAACAAAGGGGCTGGAATCAGAGGTCTACTTACAACAATCGGAGAACTTGATTCGACTCGAATCAAGGAGCAAGAAACGATAGCATCATCAACTTTAAGAGGGCATGATTGTACATTTTGCTTATCAATTCTTGTATAAACATTTCTACAATACAGGGGATATCTAATATATTAATCTCAATTCTATTATTAGAATTGAGGGCAGAAGTACCCCGAAGCGAGGACGGCGGGGGAACTGCCTCAACAAATCTTTGTCTCCTATACTTTTCAGCACTTTCAATTGTGGCTTAAAATTTAAGTGATTTTAGTATAAGCAGTTATATCATAAGTTGGGTTGATTTGAGTAAGTAATTATTATTGTTTTGAACTTTAGTGCAACAATACATTGCACAAGGAAATTAAAGTATCTTACTCCAGCCAAACCACACTTGGAGTGTATTGCGCACCAAGTGTTTGATAAATTGTCTGCACCAAAGTTTACTTAGTCCATTTGCCTACTTTGTGGGCATTATAGATCATTGGTGATAGTTCTACTAAGAAGTGATAAAATCAACTGATAGTGTGACTAGTGTGTTGAATAAAATTTTGCTTATTATCATTACCTTAAGGCTAGACGCATATCCGGTCTTCTAATAACAGTTCATTCTTAGACGTAATTTTTCCATGGCCGCTTCCGCAAATTGAAAACAAATTTTTTGAAAAACCAATTTTAAATTGGTAAGCGCCGACTGATTTTAATTGGGATCTATTCAACCCCCCCCCCTTTTAGATTCAAGCCATCGTCTAACAAGTGGTATCAGGAGCACCGGTTCACTCCGTGCTTCGAGTATAACTTTGATAGAAAATGGCGAACGAACCTAAAGGGGCCTATAATAGAGCTCCCGTTTTTAATGGAGAAAATTATAGTTAATGGAAGGACTGTATGCGGGTGGACATAAATTCCATAGATAGAAAAGTATGGAATGCTATTATCAATAGTCCAATGGAAATAACCATGACCAATGAAAATAATGAGATTGTGCCTAAGCCCAAAGCACAGTGGACGGATGATGATGAGAAGAAATACAACTATGATTGGAAAGCCAAGAATATTTTGATCTCCTCCTTAGGAGTTGATGAATATTATCGGGTTTCCCATTGTCTTACGGCAAAGGCTATGTGGGATTCACTTCAAGTCGCCCATGAGGGGACAAATGATGAGAAGCTTGCTAGAATCAACACACTAACACAAGAGTTTGATCTCTTTTACATGGAGCAAGGGGAAACCATTGCAGACATCCAAAAGAGATTTACTCATCATATCAATAGATTGCATTCACTTGGTAGGCCAGTGGCCAATGATGTTGCTACTAACAAAATTTTGAGATGTCTTAACAGGGAATGGCAGCCGAAAGTGACCGCCATCAAAGAAGCAAATGACCTCACAATTCTGGACTTAACAACATTATTTGGGAAGCTACAAGAGCACGAACAAGTGCTCCTAAGCCTCGAACAACATGAAAAGAAAGAAAAGAAGGACAAAACAAAGACTGTTGAGAAGAAATCCATTGCTCTCAAGACTTCCTCCTCGAAGTCTCAATCTAAGGAGCACAGTGATTATTCATCAAGTGACGATGAAAAAGATGACAAAAGTGAGGATATGGGGATGTTCGTAAAACGTTACAATCGGTATGCGAGAAAGAATGGCATTCAACACTCAGAAAAGAACCTTGTTAACTTCAGAAAGCAATCAAGGAACTCTCGAAATAATGACACCAAAGGAAGTAAAACCAGAGGATCGTGCTATAAATGCAGAAAGCCATGTCATTACAAACCGGACTGTCCTTTAAACAAAAAGGGCAAAGAAAAGGAATCTATTAAATCACATAAGAAGTTATCAAAGCCGAGAAGAGCATATATAGCTTGGGAAAGCGATAACGACTCCTCCTCTGATGATGAAAGCTCAAGTGATGAAGAAGAATCTGTGAACTTATGTCTTTCCGCACATCAAAAGAATAAGAAAAAACAGGTACGTCACTCTAAATATGAAAACTCCTCAAATATGTCTCATTTCGAATTAGAAGCCGCATTTAATACTTTACACGATGAAGCAAAAGAAGCCTTTAAGAGACTTGCCTCTAATAAAAGAATCTTTACTTACCTAGAGCACAAAATAAAAGAGTCTGAAAGGAAACTTGAGGAACTTAAGGCTTCCATGGTGGAAAGTAATAAATCGGATTGTGAGGATCCTAGCAGATTTCTCGAATTTGGATGTGATGCTTGTTATATTTGGCAAGGTGAAGTTAGAAACCTAAAGGCCAAACTTAACAAGGCTCTTGAGCCCAAAATTACATTTGCTATCGATAAAGCTGATTTTAGAAAAAGTATGGTAAATCCATATCAAAAATACACATATGTAATAAGGGATCCAGAGAGCAAAGGCAATTCTAAAGTTGACTTCTCATGCTTATATTGTTGCAAGAAAGGTCGTTCCATTGCTAAATGCTCATTTAGGAGATTTTTGGTTCCTAATGGCATCTATCAATGGTTGCCCAAATGCAACCACTTTGTCACTCACAAATTAGGACCCAATATGCCATTGGGTACCTCCTCTTGTTGATTATTTTTTTATAGGTACAATGTGTCGAGGCCACCGAGAGAAGATGGGTTCTCGACAGTGGGTGCTCAAGACACATGTTCGGAGACATATCCCTATTCATAGACTTCGCGGCAAAGAAGAAAGGGTATGTTGTAACGCCCATTTTAATTATTTAAGTTGTGCCCTTTAATATTAATATATTATAAATGATAATGATAATAAAGTAATAATTAATAGTAATGTTATTATTATTATTATTATTATTATTATTATTATTATTATTATTATTATTATTATGGATATTAATATTATGAGGATTTATATTATTGGAATTAATTTGGAATACAAGAAAATAAGATTTTCTTTATTATTTGGGATTAAGGGCAAGAGTGGCATTTAGAAAGAATTAAAGAGAAAGAAGCACGATCAAAGGAAGGAGAAGCAAGGACACGGTAAAGGGAAGCAAGCTTGAGCAAGAGGAGGAAGAAGATCAAGCAGTTGGAATTTGCGGAATATCATCGATCAAGCTGCTTATTGAGGTAAGGGGGGAGAAAATAGATGGGAAATTAGTAATGCATGAATAAGGGTAGTTGGGGAGTCCTTAACCCCATAGGTTTTGATGATGATGAATTGCATGATGATGATTGCATGTAGTTGATTAAGTTTATGATTTTTGTTGTTCATGGTGGAATCATTGCATGTAATGTTTGATGATTGTTTGGGTGAATTAGATATTTCAGAGTAGATTAAGGTTTTATGCCGAAAGTGGATTAATCGGTAGAAGTTGATGTTTTATCGGATGATTTTAGAATTAGTTGGGTAGAATTTATGTAGAATGCTAATTTGAGGTTGTTGGTACTGATCTAGAGAGAATTTGTTGAGTTTTGAGCTGCTATTGAGATTCTGCACAATGGGATTTTTCTGAAATCACAGACACTCACTAGCTCATCGCTAGGCGAGTGAGTTCCGAGCATTCGCTAGGGGCTCGCTAGGCGAGCTAGGTCACGAGCCATTCTAGTGGCCATTTTTGTGTACTCGCTAGCAGGCTGGCTAGGTGAATGGTGTAGCGAAGGATTCGCGAGGCGAAGTCCCAGCGAGATGGTAGCGAACACTTCCAGTAGCTCAGAAGTGTGATTCGCGAGCAGGTTCGCTAGGAGAATGTGTAGCGAGCGTTTGCTAGGAGCTCGCGTAGCGAGAAAGGTAGCGAACGTAGCAGAATTTTGGTTTATTTGAGCCGTGTTTATCTGATGTTGATGATTGTGATCTGTTTGATGTACAAAGATGGTGCAAGGATGTTGGGTGTATGTTGAGTGTTATAGGGTTGTTTTGTCGATGTCTAATGTGATTAATTCGATTGATTGATTGTGTGATATATATATATATATATATATATATATATATATATATATATATATATATATATATATATATATATATATATATATATATATATATATATATATATATATATATATATATATATGCGATGTATGATGATGGATCAGTAGGATCATGTGCACCTTGCGTGCTTGATGGTTGTGTGTAGTATGATGATGGATCAGTAGGATCGTGTGCACCTAGTGTGTTTGATGTTGGTGTATGCATAGCATGATGCAAGACGGGATCAGTAGGATCGTGTTGCTCCCTTGAGGAGGGTTGATGTCCAAGTGTCCATCGGCGATTGCGGAGTTGAATCGTTGCTCGGATGGAGTGTATGTGATTCACCCATAATCGTGGTAGGGATAGATCGTTGCTCATATGAAGTGTATGCGATCTATCCTGAGATTTGATTATATGGGCTCAGGAGGAGCGTGGTAGGGATAGCTCGTTGCTCGGATGGAGTGTATGCGATCTATCCTGAGTTTAAGTCGGTACCGCATGCATGTGTTGAGTTGCATTTGTGCATTATTGTATGCTGTGATTGATGATTAGACAGTAGGTCGTGTATGATGATTTGTGGGGTGATGATGTATTTATTTACTGCCTTTATTTCATGTAAATATTTACCGTTATATTTCGATCATGTTTTCTCACCCCTTTGCTGTTGTTGTGGTCTATGCTTCTTCGGAAGTACAGATAATCCAGGTGTTTATCTAGTTGGATAGCAGTGTGCTGATCAAGTCTAGGATGCTCTGATACATAACACGGGGGTTTGGGGAGTTTATTGCATATCTGATGATTTTGTTTATACTCCGTGTCATATCATATTTTGATGATGGATTCTATTGATGATGTTTTGTATATTTTGGGGCTGATGGCCGAACATGATGTATGAGATCATGTACATATATGTATATATGTTATGACAGATTTCTTTTTCGCTGCTTATTTTGAAAATCTTTTAACGAAATGTTTTGTGGAAATTTTTGGTGAAAAGTAATATCCCACTTTTGGAAGAGAAACTCTGATATTTTAATTAATTTATTCGCATTATATTTATTTTGGGAAGTGGGGTGTTACAAGTTGGTATTAGAGAAGGTTGGTCCGTCCGACCAATATAGTGTTTTGAGTCTGTCCTTAGGATAGAGGTTGTGTATCTTTTGACCCTGTGTTGTTTTGGTTGAGCAGTATGGCAGGAAGGAATGATGTTGCTCTGGCTGCAGCTATGCAAGCGATGGCGCAGGTGGTTGCTAATCAGAACCTGGCTGCGGGTGCGTAATTCAGAGATTTGACGCAGTTCCAGAGTAATAAGTCACCGAAGTTTGAAGGAGGAATTTTGGATCCGGAAGCTGCACAGAAATAGCTGAAAGCGATTGAGAAGATTTTCAGGACTATGGGTTGCAATGATGAGCAGAAGGTGAGGTTTGGTACTCACATGTTGGAGGGTGAAGTTGAGGCTTGGTGGGATAACAGTCGCCAGAGATTGGAGGCTACAGGAACTGCCATTACTTGGGAGGTAGTTCGGACGATTTTTCTGGAAAAGTATTTTCCGGAGGATATCAGAAGTGCTAAGGAGATTGAGTTTCTGGAGCTGAAGCAGGGTAACCTGTCTGTAGAAGAGTATGCTGCTAGATTTGAAGAGTTGGCTCAGTATTGTCCCCATTACAATACTGATGAGGCAATGACTTCTAAGTGTTTGAAGTTTGAAAACGGATTACGTCCGAATATTAAGATGGTGATCGCTTGTCAGAAGATCAGAAGCTACCCTGAGCTGGTGAGCAGAAGCCGAATTTAGGATAATGACAACCGGGCAAGGATTGCACACTATAAGGCTGCGAATGACCGTAAGGGTAAGCAGAGGTTTGGTGGTACTCCTTACAGCGTGCCAACTAATAAGGGAAAATAGAAGGCTGTTGTTGATAAGAAGTTCAGAGAGCGGAGAGCATCGATGGATTTGAAATGTTTTCGGTGCGGTTCCGCGGGGCATCGTGTTAGTGATTGTCCTCATGAGATGAAGAAGTGCTTCAAGTGTGGGAAGTCGGGCCACGTGATGGCGGAGTGCAAGACTAATATGCCTACTTGCTATAACTGCGGTGAGAAAGGTCATATTAGTACTCATTGTGATAAGCCGAGGAGGACTCAGGCGCCTCAGGTCAGTGGTAAAGTGTTTGCTGTGGTAGGAACTCAATCGATGGATAAGGAGCGTGCTATCAAAGGTACTTGTTTTATCAATAATGTTCCTTTGACTGCTATGATTGATACGGGTGCAACCCACTCATTCATTTTTGTCGATTGTGTGAAGAGGTTAGGTTTGGTGTCGTCCACTCTTGAGCGGTGGATGACTATCGAAACGCCCTCTATTGGTTCAGTGACTACTTCTTTGATGTGCTTGAAGTGTCCACTGACTATTTTCAGTAGAGATTTTGGGGTAGATCTGATTTGTCTACCACTTGGTGGTTTGGATGTTATTCTGGGTATGAACTGGTTGGAGTTCAATCGAGTCTACATCGATTTTTTTCGGAAGGTGTTGTTGTTTCTTGCTCCAGAAGCGGAAGCAGTGGCGGATTCCTTGTCTAATAAGGAATTGAGGGTCTTGTTGGAAGATGAAGCTAAGGTGTTTACTTTGTTTACGTTGTTGTCTGTTGACAGCAAGACGTTATTGGGTGAGTTGGCGGTGGTGAATGAGTTTCCAGAGGTGTTCCCTGATGATGTTTCAGAATTACCTCCGAAGAGAGAGGTTGAGTTTAGCATAGATCTTGTTCCTGGTACGAGGCCTATTTCTATGGTTCCGTACAGGATGTCGGCAGTGGAATTGGCCGAGTTGAAGTCTCAGATTGGAGAGTTGTTGGATAGAAAGTTTATCAGACCGAGTGTGTCGCCGTGGGGAGCTCCAGTGTTGAACAAAGTGACCATCAAGAATAAATATCCTCTTCCAAGGATTGATGATTTGATGGATCAGTTAGTGGGAGCTCGTGTGTTCAGTAAGATTGATTTGAGGTCGGGTTATCATCAGATCAGAGTGAGAGAAGGTGATATTCAGAAGACGGTGTTTAGAACTCGATATAGACATTATGAGTATATGATGATGCCTTTTGGAGTGTCTAATGCGCCTGGAGTATTTATGGAATATATGAATCGAATCTTCCATTCTTATTTGGATCAGTTTGTTGTTGTGTTCATTGATGATATACTGATTTATTCTAAGTCGGAAGAAGAGCATGCAGAGCATTTGAGGATCGCTTTGTAGGTGTTGAAAGATAACAAGTTGTTTGCCAAGCTATCGAAGTGTGAGTTCTGGATGAAGACCGTGAGTTTCTTGGGGCATGTGATTTCTGGTGACGGTGTGGCAGTAGACCCATCCATGGTGAGTGCGGTGTTACAGTGGGAACTGCCGAAGACGGTAACGGAAGTTAGAAGCTTTTTGGGTTTGGCAGGGTATTACCGGAGGTTTATTGAAGGATTTTCCAGATTGGTGTTGCCATTGACTCAGTTGACACGAAAGGATCAAGTTTTTGTGTGGGATGCGGCTTGTGAGGAAAGTTTTGAGGAACTGAAAAAGAGATTGACTTCAGCACCAGTGTTGGTTTTTCCAAATCTGAGTGAGCCTTTTGTGGTGTATTGTGATGCGTCTAAGATGGGATTAGACGGAGTTCTTATGCAGAATGGAAAAGTGGTAGCTTATGCTTCGCGGCAATTGAGGGTGCATGAAAGGAATTATCCTACTCATGACCTTGAATTGGTTGCGGTGGTTTTTGTGTTGAAGATCTGGAGGCACTATTTGTATGGTTCGAGATTTGAGGTATTCAGCGACCATGAGAGCTTGAAGTACCTGTTTGATTAGAAGGAACTGAATATGAGACAGAGAAGATGGTTGGAATTCTTGAAGGATTACGATTTCAGTCTAAGCTATCATCCAGGAAAAGCAAATGTGATTGCGGATGCTTTGAGCAAGAAGACAATTCATATGTCGGCTTTGATGGTGAAAGAGATGGAGCTAATTGAGCAGTTCAAAGAATTAAGCATGGTTTGTGAATTTTCGGTAAAAGGTGTGATGTTGGGCAAGTTGCAAGTGAGCAATGATTTCTTGGATATGATAAGAGAACACCAAAAGTTGGATGTGAAATTTGTGGATTTGATGAGAGAAGCAGGAAGTGACTCCGATAATGATTTTAAATTGGATAGTACAGGTGTGTTGAGGTTCAGAGGCAGGATTTGTGTGTCGGGTGATGATGAGCTGAAGAATTCAATCTTGGACGAAGGGCAACGTAGTAGCCTGAGTATCCATCCAGGAGCTACGAAGATGTATCAGGATTTGAAAAAGTTGTTTTGGTGGTCACGTATGAAAAGGGATATCGCTCGTTTTGTTTATGCTTGTTTGACATGTCGGAAATCGAAGGTAGAACATTAGAGACCTTCTGGATTTATGCAACCGTTAGAGATTCTGGTTTGGAAATGGGATTGTGTAACCATGGATTTTGTTACGGGTTTGCCGAACACGGCGAGAGGATTTGGTGCCATTTGGGTGATTGTGGACCGGCTTACGAAGTCCGCTCATTTTGTGCCAATCAGTATCAGTTTTCCATTGGAGAAGCTGGCAGAGATTTATGTTCGGGTGATTGTGAAGCTGCATGGTGTTTCGTCGAGTATTGTGTCGGATAGAGATCCGAGGTTCACTTCAGAATTTTGGAAAAGTTTGCAGGAAGCTTTGGGTACTAAGTTGAAGTTGAGTTCAGCATATCATCCTCAAACCGATGGACAGTCAGAGAGGACTATTCATTCGTTGGAGGACTTGTTAAGAGCTTGTGTGTTGGAAAAAGGTGGTGTGTGGGATACTCATTTACCATTGGTAGAGTTCACGTACAACAACAGTTACCATTCTAGTATCGGGATGGCACTGTTTGAGGCTCTTTATGGTAGGAGGTGCAGAACTCCTCTGTGTTGGTATGAGATAGGTGAGAATGTAGTTTTGGGACCAGAAATTGTACAACAGACTACTGAGACCGTTCAGATGATTCGTGAGAAGATGAAAGCGTCTCAGAGCAGGCAGAAGAGTTATCATGATAACCGAAGGAAAGAGTTGGAGTTCAGTGAAGGTGATCACGTATTCATGAGGGTTAACCCAGTGACTGGTGCGGGTCGTGCATTGAAGTCCAAGAAGCTGGATCTGAAGTTTATTGGGCCGTATCAGATTTTGCAGAGGATTGGTGCGGTGGCTTATAGGGTGGCGTTACCGCCGGAGCTTTCGAACTTGCATGACGTGTTTCATGTGTCGCAACTTCAGAAGCATGTATCAAATCCATCTCATGTTATTCAGAGAGATGATGTTCAAGTAAGAGAGAATCTTACTATTGAGACGATGCCATTGAGGATTGAGGATCGTAAGATGAAGCGACTCCGAGGGAAGGAGATACCTTTGGTGAGAGTAGCTTGGGGAGGTGCTGCAGGAGGCAGTGTGACCTGGGAATTGGAAAGCAGGATGCGGGAAGCGTATCCAGAATTGTTTCCATCAGGTATTTTCGAGGATGAAAATAATTAAAGTGGGGGAGAGTTGTA